>CM053029.1:324725930-325325930 GCA_028564925.1 Lithobates sylvaticus | reverse complement strand
TACGAGTGTTATTACATTATAAGATGGGAAAAAAATACCACATTTAATATAGTTAGATAGTAGGGGAGGTGATATGTTGTTCTATGTCTTCAAAAATGCTAGCGTAATCACATTGGAGAAGTGGACAGTGTTGATGTTGGTAAAATGAATATGTGTTAATGTATAACTGCCTGCTCATAGTGTTGGCATTCTGGTTAAAAACTTGTGCTTCATCTACTCCAGAGATATGCAATTAGCTGACCTCCAGCTGTTGCAAAACTACAAGTCCCATCATGCCTCTGCCTCTGGGTGCCATGCTTGTGGCTATCAGAGTCTTGCTATGCCTCTTGGAACTTGTCGTTTTGCAACAGCTGGAGGTCCGCTAATTGCATATCCCTGATCTATTCCATCCCAGGATCAAGAAAGTACAACCCAGAGAAGAGAATGGACGGCGGGTCGGCATGACAGGTCAAAGAAGGGTTAAATCTTGGTATTTTAGTGGTGAAGGGGTGTAGCACTTACCTTATTGGAGGCTGAAGGTCAGATGGGCAGGATGGAGACGCAAGGGTGGTTTGTGCAAGGGATGCTGGATGTTCATTTTTGGAAACTTCAGGAGAAAAGGAAACTTCCCATGTCACGCAGTTTTGTGTCTTTATTTAGATAGATTAATGGACCAAGGTTGATGAATTGTTTAGTCAAGAAGAAACAGTAAACATCTTATCTGCTACTGTGTGTTTTGGTACTGTCCTAATCAAAGTCAGATCTCTTAAAATAAGGGTTTGTGTGGCAGGGGAATATGTACCAAACACCCAGGAGTTGGGGTCCAAAGTGAGACATTAGTAGGTACATTTAAAACACATACCACAGGGGTGTGGCCAACGACCGGGATGTGAGGACCAGTGATGTAAGTAACTGAGTTAAAATAAACTGAGTTACGTAACTCAGTTACTTTAGAGGGTAACGAGTAATCTAACTGATTACTTTTCCCCTCATGGTAACTCAGTTACCATTACTTTGGCTTAGTTACCCCAATTACATCTACCATCACTAGATGGCAGTAGTGTAATTCCGGTGTCCTGCCGAAAAAGTTCCCCCGCCGGATAAGGACCCCCTGTACTGCGCAGGCGCAGGGCTTGCACAGTACGAAGGACTACGGAGCTTCCCGAAAATTGCCGAACCTAAACAGCTCTGAGTGAACTCTACACCGCGCAACATGTAATTGTACGAGGCGATGCCGCACACTCCCGATGCTCGTGCTACTCTGCAAGGGGCGTCTATCGTGTAACTAAGGGGCGGGTCTAGTATTACTGTAACCAATGGGCGCATTTATTATTATTGTTATATATCGAGCTCTGCCCATTAATTTAATATTCGCCCTCTTCTGTAGCCATCCGCCCCTTACACGATATAATAATAATAGACCCGCCCCTTGCTTACACGCTATAACAGATCTGCCCCTTGGTTAGAGTAATAATAGAGCAGCCCCTTGGTTACACGATATATAACAACAATAATAAATGTGCCCCTTGGTTACAGTAATACTAGACCCACCCCTTAGTTACACGTATAGAATATTTAAAAAAAAAAGTCACAGTTACTTTGCTGAGTAACTAATTACTTTTCCAATGTAGTAACTGAGTTACTAACGCAATTACTTTTTGGGAGAAGTAATTTGTAACTTAACTAATTACTTTTTTAAAGTAAGATGACCAACACTGGTGAGGACGTGAGTTGCTTGAGCGCCGTCCTGTCACACTTATCCTCACCTGATCCTGCAGACCCGTCCGCTCTTTAGGGGCCCCTTCTGCCTCCACAGCTTCACAGGATCCCAGAGCCCATCAGGCGATAGTCAAATACCTCCCGCCTATGGAGGATTTCACGCCGCCAATGCTGTCATGCGGGCAGAAGCAAGATGGCGTTGGCAAGCATTCTACACACAGACACAGCCAGCCGTCCTTTTCCTCTTCGGTGGTGCCGCAGCTCTCATGGAAGGGCGAGTCACAGTGCCCCACCCTGCTTCTAGCCATGAGGATCCCCTCCTATTCTCTCCTGATCCTGCTTCCCCTAATGCAGGGAATGCTGACACAGGCCCTGTAGAACCGACCCTGGCACAGATCATGGAGGCCATTCAGCACAGTCATGCTTCCCTCACCACACAAATGGACTCCATTAAAACAGGATGTGCTCAACCTCCACCACAGAATTAGAAATCAAAAGGAAGAACTCCGGACAGCCGCACACCGGGAAAATAAAATCCAAAGGGTTTATATAAAAGCAAAAAGACACCACAATCCAAACACGGCAAAAAGGGGGTACAGAGCTGACGCGTTTCGCACTGTATTTCAGTGCTTACTCATAGCTAACCACCACAGAATGTCTAATGCTGAACAACGCATTGGAGAGCTGGAAAACCAGACACATCCCTTGCAGGTCTCTGTTAGAGAGCTGCGTCAAGCTCAGGGTTACACGACTGACAAGCTTACTAACATGGAAGACCACCTGAGGCATAATAATTTGCGCTTTCTGGGGTTTCTGGAGGGTTCAGAGGGAAGGTCCCCTGAGACTTTTATGGAATGATGGCTGACACCCACTTATACTCGCGCGGACACGGATAGAAGCACATTGAATGAATGAATGAATGAATGAATAATTTGTATAGCGCTACAATGCGAACCGAATCGCCTCAAGGCGCTGTAATTAGTGCTTTGTTGTCAAGCTTCTTAGAAGAGGTGGGTCTTGAGTTTTTTCCTGAAGACCTGATGGTTTTCTTCCATGCGGATGTAGGTTGGTAGTGCATTCCATAGCCGTGGTCCTTGGACAGCGAATCTTCGTTCCCCTTTTGATTTGTAGCGGGACTTGGGGATGAGGAGGAGGTTTTGGTCGGACGATCGAAGACTGCGATTGGGTGTGTAGCGTTTTATTTTCTCGAGAAGGTATTGCGGAGCGTCTCCATGGGTGCATTTGTGGGTGAGGCAGAGGGTCTTGAAAATGACCCGATTCTTTACGGTTAGCCAATGTAGGCTCCTCAGGGAGGGGGAGATAGATTCCCACGGGTTTTTTCCTGTTATCAGCCTTGCTGCCGTGTTTTGGATAAGTTGTAAGCGCGCAAGTTGATATTGGGGTAACCCTATGTAGAGGGAGTTTGCATAGCCAAGTCGTGAATTAATGACTGTTCCAACTACCACTGCTTTGTCCTCCTTTGGAATGAAGGGGATGAGTCTGCGTAGTAGGCGAAGGAGATGGTGAGATCCGCTAACTACCGATCCTATTTGTGCATCCATTGACATTTCTGAGTCAAAAATGACTCCGAGGCTCTTGGCCTTGGTCCTTGGGGAGATGGTCGGTCCAAAGATGGTGGGTGGTGTCCAAGGGATCTTGGTTCGGGAGTTTTGGTTTGCATGTAGAATAAGAAGTTCTGTTTTTGATTCGTTGAGTTTAAGAGAGCTGGCAGTCGTCTGTGACTCCTGCTACTTCTGTAAGGCGGATGAGTAGAGTGTTGTGGTCCACAGTATCAAACGCTGCGCTGAGGTCCAACAGCACCAGGAGACATGATTATCCGTCATCTGCTGCTTCGAGGGCGTCGTCCCAAATCTTCAGGAGTGCCGTTTCTGTGCCATGGCCTGGGCGGAAGCCTGATTGTAGAGGGTCCAGGAGTTTGTGTGTGTCTAGGTGGCGGTGTAGCTGTTGTACTACCGCTTTCTCCATAATCTTGGAGATGGTGTTGAGGCTTGTTATCGGTCTGCGGTGGTTAGGGTCCTGAGGCTCGAGGTTGGGTTTCTTTAGCAGGGGTTTGATGATGCCTTGTTTGAGGGCACCTGGAACAATCCCTTCTTTGAAAGATTGATTTATGAGGTGAGTTAGAGTAGGCGCCAAGATGTCAGAGCATTCTTTCAGGAGTTTTGTGGGGATGATGTCAACAGGAGATGTGCTGTCTCTGAGGTTTTTGATGATGTTTTTAGTGGTGTCCGTGGAGATTGGGATCAAAGAAAACTTTGGTGGATGTGGGATATTTGTGACGATATCTTCTTTCTGCTCTGGATGACTGAGGTTGGAAGTTTTTTTCAGATGAATTATTTTCCGGATGTTGTCGATTTTGTCAATGAAAAAATCTGATAACTCATTGCAGAAATCTTGGGTTTCGTTTGCTGGGGGCTCTAAGCATGCCGGGTTCATCGACTGAGCGACTATTTTAAAAAGTTCCCGAGGGCGGTTTAGTGCCGATGAAATGGTATTTGCAAAAAAATCTTTTTTAGTTTTAAAGATTGCTTTGTGATAATTCTCTGTGAGTCCTTTGTAGTATGTCTGATTTTCCTTGGTAGGATTTCTTCTCCATGCTCTTTCGGCTCTTCTGCGTTCTTGCTTGAGTAGCATGAGAGAGCTGTTAAACCATCCTGAGTTTTTCCTCCGGATAAGTGTTCTGCGTTTTGGAGCCACTGAGTCTGCTGATTGTAGTAATACCTTGTTTAGGGAGCTGAGTGTATGTTCCGTTGAGTGGGTTAAATTCAGCGTTGCAATTTTGTTTGCCAACGTGATTTTGAAGGTTTCGGAGTATAGTTTCTTCTGCGATCTGGTCCAATGAGCTGTTGTTGCCAGTTTCTGTTTTTGCTGGGTGGTATTAGTGGTGATTTTAAATTTGATGGCGTGGTGGTCCGTCCATGGTAGTGGTAGGTTTTTGAGTATGTTGATGTTCAAATTTTGTTTGAAGATAAGGTCCAGGGTGTGTCCTGAGCCATGTGTTGGAGTCTTTATCAGTTGCTGGAGACCCAGTTCTTCCAGTTGGTTGATGCAGGTGGTCGCGATAGGGTCTTGGGTAGAATTTGCCCAGAGATTAAAGTCTCCAAGTACCAGGAGGTTTTTGGATTTCAGGGTGTGTATTGAAATGAATTCCGTGAGGGGAGTAAGAAGATTGGACTTTGGTCCTGGTGGTCTATAGCAGAGTAGAATGTGAGTGGTGTCATGGGGTGTTGATTGAAGATGTAGCGTCAGTGTCTCCATAAAAGGCACTGAGTTCTGCAAAATCGGTTTGGTGAGCACCAGGTGCGATTTAAAAATCGCTGCTAGGCCTCCTCCTTTTTTTCCTATCCGATGCTCAGTTAGGATCCTGTAGTTCTCCGGCACCAATTCGGTAAGGATTGTGTTGCAGTCGGGAGTTAGCCAGCTTTCCGTGATGAAGAGGCAATCTATGTTGTTTTGGGTGATGAAGTCGTGTACTTCCAGTCTGTGTTTGACTGCAGATCTGGTGTTGATCATGGCGCATGCTAATTGCTGAGGTTGAGTTGGTATCGTCCTGTGTTTGATGGTTGATCGTCAGTCGGTCTTTAGTAGTTGTTCTTTCCTTAGAATTTTTTGAATGGGGGCTGGCAATGTAGAGGTGGCATTCCTTAGCCTGTGGAGAACTTCTGCTGAATATTTTAAGTAGCACATGGCGGGAGGGTGAAGTTGATGGCACTAGGATGACAGTGCTGATGATCCTGATCCGGGTTTTTCCTGTTCCTGTTTGTATCAGTCTAGGTATCAGACTTGCCGCCGTGTTGCGGCTATTTGTAAGCGCGCAAGTTGATCATGTAGTGCCCTATGTGGAAGGATTTGGTTAGTCGAGTCGCTAATTCCTGGCTGTTCCAGCTGCCTCTGCTTGTAGCGCAGATCCTGGACCATTGCTGCAGACTTCCTTCCACTCCATCTGGTTTGTTAGTTGTGGGACCTTTGATGGAAAAGGAAGTGTAGCAACGATCGATGGTGCCGCTACATTGGTACACATTTAAAAGTGTATACCCCATACACTGATGTTAAGAGTCAGTACTATTGGGTGATGGTGATGGTCTATCTTCCCTTCCAGACACCTTAAATGGACTTTATGCTGATCGATCAAATGTTTTTTGATGAATTTTATTATTGATTTATTTTTTTAACCATTTTCAGACCGGACCATTTTGCTGGCTTAAGACCAGACCACTTTTTGCGATTCGGCACTGCGTCGTTTTAACTAATAATTGCATGCGACGTGGCTCCAAAACGAAATTGATGTCCTTTTTTTCCCACAAATAGAGCTTTCTTTTGGTGGCATTTGATCGCCCCTGCGGTTTTTATTTTTTGCGCTATAAACAAAAAAAAGAGCAACAATTTTGATAAAAAGCAATAAGCGATTATTGATTGGTTTGCGCAAAAGTTATAGCGTTTACAAAATAGGGGATAGTTTTATAGCATTTTTATTAATAATTTTTTTTTTACTAGTAATGGTGGCGATCGGCGATTTTAATTGTGACTGCGACATTATGGCGGACACATTGTCATTTATACAGCTATTTAAATGCACTGATTCTTGTGTAAATGACACTGATAGTGAAGGGGTTAACCAGGGGGTGGCAGTGTAGGGGTTAAGTGTTCCTAGGGGCGTGTTACTGTGGGGGCCGTGGCTTTGTTTTAGTGAACACTGATCTCTGCTCCAATCCCAGGGAGCAGAGATCAGTGTCACTTGTTGCTAGGCAGAACGGGGAGATGCTGGGTGCACACACGATGGCACAGCGGCAATCTTAAAGGGACGTACCTGTACGCCCTTTTGCCTGTCCGTGCCATTCTGCCGACGTACATCGTCGTGCGCCGGTCGGGAAGTGGTTAATCTAGTGTTAGCAGCTTTTTATTTTTATTTGTTGTATTTTATTATTTGTATCTGGCGCAACAAATCCCTGTACTATAGTTGTGGGACCTTACCATGACCCCCCTGCTTTGCAGTTTTGGTTTCGGGAACAAAGCTCTCATGTGTTTGGGTTTGGGAGCCAGGAGGGTTAGGGTGGTTTTGGATGTTTTGGGACAGGTTTTTTTTGTTATATGGTCTTTATTTCCTTGTTTTTCCCATACATACTCACCAGCCTATTCGGCCATCTTGGTATCCAGTTCGTATCCGCAGAGGTCACATTGCTCTCTACGGCGTACAAACGATGCATATTTCCTTGTACCTCTCGTGGTATCTATGCAGCATGGTTGATTCTACTGTTCTGTGAGAGATGTGTACTGATGACTATGCTTAATACTTGCTTATGGCTACATTACGCCTGATTCCTTGGACTGTTAGGGGGCTTAACTCCAAAGTGAAACGATCTCTGATGTTTGAATATCTGACCAAGCATAATTTGCATGTGATCCTTCTCCAGGGCTCCAGGGTTATGGCCCTTAAAAGAGCTAAAATAGCGTATTCCATTCACTCCACATATTCAACATATGCTAGAGGTACATATATCCTTATAGCCAAATCAGCTCCTGTCACAATTAAACACATCGAACTAGATCCGGGTTGCTGCTTTGTAATCTTAGTGCTTGAATTCCTTGGTAAACCGTACACAATCACTAGCCTGTATGTTCCACTACCCGTTACTAAATAATTCTTTGAGCAAGGGCACAATCCTGGAAATCACAGAGGGCCCTTCATTGATAGCGGGTGACTACAACACAGTCCTAGACAGCTCCATTGATAGGTTCCGATGCTCTACATCGCCCCCCCCCATGCCCTTAGGTGCCTTCTGACTCAATTCGACCTAGTGGAGGCCTGGAGGTGGAAGCATGCAGACGTCAGGGAACACTCATGCCACTCTGATTCTCACGGTACACTGTCACACATTGATCTATGTCTGGTCTCGTCGTCTATGCTTAATATGGTGTCTGAGGTCAAATACCTCCCTAGAACGGTGTCCGATCACTCTCCTTTGATGATGGACCTTGCTTTAGGAACACCTTCCTCTTACCGAATGTGGAGGTTGAGCCCACTATGGCTGGCTGACCAGGCTGTTGTTGATCAGAGCCTGGCCGAAATGAAATCCTATTGGATAACCAACAAACAGAGCGCCTCCGTTCCTCTGATGTGTGATGCCTTTAAGGCCACCACGCGTGTCTCTTTTGCTGCAGCACCGGGCAGGCCCGTAGAATCTCAGTCAAGACTGGTGAACACAGAAGGGGGACTCAGGGAGGCTGAGACTGCATACTCCACATCTCCGACTCCTGAAACACATAATGTTTGGAGACATAGGGCTAGAGAGTTGGATCTGGTGCTCCTGGAGCGCACCCAAAAAAAGTTGCTGTATCAGAATCAGTGGCTTTTTGACTTTGGCGACAAGAACAGTCACCTGTTAGCATATCTCTCTAGACCTGACTTTCAGCCATGCAACATTCCGAGAATTAGGAACTCAGAGGGAACCATAGTTAAACAAAACACAGAAATAATGGAAGCATTTGTTACGTTTTATTCCACGTTATACTTCTCTAGAGCACACTACACTATTGTGGAACTAGATGAGTATCTATCTAACATCTCACTTCCAAAGTTGTGGGACCATCAGGCTTTACTGCTTGATGCTCCCTTGAGGACTGAGGAAATTGGGGAGGCCATCCAGTCATTTGCCAGAAATAAAACTCTGGGACTAGGTGGATTCCCCATAGAGTGGTACACGCATTTTAGAGAATTACTGATCCCACACTTGCTTTGGGTATATAACTTTGCCCTAAAGACGGGACAGTTGCCGCCCTCCATGTTGGGGGCACTGATTGTCCTTATCCCTAAGCCCCATAAGGACCACCTTCTTTGCAAATCGTACTGACCGATTTAGCTAATAACCTCGGACGTTAAGATTTTAGCCAAAATGCTTGACCAGACATTGAATACAGTTATCACTACTTTTATTGGAGCAGATCAGACTGGATTCATCCCAGGGCGATCAACTTCCATTAATCTGAGCAGGCTTTTTACCAACATGCAGGCGGTTCATGATACCATGGGCTCTCGGCCAGTTTTGGCCCTGGACGCTCATAAGGCCTTCGACTTGGTCGAATGGCTATATCTACTAGAAGTCTTGGCTAAATTCGGATTTGGCAACGCCTTTATCAGATGGTTATGTTGGGGAAAATTTTATGAAGATGTTTTAGATGTATTTTTGTCATAAGAGTCCCCAGTTTTCGTTCTGTCCCAGCCTGCTCTAAAGAGCTGACTGGGGCAGACTGACGCTGGTTGAGACCTGTTAAGTAGTGGATAACTTCCTGGGATTGGAAAGAGATGTGCTCTGCAAGGGTCTGTTGTGTGCAGATGTGCGCTCATCGTCTCTGCTGTGTCTGATCAGCACATGCTGGGATTGGCGGCATACATCTGCAGATAATCTTCCATCCACAGGGAAGGTAGCATAATCCAGGTACACATTGTTATCTTCGAACAATGTGTACTAAGGATTACTATCAACGGAATTGTCAGTTTGCGAAACCTATTTAAAAGTATACAGGTCTGTGATTGGTTCTTTTGAAGGAAAACAAATGTCTTTATTGGCTGTCTGTGAAGACACCACCTCCTTCTCCATTGTACTGTTTCAAATCCTTATATGGTCATTCAATTTCCTGTGAGGTCACAATTGTAATTACTTTTGGTTGTCTGTGAATAAAAAGGAAGCTTGCCCATTGAGGAGGGGCCGATGCTGAGATGATGATGTGAGACTTGTATGGTAATGTCCGTTTTTGGGAATGGGGAACCAGGGAGACATACGATCAGAGGGCGCATTATATCATAAGATTGAAAGGCTTTTATTAGCGCATGAGTGTGGAGAAATATCCACTACAGTTAAGATGGCGGGCCAGGTATTTACGGCGCAAACGGAGCTTTCCCTCTTCACAGGCAGAGAAAGGGGGAAAACAGAGCCCAGTCCAAGACACGTTTGTTGTACTGAGACAAAAGGGGTACGTTTTCTCTGCCTGATGCTTTGGGGAAGCTCAGCTTTGCAAAAAAAACACAGTTTTTGTCTTTTGGTATAATGCTGGAATTTTGATCATATGTCTGTGTGTGTGTGGGTGAGGGTGTGTGATTTGGATTTGCCGCCCGAGTGTATGTGAAATCAGCGTACAATGTTGTGTGTGACAGAGCAGACTGTGTAATATGTTGTAGGTATTTGTGATGTATATGGGAAATGAATGAACTGTGATTTTTACCTTTATGACCAAGACACAAGTCCCCATAAGTAAAAATATTTTTAAAGGGTTTGGTTTTAAGTTGAAAAACCTGTTTCTTATCCAAGAGGCCATGTATTGTTGGGACACAATAGGAGCTGTTTACACCCTGTGGGGGGTCTCAGGCTTCTAGCTAAGAACATGGGGGGAGTTTCTGTTGACTTCATAACTCTCAGAGCCAAATATTGTGTTTTGTATTTGGGACAAGAATGACATTGTATTTCATGTTTTATGTAACTTTGGCATTTTTGGATATATTACATGGTTGCATGGAGACACCAGTCCATCCAATTTGACCTAAGAGAGTGAGTGTGGGTGTGTGTCTGCAGTTTGTCCCTGTGCATTGTGTCTCATTAAGATGCTCATATGTGTTTAAGGTCCTATATAGCACCATCGGTTTGCGCAGGGCCCTGCACATGCATCACATGCTCACATCGGTCCCTGCCCTCAGGGAACCCCCACAGGCACAGGCAGAGCATGCAGAAACCAGGCAGGTAGTGTTGTGGTTGAGATTCAAACCAGCAGCTTTTTTTTTCCTGCCTGGCGGAGGTGCTAACCACTACACCACTGTGCCACCCAATACTGTTTAGTTTAATATGCCTATATTTTAGTATAGGCCCTAATTGACATAGCCTAAAGTGTTTGTCTAGAGATAAGTGTTAATATTGGTGTCTCAATTATATGGTCAGTTTTTGTAGGAAGAAATCCTTTTTTTGTGTTGGTTTTCATTCGTTAATGTCAGCCATTTTTCTGTAGTCTGGATTTCATCCACCACTTTGCCGTTGCCCGATTTTCGATTACTGCAACTGCCTTTTTGTTTCTGCTAATTTTAGCCCTGAGCGAAATCATGTACTGAATTAATGGCGCCATTTTTCACCATGGGCCAGGTCTTGATTTTCGTTTGGCCCGGTTGCCATTTTGTGTCCGCTGTGTTTGAGTGGAATTGCTATTTTTGTTTATAGAGGCGCAGTTTAAGGCACCGTTTCCTTTTAAGTGAATTCTATCTTTTCAGTTTTTATACTTTTAAAACGGTGTGTGTTGCTTTTGATTGTTTGTGGCCTGCAGTGGGGTTTTGATTGACCTTTTTCAGCCATCTTTTTGCAGGAGTTTCAATTTTGGCTTTTGTTGCGCTGTTGTGTGGTATTCCGGTCTCAAAACTTGTGGTTTGACCTCCCAGGGGATATGTGAGTCAAGGGGGATTGCAACATGGGGGTTTATTCCACCCACTCCTGGAAAAAAAAAAATGTTTTTTATTTGCTGATGTTAGCCATAGATTTTTCTAATGTCTTGATAGACAAAATATTAAGCTATTCAAGGCTTCCCTCCCTCTCCCTCTTCCTGTTCAGGTGTGCAACAGGAAGTTGATGGGAGGGGCATGGGGTCTTTTGACTTAGGACAAAATCTTTTAGATTTTTAAAGTAAATTAAGGTTTATATTGTAATACAGTTTTGGGGAGGCATTCAAATTATTGTAATATCGAGGTACAGAGAGAAGCCATAATATTTGTTTTGAATAGTGGAGGATTTCATGGTGTTTTGTAGTTTGTCTGACAACACATTGATGGGGCTGCCGATAACTGGTAGTAGAGCATGTAAATGTGAGGATTAGTACGCTAGCACACCGGGAGGCCGTGTATAATAATCGGAGAACGCTGGGTGCCAGTACTGTAAAAATGAGTCGCTAAGCAGTACTGATCCGAAAATTACTGCAAAGGTGCCCTGGACGCAGGGACACTTCATAAGCGATTCGAATCGTCATGGGTAATGTTGGCCATCCATGCGTTGGAGGAAAAAAATGAGGCTCCACACCAGTCACACAGCTGCCTTACACATGAGATCTGGGTTTGGGGCTCCGGACATGAGACCCCTTAAAGTGTGACATATATGGTCAGAGGGTACAGTAAGGTGTATTCCTTTGGAAGGTATTTTTGATGTCTGGTGGTACGAGACCCCAGAATAAAAAAAATATTTTGGAAGTAGTTCAGTTGTGGCTTCAAAAATCTGTAATAGTGAGTGCGTTGATGGATGTGTAGTACATGCTTTTGTGATTCTCAGAGGAGGAACTGTGCTTAAAATTCAGATGCCCATTCCAGAACTTTGTGTGGCTGGTCCATACAATATTCTGAGATGCTCTCATGTCTGTCCCATTGTATGTATTATTTTCTATCGCTAAGAGTAAAGGCAGCATTCCATTTGGGTTATTTTTTTTAATTTTTGATTTAGGAACTATGAAATATCTGCCCCACATTTGTATCTAAATGTTTGTCCCAAGCTTTAGCTGTCTCATGTTGTATGTGGTAACCAGTGTTGGTCATCTTACTTTAAAAAAGTAATTAGTTAAGTTACAAATTACTTCTCCCAAAAAGTAATTGCGTTAGTAACTCAGTTACTACATTGGAAAAGTAATTAGTTACTCAGCAAAGTAACTGTGACTTTTTTTTTAAAATATTCTATACGTGTAACTAAGGGGTGGGTCTAGTATAATGCCGCGTACACACGAAGGGACAATCCCGCGGGATTATCCGCTGGACTGAAGTCCAGCGGATAATCCCCTCGTGTGTGGGCACCGGCGGACTTTTTGGCGCCAAAGTCCGGCGGACCAAAGTTTTAAGTTTGGTTTTAAAATTATCCGCTGGACTTGGCAGTCCAGCGGACAATCCCGCCGTTAGTAGTAGGCAAGTCCCCTCCTGAGCCGTACCAGACCGCGTGCCCTCAACATGGGGGGTGCCCTGGGGAAAGGGGGGCCGTGCGGCCCCCCCACCCCAAAGCACCTTGTCCCCATGTTGATGAGGACAAGGGCCTCTTCCCGACAACCCTGGCCGTTGGTTGTCGGGGTCTGCGGGCGGGGGCTTATCGGCATCTGGGAGCACCCTTTAATAAGGGGGCCCCCAGATACCGGCCCCCCACCCTATGTGAATGAGTATGGGGTACGATGTACCCCTACCCATTCACCTAAGGTGTAAAATGTAAAGTTAAAAAAACACCCACACTTTTGAAAAAATAGTTTATTGCACTGCTCCGGGGTCTTCTTCCGTCTTGGGGGTCTTCTCGCCGGACTCCCCCGCCATTTACCAAGCTCTTTTACCGAGCGGGGGAAGTCCGGCTACCTTCTTCGTCGTCGCCGCCGTCTGGGGGTCTCGATCCGCCTTCGGGGGTCTTCCGGGGGTCTCTTCTGTTCTTGCGGCGGTCGTCGTCTTCCGCGCCGCCGGCGCCTTGTCCTTCTTCTTGTCCTTCTTCTTGTCCTTCTTCTTGTTCTTGTTCTTGTTTTTCTTCTTCTTCCGATGTTGACCCGACGCTCTCTCTGCCCGGAATGCCTGTGCCGCTCTGCGCTAGGACTTATATAGGGGCATGGAGACAGGGTCACATGTTCATGTCACATGGTGACCCCGCCCCCTTGTGTTGTCACAGTCCCGGAGGATGCTGGGACTGTGACATCGCAAGGGGGCGGGGTCACCATGTGACATGAACATGTGACCCTGTCCCCATGCCCCTATATAAGTCCTAGCGCAGAGCGGCACAGGCATTCCGGGCAGAGAGAGCGTCGGGTCAACATCGGAAGAAGAAGAAGAAGAAGAAGAACAAGAACAAGAACAAGAACAAGAAGAAGGACAAGAAGAAGGACAAGGCGCCGGCGGCGCGGAAGACGACGACCGCCGCAAGAACAGAAGAGACCCCTGGAAGACCCCCGAAGGCGGATCGAGACCCCCAGACGGCGGCGACGACGAAGAAGGTAGCCGGACTTCCCCCGCTCGGTAAAAGAGC
This sequence comes from Lithobates sylvaticus, assembly GCA_028564925.1. Taxonomy (NCBI): domain Eukaryota; kingdom Metazoa; phylum Chordata; class Amphibia; order Anura; family Ranidae; genus Lithobates; species Lithobates sylvaticus. Next base: position 325,312,218 of record CM053029.1, on the reverse strand, counting down.
TTGGTAAATGGCGGGGGAGTCCGGCGAGAAGACCCCCAAGACGGAAGAAGACCCCCGGAGCAGTGCAATAAACTATTTTTTCAAAAGTGTGGGTGTTTTTTTAACTTTACATTTTACACCTGGCACATGCACATTGGTGGTTCTATCCCGAAGCCAACAATGAGGCCACTGCTTTGAGGCAGCCATCCTTACCTCCTCTGAATCTCTCCAGAACCTCATACACAGAATGTCATTCAGGGGAAGAGGGGGCACAACTGTTCAAGCAATGACCCTACAGATATTTAAACTCTCTAAACTATTACCATCCGACTCACGAGCCGCGCACGCACCGAATGCCCCGCTGTGGGGCAACCCGCGGCTGCAAGAATTTTTCTGTAGAACGGATGGGGGTTTCTGGTTTAAACAGGGGGGTGAAAGAAATCTCACATCTATTTTTAGATAACATGTTTCGCTTCTTTGCAGACTTTTATTGACGGACCCCTCTCATACAAAACTTGTCTCTACATACTATAAAAATCTACTCCACACCAAGACCAACAGGCTTTGTGCCACAGAACTTAAATGGTGTTCTGACATACCCGAGCTGACATAGGATATCTGGCAGGAGGTGCTTCCTGTCCAGGTTGCCTCTGTCATTTAATCCCGTGATAAGGTGATCCAAACTATATTGCTGTACAGGTCCTACTTTACACCCTGCTTGCTACATAGACTGCATAGAATACCCTCCGCTCTGTGTTCCCGGTGTGGCACGGCTGATGGCACATTCTTTCATCTAATGTGGGAATGTCCACCGATTAGAAAATTCTGGTCGGAGGTTACAACCTTTATTAGCTCAATAACTCAGGTACCTAATATATGTAATCCCCTGCAATGCCTATTAGGATATATAGATGATGAAAGACTGTCTAAGAATGTACAAACCTTTCTATGTATAGTTCTGTTTTATGCCAAAAAATCAATAACCATGCATTGGAACTCTCAATCCTCCCCTACCATAACCTTCTGGGTCACTATTGTTAATCATGCTATCCCCTTGTATAAGTTGACATATGAAGCCAGAGGATGCCCTAAAATGTTTTCCAAGATTTGTGATTCCTGGTTTAGCTCAGAAGCCTCAGATCATAACATACAACCTGCCTCCTGATCTGTGGGATGAAACTGTAACATTGGATTATGTTAAATGTATGCATATACCTAGATTCCATAAGGATCGAAACAAGCAGATTAGATTGTCATGTATTTGTCATGTCGCTTTATGTATATTGACTGGATACCTGAAGACTGTTTTTGTTTTCATTATGATCTGAATGATGTTCGCTCGAATGTACACCTATGTACTTGTTGTTTGTTTGTGTATAAAACAATAAAAAAATGAAAAACCTTAAAAAAAAACAAAAAAAAAACACATATTGGCGATTGGAGCTCCATTTTGGGAGGGGGGGTGGCAAACAAACCACCGGCCACTACACCGCCCCCCCCCCCCAGACAGTCGATCCACCCACAGCTGGCGCTCGCTCATTCATCCACCCACGAGCCCCACACTTACCCGATCTAGGTCACGGGTAGCTTTGGATCCTTCCTGCGTCTCCTCCTCCTTGGTGGCTTCATGGCGGCTTCCTCCTCGGCAGCCAATATGGTGGCTTCTCCTATTGGCCAATCGGATTGGCCGGGAGGAGAAGCGGGAAGACAATAGAGAGTATTAATTCTCTATTTTCACAAAACTGGGTGGGCTCAGGGCACAGTGCCTCCGCCTCAAATCATGTGCTTTGAAAAAAAAAAACATTGGAATCCATGCGTCCGGCGCCCTGCATGTAGATTAGGGACGGGCGCATGGATTATGGGGGCTACGCTGACCAGTACTGTGTCAGTAGGCAGCAAATGTAGTCTTGACTTCACTGCTCAGACATTCTGAAATCTTATGGACATGCTGAAGGTAGTGGTGCATGACTCGACTTTAAAGTGGTAGTAAACTGCAGTTTTTTGGGGTTTTATTGTTTTTTTTTTTTTTTTAATCCTGCAAGGCAATGCCATAATGTGCTAGCATGCATCGCATACTAGCACATTATGTGTAACTTACCTTAAAAGGAAGCCCTCGAGCGGGGCACTGTCACCGCTGAAGGCACTTCCATCTTCTCCCAGTCTCCCTTCTGGGTTCGCAGACTCCGGCTGTGTGAGTGGCTGGAGACGCGATGACATCACTCCCGCACGCTGGAGCCACTGCTCACGGCACAGGATTCTGAAAGAACGGCACGGTATGCCGTTCCTTCAGGGCGCATGCCCTGGTAAGGTCAACGGCTGCATCAAAAGTAAATAGCTCCTAAACAGTGCACATCTAGGAGATATTTACTGTACCTATAAGTAAGACTTACCTATAGGTAAAAGTCATGCATGGGAGTTTACTCCCACTTTAAGAAACTCTGGTAAGGATTTTGAGTACAAAAATGTGGGAGTAGATAATCCATGCTAATTACTGAAATGCCCTTTACATTATTAAAAGCTGAACTGAGCAAATGATGTGTGAGCTATTGCAGACATACAGTATATTATCAAGTTTCTATCTACTACAACTTGTACTGTTTAATGTGATACCTAGCAACTATACCTTACATATCACTAAAAGTTAGATATCGATGTGAATATCTCCAAATTCAATTTAGAATGTATAATTACATTACTCATGCGTGTGCAAGAAATATTGTGGGATATGCCTCCTTTTTTGTGATGGTGTCATCTCAGGAGTCATTTGCTAAGGCTGATAATTGCGTCTCTTGAAATACAGTGGAAACTTTTTTTTTTTTTTGGGGGGGTTAACATAGAGAGTTAAAGGTTTTTTAAATAATGTCTGTGCGACTTTGGAGGAGATTTCCGCTAACTTCCTGTTCTGACACCTTTACCCTGGACAGGAAATTAAGGGAACCTATGCAGTTAGGAGACAAACAACAATAGGTTCTACCCTTCTTCTGCTCTATAGAACTGTCACACTGGCAAGTTTTCCCCTCATGTCCTTTACTTGTCAATATCCCCACACTTTCTGGTCTGTTGTACTGCCATCAATGATACAGAGGCTCTCTCTCTTTCAAACTCAATCAAAAAATAATAATAAAAAGTAAAGAAAAAAAAAAAAAAGAAGAAAAAAGATTATTTTTTTCTTGAGTTGGTCTTTTCTGTCCGTTACCATTTCCTGTTGTAAAAACAAATCATTTGCTCAGTGAAATATACTATAGTTTTCTGCTAACTACCTTATCACTTTTGTGTCTGAGCTTTACACAACTGTGACACTTACTCAAATAGTGATGTATGCTGGATAGTTCTTTTACACTCTACTTAAATGAAAAATGTAGCCAGCCAACATACGTGTCCCTATAAAGAAATGCATGGATTACAATGTGTGTGGCCAGCTTAGTGGTGGTTATCCAGTGGGGTAATAACATATCACACTTAATGCACACTCTGTATATTCCAGATCCATTGGAGTGGTTATATGATAACAAGATACCACTGTACTGTACAGTAAGTGTTTATACCATATTCTCATAACATAGGAGTTGAAAACCGTGTATAGGCCATTTAGTCTAAGATTAACTATGTAAACACTGGCATGTTCCTTTATCCTACAGTGACATGCTATTACATTCAGGGCTAAACATACATTTTCATCATTTTGCCCATTTTGAGTTAGGTATGTAGTATATGTTCCCCTTAGTCATTGTTAGTTACTAAATATAATAAAAAACACTCTCACACATTGTGCTTGAAAACAATACTGAACATTTAACTCGGTTTCACACTGGTGCGGCTTTGAAATCGTGCTACTTCAGTGCAATCTCAAAGCCGCACATTTAATTTTCATTATGGCTTGCGACTTCATTTAACAGAAGTCTATGCAAGTTGCAATTAAATCGGTAAAAAGTAGTGCAGGAACCTATTTCATGCGGTGCGAATTGTCATGTGATTTCGCATGACAAGTGGCACTGGTGTGAACGGGGGCTTAGAATAGCAGTATATTCAGAATATTGTTGAATAGGAACATTGTAAACATGAAGGCTGTAAATATAAATAGTCCCCATTACATTAAGACCTTAACCACTTCAGCCCTGGACCATTTGGCTGGCCAAAGACCAGAGCACTTTTTGTGATTTAGCACTGCGTCGCTTTAACTGACAAATGCGACGTGACGTGGCTCCCAAACAAAATTGACGTCCTTTTTTCCCACAAATAGAGCTTACTTTTGGTGGTATTTGATCAGCTCTGCGGCTTTTGCATATTGATGTGTGTTTGCATACTAAAATACAAAGTCTATGGACATTGCTATGGTACAGTATTTGGAGCCATCTAGTGAACAAATACTGGTAATGCACTGATATGATTATTACCTCTGAACAAGCACAAAAGACTAATACAGGAAGTGACTGTTGTTTTGATCAGAAGGTTGACCTTGTTACCCAGGAGGCTTGATGACCTACCCATGAACACTCTCTTTAGCAGTGCATGCTGGGTAGAGCATAAAAGGAACCCGAGCGGCCATTTTAGGTCTCTTGGGATCGCATGGCCTGCCTGTGAGGATCTGGGAGGAGGTTTCCTGGAGACAGCAGCTTACAGCCATAGTGGAGCGCAACCCCGCTTGTTTGTGCAAGTGACCTGACGGTGCCTGAGAAACAGTGACCGGATTGAAGAGATCCAGAGACACTCATCCGAGCATCGGAGGATCGGGCTCACTCAGCGGAGCGACTGGCCCAGCTGACAGGGAAGCGAGCTGCAGTCACCAGACCAAAGTTACTACACGGAGCTCCGATCCAGTTGGTGAGCGGGCCACGGCCCACAACTTGTTAACTTTCACACGCAGTTAGACTCATATACAGGTCTCACTGGAATTTATGGTTCCACGGAGGAGGAGCAGAGCCACTGACACTGAGCAGGCTTGAGGCCTACCTCTTCTCACGCCTCAAGCGTTGTAAAATAGTTATTGACGTTACACCAGGAGCACCTTCATCTCAACTTAACTCACCATAAACTGTTACTTAGCTAGCGAAGACAAGAAGATTAAGGACTAAGTACTTTAAGTGAGATCTCACGCATAGCTTATAAAGTAGGGGGAGCTCCCAGGTCTAAATATACAAATATATATATTGTTTCAAATTGTTTTATATTGAAATCCATTGTGCTGTTGTCCTATGTTGGGATGACAGCACAATTACTGTAATCACCTTTTTGAATATTCTACAGTAAAATATATTTCTGGTTAAGTGTCCAGTTGTGTGGCGTACTGTTTTTCCCCCATTAGGTGGAGCCAGTGGATTCTGAGGTTACAATACAGGTACTTTGTATTTTCTTATATTGTATTACATTGCACCACAGCTGTGCCAAGGGGATTGAGCCAAGTTAGTGGGGTTTATTGGTAGAGTGCAGGATAAATCAAACCAGCAGCTCCTTTGGGGGTCAGTGCTACAAACGCATTATTTTTTACTTTTTTCTATAATAAATATCCCCAAAAAATATCTAAAAAAACATTTTTTTTCCTCAGTTTAGGCCGATACGTATTCTTCTACATATTTTTGGTAAAAAAAACGCAATAAGCGTTTATTGTTTGGTTTTGCGCAAAAGTTATAGCGTCTACAAAATAGGCAGACACATGGGACAATTTTGACACATTTTTGGGACCATTCACAGTTATGCAGCGATCAGTGCAATTAAAAAGCACTGTGTAAATGTGACTGGCAGTGAAGGGGTTACCACTAGGTGCCGCTGTCGGGAGAGGGGCTACGTGTGACACATCACTGATCACCGCTCCCGATTACAGGGAGCTGTGATCACTGACAGTGTCATTAGGCAGAATGGGGAAATGCTTGTTTACATCAGCATTTCCCCGTTCTTCCTCTCCGTGAGACGATCGCAGGTATCCCTGCGGACATTGAGTCTGTGGGACTCGCGGTCCTACTTGCGTGCGTGTTTTCCCTTTGGAACTATCTCATATTTTTGTTGCAGGGGATGCCTGGAATCTGACTTGTATCTTAGTGTAGACTTCTGGGAAAATCAATGAACCAATCACACAAGTTGGAAATTACATTTTGGGGGGGGGGGGGGGGGGGTCTTACACCATCTGCATTTTACAGAAAATTACAGCGTTGCAGATTGAAAAGAATAGGTAATTTTTAATAATATTCAATTACAATTGTATACAGTATATTATTTTTTTATTAGCTATTTTTTTCCCACTCAGGTGGATTTACCCTTTAATGATGAAGAGCAGATTTTTTTATAAAGTCCAGATGGCTATTCTCCTGTTTGCTTTCTTTTTGTGCACCTGGATCATGCCTTTCGTGATATCTCCTAATGATGTCATAGTGCCAGCTCCTCCTCAATTTCCTCTAGGGACATAGGCTGTATGTGCAAGCTTCATCACATCATGCTGTAGTCTAAAATGGCATCCAAGGGTGACAAAGTACCGTATGTATCGGCGTATAACACGCATAGGTGTATAACGCGCACATTTACTTTTAAGAGGGAAGTTTCAGGAAAAAAAAACATTTTTTAAATAAGCAACTTAGAAGCAAAATAAGGGTCAGTGCCCATCTGCAGCCTCACCATTGCCATCAATGCAGCCTCACCATTGGTATCAATGCAGCCTCAATATTGCCATTAATGCAGCAGCCTTACCATTGCCATCAGTGCAGCCTGATCGATGCCCATCTGCAGCCTAGAGGGGACAGGGAGGGGGGGGGCGGGACAAGCGACAACAGATTACATACAGTGAGAATCTCCTACGATAGACAGAACAGTGGTCCAATGCTGGCCCAGGAGATGGGACTTACCATTACAGAGGCCGCCAAGTAAACAGGAGATTCTCACTGTTTGTAATCTGATGGCGCTCATCCCGCCCCCCCCCCCCATCCCCTCTGAGACAGCTGAAATTGAAGTATTGGCGTATAACATGCACACGCTATTTGCACCCGATTTTCATGTTAAAAAAGTGAGTGTTATACGCCAATAAATACAGTATGTCATTTGCAGGCACACCAGGTGAAAAAGGAATGGAAGCATTACAAAAGGAAAACGTATATGCAGCCACCACCTCTAGAGAGACTGATAAGCTCTTGACTGTATATGACATTTTTTCTTTTTTTCTTTTTTGAGATACGCATACATTTGTGCTGTTTTTTTTTGGCCTTTGATTTATATGAGATATATTCCTTTGTTCAGCAGGTATGCCGTTTCCTCCTGTTTTTCCTTTTTGGCTGTGGGACAATTTCCTGTTGGTTCTTTTTAAACTGAATCATACATATATAAATACTTTCTCTTTATTTTAGATTTTATGATCCCCCTTGAGCCACAGGACTATCCCTATATATTTAGTAGATACCAAATTCCTTTCAGGTGATTGGAAAACTTGATTAAACCTGACATGTATGGTCCTGGTAAACATGCAGTCTAATCTAGGTCATCTTGATTATCATATGTGACACTGTTATGGATCACCCTATACTATTGTGATTACTACTGCTTTTAATATACCCATGAGAATTATAATTAAAGTCTCTTTTGTCCTTAACAAACCTTGGGAAATGTAGTCATAACTGTGATAGACCAACACAAATTGGCACATAATTGTGAAGTGAAAGAAAAATAATAAATGGTTTTCAAATTTTTTTTTAATAATAAATATGTGAAAAGTGTGGCGTTCATTTGTATTCAGACACTTTTAGGACTCTTTCACACGGGGCGGATCCGTAATGATCCGCCCTGTAAAGATCCGCTGCTCAGCGGGGATCGCTCCGCTGATCCCTGCTGAGCCGGTGGATGACAGGGCGGTCCCTGCACACTGTGGAAATCGGATGGGGGATCGGATGAACACGGACCGTCTGTCCGTGTTCATCCGATCTGCTCTGCAGACGGATGGAAAAATAGGGGCCGATCCGTATTCTTCTACATATTTTTGGTAAAAAAAAATTGCAATTAGCGATTATTGATTGGTTTGCACAAAAGTTATAGCGTTTACAAAATAGGGGATAGTTTTATAGCATTTTTATGAATATTTTTTTTTTTACTAGTAATGGCAGCGATCAGCAATTTTTATTGTGACTGCGACATTATGGTGGACAAATCAGACATTTTTGACACATTTTTGGGACCATTGTCATTTATACAGCAATCAGTGCTATTTAAATGCACTGATTCCTGTGTAAATGACACTGGCAGTGAAGAAGTTAACCACTAGGGGAGGGGTTAAGTATGTCCTGTGTGTGTTTTTTTACTGTAGGGGGCGTGGCTCGGCATGTGACGTCACTGATCGTCTTTCCCTATGACAGGGAACAGACGATCAGTGACAGCCTCACTAGGAAGCACAGGGAGAGGTTTGTTTACACATACCTCTCCCCATTCTTCAGCTCTGTGACCCGATCGCAGGACACCAGCGGCGTGCTGCCGGCGGCGTGCGCGCGACCCAAGGCCGGGCTCTTAAAGTGCCCAGCTGTGCCATTCTGCCGACGGAAATGTGCAGGAAGCGGTACTTAAGTGGTTAAAGCAGAGTTAGGTTATAAAAAAATATCCCAAGCTTTTACCATTTCAGGAAGCACTGTTAAATCCATCATCCGAAAATGGAAAGAGCATGGCACAACTGCAAATGTACCAAGACATGACTGTCCACCTATACTGACAGGTCGGGCAAGGAGAGAATTAATCACAGAAGCAGCCAAGAGGCCCATGATAACTCTGGAGGAGTGCAGAGATCCACAGATTAGGTGGGAGAATCTGCCCACAGGACAACTATTAGTCGTGCACTCCACAAATCTGGTCTTTATGGAAGAGTGGCAAGAAGAAAGCCATTGTTGAAAGAAAGCCATAAGAAGTCCTGTCTGCAGTTTGCTAGAAGCCATGCGGAGGACACAGCAAACATGTGGAAGGTGCTCTGGTCAGATGAGACCAAAATTTAACTTTTTGGCCTTAAAGAAAAACGCTAGTGTGGAGGAAAACTAACACTGCAGATCACCCTGGACACACCATCCCCACGTGAAACATGGTGGTAGCAGCATCATGTTGTAGGGATGCTTTTCTTCAGTAAGGACAGGGAAGCTGGTCAGAGTTAATGGGAAGATGGCTAGAGCCAAGTACAAGGCAATCTTAGAAAAAAAATATGTTACAGTCTGCAAAATACTTGAGACTGGGGCAGAAATTCACCTTCCAGCAGGACAACGACCCTAAAAATACAGCCAGAGCTACAATTGAATGGTTTAGATCAAAGCATATTTATGTGTTAGAATGGCCCGGTCAAAGTCCAGACCCAAATCCAATTGAGAATCTGTGGCAAGACTTGAAAATTGCTGTTTACAGATGCTCTAAATCCAATATGAAAGAGCTTGAGCTGTTTTTTCAAAGAAGAATGGGCAAACATTTCACTCTGTAGATGTTCAAAGCTGGTAGAGACATACCTAAAAAGACTTGCAGCTGTAATTGCAGCGAAAGGTGGTTCTACAAAAGTATTGACTCAGGGGGGGGGGGGGGGGGGCAGAATACAAATGCACGCCACACTTTTCAGATATTTGTAAAAAAAATATTCAAAACCATTTATCATTTTCCATTTCACAAATATGTGCCACTTTGTGTTAGTCTATTACATAAAATCACATTAAGATAAAAAGCCTTCTGTGTGTAGCAGTCGCCCCAGCACTCCCTAACACTCCCTCCCTAACACTTACCTGAGGTCCCTCTATGTCCAGCAATGTTTACAAGTGTCTCAGCCATCCGAGATTCCCCCTCCTGATTGGCTAAGGCAAAGCAACGGCGCCATTGTTTGTCAGCTAGCCAATCAGGGGAGAGAGGGGGCGGAGCCATGCCAGCTCCCTCATCCCTGACAGGCCCCCCAAATAATGCACTATTCACTTGCTCAATTGGTTGTCCTTTTTTAGGCTGTAAAGTGGAAGATTCTAGACAGTAGGGTTTGCGGACAAATCTTTTTGGGTGCTGCCAGATACGTGAGCATTTCAGTGTCCCTTTTCTCACCACCATTGAGTATTCCTGGTATCTTCTATGATGTAACCTTTTACAAAAGATGATATAAGGAATTTGGGGGGAGTTGAGAAGGCCCTGGGCAGGTGACATAGGGCAGGCTATTTTCACCTATCTCTAGGTGCTGCTCCTCCCATAGACAGGTAAGAAAGTAAAAGCATCTAAAATGCAAAGTAAAAAACAAACAATATGTTTGTATCTTTAGCAGAAAGTAGAGAAAATGTCATCAAGAAATGTCATCAGCACACCAAGGATTCCTCAAAAGGGTCCAAAGATTTAAATTTTGTGGTCACGTGGTAAACATACGGCAAGCCATATGGAGCCACGTGGCATTGCTGTATGTTTACCATGTGACCACAAAAATAAAGCTTTGGACCCTTTTGAGGAATCCTTGGTGCGCTGGTGACATTTTTTCACTTTGATTGTCCACAGTTTCCAGCCTATGGTCACTACAGCACCCAGCATTACTGAACAGCCATTTTTTTTGAACGTGTGAGTGGGAAATATTGCGTTTGGATTTAGCAGAAATCCGATACAAGTCCTGTTTTAGTATACATTTTTCAGATATTACAATTACCCTTGCTTTTTGGTATTAGCTCTAAGATCCTTGTAGGATTCTTCTAGGTGCCTGATTGTTATGCTGACCTACTAGCTTTATGACTTTTTTGACCACTGACTGACTGTTAAGTACGTCAATCAGGAAAGACAGACAAAGGTCAAGGGTCCTTGTCAAAATACTTGATCCTTCTATTACCAGTAGTGGTATCTCCCATGTTTCTTTTAGGACATGTATTAATTGTGGTAGCTTGATCATACTGATGTAGTGGTCTCCCGACCTCCAGAGGCCGAGTGGAGACCCCCAGAGTCAGGGAGAGCTGACATTCCTTCTCGGTGTAGGTTACTAGGCATGGTGAGTGTTGTGCAAGGTGGAAAGATGGGCGCCAGTCACTTTTAAAAACGGACAAAGAGTTTTATTTCTCGTAACAGGAACAGGTGGAGAGAGGGGTAGGGCACAGGACACCCTTAGGCAAATGCAATAGCAAATTGGCATACTCCTTGGACAAAAATAGAACTAGACAAACAGGAATACAGAAAAAGGACCTTTAAGCTAAATGCAGCGATCTGTATCTTGTAGCAACTGCTGTCTCCTATGGCAACAACTTCACTCACAGTATCCCACTGTAGATCCTCAAGCTTCACTCAGAGCGACCCGCTCTATTCTTTAAGCTTCACCCACCGCTACCCACTGGGTTCCTTGGACTCACAACCACCCGCTGAATCCCTCAAGCTTTACTCACAGCTACACGCTGTACTTCTCTTCAAGCTTTGCTTACAGCTACCTGCTGTACTCTTTCAAGCTTTATTCACAGCTACCCTTGGTATTGGATGAGTTCTCTCCTGGAGTTTCCCCAACACTTCACAGTCCCTGGCTGATGAAGAGTCTGCCCTGGTACTCCTTCAAAACTCCATCCCTTTGACACCTGCCTGACACCTGAGTGGTTTACCCTCTGGCAACTTCTTCTCCTATGCCCCCTGGCAACGAACAGACTCCCCTTCGGGCTGAGCCCATTTACACATGGATAGGCCTCAGGCTTCTGGCCTACACCTCTGCTGCTGCGCCACACACACCTACCCAGGCCACAGCCCAGGTGGAAAGAACCCCGATCACCTAACTCAAAACTCAAGCTTAGGAGAAAACCATTTGATCAAGACTACAAATAAGCCAGGCTATTTACCACCTAGCACAACTAAATTTACTAGCAACCCCATTTAGAACAAGGGTGCTACACTGATCATACAGTGCCTTGCAAAAGTATTCACCCCCTTGGCTTTTTACCTATTGTTTTACATTACAGGCTTTAGTTCAATGTTTTTTTTAATCTGAATTATATGTGATGGATCAGAACACAATAGTCTAAGTTGGTGAAGTAGAAAAATATATACATAAAACTATTTTTCAGAAATAAAAAAATGATAATTGGCATGTGCGTATGTATTCACGCCCTTTGTTATGAAGCCCATAAAAAGCTTTGGTGCAACCAATTACCTTTAGAAGTCACATAATTAGTGAAATGATGTCCACCTGTGTGCAATTACATGATTACATGATCTGTCATTACATATACACACCTTTTGGAAAGGCCCCTGAGGCTGCAACACCTAAGCAAGAGGCACCACTAACCAAACACTGCCATGAAGACCAAGGAACTCTCCAAACCAGTAATGGACAATGTTGTTGAGAAGTACAAGTCAGGGTTAGGTTATAAAAAAATATCCCAATCTTTGATGATCCCTAGGAGCACCATCAAATCTATCATAACCAAATGGAAAGAACATGGCACAGCAGCAAACCTGCCAAGAGATGGCCGCACACCAAAACTCACGGACCGGGCAAGGAGGGCATTAATCAGAGAGGCAGCACAGAGACCTAAGGTAACCCTGGAGGAGCTGCAGAGTTCCACAGCAGAGACTGGAGTATCTGTACATAGGACGACAATAAGCCATACGCTCCATAGAGTTGGGCTTCATGGCAGAGTGGCCAGAAGAAAGCAAAACACAAAATGGCACGTTTTGAGTTTGAGAAAAGGCATGTGGGAGACTCCCAAAATGTATGGAGGAAGGTGCTCTGGTCTGATGAGACTTAAATTTAACTTTTGGCCATCAAAGAAAATGCTATGTCTGGGGCAAACCCAATACATCACATCACCCAAAGAACATCATCCACAGTGAAACATGGTGGTGGCAGCATCATGCTGTGGGGATGTTTTTCAGCAGTCGGGACTGGGAAACTGGTCAGAGTTGAGGGAAAGATGGATGGTGCTAAATACAGGGATATTCTTGAGCAAAACCTGTACCACTCTGTGTGTGATTTGAGGCTAGGACGGAGGTTCACCTTCCAGCAGGACAATGACCTCAAACACACTGCTAAAGCAACACTTGAGCGGTTTAAGGGGAAACATGTAAATGTGTTGGAATGGCCTAGTCAAAGCCCAGCCCTCAATCCAATAGAAAATCTGTGGTCAGACTTAAAGATTGCTGTTCACAAGCGCAAACCATCCAACTTAAAGGAGCTGGAGCAGTTTTGCAAGGAGGAATGGGCAAAATCCCAGTGGTTAGATGTGGCAAGCTCATAGAAACTTATCCAAAGCGAATTGGAGCTGTGATATCTGCAAAAGGTGTCTCTGCAGAGTATTGACTTTAGGGGGGTGAATAGTTATGCACATTGGCTTTTTCTGTTATTTTGTCCTATTTGTTGTTTGCTTCACAATAAAAAAAAAAAACATCTTCAAAGTTGTGGGCAATGTAATGCAAATGCTCAAACAATCCATGTTAATTCCAGGTTGTGAGGCAACAAAAACATGAAAAATGCCAAGGGGGGTGAATATTTTTGCAAGGCACTGTACAAACATTCAAAGTAATACAAATCTGCAAGTAACCGCAGTATTTTACAAACCAAACATTAGAAATATTTAATATTTCCAAGTTTTGGGTTGCTCTTGCACTACATGCAAAGGTTTGTAGTGTGTGGAGGGAGCTGCAGGCATTTGACACACCCCAAAGTTTGTCAGATGAGAAGATTTTGTTGGCACCTTTGTTCCGTAAGAGAGTGAAGCTTCCAGGAATGTATGGTAAAACAGGTATGTATAAACAGAATTTTGCAAGCCAAGGAGGACAGCCCCAGATATATAGACACAGCAAGAGAGAAGCTATCACAGGATGGCCCTAAATTGAAGATGATGTATTTTAAAATGCATATATCACATGTTTTATATGTGCTACCATTGATCCCAAACTTGAGGCAAGCCACTGAAAATACAGAATGCAGGTTAAAAATGCAGCACTACATTGTAGGTCAGAAAAAAATGCCACAATAACTTCCTGCGCTCGTTGATTACTGGATACAACTACAATGTGCTATTTCACGTAGTTGTAAATGGAGCCCCGGACTCAGTTGCATATAGCTGAAATGCTGGAAATTTCAGAAATCCTACAGGTGAAATCCCACAGAGATTTAAGGTTATCAGATTCCAGCCATCATTGAAATAGGAACTTCTGGGTGCTCTGACCATCTAAAAGACCTCTAGTCATGAATAACAATGCAGTAACAATCACGTTAACAAAAGGTAGGGATCATTATAGTAAATACTGAATATTTCATCTACAAACAAGTCTTTTTGCCATCTGATGCAGTTTGCCTTTGGAAAATTCTAGCTAGCTTATTTTAAACAATAGACAATGTAAGATAGATTACAAAGCATAATAAATCCATAGGTGTGGTTTATTTTTGTTTTTTTTTTACACCCAATTGCCTTTTCACCTGACAAGAAATTAATATAACCCAACACACACCCTCTAAGCTGCAGTCTATTACATATCACACAAGATAGCTAGCTGCTAATAGATGTGTTTTGGATTATGACATATTTTTTTTGCATTCATGTCATAAAACTACAGATCAGTTGTGTATGATTTGTGTTTTTTTTAATTATCCATGTTATTGTTCATACTCTGTTAAAAAAAAAAAAAAGAAGCAAGTCTTGAGCTGTAAGAATTGAAACAGATTGGAATGGATACAGTGAATTCGATTTTTATAAATATAGTGCTTTATAAAAATACACCTGAGGTTACCATGGAAACTGCTTCTTCTGTATGAAAAGAACTCCACTTACTTGCCAGTTGTTGAACCACCTGTTTTTATATATATTTATTTCGGATTTCTTTCATTATTAATATGGTTTCATAGAAAGAGGTGGCATTTCGTGTCAGCTTTTTACTACGTGAAATATAGGGTTATTGCTACAGTTTACACAGGGCACTTTGAAGTAGACAGCGGTGCCCGTCTTTTTGCAAATATCTCCTAAACCGTGTAGGCTTAGAAGATATTTCTTGGACCTACAGGTAAGCCTTAATCTATGGTCTGTTGGTACTAAATATGTATCTATGCGCTGCAATCTCGTACCTTCACTGCGCCAATCTTTCCAAAAATAAATAAATAACCATGTGTATAAAATAAAATAAATAAATAAAAATTACTGAAACTTAAACCTACCTGCCACTTTAAATATATATATTAGATGATGATAACTAGATTATACTCAAACATGTGCTGCACCAAAGTGTTTGACAAAGAATAATCAAGTAGCGCTAAAACAATATGACTAATATAAAAAGCTGTTGTAAAATCATCAAAAAACAGCAACATATAACACCACGTGAAATAATGTTAAGTGAAAAAAAGTCCTTTTTTGATAACTGTGATGAGAAATAACAAAAATTGTGCCAAGATATGTCCAGTATAGGTCAATCCTGAAAAAACACTCCTTGTGTAATCTTCCACCACACCGACGTGTCTCGTGATCCCACTCCCAATAGAACCGCACTCACCAGATAATGCTGCCTCCCACTCTCGTGGTCAGCAAATGCGCTGTTTAACCACACCTGGGTTAGAGAAGCGATCAATCCAAAGAAATTAACTCCATATGTGAAAATAAAATAAAAGTGCTCCACATAGCGTGATTCTGTTTGCAAAACGATTTAATCAAACATAACCTCCACACACACTTCAATATTTAAACTCACATGTTCAAAGTGTAAGATAAGCAAAACACAGCAAAATGTTGTTCACAGCACACTGCAATGAAGGGTAACTTGATGGTGCGTGCAAGTAATCGCATGGGATACCACATATGCTGCCACAAATCTCACCCACTCCCTTGGACACTGATCAAGGTGCACCCAATGCTGAATGGACTCCGAACAGCAGGCAAACAGAGCGGTGAGTAGAGCAGATCTCTGAGAGCGTCCAAATGTCAAAAAAGAATTTTCAATGTCCGTGTGGCCACGCCCCTGACATGTTTCGTCATGTGAAGTCAGATCAGTGTCCAAGGGAGTGGGTGAGATTTGTGGCAGCACATGTGGTATCCCATGCGATTACTTGCCGGACTCCCTCTTTAAGTGGCATGGTCAGATACTAATTGACCTGAAGATACTTTTTGTTGCCAGAATTTGCATACATATAAGATTTTATATGCATTGATGTTAAAGTACAGTCATGAGCAGGCATATTAGGCTTCATTCGACAGCTACAATGTAATCACTCCTTCTCCAGACAGATTAGTTCTCCCTTTGTTATACCCACTGTTTTACCACCATCCATTCTTAGTTGAACATAGTAACCATCTCATTCCCTGCTCTTCTTATACCTTTAACAGCTATATTTTACAAATAAAGACACAACCATCCAAACCCCCACTACCTTTAAGTAGTCAAGCACAACAGACAGCATGCCATCCAAATCTATCTCAGACCCTTACCCGAGCACGCAGCCCGGCCGGCCAGGAAAGGGGTGGGGACGAGCGAGCACCCCCTCCTCCTGAGCCGTACCAGGCCGCGTGCCCTCAACATGGGGGGTGCCCTGGGGAAAGGGGGGCCGTTGGACCCCCCCACCCCAAAGCACCTTGTCCCCATGTTGATGAGGACAAGGGCCTCTTCCCGACAACCCTGGCCGTTGGTTGTCGGGGTCTGCCGGGCGGGGGGCTTATCGGAATCCGGGAGCCCCCTTTAATAAGGGGGCCCCCAGATCCCGGCCCCCCACCCTATGTGAATGAGTATGGGGTACGATGTACCCCTACCCATTCACCTAAGGTGCAAATTGTAAATAAAAAAACACACAATTTTTTAAAAATATTTTATTGCACTGCTCCGGGGGTCTTCTTCAGTCTTGGGGGGTCTTCTCATCGGACTCCTCCACTATTTTACCTAGCTCTTTTACCGAGCGGAGGAGCCCGGCTTTCTTCTTCGTCGTCGTCGCCGCCGTCTGGGGGTCTCGATCCGCCTTCGGGGGTCTTCCGGGGTCTCTTCTGTTCTTGCCGCTGACGCCGCTTTCTGCGCCGCCGCCGTCTTCTTCTTCTTCTTCCGATGTTGACTCGTCACTCTCTGGCCGGAATGGCAGAGCCGCGCTGTGTTGTGACTTATATAGGGACAAGGAGGCGGGGTCACATGCTCATGTCACATGGTGACCCCGCGCCTCTATGATGTCATAGTCCCAGCATCCTCCGGGACTGTGACATCATAGGGGGGCGGGGTCACCATGTGACATGAGCATGTGACCCCGCCTCCTTGTCCCTATATAAGTCACAACACAGCGCGGCTCTGCCATTCCGGCCAGAGAGCGACGAGTCAGCATCGGAAGAAGAAGAAGAAGAAGAAGACGGTGGCGGCGGCGCAGAAAGCGACGACAGCGGCAAGAACAGAAGAGACCCCGGAAGACCCCCGAAGGCGGATCGAGACCCCCAGACGACGGCGGCGACGACGAAGAAGAAAGCCGGGCTCCTCCACTCCGTAAAAGGGCTAGGTGAAATAGCGGAGGAGTCCGGCGAGAAGACCCCCCAAGACGGAAGAAGTCCCCCGGAGTAGTGCAATAAAATATTTGTAAAAAATTGTGTGTTTTTTTTATTTACACTTTATACCTTAGGTGAATGGGTAGGGGTACATCGTACCCCATACTCATTCACATAGGGTGGGGGGCCGGGATCTGGGGGCCCCCTTATTAAAGGGGGCTCCCGGATTCCGATAAGCCCCCCGCCCGCAGACCCTGACAACCAACGGCCAGGGTTGTCGGGAAGAGGCCCTTGTCCTCATCAACATGGGGACAATGTGCTTTGGGGTGGGGGGGCGCACGGCCCCACTTTCCCCAGGGCACCCCCCATGTTAAGGGCACGTGGCCTGGTACGGCTCAGGAGGGGGGCGCTCGCTCGTCCCCACCACTTTCCTGGCCGGCCGGGCTGCGTGCTCGGATAAGGGTCTTAGATGGATTTGGGGGGACCCCCACGCCGTTTTTTCGGCGTGGGGATTCCCTTTAAATCCATGCCAGGTGACGGGGCTAGCACGGCGGCATTCACTGCCTTCGCTAGTCCCGTCTACCTGCAGTTACGTTCTAAATGAACAGACTTTGCTCCGTGTGTGGGCAAGTCCGTTCATTTTCAAAAGTCCCGCAGACTTTTTCCCGCGGGTTTGTCCGCCGGAGAAGTCCGGGCGTGTGTGGGCAAGTCCACAGCTCAGAAAGTCCGGCGAAGCCCCGCTGGAAGGTCCGGCGGTTTGTCCGCTGGACTAGGTCCGGCGGACAATCCCCCTGGAAAGTCTGATCGTGTGTACGAGGCATTTGAAACAGCTTCATAAAGCCACAGAAACTGACAGCCCCTTAGATACAGCCTCAAATACCCAGCTTACAGCCCTTTTTCACAGTCATAGACACCAACCTAACTAACAGTCAAGAACACCATATTCTTAACCAATCCCCACCACGTGTATTTACAATTTAAGACCAGTCTTCCCTCTGCTTCTGCAAGCACAATCATGCTCCCAGGCCAGCCCTTTGTATGCTCTTTGAAAAACAAACAAAAAGAACGTACATATATTTTATATGCATGATAGGGTGTTTCTAAGAACCATTAGCAACACAAGGAAATCTGCCAGAAATATGCACACCTTACTTTGGTGTGTACGTAATAACTACTCTACAAAATGTAATTTCTTATGAGTGATCCTCCCTGCTGAAAGTCTTTCAGGTAATAGCACCAAAGTTCTTGTTGTTGCCTGACTGTTATGCTGACCTACTGGTTTCAATACTTTCTGAGCCACTGACTGACTGCCAAGTATGTCATTCAGGAAAGTCATACAAAAGTCAGGGCTCAGGGGTCCTTTTTCTCGATTAGATACAAACAGCGCTCAAGTGGAAAAACGGATATAATCTTGCTGCAGGGAATCTTTGGAATACGTCTTTTCCAGATAAATGTTCTCTTTTGTTGTTGTGATTGTATTACACAGTATCCATGGCTTTGCTGCTTCCTCCATACTGGGAATCTTTATAAAACACTATATTCCAAAGTGCACAAGCATTATGTGACACCTTCATTAAACCTTTAATAAAACGAGGAAAAACTTGTATTCACAAAGATTTTTTACAAACTTTCTCATAACATCCAGGAGGAGTTTTGCTCAACATTCTGTGAATGGGAGAAATCCCTATAGTATATCCTGTTGGAAAGCATGCAGCTTCTGTATCTAGTGTACATTACCACTGACCAATTTCAAGGGCAGACCCTCTTCATCAGAGCTCTGACAAAGTAGGTACGCCCTTACACATTGAGGACTGAGGGGAACCAGGCATTTGACACACCCAGACGTGTGATAGATGTTAACAAGCTGCCAGGATGCCCTGATGTTTGAAGAAAGCCAAGTTTGTATTTGCTGTCTGCTAGAGAGGTAAGTGTTTAGTGTCTATTGCAGGAACAAGGCATTAGATACACTAACAATCAAGAACACCACATCTTTAACCAATCCCCAAGTAACAGAGCCACTTTAAAGGTATCATGTCCATGATTCCTAAACTCAGGCTTTCCCCCTGTCTTCCCATCCCCCTAACCCCATTCCCTCCCTCTCCTTACCACAGGGGTAGGCAACCTCCGCCCTCCAGCTGTGGTGAAACTACAAATCCCATCATGCCTCTGCCTCTAGGAGTCAAGACTGTGATTGTCAGGGTCTTGCAATGTCTCATGGGACTTGTAGTTTTAACCACAGCTGGAGGGCCGAGGTTGCCTACCCCTGCCTTGCCACATTCCCTTTATATTCTTCCTCAACAAATTTACTCTCTTTTCTTACTTCTATAAGGTGTAATGTCTATAAACCTCAAAAGTAATGAATGTACTTCTCTGATAGCTCAGCTTAGGATTCAAACTGGTACTGTATTAACCACTGAATTAAGAAGGTCTTTTCTGCTTAGATATGCCACAAAACTATTTGACTTTCATGAATGCTTTTCATCAAGTGTTGACTCTTTTTTTTGACATAACCTTTATCTAATTTTCAATAGTTTCCATTAAAATTTTTTGGAAAGCCAATACACCATTAGAGTACAGGTTATTGGATTCTACAGTAGACATACAGTGGGGAAAATATTTATTTGATCCCTTACAGATTTGCAGGGTCTATCATTTTTATCATAGGTGTATTTTAAATGATAGAGACAGAATATCAACCAAAAATCCATAAAAAACACATGATGCAAATGTTATAAATTGAGTTTCAGTTAAGTGAGTAAAATAAGTATTAGATCCCCAAGCAAAACATTACTTAGTACTTGGTGGAGAAACCCTTGCCAGCAAGCACAGAGGTAAGACGTTTCTTGTAGTTGTTACCAGGTTTGCACATAATGGAAGGATTCCCCCAGGGTTTTTTTTTAGCAGCTAGGTATTCTAATCAAGAAAGTTTATATAGTTTATAATATTGTAAAATCTTTATTGGACAAAATTAGTACAAGAATGGAAATAGGATTTCATATATAAATTCTAGCTACAGGTGGATACAATCATGTTCCATTACAGATGTCAATTATTACACAGTACCAATACACAGTATCAATTGACAGTACATTACAAAAATGATATCCACACGAACACCCCAACGTGTTTCAACTTATTTGGTCATAGCCTTCTTCAGGGTTTTTTTTTTGGCTCTAAAAGGATATATCAAAACATCCATATGTTCAATACCTCATATTCTGTGAGCATTTGTGCATGTGATATATTAGTAAATTGATAATTACCGCTCAGGAAATGGAACTCTACACTATAGCCATAAATTGTTTAAAAAGATTCAATTATGTGAGGTGTGCAGCCCTTTAGACTCTCAAATATGCGTTTTTCTATTCTACACCAGGCTTGCACATATCTCAGGAGGGATGTTGGGCCACTCTTCTTTATGGATCGTCTCTAAATCCTTAAGGTTGCCTGGCTGTCACTTGGCAACTCAAAGTTTCAGCTCCCTCCATAAATTTTCTATAGGATTAAGGTCTGGAGACTGGCTAGGCCACTCCATGACCTTAATGCACTTCTAATTGAGCCACTCCTTTGTTGCCTTGGTGGTATGTTTTTGGTCATTGTCATGCTGGAAGTTCTTGCTAAGGGAAGAAGTTTCTCATCCAAGATTTTACAATACATGGCCCAGTCCATTGGCCCCTCAATGTGGCAAAGTCAGCCTGTACCTTTAGCAGAGAAAAAGCCCTAAAGCATAATGTTTCTACCTCTGCGCACTTGACTGGAGTGGTGTTCTTAGGGTCATAGTCATCATTTTTCTTCCTCCAAACAGGGAGAGTTGAGTTAATGCCAAAGAGCTGAATTTTGGTCTCATCTGACTACAGCACTTTCTCCCAATCCTTCTCTGAATTATTTAGATGTTCATTGGCAAACTTCAGATGGGCCTGTACATGCGCCTTCTTGGGGAGGGGGACTTGCCGTGTTTGGAGGAAGAAAAATGGACGGGGCCTTGTATTGTAAAATCTTGGTAGAGAACCTTCTTCCCTGAAGAACATTGAAGATGGGTCATGGATGGGTCTTCCAGCATAACAATGACCCAAAACATACTGCCACGGCAACAAAGGAGTGGTTCAAGAAGAAGCACATTAAGGTCATGGAGTGGCCTAGCCAGTCTCCAGACCTCAACCCTATAGAAAATTTATGGAGGGAGCTGAAGCTTCGAATTGCCAAGTCAAGAAACCTAAGGGACTTAGAGAAGATCTGTAAAGAAGAGTAGACCAAAATCCCTCCTGAGATGTGTATAACCCTGGTAACCAACTACAAGAAACATCTTAGCACTGTGCTTGCCAACAAGGGTTTCTCCACCAAGTACTGAGTCATGTTTTGCTTGGGGATCAAATTATAACATTTGTATGATGTGTTTTTTCTGGAATTTTGGTTGGTATTCTGTCTCTATCATTTAAAATACACCAATACACCTATGATAAAAATTACAGACCAGGGGTGGCCCGTACATTAAGGGTGGCCTTGCAGGATGCTGGATGCATGGATTCCAATGGGGAGGGGGGTTTAAGCACCTGATTAGAGTCAGAGGATCTAATAGGCTTTAAAATAGGGTGGGCTCGGTGCGCAGTGCACTGTGAACCAAGCCCACCCAGGTACGTACATTAAGGGTGGCCTTGCAGGATGCTGGATGCATGGATTCCAATGGGGAGGGGGGTTTAAGCACCTGATTAGAGTCAGAGGATCTAATAGGCTTTAAAATAGGGTGGGCTCGGTGCGCAGTGCACTGTGAACCAAGCCCACCCAGGTGTGTTACAATAGCGAATGAATATTCAATTGTTTGCGCCCCCCCCAAAAGAAAAACACCAGCTGCCACTGTTATAGACTCTTCATTTCTTTGCAAGTGGGCAAACTTAGAAAATCTGCAGGGGATCAAATAACTATGTCTCCACTGTATACACTGTAATTCTGAGATGCATGGGAACAATATACCAATCAGTTCTGGGGTAGAATGAGGAGGTTAGAACTTCCCTAGATCACAACATCTGGTTTGACACTCTTAATATATTTTTGCTAGTATGAGGTAGACTGAGATAAAAAAAAAAAGTTTGAATACTAAGTCATATACATTTTCTAAGGAAAAGAAGAGAAAGTATGGTATTTTGGGTGGAGGGGAATAGTGGGAGTACACAGGAGGTGCTGGAAACCCCAAAACGCCCTTTCAAGGATGTTTTTTTTTTCTATAAGATGGTTGGACTCTCAGTAGAGAGTGAAGTGTGAGCATGGTGGATCCATTGGATGTAAATCTTTTATTTGTGTATTGCTGATACTTGTTAACCACTTCAGCGATTTTACCCCCTTCCTTACCAGAGCACTTTTTGCGATTCAGCACTGCGTTGCTTTAACTGACAATTGCGCGGTCGTGCGACGTTGCACCCAAACAAAATTGACGTCTTTTTTTTCCAACAAATAGAGCTTTCTTTTGGTGGTATTTGATCACCTCTGCGGTTTTTATTTTTTGCGCTATAAACAAAAGAAGAGCGACAATTTTGAAAAAAAAAACACAATATTTTTTACTTTTTGCTATAATAAATATCCCATTTTTATTTTAAAAACTATTTTTTTACTCAGTTTAGGCCGATACGTATTGTTCTACATATTTTTGGTAAAAAAAAAAAACGCAATAAGCGTATATAGATCGGTTTGCGCAAAAGTTATAGCGTCTACAAAATAGGGGATAGATTTATTGCATTTTTTTTTTTTTTACTAGTAATGGCGGCGATCTGCGATTTTTTTTTCGTGACTACGACATTTCGGCGGACACTTCGGACACTTTTGACACATTTTTGGGACCATTCACATTTACACAGCGATCGTTGCTATAAAATTGCAGTGATTACTGTGTAAATGTGACTGACAGGGAAGGGGTTAACACTAGGGGGGACTGCAGGGGTTAATATGTTCCCTATGTGAGTGATTCTAACTGTGGGGGGGAGGGGACTCACAAGGGGAGGAGACCGATCGGTGTTCCTCTGTACTGGGAACACACCATCACACCATCGGTCTCCTCTCCACTGACAGGACATGGAGCTGTGTGTTTACACACACAGCTGCACGGTCCTGCTGTTTTCCCGAGCAATCGTGGGTGCCCGGCGGACATCGCGGCTGCCGGGCACGCGGACCGGGTCCCGAGCAACGCCACGCGCGCGCGCCCCCTAGGCGGCCGGGAATGGTTGGACGTCATATGACGTCCACCCAGGATAGGAGATTCACCTTGTGGACGTCATATCACAATGGCTGGGTAATGAAGTGGTAAACTGTTCTTGAAAATACAAATAAAATGAATGAATGAGAAACAAAATCCTACAAAACATGCTGATTACTTACAGTTTCTTTTAATAATTTCCAACTTCCAACACTTGATCTAAAAGGTGTGATTCTTAGCAGAATTGCTTTAGTGTTATAAAAATATAGGTACATTTGGCGCAACTGCAAATGTGTGAAATCTTAGTGGGAAGGTAAAAATGTGTCCAGATATAGAATTTCTCCTTTCGCGCACAAGTAGTTTATAAAATAAACCTGTCCCCAAGAGAGGTCAGAATTTGCATAATAAGGCACCGCAGTTTCAGAATTCCCACGGGGATTTTCAAGGTACGTGCTGGCAACTCTGTATGTTACCAGTAGGCGGGTTTACTTTAAAGCCTAATTTTTATTTTCCGTTTTCCTTGTGAAGGACTGAGATTTTGTTTGGTGATACCAGAACAAGGTGAGCAGTTGTCACTGACAACTGGAAAGCACAGGTAGCAATACAGATACAAATATTGCTAAGTTTTAACCCTTACTTGGAGGCACAGACTAGGGAATGAGAGCGGACAATTTTTTGTCACTTTGTCTATAAAAAATTAAATATTCTACTGTTACATACTATCAAAGCAAATACACATTTCAAAAATGTAGGCTATCATTGGCTAAGTACATCTTTTAATCTGAAATTACAGTAGTAGAAATCAGTCACTTCAGGTGAACCTTTTGGAGGAATTATATAGTTCCCTGGTGCCCAACATACAGCCTACCACTGACCAGTGTATGGCCTGCTGGCTATGTTTCTAGTTTTTCTGTGTATTTGGCATCTCACTCTTTTTGTATTATGCTGCGTACACACGGTCGGAATTTCCGATGGGAGCTTTTCATCAGATTTTCCGACCATGTGTATGCCCAACGGTCTTTTTCTGTTGGCATTTCCGACGGACTTTGGATTGAGAGCCTGTTCTTAATTTTTCAGACGGAAAACCTTTCTATCGGAAATTCCGACACATGCTCGGAAACAATTTGACAAATGCTCGGAAGCATTAAACTTCCCTTTTATAGTGCCGTTGAACGTGTTGTGTGTCGTGGTGTTATTGACCGTCGGAATTTGATGTGACCGTGTGTAGGCAAGACAGTTTGAGCGAAATTCCGTCAGAATTCCGACGGGAAAACCATCAGGGCTTTTTCCGACGAATATTCAGACCGTGTGAACGTGGCATCAGGGAACATTCACTTTTTTGAGTAGTGCGTAACCTTCTGAGATTGGGGGGATGCAGTTTTCTTTTTCCACCGGTCTTTAACCACTTGCTTACTGGGTACCTAAACACCCTTCCTGCCCAGACCAATTTTCAGCTTTCGGTGCTCTCACACTTTGAATGACAATTACTCAGTCATGCAATACTGTACCCAAATGTATTTTTTGTCCTTTTTTTTACACAAATAGAGCTCTCTTTGGTGGTATTTGATCACCTCTGGGATTTTTATTTTTTGTGCTATAAATGAAAAAAGACCGGAAATTTTGAAAAAAAAAAAACGCATTTTCTCTGTTTCTGTGATAAAATTTTGCAAATTATTATTTTTTCTTCATAAATTTTGGCCACAATTTATACTGCTGCATATCTTTGGTAAAAATAACCCAAAATAGTGGATATTATTTGGTCTTTGTGAAGGTTACAGACTCTACAAACTGTGGTGCGAATTGATCACACCTGATGCACTGGTGGCCTATCTCATTTCTTGTGACCCGAACAAGCCAGGAAAGTGCAAATACCCCCCAAATGACCCCTTTTTTGAAAGTAGACATTCGAAGGTATTTAGTAAGAGGCATGGTGAGCTTTTTGATGTTGTCATTTTTTTCCAACAATTCTTTGCAAAATTAATTTTTTTTTTTTTTATTTTTTATTTTTTGTAATAGGTTATTTCTCTCACATGGCATGTGTATACCACAAATGACACCCCTAAATACATTCTGCTACTCCTCCTGAGTATTACGATACCACATGTGTGGGACTTTTACACAGCCTAGCCACTTAGAGAGGCCCAAAATGCAGGGAGCGCCATCACGTGTTCTAGGAGTATAAATTACACATCTAACTTGTTGACTACCTATCACACTTTTGAAGGCCCTGGAGCACCAGGACAATGACACGTGACACTGACGTGGCACTGATGACACGTGACACTGATGTGGCACTGATGACAGATGGCACTAATACGGGGCACTGATGACACGTGACACTGATGACAGATGGCACTAATATGGGGCACTGATGACACGTGACACTGACATGTGGCACTGGTGAAAGATGGCACTTATACGTGGCACTGATATCATGTGGCACTAATACATGGCACTGATGAGAGATGGCACTAATACGTGGCACTGATGACAGATGGCACCGATACGTGGCACTGATGACACGTGACACTGATGACAGATGGCACTGATACGTGGCATTGATGACACGTGACACTGATAACAGATGGCACGTGACACTGACAGATGGCACTGATACGTGGCACTGATGACAGATGGCACTAATATGTGGCACTGATGACACGTGGCACTGATGACAGAGATGACAGATGGCACTGACGTGGCACTGATGACAGATGGCACTTATACATGGCACTGGGGACAAGTGGCCCTGGGGACAAATGGCACTGGGGACAAATGGCACTGGGGACAGGTGGCACTGGGGACAGATGGCACTGGGGACAGGTGGTACTGGGGACAGGTGGCAGTGGGGACAGATGGCAGTGGGGATAGATCACACTTTATTTACGTTTTTTTACTCACGGCGCCGCTGCAGCCGCTCATCTCTCCCTCCTCACACGCTGTCTCTGTGTGAGGAGGGAGAGCGGCGCTGAGAGATGATCTCATATGTTTACATATGAGATCATCTCTCATTGGACATGCCGATCGCGCTGTAAACGGCCTCTGTGATTGGCCGTTTACAGCGATCTGTGACTGGCTGTGTCCGACGGACATGGCCAGCACAGAACTTCCCCGATGTGCACTCTCAGGGACGTCCACCCGGCAGGGAGCGTCCGCACTGAAGCCGCCTTTCGGAATATATATGGAATAGAATCTCTTTCCTTTTTTGTGTTTCCGTTTTTTGTTTTTAAACAATTTTTTGAACAGGAGATTTTATTGGTCTGCAGTTGCAACATCTGAGTCTGATTTTAATGAGATGCACTTGTGCTGTCATGTGATGTATGTGTTATAAACGTGCTTGTAGTTTTTGCAACTGCTGTGGTTTTGACAAAGCACTTCTATAGTGTGAAACGCGTCAACATAACTGCATTTCCTGTGCCTGTACCCATCCAGTGCTTTTAATATTTATGCTTCAATAAAGAGTTTATAATTTACTTTCTGTGTGGGTTTGCTGCCGATCTGAAGATTCTCTGTTCCATGGCCTGCTGAGTGTTGGGCACCAAGTAAACAATGGCTCCTGTTACTTTTTTATTATTATTATACAGGATTTATATAGCGTCAACAGTTCACGTAGCGCTTTACAACTTGGGGGTAGACAGTACAAATACAATACACTTTAATACAGTAGGAATCAGAGGGCCCTGCTCCTTAGAGCTTACAATCTAAGCGGGAAGGACAAGAGATACAAGAGGTAATAACTATGGGGGATGTGCTGATTGAGAAGATAAATGTACAGTTGTTAGGTGGGGGCTAGTCTTTTTTTTTTTTTTTTTTTTAAATTTTTTTTTTACATGCTTTTTTTTTTACTTTTAATCCAGTGCCAATGTGCCAATTCAAATTATGGTTATATACAGTACTGTATATAGCAATAGAATTAATGGAGTATTGTGAAAAAGTAAGCACACCCTTGGCCCCAGAAACTGGTATTGCCTCCTTTAGCAGAAATTAC
Source organism: Lithobates sylvaticus (assembly GCA_028564925.1). NCBI lineage: Eukaryota > Metazoa > Chordata > Amphibia > Anura > Ranidae > Lithobates > Lithobates sylvaticus. The sequence goes on along the minus strand of CM053029.1, from coordinate 325,284,710 downwards.
TTCTAGTAGACATTTTTAATAACTGCCCAGCAGTTTCTGACATGGCTTCTGTAGAAATCTTTGATCAATCCTCCATGCAAAATTCCTTTAATTGCAAATGTGTTCTCTTGTGTGAACTGCCCATTTAGAATCCCCACAGTATTTCAATATGATTAAAATCAGGTTTTTAACTAGGCTAGTCCATAACCCTCCGTTTCTACTTTTTGAGCCCATGCTTGGTGTATTTGCTAGTGTGTTTCTGATCACTTTGAGTTTAAACATCTATTTCCAGTGTAACTTAAAGGAGTTGTAAAGGCAGACGTTTTTTTTATCTTAATGCATTCTATGGCTGAGACACAGCAGCGGTGCCATTGGCTCCCACAGCTGTCAATCAAAGCCAGTCAGCCAATCAGGGGAGAGAAAAGGCAGGGCCAGGTTGGGGCTCCATGTCTGAATGAACTGTGACTCGGCTCCAGTGCCCCCATAGGAAGCTGCTGACTGTGGGGGCACTCGATAGCAGGGAGGGTCCAGGAGCAGCAAAGAGGGACCCGTGAAGAGGAGGATTCAGACTGCTCTGTGCAAAACCAACTGCACAGAGCAGGTAAGTATAACATGTTTGTTATTTTTATTTATTTTTTAAACAAGACTTTACAATCACTTTAAACTTTTGGACAGATGGCCTCACATTTCAATCAAACACATCAACATTTTGATATAATGGAGAATTTATACTACCTCAATTACTGCAAGCTGCCAAAGCACTCAAACAGCAAAACAACTCCAAACCATAACATTCCATCACCATGCTTCACAGCATGAGGTTCTTCTCCTGAAACACTGTCTTTGGCTTGAGCCAAACATGCCCACTGTAAAGCCCCATACACACGGTCGGACTTTTTCATAGATTCTGTCCGATCGGACAATGTTGTTGAAAAATCAAAAAAATGTATTTAGGTCTCAGCAACAAACCAAAGAGGAACGCAGCCATGGTGAAACTAGGGGAATTTGCAAAGCCTTGGACCCCCACGGCAACCATCATTGTTCAAGCGTAGAAAATTGGGGGCCTGAGGAGTACGTATATTAAGGGGAGTGCAATCTGGTCCTGAAGTCCAAAGCATCCGGAACTGCAGCAGATGCCATCTAGGTCCCCAGGCTCTGGTACTACAAGAGGCTCCATCTTCTCTCCGACCAGACTGAATCCAGGTCGTCACTCTCAGGTCTTCCTTCCACGCTTCCTTGCACGCTGTGGCTGTCGTGCTGGTGGGGTGGCAGAAGGAGGAGGAGGAGGCGGAGCATGGTAACTATGGCAAACATGTGTGACTGGGGTCATCTCCCCAGCCCTACCCTTATTTAGGACATGGAGGATGAGCCCCTCACACATGTTGCATTGCCTCACCTCCATACCCATCATTTTAGTGACAACCACCGAGCCAAAGGTCTCCTCGTCGGCGGGTGTGGCATGTAGGGAGTCTGAAGCCTCTCTGATCATGCGGAGCGCTGACTCTGCCGCATAACCCCCCCTTCTCGCCCTTCTGTACGGAAGGTGGAGGAGAGGGATTTGGGAGTCAGTCAGGCTCCGAGGCCTAGCCCCCTCTTGGCTGCCACTACCCACCTCGTGGCTGCCACTAACCCCTGCCTCCTCCTGACTGCCACCTTCCACAGCCACCTCCTGGCTGAGGTCTTCCTGTGTATGAAAAAGGGACATAGTTTCAGTTATTTGTTCATCAAACACACACAATTCTCATCTAGTGACTGTTGCAAAATGTTTACAAATAGAAAACCATACAATTCTCAGCCCTGCAGTTTAGATTGTGGCCCCAACTGTCTCCAACACTACTGTCAGTTGATATGTCAAACACGTTAGGAACTAAGCAATTGGGGATCCTGAATTAAGTGAACATCATTCATTATTCACATAAATGGTAACAAAACTACTATACCTGGAACAAGCTGGGCTCCTCCACCTCTTCCAGACTGGAAGGCCCAGGTTGCTCCTCGGAAGCCTCATCAGGGGTGGCCTGCGCGCAAGGAAGCGTGGAAGGAGGAGTCGAGAGTGGCTCCGTGACATCAGCCTGGTCTTTGAGAAAATGTAGACTCTGATAGTACCAGAGCTTGGGCACATAGACCTCATCTGCTGCAGTTGCAGTTTCTTCCGACTTCCGGACCTTCTTGCGCTCCCTGATATACGCACTCCTCAGGCTGACAATTTTCTTTCTTATATCATCAACAGTTGCCGCGGGGAACCTTGGCTTGACAAATTCCACAAGTTCCTCCAGGGCTGCGTACCTCTTTGGTTTGATGCTATAATGGGGGTGTTTAGCCTGCCATAAAATGGGAAATTCCCTGTATTTGGCAATGAAGAGGGGGAGAAAACTCATGTCGTTGAATCCCTTCATAATCTCTGCAAGACACAACACCACACCAAACACTATAAATTATGTCAGGCTAAACTCTTCTAATCTTCTCCATAAAGAAGCCTCAAGTTCGAATCAGTCTAGGCTAGTTATGTACTAACGTCAAATTGTACCTTCGTTCCTAGCGATCGTCTCGTGCGTGAGCTTTCTCTCCCCTCGTCTCCCAGATCGTGGCTACGACACAGGCGTGTGACGTTTTATATACAGTGCGCATGCGTCAAACTCCACCCGCCCCTGACGATCTTTCTCGTCTATTCCCCACCCCTTCTCTTTACGGCGCAGTGGGGAGAGCACATGGCGGGGACACAGCAGGTGCGCCACAAATATCCCACCAACGAGGAGGACGAGGAAAGTCCGGAGGCAGAAACGTCCCGATCCCGGAGCCTGAAATTCAAGGCCTCCAATATGTCATTTGGAGAAATGTTGGAGATGGTGGACATATTAAAGAGGAGCGACTATGATGGGAAGTATGGGCCTTACCTCAACCCCAATGTCCGCAAGGCCAAGATCATGTCTAAAGTTGTGAGGAGGCTGTACAATAATTTTGGGGTACAACAATCCAAGGAGCAACTGAGGAAACGCTGGTCAGACCTGAAACTGAGGGAGGCCGATCAGTACAGAAAGATCAAGCGAATTCTTCAAAAAAGTAAGTAGTTGTGTTTTGTGTTTTATTTCTTGCTTGCATACTGCTCCATGTGGTTTGATTTTTACAAAGTTGTACATTCCAAAATGGCCACTTTCATGTTCGTCTGTGCATTCGATCGTACTCAGCCTCGATCTTTCTGCCACTGTCATGGTCGTGTGTGTGTGTCCATTCGATCGTACTCAGCCTCGATCTTTCTGCCACTGTCATGGTCGTGTGTGTGTGTCCATTCGATCGTACGCAACCTCGATCGTTCGGCCACTTATAATACGATGTTTGGTGTTTTTTTGGGGGAAAGGAAGTTTGTTCTCACTAGAAATGTCATCAAGAATGTAAAGCCAATTTATTCAATGTAAAGGAGAGGTCACCCAGTAGCTGTTTACCCATCTGGACTCTAGAGCACTAGTGCTGGGACACCCAAACCCCCTTTTTATTAGGCTTTTCCACACATGTGCTCCAGTGGATACTAGAGGGGGGTCTCCATCACACAAACTTCTACCAAAAAGCTAGTCAGTTTAGCACCTTTACAAAGTGACTACATTCATGTAGTTGGCATTTGTAACTGGCCAAACAAAAATTGTGTCCGTCACTTTCAAGCAATGTTTGTCATTTCCTATTTCTGCCTCAATAGATTGTGTTGCTAAATCTTCCTTTTGTACATTCTCATAGGGGAGCGAAAACTTGGGCCATCTGAGGAAACCCCAAAACCAACACCTCCCAAAAAAGGTGAAAGAGCAGAAGCAGAGGAGGAGGAGGAGGAGGAAGAGAGATCATCGAACTTGGAGAAATTGTCACCACAACAGGTGAGTGTGGGAGAACACAGCTACTGGTAAGCTAATCAATGTATGGCTGCCTCATTTCCAACACCCGATTTTTGTTTGTTTGTGGTTTTTAGGTGACGTGGATGTTGTGGAAGAAAATCGCACTTTACCACAGAGAGTGCCCACGTACTCATCGGGGAGATAATGGTCTGCAATAGACAGGCGGAAGCGGCTGGCAGGATGCCAAAAGTGTTCTCTGCTCTGGAAAGCACTCAAACAGCAAAACAACTCAAACCATAACATTTCATCACCATGAGATCCGGCCGTTCATCCCCACGTCCACATACATAAATTCATATGTTGCCGACACCACCGCCAACATCACTACACTATTAAACCCTTTATAATTATAATAGTAGGACCCCGAGTTGGGCGGTGGGACGATGCGGACGTGTTTCCCATCAATTGCCCCTCCGCAGTTAGGAAAGTCCCAACGGCTGGCAAAGTGGGAGGCCACAGTCTGCCATTCCTGTGGCGTGAAGGGAACTGGGAACTTGTTGTATGAAAAAGGGAGTTTCAGTTATTTGTTTCATCAAACACACACAATTCTCATCTAGTGACTGTTGCAAAAAACAAATAGAAAACCATACAATTCTCAGCCCTGCAGTTTTTAGATTGTGGCCCCAACTGTCTCCAACACTACTGCAGTTGATATGTCAAACACGTTAGGAACTAAGCAATTGGGGATCCTGAATTAAGTGACATCATTCAACATTAAATGGTAACAAAAGCTATTGTACCTGGAACAAGCTGGGCTTCCACCTCTTCCAGAGGAAGGCCCAGGTGCTCCTCGGAAGCCTCATCAGGGGTGGCCTGCGCGCAAGGGAAGCGTGGAAGGAGGAGTCGAGAGTGGCTTCCGTCATCAGGCCTGGTCTTTGAGAAAATGTAGACTCTGATAGTACCAGAGCTTGGGCCATAGACCTCATCTGCTGCAGTTGCCTTCACTTCACCTTTTGCGCTCCCTGATATACACTCAGGCTGACAATTTTCTTTCTTATATTCATCAACAGTTGCATTGGCTTGACAAATTCCAAAGTTCTCCAGGCTGCGTACCTCTTTGGTTTGATGCTATAATGGGGGTGTTTAGCCCTGCCATTAAAATGGGAAATTCCCTGTATTTGGCAATTGAAGAGGGGACTCAGTCGTTGAATCCCTTCATAATCTCCAAGACTGCAGGCTAAACTCTTCTAATCTTCTCCATAAGAAGCCTCAAGTTTCGAATCAGTCTAGGCTAATGTACTAACGTCAATATGTGTTTCTAGCGAGTTCTCGTGCGTGAGCTTTCTCTCCTCGTCCAGACGTGGCTACCACAGGCTGTTGACGTTTTATATACATTATTGCGTCAAAATCCCCGCCCGCCCCTGTCGATCTTTTCTCCGTCTATTCCCCACCCCTTCTCTTTACGCGCAGTGGGGAGAAGCACATGGCGGGGGTCACAGCAACAACCAAACACAACACAAAAACAAACAAAAAAAAAAACAAACAAAAAGGTTATCCCACCAACCCCAGAGGCAGAAACCCAAGCCTGAAATAGGAATATGTCCATTTGGAGAAATGTTGGAGATGGTGGACATTTAAAGAGGAGCGATATGATGGGGAAGTATGGGCCTTACCTCAACCCCAATGTCCGCAAGGCCAATGTCTAAAGTTTGTGAGGAGGCTGTACAAGAATTTTTGGGGTACAACAATCCAAGGAGGCAATGAGGAAACGAAATGGTCAACCTGAAACTGAGGGAGGCCGATCAAAGATCAAGCGAATTCTTCAAAAAAGTAAGTAGTTGTGTTTTGTGTTTTATTTCTTGCTTGCATTACTGCTCCTGTGGTTTGAAAAGTTTGTACATTCCAAAATGGCCACTTTCATCCCTGTGCAAACACTCATCGGGGAGATAAATGGTCTGCAATAGAGATCACAACTTAAGAACTGTGGGCACAGTGTAATGTGCTAGCTCCCAATGGTGAAAATTTGGGGGTGCAACCACTTTACGAAGAAAGTGGGTGGTGTGTGAAGGGGTTGCACCCCCAAAAAAACGTCCACATCCCCATGATGGCAAAATGGCACATTCTAGGCATTCTAATGCAATCCCAATTGTGTGCATGTTCTAAATTTCCACTTTCCAGGGGTGACCCCCCCATGTGATGAAGGCAAGATCAAACACACTTTGAAATATAGTCATGTCTGAAGAAATCATAGGTTGGTTGAAATATCAGATTTATTAAAAAATGCCTCTCACACATCGTCAGGCAGAGCAATGGCCCCCCTACCCACAAAGTACTCCATATATTGCTCGCGGACCGCGCGGGCATTTAGAGGGGGCAAGCCTGGACGTGCCACTTGAAGGGCTGTGAGGTCCGCATTTGGAGGGCCCTCACATCTGGGCCAACGGGCACCACATAGTTCCTGTTATGTCTTTTGAGGAAGTTGTGCAATATGCAACAGGCAAGAACTATGTGGTTCAGTTTGTATTCCGCCAAGTCAATTGCCGTCAAGAACAGGCGGAAGCGGCTGGCCAGGATGCCAAAGTGTTCTCCACAACTCTTCTGGCTCTGGACAGCCTGTAGTTGAAGACCCTCTGGTCTGGGGTGAGGGTCCTCATCGGGAACGGCCTCATCACATGGGGAGTCAACGCAAACGCTTCATCTGCGACAAAGACGAAGGGGAGTCCTTCAGCATTCTCCTCTGGAGGTGGCAAGCACAGACTGCCACTTTGGAGACGCCAGTAGAACTCCGTGTGCGTAATGGCACCACCATCCGAGATCCGGCCGTTCATCCCCACGTCCACATACATAAATTCATATGTTGCCGACACCACCGCCAACATCACTACACTATTAAACCCTTTATAATTATAATAGTAGGACCCCGAGTTGGGCGGTGGGACGATGCGGACGTGTTTCCCATCAATTGCCCCTCCGCAGTTAGGAAAGTCCCAACGGCTGGCAAAGTGGGAGGCCACAGTCTGCCATTCCTGTGGCGTGGAAGGGAACTGTGGAGTGAAACAAGAAAAAAAAAATTAGTCACTTTGCACATAAACATTGCAAGCAGATTAGACAATCAACATCTTGGAACAAGAGCATTGTATAAAATTGGAGGCTGGAAAGTATTTGCACAGAAAAGTAGAGGCTCCCCTTCACAGATTACTCACCCCCCATCAATCCCCACACTTCTGATGGGCCATTGGCAATAACTAGGGTTTTGGGGGGGGGGGGGTTGTTGGACAGGTAACCCTCTGCACTTCATTGATTGGCAAATGGCTCAATAATGTGTGCTAGTTTGGCCAGACCCTCTGTACTTAACATTATTGGCAGCCCCCAGGAAAGCTAAACTAACATTTCAACCCCCCCCAAAAAAGGAAAGCACATTGTGACATTATGAAATTACCAAGCAAGCTAATAGGAGGGAAAGAACACAAAAAATTAGGAAATGGAAAGTATGGAGGCAGCCCCTTGCACTACATGCTTTCCAGAATTCATCCCTAAAGATGCCCACTATAAAGAGGTAGGTATATAGTGTGTATTGACCTTGGGAAAGCCAGCAGATAGAGGATTGGTACCATCTGACAGAGCAGTTGGGGGAGGGGGTTCCTAATGAGTTTGCCCCCCCCCCCACCAAAAAACAATAAAAAAAAGGGGCTAAACCACACAGCAAACATTTGTGCATATTTTAGGGGGTGTTTGGGGGCAAAAAATCCTATGCAGCAGACAAAATACATTGCTTAAGTGAGTAGGCCATAGGTGTCTATTGGGCAGAAGAGCATGCTGGGGAGGTAAGTGAAGGGAAAAATGCATGAAGGAGAAAAGGGGCACAGCATGAGGCTCTTCTCCTGAAACACTGTCTTTGGCTTGAGCCAAACATGCCCACTGTAATTGTGGCCAAACAACTGGTCTTTGCTTTTATGTTCAATGACAAACTGTAGCTGTGCTCTAAAGTTTTTTGTTGGCATACCACTCATGCAGGTTAAATTGGTCTATCTTTGTAGATGCATGCACTTCGACACCAACTGTTCCAAGAGTTAACTGCAGATCTTGCAGTAATAACTTACGTTTTTAAAGATGCAAGCTTTCAAGATGCATTAGCTCTCATCTTGAGGCTTTATACCATTCTAAAAATCCCAATTGTTTAAATCTTTAGGAAGAAATCTAAGGCATAACAAAAAGTTGCATATTTGATAACCTACTTTGGCCAATAAATGGCATTATCTAAAACTTCAAACTTTCTATATAATAAATAAAATAAATAAAAAGATACAGGAGCGATCAAATACCACTAAAAGAAAGCTCTATTTTAACCACTTAAGGACTGAGCCTATTTTTGACACTTGTTGTTTACAAGTTAAAATAAGTTTTTTTTTTTTGCTAGAAAATTACTTAGAACCCCCAAACATTATATATATTTTTTTCTAACACCCTAGAGAATAAAATGGTGGTCATTGCAATACTTTCTATCACACCGTATTTGTGGAACGGTCTTACAAGTGCACTTTTTTTTTTTAATGAAAAAAATAAGACAGCAGTAAAGTTAACCCAATTTTTATATTGTGAAGGATAATGTTACACCGAGTAATATGATAACCAACATGTCACACTTCAAAATTGTGCCCGCTCGTGGAATGGCTACAAAATTTTACTCTTAAAAATCTCCATAGGCAAGTATTATTTCTCTTGCTCTAACGATGTGTGTTTTGAACACCTTTTTCATATGCGGGCACTACTCACGTATGCGTTCGCTTCTGCATGCGAGCTCGTTGGGACAGGGGGGTTTAAAAAATGTATTTTTTACTGATTTATTTAACATTTTATTTTTTATTTTGACACTGTCTTTAAAAAAAAAAAATATTGGGGCCACTTTTATTCCTATTACAAGGAATGTAAACATCCCTTGTAATAGAAAAATAAAAAAGCATGACAGGACCTCTTAAATATAAGATATGGGGTCAAAAAGACCTCAGATCTCATATTTACACTAAAATGCAATAATAAAAAATAAATGTCAGTTGAAAAAAAACAAAAACAGAAGTGACGTTATATGCCGCTTCCGCCCTCCAATGCTATGGAGCCGAGCGGGGGCCATCTTCACCTCACTCGGCATTCAGGCAGTGAGGTGACAGGATGTGATCGTCTCTGCCGCTACGATGGCTCCGGTAAGCAGCGGAGATGACCGGAGCGCTGCCCACCCCCCTTGCGGCGAATCTGCTGCAGAGACCACTTTTATGTTAAAGAGAAACTCATGCCGTTCCCGAAAATACCGGAGTTATGGCAGCTAGCTGCTCCATATAAAAGCCATGTGTACCTAACGTGTACCCAACATGTAGCAAACAGTTGGATCAAACCAAATTTTTAGTGGGCTACCCTCCTCTACTTGGACTCAAAGGGGAAGTGTCAAAAAGCCTATGGAATACCTGTTATACCTGAAGGGTTCCTTTAAGGTTGGCTCCACCCAGGAGTGATGACAAGGGTCAAGTGGCATAGTAGCCATCTTAGAGCATGTAAGGAAACACACTAAGATATACCTGTCCTGAGATGCATGTAGTGAGTACTGAAATAAACATCAGTTGTTCCAGACCAGATACCCCACACTCCAAAACCCATGTGTACCCAAACCATATGATCGCACTAAATATAATTTATTTTATAAGTACTTTCAAAATATGTAAACCATATAGTTCTCTACAATTGTTGTACCAGAAATAACAAAAATTTGGTAAATGTTCACAAAACCTGTCTAATGAGCATAAAAGGAAGCCGCTTTGTGTGAACTCTGCAGTGACAACAACAATGCCTTCATGACCATGTCTCTCCCCTTGTGAGAACCATAAGATGTGGCTTGTCTTCCAAATCAAAAGAAATGTAACGTCAGAGAGCCAGCCTGATGTTCTAAGACTGATCCAGAATGCCTACGGGCATGTAGCAAAATGCTAATTTCATTAAGGAATTCTATTTTATGATTTTTTTTTTGGGCTCATCAGTTTTTGCTTGAGGAACAAGATATATGAGGTCTTTTAAATTCCCAGCAGCAATCAGCGTCATTATTCTAACAGTGGAATTTAGACATCTTGCCAGAAGATCCCAGCTTCACAGGGAAGAGATCATCAACATTCCATCAAACATCACATGCAAAATCAGTGTAATTAACAGCTGTATTAGATAAAGAACACAATATTCAATTCTGTCATTATGTCATCATCTTTCCGGTGACCTTTCAGGACATTATGGGTACTTATAGATTCCTAATTTATCACTTCTATATGATAACACCCACAACAGAAGGGGTTACAAAACATACCAAGAGTGAAATCAGAAATCTACAAAACGATGAAGCACATATTCACAATTTCAAGCAATGAAACCAGGAAGCTAAATATTCGTGGGAAGAATATATTGGTTTAAACCTTAATGAAGGAGTATCTCTACAAGTTAAAAAATCGTTATTAAATCCCTTAGGAGACCCAGTGCGCTGAACACCATTAACATTCATGTAGTGGTTCAAAAATAAAATGTATTTATTATTCTGCTATGCTGTGACTTCACCCCTGTATGAAATTGAATCTATGGGCTTTCCTGTGGGGTAGTTACAGCATAGATCTGGTTCCCCACCCCATCTCTAAGCTGACTGTTCGTTCAGTATCATGAATGATTAATTGGCATTGTGGGGCTATGTGATAGAGCTGCAAGTTTTAAGTAAACATACTGATTACAGGCAGATTGATCCCACAGCTCTGACAGCACTGACTGTTTATTCATTATACCAAAAGTTCATTCAGTACTGTGGGGCTGTTTAATAAACTGTAGGCGCCGTGGATGTTTACTCCTAGCCCAGCAACTCTCTCACATAGCCTTGCCAGCAGTGACTGTTCATTCATAAAAGTAAACCATCAGTCAACACTGCAGGGCTGTATGATGGAGCTGCTGCAGATACATTACACAGCCCCCTGCAGTGCTGATTGCTCATTTACTCTTTTCAATGGACAGTCAGCACTCATGTAAATTAAGCTATGTAATACTCATATGTAAAGGAGAGTGCTGTCAATCAACCCTCATTAAGTATATGTTTCCTTACTAGCAGGGTAATCAGAAAGTTGGGGGGGAGTGGGGGGAGGGGGGGCAAGTTGTCTGACCACACTGCTCGGGGTGGGGGGTGTGAAGGTTTGCAAGTTGTGTGACCACATTTGGTCCCTTGGGGGGATTTAACAAGGATTTTTTTTTTCTGTTAAAATGATAGTACCAAAAAAACACATCTAGTGATGACAAGGACATTTTTGGGAGTTTTGGAGAGATAGCAGCAAGTCAGTAGTCACAAAGAAATAATTTTAATATCATATTTATCTATACTTACCTATTAAATTTTGTTTGTTAGGAAAATGTTGTCATAGTGTTCTTTCCCTCATCTGGCCTTTACTGCTGGGGGTCTCTTCTTGCCCCTGTGTCTGCCCAGAAGGTAGCTTTGCCCATCTTCACATATTTGCATTGGCTTGGACATAACTTTCAGGCTCAAGTATGTAGAATAAACCAATACAAAATGCAATAATGTTAACTGTTTTGGCTTTGCAACATTATATGTGGGTATATGAACCTTAACTGAGCTCTTTTCATTGGATTTAGTGCACTGTTACATTTTCATTCAATCCTGAGGATGCAGAGTTTATCCATGAAACTTGTTCAGAAATAAAAAGAAAAGACGATTTATATACGAGTATACCATATACAAATTTGCTAAAAGTAATATAGGACATTGCTGGTATTATGCATTCATTCTTTTCAGAATGGATGTAGTCAAATAATTATTTTTAAATTCTACAATATGGTGTTTGGTGTTTTAAGATCTATGTCTATATAGTTTTTAACTAATATGTAAAAATAAAGCATCGCAATGTTATTTTTATACAGAGTTGTTGTCCCCATATGTACGTAAAGTCCAATTATCATCAGAATTGTTTTTCTCTTATGGGATTCTAAAACACATATATTAGATGCTTAGATGGGCCCTTTTTAAAGTATAACTTGTAATGATATTTCTTCTTTAAATTATTTTTTATTGCCCAATTCAATCTCTCTGCAGTTGGGCTTGAAGTGTACAGTATAAGCAGATTTCTGGAGCTTGTCTTGCAGATAAAACTGAGCTGTGAAAGTATAGAAGCAATGCATCATACCTACCCAGGCCGGGTATCCAGTGTGTATAGATACCTTGCTGCAGGTAGTCTGAATTCTGCACATATCAGACCCTACAAAATGTACAGGCTAGGCATTCTCAACTATATTTACTGTGGAGTTCTTAAAAGAGACACTATCACCAAAATAAGAGCCTAACAGCAATATATATTTAAATAGTATTATAACTGTGTTTGTAATTGTTGCAGTTTTTTTTTTAATTTAATTTCCGTTTTAATAAAAGTCTGTGTTTTATGATAGATCACTCAAGTAGCATACTGTGGGGTCTTAATGTGAATGAATGAATGAATGATTTGTATAGCGCTGCAACTGCGAACTGAATCGCCTCGAGGCGCTTGACTGCTCATGTTGGGATGCCAATGTGAAAACTTTGTGTCCATGTTTTACAGTGCTTGGCTTGCCACCAGAATTTCCCTTTTAAGGGTGTTGTGAAAAAGCAGTAGGACCACCATACTATATCTAGATCATGTGGTATAAGGCTGGATTCACACCTGTGCATTTTTAGTGCTTTTTGCATTTTGCAGATTTGCACTACAGAACATGCTCCATAGGAAACCATGTTAAATGGACTGTAGTGCAAATCTTCAAAATGCAAAAAGCACAAAAAATGCATGGGTGGGAATCCAGCCCTTAAGGTCTAAAAGGATACAGCCAATAGCAAGGTTATTAAGAAAAGGTCTGACCAGCCTTTCTCAACCTTTTCAGCACTGAGGACCTCTCAAAATAACATTCCGATCTCAGGGAATCCTTGCTAAAAATTCTACATCAACAACTCATGATACATTAGTGTGATTGTCAGTGGGAATAATGCTCCTTACATTTGTGGACATTGGGAAGAGTTACCCCCTTACAGATAGCTAAAAAGATCAATGGTGTCAGTGGGAACTGGGAACTTATCAGGGGGGCAGAAATTGTTCATTGCTCAAGGAAACCCTTTGCAACCTCTCGATCCCCCATAGGGGAGAGCGGCGCTCTGACAGGCCCGTCCCTGCACAGACAGACCTGTCATCTTCTTCCTCAGCGGGGATCCCCCGCTGAGCAGAGCAGGCTCCGTACACAGACACGTCCGTGTGAAAGAGCCCTTAATCTAAATGTGTTTTTATTTTATTTTTATGTAGAATATATAACTGCCATCTAGAGAACAAAGGACAATTAAATCTAATTTGTGTTCTCAAGAAAATAGAAAAACCCCTTCTACAATATTGCAGCCCCAACTTCCTGGCTGACCATCTATATAATCCTTTTTTTGCTTATAACATAGTAAGGGGTACCAATATTGTAAAGCTTGGCTCATTGCTTATTTAGACTTAACATAAGCAATTCCATTGATTGTAAGCAATTTATTATTTTATACAAATGGAGTATTGTTAAAGAAAAGGCTTTTGTCAAATCCTGGCACCCTTGTCTTTAACCTTACAGCCTCTATGATGTGTGTTGAAAAGATATGATTCAAGCAGTTTTCTAAGCTACATACTGGGGGACCCTTTCCACTTTCCCATCTTCCTGAGAAAGGAGGAAAATGCCCACTCAATTTTACAGTATCAGAATTTAAACTCCAAGCCTGAGACAAAAGAAAGTGTATTGTACTCTGGAAATAAAAAGCTGAATATTAAGGGCGTTCAGCTATGAAAGGTGGAGCAGTAGGAAGTGTAGAACTTGCCTTAGGAAGCACAACATTCTTGGGAAGAGAAAAATAAAATATTACTGTAGGGATTTATATAACTTATTTCCCTCTAAAGATCCATTAAATTCAAAACTTGAGCAGAAGCTATTACCCAATATGATCAGAAGATTGTTTAGAGCTACCTGGGTGTGGAAAGACAGTTGCACGGCTACAGTAGCAATCATGAAAAAAGATGCTGCGCAACTCCTTGCTTGATCTTTAAAATCTTTATAATTTATTGATTCTCCATAAAAGACACAGACAGCAGATGTAAACGTTTTTCAGCCTTCCCTTTCATTTTGTGTTATCCACTGTTTTCTTTCATAATTAACAGATACCACAGTGCAGAATAATATTGCTAATGTTGATACGTCATTTATTGTTGATACTGTTTTATTTTTTTTATATATGTAGATTAGGTCAAACACTTTTCAATTATTTTGCACTAAACAATATATATATACTCGTCCCAAATGCCGGGCGTCTAGAAATTAGCAGACAAACTCCACCTAGTGGATGAATTTAGACAATCACTGCAAATGGTTTGGAGAGGTGCTGAAACGCAGTGTAAGCTGTAAGCCAAAAGCCACATAAACTCAATAAAATTATATCTACACAAAGTTGTTTATAGTATAACAGAGGGAAGAATGGATGCAATTGTAATGTTGCTGGATTAAAGTGTGACAATGTTCCAGTTACACAGAAACAGGTAAAATATTATGGGGGGGTTGGTGGGGCAGGTTGAACAGTAACCCGTCGCCATCAAAAAGTGCTTTAACTACGGTAATTCAGCTACGTATGGTAAACCCTAAATATTTGCTATGGGTTCACTGCACTGCTCTACTCAGTGCCATGATAAAAATCATATGGGACATATTTCTTAAAGCATGAAATAATCAATTTGGTTATTAAACTACATATCTGTACTTTGTTCAATAAGGATACATATGAGATGCTTCACCCTCTTCGCACTGTTATTTCTTTAAAACTCAATACAAAATCTAGTGAACATAAAATCAATCTGATGAACATTTGCTGCTTACTTAACAACACCCTACATTTAGTATTCTTGATTTGCTGCATTTATAATATTGTAAATAATCACTTTTGTAATCATGCCCCCTACCAAAATCCTCTACCTCTCTCAAGAAGATAAATCATACAATTCCCTATAGAGATCTCTGAAGGCAGCAAGGAAACCTAAACTGTACTAAGATCCTGGAATGTCAGCACCAAGGATAACCCAGTTTTAGCAAACTACACAGCATTAGTAGATTGCTAAAATTAGGCTAACTGTCAGGGCTGGGCTCAGTGGTCTCTGTCCACAGTTACTCAGCTGTTGATGATATCCTGCTTGTCTGTCTTGCCTACTTAAGCCGTCCAGTCCAGAGGGTCTCTGCCTTCGCCTTGTTCAACATCACAAGAAACATCTCCTGCATTCCTGTTTAAAGACTGGCTTTGCTGACATCCCTTCTGGCTCCAGATCCTGCTTGCTGTTCCACTACATTGATCCCTGACTTCTGGCTTGGCTGACAATCCATTGCGGTTACTGAACTCGGGCTATGTTTTGACTACGTTTGTTCTTTTTACTTTTATTATTAAACAAGTGTGATTTAACTGTACTTCTGTCTCGGTCGTATCGAAGCACTCAATTCTGCTGCTGCTGCGTGACACTCCACTTGCCATTGAGGCTCTTGACGGGAGACATCTACAGCCTGCCCATGTGACTCATGAGATGGTTTTGTTGTCCATGGCCGTAGAGGCTCTTCACCATGAGATAATCCAATTCCAAGTTATTTCCTCACCCAAGTTTCCGCTGGTTATTGGTTATCCTTGGTTACAGAGGCACAATCCCTCTTTCGATTGGCTCCATGCTGAGGTTCTCTCCTGGTCACCACAATGCAGTGAGACATGCTTCCGGAAGGTAGCCAAGGTTCTGTGCACCTCTTCACTCTCCTCCCTGCCAGAGGAGTACCGCGATTTTAGCGATGTCTTTGACAAAGGTCAAGTCAGTAGTTTGCCTCCACACCGGCCATATGATTGCGCAATTGACCTTCAACCTGGGGCCATACCCCCTCGTAGCTGGGTTTACCATTAAAGCGTTTAAGACAACCCTGCCAGCAGCATTACTGAATCCCACTCATACTGAATTTTTTTGATAAAGGCAGTGATCAAAACATTTACCATATGCACCAGTGTAAAAAAACTGTACTTAAAGGAAAAAAAACCTAACTAGTCCTCATGGGAATTTCCCTAAACTAAAGATATAGAATGGGGCAGTGGAAGAACCAAATTACTTATTTTATCAATTACCAATCATTGCATAAATTTGAATAAATATATAGTACATAACTATCCAAAGATATCAGTGATAATTCAAATAGAACACAGTGTTCGACTGGGTGAATCACGTTGACTATAACAGTAAAGCCCCATACACACGCTCGGACAATCCGCGGACCAGGTCGGTCGGACTTTGTCCGACGTACTTTGTCCGATGTTGGCGTTGCGTACACACGGTCGGACTACGTTGTCGGAATATCCGGTCCGGAAGAACGTCGTGACGTAAGTCGTCGTCCACGAGATTACAAAAGGGAAGTTCAGCACCACGTCAGGCACCCGTTGGGCTCCTTCTGCTGATCCCGTGTTTATCGAGAGTTAGTTGAAGTTTGGTGACTTAAGATTCGCGCTTCTCAGTTTTCTGACTCAGATCGTTACTGCTCTTCAGTTTGTGCTTGTCGTGCGTATCTGTTTATTAGTGCGTGTAGTCAGTTCGCATTTGTTGGTCATTGTGGCCTATATCTTGATATAGGACGCTTTGATTTGCACTGCTTATTGTCTGCTCGTTGCTGGTATTCACTTCGTTCTTTCAGGCCTTGCTGTTTATCGGTGCTTTCTGTTTGTCCGTTCTGACCAGCCGACCTTTTGTGACTTTCTGAGCGATGTTTCCCGTGCGTACTCGTCGCCGAGTTCGTGCTGTACGCGGAATTGGTGTCGGGCTTTTAGCTTTGAGCCAAGACCCGTCCATGAACAGAGTGACGAGGAGTATGTGGACCAAGAATTGGTTGCTTCAGCGTGACCAGTTCTCGCACATGCCTTTGCTTCGTGAGATCCGGGAGAATAATCCTGATGATTTCAGGAACTTTCTCAGGATGACGGACCCCGATTTTCACCGTCTTTTGGCTTTGCTGACCCCCTTTATCAGCCGGCAGGATACCTGCATGAGACAAGCCATTACTCCGGAGCAGAGGCTTGTTGCCACGTTGAGGTACTTGGCGACAGGGAGAAGTCTTCAGGATTTGAAGTTCTCTTCAGGTATCTCTCCCCAGGCCCTGGGAATCATTATTCCAGAGACCTGTTCTGCCATCATTCAGGTCCTGCAGGAGGACTATATTAAGGTAACATTTATACTTTACTATTCCCTTCTATGTATGCTCTGTTTGCTAATGACTTGTATTTTTGACCTCCTTCCCTAATTACCATGATTGCAATATGTTCTAATATGCTGTGCCCCTTTTCTCCTTCATGCATTTTTCCCTTCACTTACCTCACCAGCATGCTCTTCTGCCCCAATAGACACCTATGGCCTAGTCACTTAAGCAATGTCTTTTGTCTGCTGCATAGTATTGTTTGCCCCAAAACACCCCCTAAAATATGCACAAATGTTTGCTGTGTGGTTTACTTCATGTAGAGCCCCCTTTTTTTTTTTCTTTTGGTGGGGGGGGGGGGGGCAAACTCATTAGGAACCCCCTCCCCCAACTGCTCTGTCAGATGGTACCAATCCTTTATCTGCTGGCTTTCCCAAGGTCCATACACACTATATACCTACCTCTTTATAGTGCGCATCTTTAGGGATGAATTCAGCAAAGCATGTAGTGCAAGGGGCTGCCTCCATACATTCCATTTCCTATTTTTTTGTCTTCTTTCCCTCCTATTAGCTTGCTTGGTAATTTAATAATGTCACACTGTGCCTGCCTTTTTTTTGGGGGGGGGGGGGTTGAAATGTTATTTGATCTTTCCTGTGGCCTGCCAATAGTGTTAAGTACAGAGGGTCTGGCCAAACTAGCCCACATTATTGAGCCATTTGCCAATCAATGAAGTGCAGAGGGTTAGCTGTCCACCACCCCCCCCCCCCAAAACCCCTAGTTATTGCCAATGGCCCATCAGAAGTGGGGGGATTGATGGGGGGGTGAGTAATCTGTGAAGGGGAGCCTCTACTTTTCTGTGCAAATACTTTCCAGCCTCCAATTTTATACAATGCTCTTGTTCCAAGATGTTGATTGTCTAATCTGCTTGCAATGTTTAGGTGCAAAGTGACTAATTTTTTTTTCTTGTTTCACTCCACAGTTCCCTTCCACGCCACAGGAATGGCAGACTGTGGCCTCCCACTTTGCCAGCCGTTGGGACTTTCCTAACTGCGGAGGGGCAATTGATGGGAAACACGTCCGCATCGTCCCACCGCCCAACTCGGGGTCCTACTATTATAATTATAAAGGGTTTAATAGTGTAGTGATGTTGGCGGTGGTGTCGGCAACATACGAGTTTATGTATGTGGACGTGGGGATGAACGGCCGGATATCGGATGGTGGGGCCATTACGCACACGGAGTTCTACTGGCGTCTCCAAAGTGGCAGTCTGTGCTTGCCACCTCCAGAGGAGAATGCCGAAGGACTCCCCTTCGTCTTTGTCGCAGATGAAGCGTTTGCGTTGACTCCCCATGTGATGAGGCCGTTCCCGATGAGGACCCTCACCCCGGACCAGAGGGTCTTCAACTACAGGCTGTCCAGAGCCAGAAGAGTTGTCGAGAACGCTTTTGGCATCCTGGCCAGCCGCTTCCGCCTGTTCCTGACGGCATTTAACTTGGCGGAATACAAACTCAACCACATAGTTCTTGCCTGTTGCATATTGCACAACTTCCTCAAAAGACATAACAGGAACTATGTGGTGGCCGTTGGCCCAGATGTGGAGGGCCCTCCAAATGCGGAACTCACAGCCCTTCGAGTGGCACGTCCAGGCTTGCCCCCTCTAAATGCCCGTGTGGTCCGGGACCAATATATGCAGTACTTTGTGGGTAGGGGGGGGCCATTGCTCTGCCTGAGGATGTGTGAGAGGCATTTTTTAATAAATCTGATATTTTAACCAACCTATGATTTCTTGTCATTTCAGTCTTCTTTTTAGCTTATTTTACTTTGACATTTTTTCCCTTTGCCTTCGACAGTGGGAATGCACTTTCTGGGCAAAAGGAGGTAACAGTCTCTTCTTCCCAAAAAGATTATTCTCATGTTGTGTGTTTGCTACCTAATCTTTGGTCTAGAGAAGGTTTGTACTGCATAACTGACACACAAAATACTCCTTTTCATCACCGGGTCTGACATGTGTGTATTCTCCAAAATGCTGTGCTCCGTGTTTTCGTACAAAGCACTGTGGGTGTCATTTACATAAGTCAAATCCGCTATGCTCTACAAGTGCATTGAAAAAGTTCCCCGGGAAAGAAAATTGGAGTGCAAAGTGGATTTGCCTTTAGTAAATAACACCCATTGCCCCCCATATCCTTTTCATTTTACATACATAATGCATTGTGTTTTTTAAATAAGGAAGCCACACATTTAGAAAAATAAAAGTTTACTAGGAAAACATTCCCAAGTGCGTTTACAATCTTCACGCCAAAACTGACAACATCTTGGTTATTTACAACATTGTTTACAAACATTCCGCAATTGGTAAAACCAGGCATGGAGCAAAACAGAACCTAGGAACTTGGAAAGTTCAACTTTGTAAAGTGAAGACAAGATCAGACATGACTATATGTTCAAAGTGTGTTTGATCTTGCCTTCATCACATGGGGGGGTCACCCCCGAAAAGTGGAAATTTGGAACATGCACACAATTTGGGACTGAAAATGGTCATTAGATGGTAAAACACATGCCTAGAAGCTTCAAAAGTGCCATTTTCCATCATGGGGATGAATGGACGTTTTTTGGGGGTGCAACCCCTTCACCACAACCACTTTCGTAGTTCGTAAAGTGTTTGCACCCCCAAAAAAACGTTGCCATTCATCCACCATGGTGGGAGCTAGCACATGTGGACACAATGTGTGCATGTTCCAAATTTCAGACAGTTTTTAAGTTGCAAATGTGTTCAGAAGCTGGCACAAATGTGTGTTAATTACTTGGTGCGTTTTCATATTTTTCCTAAAACATCAATGATGTTCTTCAATTTTTGTTGAACATCATTGATGTTTTGCTTTATGTAATCTAGATCTCTATTGCAGACCATTATCTCTCCGATGAGTACGTGGGCACTCTCTGTGGTAAAGTGCGATTTTTCTTCCACAACATCCACGTCACCTAAAAACCACAAACAAACAAAAATGGGGTGTTGGAAAAGAGGCAGCCATACATGGATTAGCTTACCAGTAGCTGTGTTCTCCCACACTCACCTGTTGTGGTGACAATTTCTCCAAGTTCGATGATCTCTCCTTCCTCCTCCTCCTCCTCCTCTGCTTCTGCTCTTTCCCCTTTTTTGGGAGGTGTTGGTTTGGGGGTTTCCTCAGACGGCCCAAGTTTTCGCTCCCCTATGAGAATGTCCAAAAGGAAGATTTAGCAACACAAGCTATTGAGGGCAGAAATAGGAAATGACAAACATTGCTTGAAAGTGACGGACACTATTTTAGTTTGGCCAGTTACAAATGTCAACTACATGAATGAAGTCACTTTGTAAAGGTGCTAAACTGACTAGCTTTTTGGTAGAAGTTTGTGTGATGGAGACCCCCCTCTAGTATCCACTGGAGCACATGTGTGGAAAAGCATAATAAAAAGGGGGTTTGGGTGTCCCAGCACTAGTGCTCTAGAGTCCAGATGGGTAAACAGCTACTGAGTGACCTCTCCTTTACATTGAATAAATTGGCTTTACATTCTTGATGACATTTCTAGTGAGAACAAACTTCCTTTCCCCCAAAAAAACACCAAACATCGTATTATAAGTGGCCGAACGATCGAGGTTGCGTACGATCGAATGCACACACACACGACCATGACAGTGGCAGAAAGATCAAGGCTGAGTACGATCGAATGCACAGACGAACCTGAAAGTGGCCATTT
The DNA here is from genome assembly GCA_028564925.1 of Lithobates sylvaticus. Lineage (NCBI taxonomy): Eukaryota > Metazoa > Chordata > Amphibia > Anura > Ranidae > Lithobates > Lithobates sylvaticus. The sequence goes on along the minus strand of CM053029.1, from coordinate 325,263,927 downwards.
TGGAATGTACAACTTGGTAAAAATCAAAACACAATGGAGCAGTATGCAAGCAAGAAATCAAACACAAAACACAACTACTTACTTTTTTGTAGAATTCTCTTGATCTTTCTGTACTGATCGGCCTCCCTCAGTTTCAGGTCTGACCAGCGTTTCCTGAGTTGCTCCTTGGATCGTTGTACCCCAAAATTATTGTACAGCTTTCTCACAACTTTAGACATGATCTTGGCCTTGCGGACATTGGGGTTGAGGTAAGGCCCATACTTCCCATCATAGTCGCTCCTCTTTAATATGTCCACCATCTCCAACATTTCTCCAAATGACATATTGGAGGCCTTGAATTTCAGGCTCCGGGATCGGGACGTTTCTGCCTCCGGACTTTCCTCGTCCTCCTCCTCGTTGGTGGGATATTTGTGGCGCACCTGCTGTGTCCCCGCCATGTGCTCTCCCCACTACGCCGTAAAGAGAAGGGGTGGGGAATAGACGAGAAAGATCGTCAGGGGCGGGCGGAGTTTGAAGCATGCGCAGTGTATATAAAACGTCACACGCCTGTGTCGTAGCCACGATCTGGGAGACGAGGGGAGAGAAAACTCACACGAGACGATCGCTACAAACGAAGGTACAATTTAACGTTGGTACATAACTAGCCTAGACTGATTTGAACTTGAGGCTTCTTTATGGAGAAGATTAGGAGAGTTTAGCCTGACATAATTTATAGGGTTTGGTGTGTTGTTGTGTCTTGCAGAGATTGATATGAAGGGATTCAACGACATGAGTTTTCTCCCCCTCTTCATTGCCAAATACAGGGATTTTCCCATATTGTGGCAGGGTATACACCCACATTACACCAACAAACCAAAGAGGCACGCAGCCCTGGAGGAACTTGTGGAATTTGTCAAGCCAAGGTTCCCCACGGCAACTGTTGATGATATTAGAAAGAAAATTGGCAGCCTGAGGAGTGCGTATATCAGGGAGCGGAAGAAGGTCGTGAAGTCTGAGGAAACTGCAACTTCAGCAGATGAGGTCTATGTCCCCAAGCTCTGGTACTATCAGAGTCTCCATTTTCTGAAGGACCAGGCTGATGTCACGGAGCCAACCTCAACTCCTCCTTCCACGCTTCCTTGCGCGCAGCCCACCCCTGATGAGGCTTCCGAGGAGCAACCTGGGCCTTCCAGTCTGGAAGAGGTGGAGGAGCCCAGCTTGTTCCAGGTATAGTAGTTTTGTTACCATTTATGGGAATAATGAATGATGTTCACTTAATTCAGGATCGCCAATTGCTTAGTTCCTAACGTGTTTGACATATCAACAGACAGTGGTGTGGGAGACATTTGGGGCCAGAATCTAAACTGCAGGGCTGAGAATTGTATGGTTTTCTATTTGTAAACATGTTGCACCAGTCACTAGATGAGAATTGTGTGTGTTTGATGAACAAATAACTGAAACTATGTCCCTTTTTCCTACACAGGAAGACCTCAGCCAGGAGGTGGCTGTGGAAGGTGGCAGTCAGGAGGAGGCAGGGGTTAGTGGCAGCCACCAGCTGGGTAGTGGCAGCCAAGAGGGGGCTAGGCCTCGGAGCCTGACTGACACCCAAACCCCTCCCCTCCGCCCTCCGTACAAAAGGGCGAGAAGGGGGGGTTATGCGGCACAGTCAGCGCTCCGGATGATCAGAGAGGCTTCATACTCCCTACATGCCACACCCGCCGACGAGGAGACCTTTGGCTCGGTGGTTGTCACAAAAATGATGGGTATGGAGGTGGGGCAACGCAACATGTGTGAGGGGCTCATCCTCCATGTCCTAAATAAGGGTAGGGCTGGGGAGATGACCCCAGTCACACATGTTTGCCATAGTTACCATGCTCCGCCTCCTCCTCCTCCTCCTCCTCCTCCTCCTTCTGCCACCCCACCAGCACGACAGCCACAGCGTGGAAGGAAGCGTGGAAGGAAGACCTGAGAGTGACGACCTGCAATCAGTCTGGTGTGAGAGAAGATGGAGCCTCTTGTAGTACCAGAGCCTGGGGACCTAGATGGCATCTGCTGCAGTTCCGGATACTTTGGACTTCACGACCAGATTGCACTCCCCTTAATATACGTACTCCTCAGGCCCCCAATTTTCTACGCTTGGACAATGATGGTTGCCGTGGGGGGCCAAGACTTTGCAAATTCCCCAAGTTTCACCATGGCTGCGTTCCTCTTTGGTTTGTTGGTGTGACCTAAATAAAGGTTTTTTTGATTTGAAATAATCATTGACTATTGTGTTTTACTTTGCTACAATGACAGTTTTTCTTTGAGTAGGCTGGTACATTTCACTAATCCTAAAGTAGAATTAACAAGGGGCAACAACAACAAACAACCTCCTAGTAAATTTAAGCAAGAAATACAAATGTAAATAATGTGTTTTTGGTAATTTGAGACACACAACCCCCCTCCAAAAAAAAAAAAAAAAAACATTCAAATATGTATTCCCCAAAAAAAAAAAAAAAAAAAAGACAAATCATGGTAAAAAAATAACAAAGATTCTTTTCCGTTCAGAGTAAAAATAAACATGTAGTGTATAAATGCTGCAAAGTAATAAAGAAGTAAGTTTGTGAGAAGTGCGGGTGAATAGGAGCAGCTAAAAGATGTCATTCTTGTTGCATTGTAAAGAAAAAGAGAATGCGCTGCATTAAAGACATTTTAACATTGCAGCGTGACGAATGTGCGGTGTCGATTAGGAAAGGTAGTTTTACCTGACCGAGCGCTTCCGTCACAGAATTTCTTCTGAGCATGCGTAGCACTTTGTCCGTCGGACAAGCGTACACACGCTCGGATTTGGTGTGATCGGACCGGGTTGACGGCAAATCTTTCCAGCAGGAGATAAGACTTTGTCCGACGGACAAACCGACGAACACTGTCCGATGGTGCATACACACGGTCTGATTTTTCAACAACCTTGTCCGATCGGACCAAATTGATGAAAAAGTCCGACCGTGTGTATGGGGCTTTACACATAAACATAAAGGCCCCTTTCACACCTAAGTGTTTTTCAGGCGCTACAGCGCTAAAAATAGTGCCCATATAGCGCCTGAAAAAATCGGGTCCTTTGACTCCAGTGTGAAAGCCGAAGGATGGTGCTTTGCGGGGGGTTTCAACACTTTTCGGCCACTAGCGGAGGTTAAAACCGCCCCGCTCATGGCTGAATACTGCGGCTAAAACGACGATGGTAAAGCAGCGCTAAATATAGTGCTGCTTTACCGCCGGCACCAACAACGCCCCAGTGTGAAAGGGGCCTTAAAATCGAAGATTATGGTTAAAAAACAAAATGATTGTAAAGAATCATTCATCTGGCTTGCAGAAAAGGTTATTTAAAACAAATTATGAGTATATGCACACAGAAACCCTAACATGACCAAGATCATGTTGGGAAAAGTGGATTGGTATTCTAATATCTAACAAAGCTAATAACAGTGTGGGCATTTTAAGGCTCCATACACACTAGTCTAAAAAAAGTGTTCTTGGTAGAAAAAAATGCATTTTTTAGATTTAAAGTGTTTCGGTTTTTTTTTTCCGCCAGAAAAATGCTCTCAAAAAAGCAAAACAGAAGGGTTTTTTTCTCTGTCTCTAAACATTGTCTCTAATTGCTGTCTCTAAACACCTCTAGACTTCCTAATGTGCATGGACACATAGGATAACATTAGTTGCCTTTACAAACACAACGCTAAACTCTTATAGGAGCAGCATTTTTTTAAGCTAGTGTGCATGAAGCCTGACAGTTTAAACCAGGGGTCTCAAAACTTTCAAAAAACAAAGACCGTGACCAGTGGGAGTAGAAAATACCTTGGTCTTGGTAACAATACCCCATCAACTGGTGTCAGTGAGAGGAATAATGCCCCCTCATTGTTGTCAGTGGGAGAAATAGTGCCCCATCATTGGTGTCAATGGAAGGAATAGTGCCCTTTAATTGGTGTCAGTGGGAGAAATACTGTCCCAGGACTAGAGTCAGTAGGAGGAATAGTGCCCCATAGTTTGTGTCAGTGGCAGGAATTACGCCCCATTGTTAATCTCAAGGACCAGATAAAGGCAAGCAAAGGACTGCATCTGGCCCCTGGGCCGCAGTTTGGAGACCACTGGTTTAAACAATCTGCACATTAAAAATGAAAACAAAATAGATAATATATATCTTTATTCTTACACAGCAGAAACTATAGATTTCTCAGATAATTTCCAAGAGTAAATGATACAAATCACGTTTTAAAGGCAAAACAGATCTTCTGGATTTATGAGTGTTGGATACTCGTAGGTTGATTTATTAAAACTGGAGAGTGCAAAATCTGAAGCAGCTGTGCATGGTAGCCAATCAGCTTCTAACTTCATCTTGTTCAATTAAGCTTTGTCAAATATAACAAAAAAAAAAAAAACTGGAAGCTGATTGGTTTCTATTCAGAGCTGTACTAGATTATAGACTCTGCAATGTTGGTAAATCAATGGGTCTCAATACCCATGGGTTGATATCAATTGTGTTACAGGTAATTAGTCATTTTTGTTTTTATGGTATAGTACAATCATATTAACTGGTTATATTTTATCAGTATGATGGATGATTTTATATATACAGGTGTTAATATATGGGTGGCTACTTGGGGGTTATGCGATAACGTGTCAATTTATGTACATCATGGAGATTATGACATGGCCATGTCATATATATAATATCGCACGCCCCTTAGGATGGTGGTCAGGATTCAGTTTGCCCCCTTGCATTGGTGGTCAGTATTTACAGGTCTCAGGTTTAATTTTTTTTTGTGTTCCATTGGCCATTATACTTGTTATGTTTCCAGTATCTTGGAAAATCCTTAATCGGTAGGGTATCTTCCTTTGCTCTACCAAAATTATGAGCAAATATGTTACTAATTCGGCCCAAAAGGGAAACAATACCCCTACTAATAATAATGACTACTACTAATACTACTAGTAATAATAATGCTAATACTACAAGTATTACTGTAATAATACTAATACTACTAGTATTACTACTAATAATAACCTGAATATCTACCGATCTTGAAGGAAACCCTGTTCCGGATTTCACAATTGGCAGTCATGTAATCAGATGACATTGGCTGTTTCCTTCAGCAAGGGGCATGTGACCGAATACCTTATAATTTGGTTAACTGGTATCCTAGAGAAGCAAACTGAGTAGGAGAGTGTGTGTGCCATTTCAGTTTAGGTATGCTTTATGGTTGGCCTTTCAATGTTCTCCATGTTAGGTTGGAAAGCGGCGGAAGAAGGATCATAGGCATACAGTATCAATCACACCTTTAATGCTGCAGGGCAGGTTCGTTTTTGACATTGCATAGCGTATTATGAAATTAACGTTTCATTTTACCGTTTGAGTTTATTGAGCTATTCAACTAGCCACATTATTTCAAACACTGTGCTTGGGAGGCAATTGGTGAGCATAAAGAACTGTCCCCTATTTAAGTCCATTTGGAAAAGGCCTCAGAATGATGAACAAGGGGGCCTACTGTAGTTTGATTGTTTTGACTTAAATACAATCCATTTTCTTAACCTAAAGAGGTTTTACTAATGGTGTGAAGGAAAATACCGAAGGAAAAAGTGTGGCTGCCGAGCTGCTTGTTGATGTTGGCATGCAAAGAAGAATAAAGAAAACAAATAATTGTGTGCTTTGGCTACACAATGACCCTCATAACAAACTGCCTCTACAGTAGGCCTCTTTAACAGCAGTTTCACAAAAACTGACAGCTTGAAAATGTTAACTGCGTTGCCTACAGGGATATTTTTGAACAGAGAGATGTTGCTATATGCCAAGTGAAAGCTCTGCTGGTCTCCACTGTTACCGTCTGGGAGTGTTTACTTTCTGGGCTTTCAGAACGTTATTACATCTGTAATTGACTTACTAATTGAATCTGCATAAGACTTGCATATTGAGATCTTCAGCTCACCTACAGCGCGTCCTGAAATGAGCCGCCAGTCAGTTTCATGCTCAATTAATTAGCGCAGACTAGCAGTACATAAATCACAAGTCAATAGAACTTCAACGCATTTAACATACTGTATCAGTTTAATTGCAATCACATATTGATGGTTTGTTTGCTCAGATTTTTACTTTCTGTTAAAACTGTCATATACCTCTCGTCACATAAATGGCACGTATATACAGGACTGACTTCCATACTCAGGAGGTCCTGGCTTTAGATTAAGAGGAATCTCCCAAACAGTATTTTAAAATAAATAAATTGGAAGGCCGGGTACCGGCCTGAAGTTATGGGAGGAGCCCGGAGGGTATTTAAGCAGCCCAAAGGCCGCCGGTCTTTGTCGGTTTCCTGTGCGTGATATCTGATACGTCAGACATCTAGGACCGACTCGTTCGTGACAAGCGCTCTTGGTGCCGGCTCGTGAGCTCCGTTTTCGTCTATCCGTCTTCTCTTGTTGCAGTCCCGTGTTCCGTGTTCGTAAGTTGTGTCGCCCCTTCGTGTCGCACTCGTGTCGTCGAGTCGCAGTTTCGTACAAAGAGTCTGGTTCGGCTGTCGCAGGTAGGGCTTCGGCTCCCATGTTTTACGTTCTCATACACTGCTTATCATGTCACTAAACTGTGATCTGCGTAGCTCACGAGCCACGCGCTGCTTGTCTCGAAACCTAAACACTTACTCGCACGTTATGTTGTACCCGATCGGGAGCCATCTAACGGCACGCACGTTCAGGGCCGCCCGCCACAAACACTCCGACCGATGTCGCATCCGGCACTTAGGGTTCCCTTACACGAGCGGGCTACACAGTCTCCGAATCGTTCAACATAACTCACGCACGGGTGCCGTTCGCACTCACACGTATCGTTCATGTTCTGCCATTATCCGAATTAGTGGCGCTAGCGAGCGTGCCGAATCGCTATCATATTCCGAAGCACTGTTGGCATTCTAGTTGTACGAATCACTTCGACCGTGTCGAAACATTTCACGAATTAGCATGACAATCATTTCATCATTTCAAACGTGGCTAACGTACCAGGCCATTCAGGGCGTTCATGCCATCGCTTCGATCCTGGTCCGGTCGCATCCACGCATGCTCCGATCGGGGCGATCCAGATGCACTACTACCCGGCCTCATTTCGATACATGCGCCAAGGGCGGAATCACTTTACTGGCTGCGGGCATTCCTGATTCTTGCCCCTGTCATGGCTTATCATTTCTGTCACTTTACCACGCCCGGCATGAATGCAGTCACTTCCCCGCACTAATTCGTGTCGGCGTGCCCTAGGCACGGCCTCATTTCTATACATGCGCCAAGGGCAGAATCGCATCACTGGTTGCGTACATTCCAGATTCTTGCCCCTGTCATGGTATCTCATTTCTGTCACCTTACCACGCCCGGTGTGAATGTAGTCACTTCTTCGCACTAAATTCATGTCGGCGTGCCCTAGGCACGGCCTCATTTCAATACATGCGCCAAGGGCGGAATCGCATCACTGGTTGCGTACATTCCTGATTCTTGCCCCTGTCATGGTATTTCATTTCTGTCACCTTACCACGCCCGGCGTGAATATAGTCACCTCTTCGCACTAAATTCGTGTCGGCGTGCCCTAGGCACGGCCTCATTTCAATACATGCGCCAAGGGCGGAATCGCATCACTGGTTTACGTACATTCCAGATTCTTGCCCCTGTCATGGTATCTCATTTCTGTCACCCTACCACGCCCGGCATGAATGGAGTCACTTTCTCGCACTGAATTCATGTCGGCGTGCCCCAGGCACGGCCTCATTTCAATACATGCGCCAAGGGCAGAATCGCATCACTGGTTTACGTACATTCCTGATTCTTGCCCCTGTCATGGTATCTCATTTCTGTCACCCTACCACGCCCGGCACGAATGGAGTCACTTCTTCGCACTAAATTCGTGTCGGCGTGCCCTAGGCTCGGCCTCATTTCAATACATGCGCCAGGGGCGGAGTCGCAAAGAAAAAAAAAAAAAAAAACTTTGATTCTTGCCCTTGTCATGTTATATCATTGCTGTGTCACCTTATCACGCCCGGTGTTAATTGGTCACCCGCTTGTACGAATTCGCGCCGGCGTGCCCTAGGCCGGCCGCATTTCAAAAAAAAGAAAAAAAAAAAAAAAAAGGGGGGGAGCTTGAAGTCGGACTCGGTGGCAGCTGGATGTCACAGTTCGGCCTCAGCATACCTAGGCAGTCGGCCTAGTTTCATGGTGGCCTCATTTTGTACGTGCTCCGGAGTCCGGCCCACAGTCACCCCCATACGGTACGAACGGGCCGGGCCCTGTCACGGGAAGTTCATTCAGTAAGGCAACGTGTCAAGTCAGTCGTTCGTGTTGTCATCTGTCAGTTGATCCCACAGCGATCTCGGCAGTCGACTCAAGTCACTATCGCCTGTTGTTATCATCTGCGTTGGGTTCCGTCGCTCTGGACGGCAGCAGTTTTAGGCTCTTAAATAGGTATTTTTTCTCACACTCTCTCAGGTCAGTCGGATTCAGTAGGTCCACCTGCGCCAACTTGATCAGGGTTCCAGCAGGTAAAAAAAAAAAAAAAAAAAAAAAAACACAAGGGCACGGGGGGCTCCTGCTTTCTTGTGGCAGGTACGTATATCATAGGTGACACGTCCAAACTCATTTCTTGTCACCTTTTAGGCCCAGCCTGCAGACACGTGACCAGTCTACCAAGTTACAGGTCTTGGCAGCCGCCATGTCGTCAGTTGGCAGCGATGACCTCACCACCCCACTATCTCCGGCATCAGCCTCCGAGGCTGGCAGTGTCCAGTCTCTTAGGGCATGGACAATTCCTAGGCTGTCCGCCGAGCTGAGACGCAGAGGGATACCCTTCTCGTCCACGGCCAGGAAGGCGGAGCTGTTCAGGCTTCTCTTCCCACCACCGGCCGCAGCAAGCCCCAGCAGCCAGCAGGCGTCTCTGGAATCGATTTCAGCCGCCGTTGCCCAGCTACACACCCTCGTGTCCTCCCTGTCTTCCTCAATCGTGGAGGTCCAGGACAGGGTGTCTCGGCTAGAGGCCAGCCCGGCTGCCACGGTTCCGGACCACGCGGTGGTCCCAGCCATCAGTGCACCGGCCGCAGGTAGTGAGCTTGCCACGCCTACCGTTCACCCTTCCCACCTGGTGCCACCCAGCGTAAGGAAGGACATTCTAGAGGGCAAAGACGTCAATCTGGCCTCACTCTTGATCTCGGTCCATGACTTGGCCGAGAACAAGGCCTACACCTGGGGAGATGTCTCGGTGGTGTTGAAAGCGAAGGATCCGAGGCTCAACAGGAAGCTCACGGTGCCCGAATTCACGCTCGCTTTCGGCATGTTTAGAGACGTGCTGTGCTCAGCCTCCCCCGGCAGACGGGAAGAGCTGGACCTCTACCTCCATTTGGTCGTAGACCTGGGCCACAAATACGGTGGCTCAGCGTTCTACGACTACCATCGGTCCTTCTCGGCCAAAGCCGCAGCCAGATTCACACAGTTCCATTTACCAACGGACTGGAGCGTAGTGGACACGGAATTGTTCTGCCGCCACTTTGCAGGCCTTCGCTCCCCGCTATGTGCTGTCTGTCAGTCAGCGTCTCACACCACGGTCTGGTGTGCCAACGTAGCCTCTGTCCATCCGATAGCTAGCACGGCCTCTGCCAGCACGAGCCAGGCTCAGCAGGCCCCGGTGCAAGGGCGAAAGATGGACAAATTGGGACGTCCGGTGCGGATGGTTGGGGGAGCCGCCATTTGCAACAATTTTAATTACGGCTCCTGCAATTTCAGCCAGTGCCGGCTCTTGCACATTTGCACCCTGTGCCAGAGGGCGCACCCCAGGATCCTGTGTGAGGTCAAACAGAAGAGACCATGACTAAGCCGGGTCAATGTCCTTTGGCTCGGCGTCTACCTGACCTCACACCCCACTCCGTCACTCGCCAGCTACCTCATCCGAGGCTTCACTGAGGGGTTCCATACCGGGCTCATCACCCTGCCCCACTCCACCCACGAATGTCCGAATTTACGCTCAGCAGCAACAGACGAGCCAGCGATTGATGTCCTTTTGCAGACGGAGTTGGATCGGGACTTCATGATAGGCCCGTTCTGTCAATCCCCCTTCAGCATCTGGAGGGTTAGCCCTATCGGGCTTGTGCAGGGAAAGTTTTCAAATAAAAAACGTCTGGTGTATGATCTGTCAGCGCCTCATTCTTCCGTCGTTCCCAGTCTCAACTCGCTCATCCCCTCCGAGGAGTTCTCGCTGAAGTACGCTTCGGTAGACATGGCTATCCAGGCCATTCTCAGGGCAGGGGTGGGTGCGTGGCTCTCGAAGGCGGACATATCCGACGCCTTCAAGCTGCTGCCCATCCATCCTTCCTTGTGGTGCTGGCACGGCATCAAGTGGAGGGAGCGATATTATTTCGCGACCAAATTGACCTTCGGGTCTAAAAGTAGTCCTTGGCTATTTGACAAGTTCGCCGAGACCCTGGCGTGGATCCTTCTCCATGAGGCACAGTGCCACGAGGTCATCCATTATTTGGATGACTTCCTTTTGATAGAGCCGCCCGGGGCTCCCCCAGGGGACCTTGGGAAGTTGAGGACGGTTTTCGACAATCTGAACGTCCCCATAGCGGAGCACAAGGTTGACGGCCCGGCACACAAGATCACGTTCCTGGGCGTCGACCTTGACACGTTGGCCATGCAGGCCAGCCTTCCGGCAGATAAGTTGGACCGTATCAGGACGGTTCTGCAAGAGTTCACCCGGGGGGGGGATGTACTCAGAAGCAACTTCAGTCTCTCCTCGGGATGCTGAACTTTGCCGTGAGGATCATCCCCCAGGGCCGCTCCTTTGTGTCCCGGTTGCTGGTCTTCCTGTCCTACACGCAGGACCCAGACCAGGTCATTAGGCTGGATTCTGCAGCCAGGGCAGATCTGGCCATGTGGGAGCACTTTCTTAGTGATTGGAACGGTGTGTCCCTGTTTATCCCAGTCGTGTCCACGCAGTCACCACAGGTGGTGACCGACGCGGCGGCATCCACAGGATGCGCCGCCATTTTTGGCCATTTGTGGTTCGCCGCCCCGTGGCCTCCTCAAGCACTAGCCACACCGGGCTTTACTACTACGTCAGCCCTCTTTGAGCTCTTCCCTATTGTAGCAGCCGCCCACCTATGGGGTCACCATTGGTCTGGACAGACGGTGGCTTTCTCGACAGACAATCAAGCCACAGCCGAGATCATCAGCAAGGGCAGGTCTAAGTCCAGGCCCGTCATGTCCTTCCTCCGCAGACTGGTCCAGCTATCCCTACAGCATCAGTTCAATGTGTACTGCTCCTTCATTCCAGGGAAGTTCAACGCAGCAGCGGACGCACTCTCCCGTTTTAACTTTATTTCTTTCTTTGAACAGGTGCCAGGAGCCTGCCGTCATTCAGCCACTATCCCGGATTGGTCACAACTGACCTTGGACTAGCCCCACATCTACACTCAGCTACCGATATCATCAACGCCTCACTCGCCCGCAACACCCGTCGGGCCTACCAGACGGCCTGGAGGGCGTTTAACAAGTTCCTGCCCCAGCGGCCTCGCGAGTCTTCCAGCCTCAAGCAGGTCTTGGCGTTCATCGCCTACTGCCATTCACACCTAGCACTGTCACACAGCACGATACGCCAGTACGTGGCCGGGGTGCAGCACTATTTGTCACTTCAAGACCCCGCAAGGCCTTCGGTGTTCTCCTGCCACGCCGTGAGGGCTCTACTACGTGGAGTTCAGAAACACCAGCCGCCAGTCAGCTCAAAGCGGCTGCCTATCACGGGGGAGATCTTCAAGGGGATGTCTGACATCCTGGATAGGTCCCCTTTCGGTCTCCTCCTCAGTACCGTCCTGCAGGCTGCGATACACATGGCGTTTTACGGGTTTCTGCGGCCCAGCGAGTTCACTCGCAGCCACCCAGCCGGTCCAGTCTTGCGTAGAAATAATCTCTATCGCCACCAGGATCACTACGTCCTTCACTTGACGACCTCCAAAACCCAACAGCGAGGTTCCGGAGTAGATATTCACCTATACAGGACTCACAACAACTGGTGCCCAGTTGCCGTGTTGGACCGCCTGACGGCACTGCTGTCCGACTGCCCCGGGGCCAGTCCACTGCTACCTTTTCCGGTGAAAGCCCTTAACTCTTCGCAGTTCGTGGAACATGTCCGGGTCCTTCTCGGCCATCTTCAGTTGGACCCCAGCCAGTACTCCGGGCATTCGTTCCGGATCGGGGCGGCCACGACGGCCTCAAGACAGGGGGTTCCGGACCACGTAATCAAGAAACTGGGTCGGTGGAAGTCGGCCTGCTTCTCTCGCTACATTCCTAACCCACAGTTAGAGATGGCTCAGGCCTTTGCTCGACTCACTCAGTGACATTACCTCTAATAAATAATTATCCCCTACCTGAAGGTTTTTGCCCCCTTATTTTGGCGTACCATACGGTAGACCAAGGCACACTTTCAGGTCTATTTCATGTTGGTGAGTTTTGTGTTGTCCCTATGTGTCATCGTTACTCATGTCGTCCGTAGGGCTCTAGACCATAAATTGGAAGGCCGGGTACCGGCCTGAAGTTATGGGAGGAGCCCGGAGGGTATTTAAGCAGCCCAAAGGCCGCCGGTCTTTGTCGGTTTCCTGTGCGTGATACCCGCCCACCCTCCCCTTTTAAAAACCTCTTCTAAGTATTCTTACCCCAGACTGAATACTCATTCCACATTCCATAACTACTTCTTATCATTCTTTATCTAGGGTATGCCCCCTTATTTTGGCGTACCATACGGTAGACCAAGGCACACTTTCAGGTCTATTTCATGTTGGTGAGTTTTGTGTTGTCCCTATGTGTCATCGTTACTCATGTCGTCCGTAGGGCTCTAGACCATAAATACATAAATAATAGGAGAAAGATTCTAATCTTTTTCCACTGTTAAGAAAATGTTATTTCATGTACGTGTCTTCATTGGAGTCATTAACTATGTTAGTGGTGATTATCAGTAGAATTGGAATTGAGGTTAATACTCCTTAACTGCAGCACAAATAAAACCAAGGCGCCTCATTGCTGTACAGCAGGGGTGCCCAACCAGTGGCCCGGGGGCCACATGTGGCCCACAGAGCCTTCTGATGTGGCCTGCGACCTCCTGCTCTGGAATGGCAGGTTGGCAAGCCCAGATTGTGGGTTGCCGACCCGCCACCCCAGAGCATCAGTGTTGTTAATGAAGATGGCGGTAGAGAAAGCAAGTGGCTATAGAGCTGAATAAACCAATGTATAGCGCCGCCTCCTGTCACAGGCGGAGTGATACCAAATGCACTCTGCCTGGGACAGCAACAGTCGGCGATACCTGAATTGAAGACTGTTATTAAAGGTAAGTTTATTACTAAAACCACAGTGCATATATGGGCATATCTCTTCTGCAGTGGTTACTGGGCTGCTTTTAAACTGATCCGCAGGTGCAGCGCAGAACACTTGTGGGTTACCTGCACTGAGCCATAAACTTCTGTTATTACCTGAAGGTATGGTGAGCTTTCAGAAAATGCACCACACCTGCAGGATATAATAGAAGTCTAAGGTAAAGTGCAGCTAACCCGCAGGAAAGCCACAGGTGTACTGCACTGCACCTGCAGATAAACCACGGCGCGTCAGTGTGAAAGCAGCATTAGGCCCCTTTGGCATGAATGGTCCGACCCAATCGGACCCTCCGTTCACCACAGATGTAAATGGACTTGTGGCGGCATACACCCACCTACCTCCAATCCCATCCACTAAAAAAAACAGAAGGGGGATCTGTCCCATTCCATCATGGCAGATCAGATCGGAGGACCCATAGAGTAGAGCGAGCCGTGTCCGCTCTGCATATGCAGAGTGGACATGGACCTGTCATCCGCCTGCTCCACTCATTGTGACCCGCGACTGGTTACTAAGTCGCTTAAGTGGCCCTCACTCTTTAAAAGGTTGGGCACTCCTGCTGTACAGGAACATGAATGAAATGTCACTTTTGTGCACTTCAAATAAAGTTCGTACAAAAAGTAAGGAGCTGTGTGATGCGGTAAAACACGCATCGCACTGCCCCATCCTTCCCCTGGCTCACTGCAGCCAGAATGGAGTATTGGAACAGGAAAAGGTTTGACCGCACTCACAGGAAGCAAAAGTGAAGACTTTATTGAAGATTAAAATCATCAGACAACATTGTAGACATCATGACATCAATGCAGATCTGACAGAGATTAACGCATTTCATGAATTGGAATTTGCTTAGTCATAATCTCACTCAGATTATGACTAAGGGAATTCCAATTCGTGAAAGCGTTAATCTCTGCTTGGTCTGCATTGATGTCATGATGTCTACGATGTTGTCTGATGATTTTTATCTTCAATAAAGTCTTAACTTTTGCTTCAAACCTGTGAGTGCCGTCAAACCTTTTCCTGTTCCAATGGCTCCTATCCAAATTGCGGACTGGACCTGCATCGTGAGGTTGAAGCGTGGGATTGCTCTCACCTGGAGCGACTTGGCTTGGCTTTTTACTAGATGGAATGGAGCATTGCCCGCACGCTAAACTGCTTTGTTTTTTTTACCTTAACCACTTAGCGACCGCCCCACGCACATATACTGTGGCAGGGCGGCTGCTCTGTGCCAGATCACGTACTTAGTACATGATCTGCCACTTCTGGGTCTGGGGCGTGCGCACGCTGACTGCGACCTGCTCCCAATGTGACTGGGCACAGCGGTAGCCAATCTGCGGATCTGGCGGATGCGATGTCTGCCTGGACCTGGCGATCGTTCAGGAGAAAGGCATGTATGTAAACAAGGCAGACCGCCATTCTGTGAGAGGGGAATGTGCTGATCCTACGTTCCTGCTAAACAGGAACACAGATCTTTACATTCCCCTAGTCAAAGCATATCCCCCATAGTTTGTAGTCACTCCCAGGGAACACATTTAACCCTTTGATCGCCCCGGATGTTAACCCCTTCCCTGCCAGTGTCATTAGTACAGTAATGCCCCATACACACGGTCGGATTTTCCGACGGAAAATGTCCTATCATGCAATGTTGTCGGAAATTCCGACCGTGTGTAGGCTCCATCTGACTTTTTCCGTCGGATCTTCCGACGGACAAAGTTTTATCTCCTGCTCTCAAATTTTCTGACAACAAAGTCCTATTGGACTTTTTCCGATCGTGTGTAGCGAATTCTGACGGACAAAGTGCCACGCATGCTCAGATCACATTACAAGACCAAAGCTATTGGCTACTAGCCTCTACATAGTCCCGTCGTACGCAACGAACGTCACCACGTTCTAGATGATCGGATTTTCCGACAACTTTGTCCGACCGTGTGTATGCAACACCAGTGTCGGACAAAATCAGTCGGAAAAAATCAGACGGATTTTGTGGTCAGAATTTCCGACCGTGTGTACGGGGCATATTTTTTAGCACTGATCCCCAAAAAGTGTCAAAAGTGTCAGTTATGTGTCCGATTTGTTCGCCGCAATATCGCTATAAGACGCTGATCACCGCCATTACTAGTAATCAATAAATAAATAAATAAATAAAAATACACCATAGTTTGTAGCCGCTATAACTTTTTTTTTTTTTTTTATACCAAAAATATGTAGCAGAATACATATTGGCCTAAATTGATGAAGAAATTTGATTTTTTTAATTTATTTTTTTTGGAATGTTTTATAGCAGAAAGTAAAAAGATTGTTTTTTAAAAAAAATTGTTGGTTTTTTTTTGTATATAAAAACCAAAGTGATCAAATACCACCAAAAGAAAGCTCTATTTGTGGGAAAAAAGGACATACATTTTATTTGGGTACGCCCACGCAATTGTCATTTAAAGCAACGCAATGATGTATTGCAAAAAATGGCCTGGTCATGAAGGGGGTTAAACCTTCCGGATCTGAAGTGGTTAATGCATTCTCTGCATTAAAGTAAAAATCCTTTCAAATGGTGCTACTCCCTCTAAATTACTTACCGGTGCCCGGTCTTGATCCAGGACTGTGCCCAAAAGCAGCAGCACTCTCTCCCTTCTCACTGGACAATGGAGACTGTCAAATCCAGTGAAGAGGGGAGCGGGGGATGGTGGCGGGGCATTCAGAAGCCTCAGGAAGGTGCCTGCAGTGTAAACTCCCCGGCTTGCTATGGGGGCAGGCAGAGAGGAGGAGGAGTGGGCAATATAATCACAGTGGGAGTGAGCCGCTGGCACCAAGCATTTGTGCCCGCTACCCGGAAGTGCAGGATCACATATACACGTGATGCTGTGCACATCGGCCGCCCTGTAGCAGTATATCTGCTATAGGGCAGTCAGCAAGTGGTTAAACAATGACAAGGGAAAGAGGCACATAGAGAGCACAAGGCATATGGTTACAAGGCAGGAAGCTTTAGTAACAATTTAAAGAGATTAGGAGACATTTTGAAATATTCCATAAAAAAATATATTACTTAAATGGGTATGTCTTGCAAAAGCATATCATTTAAATTAGGTATTGAGCTAAACTCTCCTACTAAGGACTTTTGACTGAAAGGCCTGCATATATTGTAAGAGCAGAGTTAGGCCACTACCAATGTTTATAGTGCAAAGCCCCAAAACTGCTGCTCAAAGAGAAGAACCATCACCACATAAAGTTTTGATTGTACAGACTGACAAATCCTGCAACTGATTGCAACAGCCCTTCATAAAGTTCATCCCCAGAAAACTACTGCCATTTCTATACAATGCCATTTCTGTGCCTATACAAATGACCACTTCATTGTGGACCATAGTTTCTACAAAAATAAATTCTTATTTATTTCTTTAGAAATAGGGGGGTTGATAGGATTCTCAAAGAGTATTTAATATAGTGGTCATTTCTATTTTATACAACCTAAATTATCCAATTTGAAAGTGATCTTAACCTTTTCTATATTTGAATTGGCATACACTCTGCAGAGTGTGCATTGCCCAGTCCTAATTATCAGCATGTGGTAAAAATTTTAAGAACCTGGCAGAGCACTTTAGTGTTCTTGTACAATGAGAGGAAAGTTAATTCTCTTTTAATAAAGAATAGAAGGTTTTTTTTTTTTTTTTTTTTCTAAAATAGGGAGGCAAAAAAGGGAAAACACAGAACCCAATATTCTGAAAAAGAGAACACCTTCAAGCAGCTCAGTGTGGACACAGCAGTCACCGTGAAAAACTGGATAGACAAGAGCTGATAATCTTACTAAAAACTGTCAAACATATTTTATAGGTCTAATAGTATGCCAAAAATAAATAGTAGTTCCATTACATAACCAGATGCTTTTACGTTCATGGTAAGAAAAGATGCCCCTTAGCTATACTTGTTCATGTAAACCTTCCACACTAGGTATTTGTACAATATGCTTTTACGTTCATGGTAAGAAAAGATGCCCCTTAGCTATACTTGTTCATGTAATTTACACTTATGCCGCGTACACACGATGGGAAATTCGGACAGCAAAAGACTAATGAGAGCTTTTCATCAGGGGGGGGGCAATTGCCCCCCTTGCCCTATGCTGCGGACGCCCATGCTTTTCATCAGAAATTGCGACTGTGTGTAGGCTCCATCAGACTTTTGCTGGCCGAATTTCAGCAAGCAAAAGATTGAGATTATGTTCTCAATTTTTCTGACGGAAAAAGTTTTGTCTGTGGCAATTCCGACGCGCAAAATTCTAACGCATGCTCGGAAACAATTCGTCACATGCTCGGAAGCATTGAACTTCATTTTTGCGGCTCGTCGTAGTGTTGTACGTCACCGCGTTCTTGATGGTCGGAATTTGGTGTGACCATGTGTAGGCAACACAAGCTTGAGCGGAATTCCGTCCGAATTTCGTCGGAAAAAACATCCAAGGCTTTTCTGACGAGAATTCTGATCATGTGTATGTGACATTAAAGGTTAGGCAGATAGAAATATTTGATGTTTCACGAATAATACTAGTGCATATAAAGTGCATATAAAAAAAATCATCATTCTCCACAGAGACAGTTGTACTTTTGCCTTGGATACAGTCTAACACAAGCACAAATCGATTGCCAGACCAATGATCTTTTTTTGATGGTGTAGATACAGACAATAATCTTTTTTTGAGCCTATTTGAAAAAGTTTCAGAAAAAAAACAATGTTTCCTCCTATGTGCCCTTTTCCTGTTTAAAGCTTCAAATTAGCAGACCTTCCAAAACTAACAAGGCTTGGTGTACCATTTAAAAGCAAAACTTGCTTAAGAGACCCACTATGTAGTCATGGTATATAGCCACTTAAATACACATCAGATGATGTTCCAGTGGTCAGAGAAGCACAGTGTACATTTTGCAGTATTAGTACTGGATCTACTTGTAGTGAAACCAGATCAAGAAGGCCAGAGTGGGTAAAGCTTAAAGCAGTTGTAAAGGCTGTTTTTATTGCTATAATTTTTTTTACATACATGTTATACTTACTCTGTGCAGTGGTTTTGCACAGGGCAGCTGCCTTGAAACTATCTCTTCTGGGTTCTCGCCGATGCTCTTGGCTCCCCCTCTTCTGCATGCGCCCCATTGCAAGCTGTTTGCTATGGGAGCAGAAGTGCTGGTTCGCTCCTGAGCCGGGCTGTGTGCATCAATAGACACGGTGCAGCTCGATCTCGGTCCCGCCCCCCGCTCCCTCCTCACATTATTTGACTGACAGCAGGAGTCAATGGCTCAATTTGGTTTGTTGCAGGCTGCTGCCTAGTAAGTGAGCTGGGAATTTTTTATTTTTTTTTGACATGCATCGCCCTTGCATGTGCTTCTTGCTGCAAAGGCTAGTTACAGGTTGTACAAAATGTAAAAGGTAAGAGATGAAACATCACTGAAAAATATATGGATAAATAAGTAGTACACCGCTGACTCAACCAATATTGGGTGGGGTTCCAAACTACCATGGATACAGAAAAGTGTAAGCTGAGCTCAGAGGCGTAAAGGTTACCAAAGGGGCTTCATATAGAATCACTCTGCAGCATGAGTACAAAAATGTAAAAATCTTGGTAATCGCAAAAATAACACATAAATCAGAAACCTTCACCATACCATGATTAAAACCTTTGTGAGAACGTTGTCAAGAAGATTAAAAACAGCCCGGGCTCTCAAGCAAGCATACTGCCACAGAAGAAACCAGAGAATAACTGGCAGATATGCCAATATCCAATATGGCCGCACTAGTCCACGCATGCGTATTAGCAACCGGCACGCAACGGCGAACGTACTAATCACCATTGTTTTCTGCCTAAATAAGGACTCCAGTTGCTCTCATAAATCGATGGATTATTGTCAGCTCTGTATCCTGTGTTCGTGTGTTCATTGCTCCTGTTTGATTACCTGTTACTGACCCGGCTTACCCTGACCTGCTCTGGATTCTCTCCTGGCTCTGAACCAGGCTTTTTCCACGGTCCTGCTCTTGCCTGTTCCTGATTGAATTGCTGTGTTTGACCCCAGATTGATCACAACTACTCCTCCTGCCTCTGCTTCTGCCTGCCTTCCTGTGTTTGACCCCCGGCCTGGCTTCTGATGTTGTCTCTGCCTTTCCATCTGTCAAGATCTGCCAGTACCCCCAGAGAATCATTGGCTGTGACCACCTTCTCTGCTCCTGGCTGTCCGCTTCTGAAACCATCAGACAGCTTCACCGGCAGGCAACCCGTGCATCTCTGGGCATAGTACCCTCTGTCTCCAACTCCAGGGGTAGTCTGCACTCAGCGGCAAAGGGGAGCCCTCTGGTCACCTCAGCATCCAGCCTGGTACGTGACACATACAATCACACCAGGGGGTTAGCATAAATGACCAGTGAGTGACGCTAGTTATAGCATCAGATGACATCCAGTACCTGGACAGGTAATGTATATAAAGAAAAAGGAGTTTGTCCATAAACATGAGGCAAATTGGGGGGGTCAAGAATGGTCAGAGTCCAAGGATACAGACCAGCGTGGAAGTTACACTTCAATAATAGCAGTAATTGAAGAACGGCATCAAGTTGTATAAAATCATTTGGAGATGCAAATGCAATGGACTCATACAGTCATGGACACAGTATGGTAGTCTGTATACTGCCAGGATGACATGGATAGAAAGAGCAACAGGCATTGAATCTCAAGCCATTAGTGGCACGACACACAGCAATACTGCAGTTCAAGATATGTAGTGTTATTGCGGGACCTCACTGTCCCATGCAGAGATCTCACCCACAGTACAGCAAATGGTTGTTGCCATTTGTTTGTACTGTTGGTGAATTGGTGAGGGAATGCATTGGATACCTTAGCTGCCATTTTGCTATTGCTGGGTGTCCCTCCAGGCATACCTGCCCTTAATCTATCTATTATTATATATATGCTAATGATAATTATACTCTATTTCTGCAGTACACTGGGGTGCGTTGACGCAGCTGCCAATTTCCCAGTGATAATGGCAATGGCAATACTCCAATCTAATTTTGACCAGTATATTAAAACCAACTCCAGAAAAATAAAACAAAATCCACTACGCTAGCAATACCCCCTGTCCCCCAAAAAATGCAAGGGTTGTTGATGAATTAAACCTTTTTGAACCCTCAACAACTGGTCCTTCCCTTCTAAATTGCTTAGGCTTTTATTTTTGTCTGCATCATTACTAAGGAGAATACTCATGTCCCAGTAACCATAGCCATCAAGATAGGAAAGGAGTACACAGACAGCAATAGAGTATACACCTAAAAGAGTGTCTAAACCTTGCCCACTTTATCTAAAAATTAAAAAAGAAAAGTTTTGGCTGGAGTTTTAGTTTACACACAAAAATATGTACAGTATTTATTAATGTGCACACCATATGCTTACTTTAATCTTGTTAACTCAGGTAATAGATTTATTTGTTAAACATGCATGAACTAAACCTGACACAACAACGAAGCTGGACAAATCTGGTTCCAGAAAAACACAGATTAAATGATTTCTATTACAGCCCAAGTTTTGTTAGGAATGTTGGGAGGTATGTTTATATCATCATGATGCTACGTATTGTTATGTTGGGAGTGCTGTACTATCATTCTTGTTCATGGCAGTTTACAAAAAATACCCTCCTACCTGTCCACCATAAATTTATTGACAATTTATTGTACAATTCAGTCCACCATAAATTTATTGACTCAGATTTAGAAATAGGAAAAACTGGAGAACAGCCCAAGCTCTGGAAAATTCTAATGCTTACTACAGGGTCTATGTATAAACACAAAAATACAGCAGGGGTGATTCTTGCCTTACTGGAGGAGACTTTGCCATACAAGAAGACTGGGCTGCCTGAGATGTTTTAGCAGTGGATTGTTCAAACTGTGATAGCATAGGACAGTGGTCTTCAAATCGGCCCTTTGCTAGCCTTAATCTGGCCCTTGGGGCACAATTACTCCTAATGTTATTAGGCACTATTACTTCCATGCGGCATCCAGGCAGTGGCGCTGCTACAGGGGTGCGGACCGCACCCGGATGACACCCGCCAGAGGGGTGACACCAGGGGCAGCCGCGAACTGACCGGTGACAAGGGAGCGAAGCAGAAGCTGGGGGCAGCAGTGGTGGCAGCCTCCAGTCCCGGAAACAACTCACTTGGCAGAGGAGGTCGTTGTCCCGAGCTGTGATCGTGAAAAAGGAACTGGTGGGCTGTGGGAAGGTGAAAGTCCAGTGTAGTTTTTTTTAGTGAGGTTAGTGAGGGGGGGAGCACTGTGGCAGGCAAGCAGTGAGGGGGAGCACTGTGGCAGGCTAGAGAAGTGCTATCCAGCCCTAGTGACGCCACTGCATCCAGGAGGTGGGTGTTAAACCTGGGCGCTGCATATATGTGCTCTTGTGTTTGTGCTGGGAGCACGCTACACACTGCGCTCCCAACACAGAGACCAGGCTCTTGCCAAACCAGGTGACTCCTGTTTCCTGCTCATCAGATTGCTGTGATAGCCTCTGATTGGTTACCACAGTAATTAGTTTCTGTGCAGCCCACCCATGTGTTTTCTTTCTCTTCTGAATAGAGAGAAAGATACATTGGGGGTTATTTACTGAAGGGAAATCCACTTTGCACTGCAAGTGCACTTGAAAGTCACTGTACACAGAAGTAAAGTCACTGTAAATCCGAGGGGGACATACAAGGAAAATAAAAAACAGCATTTTAGCTTGCATATGTTTGAATGATAAAATCAGCAGAGCTTCCACTCATTTCAGATCTACCCCTTAGATTTTCTATTTCTAGGTCTGACTGAATTTTTAAAAGAAAAACGATCGGTTTATCCCACACACGATCGGAATATCCAACGGAATGATTCTGTCGGACCTATTCTGCCAGAAAGTCTGGTCGTGTGTACGCGGCATTAGGGTTAAGGTATTAGGGTTAACCTTAAGGCATTAGGGTTAAAGTAAGGGTCATAAGGGTTAAGGTAAGAGTCAAAGGTCAAGGCTGGGACAAAAGTAGGATTTAAAAAAAAATGCATTTTTAAAATTAGTATCCGTGCCAGTGTGATTTAGGTAGGATAAAAAAAAAAAAAAAAAATGCAAAATGCACACTATTGTTTTGGGGGTCATACTATGGGTACAACTAACTAACATACACATATGTGATATCGCTGTGATCGTCTTGAGCAAGCGAATTTTTGTTGGGTTATTGCTGGTAAGTTATGGTAATAGCAAGAAATATACAGCTAATTTTAAAGAAAATGCTTTTACTATATCTTTCCTTTGATAAAATTAAATTAGGGGATATCCGTTACTATTTAGCACCAAATGAAAGTCCAATTTGTCCTGAAAAAATTGTATAATTCATCTGAATACACAAATTAAATGTCATTTGAATAGAGAGAATATAGACTTTATTTTGAGCAAACAAAGTAAATGATTCTTTCTACATTAAAGCCTAAGTTTAGTAAAAAAATAAAAATAAAAATCAGCACAAGGAGTGTTACAATCAATACAAAGTGCCCCTTGTGCTGCTAGGTGAGGTTTTAGCTGTCATTTGAACTTGTCAAGTATACCGACTATGCCTGCCCTTTCCGTCCCCTTCATTATTCGTAGAAGCTGTGCTATAGCTTCCATGATGCAATCCATGAATGAAGGATGGGTAGATAAATGGAAGCTCAACCTCCTCCATTCATAGGTCATGTTTCATTCATATAAGCTACAGTACAGTTTCTATAAATAGAGGAGGGGGCAGAAAGGGTGGGCATAGTCGTCACACTTGATGGGTCGCTCAGCTCCTATTAACCACTGGAAATTTACAGCTGTGTGGGTAAGAGGGATCAAAGAACTCAAGAGTTTAATTAAAATCTTAGCCAACAGCACAAGGGATACTTGTGCCTGATTGTAATTAACACCCCTTGTGCTGATTTAATTAAAAAAATTTACTTAGTCTGTCACATCAAACATCCCACATAATTCACCCCATTCCATAATTCACTTTAGTTTGCCATTTTCCATTTGCTTGGACTGTAAAAATAAAGGGCAAATCCATTAATGAATACATTGTTGAACATGTCAAAACAACTCACACTTTGCTCAGTTTAAATTTGTTTAATTGAATCTGAATCTGAATCTGAATAATTGTACATTCCCAAGATCATTCTTAAAGAGGAGGGCCCCTTAAAAAAAAAAAAATTAAAAGTCAGCAGCTACAAATACTGCAGTTGCTGACTTTTAATAATCGGACACTTGCCTGTCCCAGGGTACCCACTGCGCATGCTCGAGCGGCGCGGTGCGCCGTGATTCAACGCTCACTCATCTGGGACACATGACAGGTCCCAGATGACTGTGCGGCGCCTAGGGGTAGTGACGTCATTGCCCGGACAATGAAGGAGGCAGACTAGGAGGGAACCCCTAGCAACAGGCATTTAGAGGTGAGTAAAAATAATTTTTTTTCCAATTATTTTTTATTTATTTTTTTTTAATGATTTTTAAGCCCAATTTTTTTTTTGGTGGCAACACCACTTTAAGCCTGGTACACACGATCAGATTTTCCACAGACAAAACTGCGTGTGCCTGGATTTTCTCTCGCATACAAACGGTATACAATTGTTAGCCAACAAACAGGAGGAGGAGGATTTCTTGGACCAAAAAT
Organism: Lithobates sylvaticus; assembly: GCA_028564925.1. Taxonomy (NCBI): domain Eukaryota; kingdom Metazoa; phylum Chordata; class Amphibia; order Anura; family Ranidae; genus Lithobates; species Lithobates sylvaticus. The sequence goes on along the minus strand of CM053029.1, from coordinate 325,239,898 downwards.
TGGTTGCTTTATTAATCGTGACCAATTATGTCATATGCCTTTGCTGCGGGAGCTCCAGGAGAATAATCCAGATGATTTTCGGAATTATCTCCGGATGACGGACCCCTGCTTTCACCAACTCTTGGCATTGTTGACCCCCTATATTAAGAAGCAGGACACATGCATGAGGCTTTTATTTTATTTTTTTTGGTTGAATAATGATTTGATTTGGTATATCTTCTATATTTTTGGATGCTTAGAATGCACTTTTTGGTTAAAGTGGAGGTCCACACAAAAATGGAACCTCCGCTGTCCGGATTCCTCCCCCCTCTGGTGTCACATTTGGCACATTTCAGGGGGGAAGCAGATACCTGTCTAAGTCAGGTTTTTTTACCCACTTCTGGGCATAGACCCCCGCATTATCTGCGGAAGTCTACGCCACGTCCGGTGCCCCCCCGCTGTCTTCTGGGAGACACACGGGTCCCAGGAGACAGCAGGGACAAGTGGCACATGCGCCAGTGGCACATGCACAGTAGGGAACCAGGAACCAGGGAACCAGGAACGCAGTAGGGAACCAGGAAGTGAAGCCGCAAGGCTTCACTTCCTGATTCCCTTACCGAAGATGGCGGCGACAGCATCCGAGAGTTGAGGCAGAGATCAGCTTTTGGGTGCCGACATCGTGGGCAGGTAAGTGTCCTTATTTTAAAATTCAGCAACTGCAGTATTTGTAGCTGCTGACTATTAAAAAAAATTGTCAGACCTCCGCTTTAAGTTCTATTGGCAGATAGCATGTCTAATTTTATTTGTTTTCTTTTTTTAATGCACAATAAAAAAATTGTGGAGAATAATACTTGTTTTTTTTTTTTTTTCAAATGACAGTTTGGGAGTAGGCAGTTACATTTAAAAAAATACAATGTAAAATTAACAAGGGACACCAACATAGTTGTATCTTTGATCTTAAAAACTACGGGATAATGGTGTTGTCGTAACTTGCACCCAAAAAAATAAAAATAACAAGCATAATAATATTATTCTTGATATGACTAGAAAAAAAAGCCTTTGAAAATTTGTTTGCAATAACTCCATCAGTATCACCAGCAAAGCAGCTTCATTATTATCCCATTAAAGAAGAAGAGAATGTGCGCTGCATTTTGAGATTTCATAATTTGCCACGTCACGAATGTTAATTCTCCATTACAAACGCTAGTTTACAAGACCGACCGCTTCTGGGTCGTCCTTACTTTCGAGCATGCATCTTTGTACTTTGGACTTTTGTCCGGCAGACTTGAGTACACACGCTTGGAAAATCTGACAACACACATATGTCCGGAAAATTTTAGAGCCTGCCATCCAACATTTGTCTGTGGAAAATCTGACAAAAATTGTCCGATGGAGCGTACAAACGGTTGGATTTTCCACCAACAGCCTGTCATCACACAATTCCCATCGGAAAATCTGATCGTGTGAACAAGGCTTTATTCATTTTCCTCAGGAAGCAATCTGTCAGTAGGTGCTTGTTTTATTTCCCCCTGACCTCACTAGCTGTCTTCTGTACATTTCTATTACTAACATTCCTGATATTCGTAGGTTTAGCTTCTTGCGCAGTTTGCTGTGTAGACATAAAGAGCAACGCACTGAAACGTTCACAGGGTGCAGGTTTATCATCAACGATTTCCTAAACACTCCTGTACATTTTCCACATGGACGGTAGGAATGGTCCCTGGGATATGAAAGCACATTGCCTGACATCTGCATTGAAGACATTTTTCTAGTAGTTAGACATTCTATTTATGTGGATTGTATTATTTAAATGGAACAACTCATTTTATAGTACCTGTCTGACATTTCCCTTATTGAAGGATGAAACTATTTCAGACTCCCCAGCAGAAGTAGAGCAGGGTAAAATAAATTAGTAAAGAGCACTGAGAAAGACTCCCACTCTTTAAAATACACTATACAGTTGGTATTTATGAAAAGAGCAGTGTTAACATTGATCGTATTATCGTCAGCAATTGTTAGTATTAAAAAGGTCTTGCTTTGCGTTATCTGCCACTCCAGATTCGTTTGTTATTTATACTGTGGTGATTATGTACAGCACACGGCACTATGGTTGTTCATCATATAAGGGGAAAGTCTACTGACTACACAGACCTTAGACATTCATTGAAGACTTTGGGAATGTTTAAGAGAAACTTGGGGCTACAAGTGAAAGCATTCAGTGATCTTACCTTAAAGTGGTATTAAACACAAAACCAAAAATGTAATATATTGCAATGTTTGCTTTTGGGTTTAATACCGTTTTAAAGCTGAACTCCAGGCACATTTTAAATAAACACAATATTTAAGCTCTGTATTCATTAATACACTTGTATTTCTTAAGGAACACTAAAGGATTTTTATTTTCTTTATATAACAAACATGTTATACTTACCTGTACTGTGCACTGTGCAGCTAGTTTTGCACAGAGTGGCCCTGAACCTGGTCTTCTGGGGTCCCTCGGCGGCTGTCTCGGCCCCCCCCGCAAGTACTTCTCACCTAAATGCGAGCTCCCTCGCATGGTGTGGAGTAGGGATGAGCTTCGAGTTCGAGTCAAACTCATGTTCGACTCGAACATTGCCTGTTCGCCTGTTCACCGATTAGTGAACAATTTGGGGTGTTTGCGGCAAATTCGAAAAACCCTGTAAAAGTCTATGGGGGAAATCTAAGGTGCTAATTTTAAAAGCCTATATGCAAGTTATTGTGCACTGTCACGGAAACCTGCGTTACATCAGTGGGGGCGGGGTCACCCGTACATCACTGGGGAAGCCCAGCTTTTCCCTTGCGTCAGAGGGGGCGGGGTCACCCTTACCTCACTGGGGAAGCCACTGGGGAAGCCTGTTCCCCACAACCGGACAGTGTTGTGGGGAAGAGACCCTTCTCCTCATCAACATGGGGACATGGTGCTTTGAGGGGTCACAGACCCCCAAAGCATCGTCCCAATGTTGAGGGCATGTGGCCTGGTACGGTTCAGGAGGGGGGGGGGCGCTCTCTCATCCCCCCTCTTTTCCTGCGGCCTGCCAGGTTGCGTGCTTGGATAAGGGTCTGGTATGGATTTTGAGGGGGACCCCCACGCCATTTTTTTTAAATTTGGCGTGGAGTTCCCCTTAAAATCCATGCAAGACCTGAAGGGTCTGGTATGGATATTTAGGGGGAACCCCACATCATTTTTTTTTTATTGACCCAGGGTTCCCCTTAATATCCATACCAGACCTGAAGGGCCTGGTAATTAAATTTCGGGGGAACCCCACGCATATTTTTTTTTATCAATGACTTTCAATGACTGTTCTCTGTATTACGGGATCCGACAATTCATTATAGCCACGAGTGATTTTAAATAGCTTTTTTTCCTGCAAAAATGACACTTTGTGCAGGGATAGTTCTAAGCACGGGAAACATGCTCCCCTTTACATGCATACTATACACACCCCCCAGGTACGAAATTTAAAGGAATATTACACTTTTATTGTTTCACTTTAAGCATTATTAAAATCACTGCTCCTGAAAAAACGGCTGTTTTTAAAACTTTTTTTTGCATTGATACATGTCCCCTTGGGCAGGACCCAGGTCCCCAAACACTTTTTATGACAATAACTTGCATATTAGCCTTTAAAATGAGCACTTTTGATTTTGAACGTTCGAGTCCCATAGACTTTAATAGGGTTCTAAAGTTCACACAAGATTTAGGTCTGTTCGCAGGTTCTGGTGCGAACCGAACAGGGGGGTGTTCAGCTCATCCCTAGTGTGGAGTACTTGCGGGCAGGCTCCCGCGATACAGCCGGCGGCTATAGCCGCTCGCTGTATCACTCGGCCCCGCCCCCTGGCGCGCCGCGTCATTGGATGTGATTGACAGCAGCGCGAGCCAATGGCTGTGCTGCTTTAAACCCATACACTCTAGCCAATCAACGGCCAGGGTGAGCGGCGAAGAGGACGTCGGGGGCGGGCGCGGGACTTTCGAGGGGTCAGGTAAGTATAACGGGGTGCTGGGGGGGGCCGGCAGTGTCAGATGTTTTTTCACCTTAATGCATAGAATGCATTAAGGTGAAAAAACTTTTACCTTTACAACCCCTTTAAATGCAAGCAGTGTAAAGAAGGCCATAGACAGTTCGAATCTTGGCCAGTTCAACAGAAACCGGACAAGATTTGAACCATGTATGTACAGGCTGAATGTACCCAAGTTGATTGATCAATCAACTTGGGTACAACCAGCCTGCTGGATTTTACATGCGATTATTGCTTTTATAGCTGCTAACAATAATCACTGTGTTCTTCCTGTGGGGGCGACTTTCCCTGTCCCCCACCGGGAGAACACAGTGGCTCAGTGGGAGGGATTCCCCTATCAACACTGTCCATGGTTGCAGGAAAGAAATGTGCTCCTTCTATGGCTGGCCTTAGTGTTTAAATCTAACTTGGTATTAGCCTCTGTTGTGGTAGAATTCAGACTAATGCCCCGTACACACGGTCGGATTTTCCGACGGAAAATGTCCTATCGGACCATGTTGTCGGAAATTCCGACTGTGTGTGGGCTCCATCGGACTTTTTCCGTCGGAATTTCCGACAGAAAAATTGAGATCCTGCTCTCAAATTTTCCGACAACAAAGTCCTATCGGACTTTTTCCGATCGTGTGTAGCGAATTCCGACGGACAAAGTGCCACGCATGCTCAGATCACATTAGGAGACCAAACCTATTGGCTACTAGCCTCTACGTAGTCCCGTCGTACGCAACGAACGTCACCATGTTCAGAATGATCGGATTTTCCGACAACTTTGTCCGACCATGTGTATGCAACACCAGTGTCGGACAAAATCCGTCGGAAAAAATCAGACGGATTTTGTGGTTAGAATTTCCGACCGTGTGTACGGGGCACTAGAGAGGGAGAAACAGCACAAAGAGCTAACAAAGGACATGCTGATAGATCGAGAGATGAGCTTTTATCAGTCTGCTGCTTCTTCTTGACTGTCCAGTAACAGACTAGAGGAGGGGCCAGACCTGTAAGTGTGACAGCAGAGAAATAGCAGGTCTCCTGCCCTCCCAGAAATGACTGTGCTGTATATCAGAGCTTTGTAAAACTTACAACTGATGGACAGGAATACAAATCATTTGGCAGCTGAAACCATTTCCATATAGATGTATTTCATCTGAGCATTTAGCCTTTTAGCTTGAGCTTAGCTTTAATCTTAGTGTAGCACCAACCCCCTAAGGGCCGCTGGAAGATGACTGTCCCCAAAGATTGCCCTGACCCTGCAAGCCTCCGGACACCTCTGACACCCTGGGTTTGGACAACTGCAAAAGACACCAGACTGTAGGAAAGCAAATGAGAATTTTATTAAGGTTTCTTAAGTCAACAGAGAGAAAGGTGTCAATGCAGATATCTTTCCAATTTCAAACTTTAGTATGAATGAATAAGTAAAAAAGTGCAGCGCTTAAATAATCAAGTGTCCCTGATTTCACATACGGCAACGCAGGAAAATGTGAGCCTGCGGGCAGGAATGTGTGACAGGAATTTTAATGGTGAATACCCACCTAATTGGGTGTATCAATAAAGCTTTTCAGCTAATGTGAGTGAACTGACCCAAACGGGTCGTATTACTATAAAGTGTAAAAAAACTTGAATTGGAATTGGAATAAACAATCTGGTGTAATAAAGGTATGAAATATATGGTCACTAGTTCAAGGGAACCTATATCAAATTACTATAGGGAGGGCACAGGCTTTCAAGCGTGATATCAAAAGTGTGCGATTTCGAAAAATCGCAAAGAAGTATTGGTAAAAATAAACTAAAACAAAATGTATGGTCACTAGTTCAAGGGGACCTGTATCAAATCGTTATAGGAAGGGCACAGGCTTTCAAGCGTGATATCAAAAGTGTGCGATTTCGAAAAATCGCAAAAAATTATTGGTAAAAATGAACTAAAACACAACACAAATTAAGGTGAGTATACTGGTGGTGGTTATATAAATGAAAGGCTATGCACTATAGACAATTCTTCGGTACAGGACAAGTTGCATAATGTGTGGTAATGGTGGTTTTATCACTAAGGAGAAAAGATAACAGCAGGCTTAATGGATTAGCATTAAGCAATTTCTCATGCAATGGTCCACAATATGTAAGAATGAAGTGATAAACAAGCAGTAAAATTAATACAAGGGGTGCAAAGAATCCATCTTCAGGGTATGGTTCCCAAATGGTGAGATGCAACTGTATTAATATAGTCCCCAGGGAGATGAAATGTATCACTTTAGACTCTCTAGATGTTCAATCAGCTCATTGATCTCTATACAAATCTTCTCATATGTAAACATGCAGGTAACAATCAAGATACCCTTACCGGATCAGTTGGACCCACAAACCTTTCGGTGGTGAGTCAAAGGTGCCTGGATCGGATTTACCGGATTTGTGGGAACGGTGTTGCAGTCAGCCAAATCATCTGAGGATGGTTTTCTGGGTAGACATACCCTCTTACTCACCAGCAGCTGGTTGAGAGATCCCGGGAGAGGGGTTATATGGGGGGTCCTTGTTGTGGTCCTCACCAGTAATAGCTCAAAAAAGGAGATATGGAAAAAAGGAAGCAACTCCTCATAGCGTAACTCCAACAACCAAATTGGCGTTTATTTATTGTAAAGATTTTTTCAATCTATTAAAAAATATAAAAGTATAAAATATTTGCGCAAAAAAGATATAGTGGCTCAGGTAAGCATCCAACCAAATTGGCGTTTATTTATTGTAAAGATTTTTTCAATCTATTCAAAAATATAAAGTATAAAAGATTTGCGCAAAAAAGATATAGTGGCTCAGGTAAGCATCCAACCCTTTTACCCCTTTAGTATTAGCACAATGCAAGAGTAATCACAATAAATCAATGGTAATAGCCAATAGGCCAATGACAGATGATCATGTGATATAAACAAAAGATCAGTAATCTGCTTTTTTTCTGCGTCAGAGGGACAGTGGTCCCGAAGAGGGTGAGACACCACCCGAGTATCTGTGCCCACCAGTGCCACCTGCCAGTGCATAGCAATTCCGCCAATCAGTGCCCACCAGTGCCACATACCAGTGCCCACCACAGCCACCTATTAATGCCCATCAGTTCTGCCCATCAGTGCCACCTAACAGTGCTGCCTATCAGCGTCACCTAGCAGTGCCTATTAGTGCCACCCATCAGTGCCCATCAGTGCCACCTATCAGTGCCACCTATTAATGCCCTTGAGTGCCACCCATCTGTGCTACCCATCAGTGCCAACCCTCAGTGCCCACCAGTGCCACCTCATCAGTGCCCATCAGTGCCACCTATCAGTGCCGCCGTATCAGTGCCCATCAGTGAAGCCTTTGCGTGCCCATCAGTGCAGCCTCATCAGCGCACATCAATGAAGGAGAAAAATTACCTGTTTGCAAAAAATGTTAGCAAACTATAAAACATTTTTTTTTTTTTTCTTACAAATTTTTCTGTCTTTTTCTTTTAACCAAAAAAGAAAAAAAAAACAGCAGTGATTAAATACCACCAAAAGAAAGCTCTATTTGTGGGGAAAAAATGATAACATTTTCATTTGTGTGCAGTGTTGCATGACAGCGCAATTGTCATTCAAAGAGTGACAGCGCTGAAAGCTGAAAATTGGCCTGGGCAGGAAGGGGGTTTAAGTACCCAGTAAGCACGTGGTTAAGACAGTAGTAGGGTAGTAGTAGGGTGTCCTGAAAAATTGGTCTAATTAGTCTTAATTATGCTACTTGTTTGGTTTCCTTTATAGAAGAAGCAACTGCCATCACAGATTGTCTCTTAATCCTTGGGGAAGAAGCTGTGTTGGCCTGCACAGAGCAACTTTATGATGGCAGCCCTGAAAGTAAAAATCTATTCTTTTGTAGAGCTGGACACAATACTAATTTTCCTGTACAAGTGGAATTTAAACTGTGTAGAAAGCGTTCAACAGTATGAAAATTCTTTCTTTGACAATAGAAATGCAATGAGGCTAGTTAAGGACAGTTTGAAAAGTGAATTGATGTCTAAAACTCTCGCCTCTTCTACAAAAGCCCACCACTAAGGCCATCTACACCAGGACACAATGAAAGCAAGAATGCTATTTATATACAGTGTAAAACATATCAGAAGAAGACAGGTTTACTTTAATTATATGTATTTGGCTGCCTTTACAAACAAAATAGCTATTGTATTTATATCATAAGACAGAATAAAAGCAAGATGTAAAGTGTTCTTGGCAGCCAAAGAAAATGCTAAATAGACGACAGTTGTATCTTAACACCAAAAGGAACAAAGCTGTCACAAAAAGCAGACTCATCCAACAAACTGTTCTAGGCTGTACTGATAGATCACATGGTTTAATGAACAAAACTGTACAATCTGCAAAGAGCAGACAACAAGAAACTACCCATTCACACATTACTAGATTATAGTTGTCATTATACAGTATCTCTTTGTCTAGAATTGTCTATATAAAGCATATCCAGGCAATACTTCTTGGTAAAATGTAAATCTAAAAGACGTCAAATAGCTTCTTTTATTATTTATATTTAGTAGTTAAGACACTACAGGAAGTGATAGTAAATCTAATCAGAATGATTGGAATATACTGTTTTAGAGAACTGTCAGCTATAATATTTTGGAATTCCCATCACTTTCTATCTTGATGACAATGGTCACCAGAACAAATAGAGAAGGTGAATTTCCCCAGCTTGGACAAAGATAGCACAAAAGGTTAACAGGGGTTCTAACACTTCCCTACTCTACAACAGGAAGGTATGGCTACAAATACACTTTAAGAATATATACCAAAGGGTAATATAAAAATATTATCATTACTGCAGAAAACCTTTTGGCTGCTATAATGGAACTATAAGGCTTCTTTCACACTGGGGCGGGCTTTACCGCTGTTACAGCGATGCTTTTTGTCCAATAGAGGGGCGCTTTTAACCCCCGATAGCGGCCGAATAAAGGGTCAAAGCGCCCGCAAAGCTTTGCAGGCGCTTCGGCAGTGATGCCTATTGATTTCAGTGGCAGGGGCGGTGGAGGACCAGTGTATACAGTGCTTTCACACTGGGGCAGTGCGCTTGCAGGACGTTAGAAAAAGTCCTGCAAGCAGCATCTTTCGGGTGGTGGAGGAGCGGTGGATACACTGTATATGCCCGAAAGATGCTGCTTGCAGGACGTTAAAAAAAGTCCTGCAAGCAGCATCTTTCGTGCACTGCCCCAGTGTGAAAGCACTCAGGCTCTCACACTGGGGCTGCAGGGGAGTTGTTTTTCAGGCACTTTACAGGCGCTATTTGTAGCCAAAAAAGCGCCTAAAAAAACACCACAGTGTAAAAGGCGTCTTCCAGCTTGTGTAAGCCAAAAATGTAAAAAAGTATAAAAACTAGACCGTGTTCTTATAAATGCAAGTAATATCCACTAAGCAATATAAGAAGGGATGTGTCCTGGCATGTGACCCCTGATGATGTCAGACATTGCTGACGAAACACGTTGGGCGGGACATCTAGGGCATGTAATTTCCAGTCTTTGGAGCACAGGGAGAGCGCTCTCCCTGTGCGCAAACCGGTGCTTTCAATTTTCATTTTGATTTCCATGCTCATACATGCCTGAGTATTTTGACATTGATATGAGTGCATTTTAATATATTTTTAAATAAAACTTGATATTACTACACTATGGGAGGTCCATTTACCTTTTCCCTTTGTAAGTGAGGTATGCACAGAGCCTTTTAAGTATATGGTGGTGTCCAGTGGTCCACGTGTACAGGATACCATTAGCTGACCAAGAACAGCTGTATGCGAGAGTACCCATTGGGAATACCATAAGCGAGTTTTCTTTGAAAAAAGAGGTCATATATTTCCGGTGAGTGTGATGCGCTTCTACTCTGAAAAGAGGAAGAGCACTACTTTCTTGGGTGTCACCTTTTTTACCACCTTTGGGTGTATTCATTTGCAGTGAACAGAGCACTTTACTTGGACTGTTTACTATGAACTTTTACATTTTGCAAAAATGTTATTGTTTATTGGATATTACTTGCATTTATAAGAGTGCGGTCTAGTTTTTATCCTTTTTTACATCTTTGGTTTAATTAAGCTGGAAGACATGCAGCTCTTTAATATTTCTTTAATGTTTGTTTCATTTTGGTTTTGATCACGTAAGGTATATATTGATCTCTCACATATTTAGGTCACATCCACTATTGTTTTGCACGGGTGTAGATTATTATTTCAAATTAAAGGAACTATGACTATTAGTTGCCTTAAAGTGATCACTTTGTAAACAACCCATTCAGTTGAAAATAGAAATCAAAAGGCAAAACATTTGTGTATGGATATAAAAAATATTATAAATACCTTTTTTCCCCCCTTTTTTATAAGTGATCACATTCCCGCTACATAAGAGCTGGGGGAGGAGAAACAGCAGCACCCTGAGCGTCACAGTGAATGGCTGTGCAGGAGGGGCATATCAAGGAAAGTCTGATCATTGGAGAAGAGTTCCCAGCACTGCTAGAGAACTTACCACTATGTGCTCTCCTGCTTTGTGTGGTCAGTTTTTAATAGTAAAGCAGAGGGACCTGCAGGAACACCAGGGATTTCACACAAAGGAAGCAATACAAGGAGAACAGGATACTTTTTCCGGTCCAAAGAGTTTTTTTTTTTTTTTCCAAACAAGAAACAGAAACAATAAAGAACAGAAAAGAAAAATAATAAGACACATTACATATATTCATTTTCATATATGGGATATCTTGAAAATAAATAAACATAAATAACAGCATGAGTATTATGCAGTCTAAAGTGTAAATTAATGGATTAGAAGTCAAACACTGTGGAAGAAGCCTATTTAGTAGCGTTTTAGGGATACGAAGAGTAACCCTGAATCACATCTAGGGACATTATAATCATGCCTCCAGACCACTTTACCACCCCATATGGGTACAAACTGTGGTAAAGTGGGGCAATTAAAAAGAGCAGGTATTACATTGACTAAGGTATTATTGAGAGTATACATGCAATATTTATATGCAAAGAAGAATATATAAAAAGAAAGAAAAAACAAAATATATATATATATTCAAAATAAGTTTGCAACCTAATGGTAACAGTGTTCTTTTACTTCTAGATAAACAATCCGAAGGACTTAACATGCTGGTTAAGAAGTAAAAAAAAATAAAAGAGAGAAAGAAAAAGAAAAAAAGGAAAGAGTCTCTCCGGGTGGTGATCTACATATCAAATAGGATAATGAGATTTATCCGCTAAAATAACAGGTAAACTATTGAGGTAACAGTAATGACTGGTCAAAATCAGGGGGAAGGTAGTGTTTTACCCATGTTTGCCAAATCTGTTTAAATTTATCAATATTATTGGTCAAAGCTCTATTCATTCTGTGCTTAGCTTCCGCTACTATTAGAGTTTTGGATTTCCAGGCTTTAGCTATGGTTTGTTTAGCAGCAGTACTAAGCTGGAGGAATAGCTTAAATTGAGGGTGTGTTAACGATGGAGGTTTCAGGTTAAGAAGAGCCATGGCTGGATCCGGAGGGATAGAGCATTCCAGAGCTTTAGAAGCCATAGCAAAAATATTTGTCCAAAATTCTTGGACCACCGGGCATTGCCACCAGATGTGGAATTGGGTACCTGGGGAAGGGCAACCTCTGAAACAGTTGATAGGATATGTCGGGATAAATTTAGCGATTCTGGCAGGTACCAGACACCATCTTGCTAAAACTTTAAAATTAGTTTCAAGAGCATAGCAATTTGGGGAAGAGCTTTTAGTAGCTAGCCATACATTGGACCAGTCATTAGTGTCAAAAACACGGTTCATATCTAATGCCCATTTATCCGCATAGGAGGGTAATATATCATTAGGAAGAGTAGTAAGTTGCTGATATATCAAAGAAATAACACCTCTAACATGTGGGTCACTCTTGCATATACGCTCAAATTGAGACATTTGATTAAGCGATGTACCAGTATTAAGAAGAGGAGTATAGAAATTTTTGATTTGCAGGTATCTAAAGGTTTCAGATCTTGGGAGTCCATGGGTGTCACATAGTAATGGGAATTCCAGAATATTGGAATTATTACATATTTGATAAAATCAAGATAATTTTAAGGTGGACCAAGCAGAAAATGACTTCGGATACCGCCAAGCTGGGTAGAAAGCTGGATTCCCGAGGAAGGAGAGAAGAGGATTATTTAGGGATTGAAGGTTGGAAGGTTTACCAAATTTATCCCATATAGATAAGGAATGTTTCGTAATGGGGTTAGAAATATGTGATCTATCTATGGGATGAATCCACAGGATATTGGCAATAGAGATAGGATCACAGTCCACTGATTCAATTAACACCCAAAGGGCCGATTCTTCTATAGAGTGGTATTTCGTAAGAATTGAGAGTTGTGCAGCAGAATAATAGGAAGCAAAGTTTGGTAAACCGAGCCCACCCTTCAATTTACTAAGATATAACGTGGTCATTGGTATCTGTGGTTTGGTTTTTCCCCAGATGAAGGCCAAGACACTACGTTGTAATATTCTGAGGAAATATGCAGGTAGTGGGATAGGTAAAACCCTAAACAAATATAAAAATTTTGGTAAAATTTACATTTTTATTGCATTAATCCTTCCCAACCAAGATAGCGGGAAAGAAGACCATTGTTTCATATAATTAGTGACTTGTTTCAATAAAGGGAGATAGTTAACTCTAAATAAATCTTTGAGTGAAGTTGTGAGTTGAACACCTAAGTAGGGTAACTGATTAGAAACCCAGTGAAGTAGATTGGAGAGGCAGGAGGTCAGTTTGTTCTAAGGAGATATTAAGCACATTCGATTTGGTGGGGTTAACTTTAAGTCCAGAAACTGTAGCAAATGTATCTAATACGTTCAGTAAATTAGGAGCAGATATATGTGGGTGAGATAAGAATATGAGAATATCATCAGCAAAAAGGCACAATTTATGTTGATAACCACCTAATTCAATACCCTTGATATCTAGATTTGTCCTAATTAATTGTGCCAATGGTTCGATAAGGAGGGCAAAAAGTAAGGGGGATAAGGGACATCCCTGTCTCGTACCTCTACAAATGTTCATCATAGCAGATTTATAGCCGGCATATTTAATGTATGCTTTTGGGCAATCGTACAGCGAGGAGATCCATTTTAGAAAATGATTCCCAAATCCCCATTTTTGTAGCGTATAATGCATATATGGCCAGGTGACAGAATCAAACGCCTTCCTAATATCTAGAGATATAAGGCATGAAGGGATGTGTCTAGATTTAGCTGCGTTTATGAGTAGAAGAGCACGTCTGATGTTGTCACCTGCCTGTCTTTTTGGCATGAAGCCAGTTTGATCACGGTGTATTAACTGACCTATAAGGTTATTAAGGCGAATAGCCAATATTTTAGCCAATATTTTAACATCAAGGTTGAGGAGGGATATAGGACGATAGTTTGTCCAGGAAGTAGCATCTGAATGTGGTTTAGGAATCATCACTATAATGGAGGTAAGTGTTTCTGTACGGAAGGAATGGTTTTCAAGGATAGAGTTAAAGGCTTTGGTCAGAACAGGTGGTAGAATATGTGAAAACTGCTTATAGTATAATGCCGAAAACCCGTCAGTGCCCTGTCTTTTATTGAGTTTTAAGTGTTTTATTGCATTCAGGACTTCAGGGGTAGTTATAGGGCGTTCGAGGTCATCACGTTGTAGCTGATCTAGGGTAGGAAGGTTAATATTAGAAAACATGGTATCTGCTTTTGATGCATCAAACTCTTGGCAAGAGGAGTATATTTTAGATAACTTGGAGTGAAACAAGTATTTTTACCGGGTTACTGGTATATCCGTCCCGTGTAGTCTTAAGTCTGGAAGAGGACTGTACTTTATGTATCATTTTTAAGCTACGAGCCATAGGAGTGTCGGGTTTGTTGGCTTTGAGATACTGGATATGTTGGCGTTTTACGCAGTAGTTTGTCAGCAGAATCTGTTAAAAAAAGGTCTAGGTCAAGTCATGCTTTATCTAGTTTTGTGTGGTTGGCAATGGTCGGAGAAGATTGGAAGGTTGAGTGGCATGTGTTGAAAGCAGTTTACAATTTTGGGAACATAAGTTTACGCTCCCTTTTAAGTGTTGATGTTAGACGAATCAGATTTCCTCGAATAACAGATTTGTGGGCTTCCCACAACGTCAGGGAAGAAACATCGTCTGTGTCATTAGAGGAGATATAATCAGAAAGCGCTTGCTCGATTAGTAATTTATGAGATGGATGGGTTAGTAGGGTATCATTAATGCTCCAAGTAGTATAGTGAGATCTAGGTATAGTTGGGGCAATGGTGGTAAAAACTGCACAATGGTCTGACCATGGTAATGGGACAATTTTTTATTTATTTTTTTAAATATCTGTTTATTGATTTACAGAAAAAAAAACAGAGCAAACAACAAAAAATAAAAATAAAAAAAGCACAAATGAACATTTAAGCATACAATGGTCTTACATGGCAACAATGTGGTCCCTGTGGGGACCTCGTTACAGTTATGTCATTTATATATAGCAGGCATATATCATATAATATGAATGTTTGTACAGCACCTCATTTCCTAGGGTCACAGGATATTGTAATTTAACATGTGTACATAATGGTACAGTATCTGATATAGTCATTGTGTAGTCGGCACCCACTTGAGATCTATTTAGTGGAGGGTCTACTAGGAGGCCTCCGAAGCAGAGGAGGAATCTGCCAACCATTTGGACCAGACTTTGTCATATTTGTTGGGGCAACCTCTATTGGCGTATGTGTCTTTATATAGAGGTAGGCTATTGTTGATGAGTTGTTTCCACAGGGAGAGAGGAGGGGGGGTTGGTTTGCGCCAGCTAAGAGCGATGGCTTTGCGGGCATAAAACAGTAGGAGTCCCACAAGCGTGCGTCCCGCCACCGTAGGGATTAGTTGCTCAATCAGGCCTAGTATGCAGATTGCCATTGAGTGTTGCAATGGTACAGAGGCAATCTGTGCGATAAAGTCCAAGATCTCTTTCCAGTAACTGGTAATTGCTGTGCAGGTCCAGAAGATATGGGTGAAATCCCCAGGAATCACACCACATCTCCAGCACCCGGGAGGGGAGTCAGGGTTCATTTTGTGTAGTCTGTGGGGGTAAAGTACGCCCGGTGAACGATCTTGAACTGGATCAGGCGGTCCCTCAGAGAGACCAGGGAGTTGAAAGGGAAGTCCCATATGTCGTCCCAGTCGTCGTTGTCAAGATCAGGAATGTCATGGGACCATTTAGTTCTTAGCTTTTCCAACGCCGGGAGAGAGGTGAAGATCAAATGAGAGTACAGATGAGAGGTGGGCTTTTTAGCACAGTCTGATCTAAGGAGGTCCTCGAGTGAGGACTGAATCAGTTGAGGAGGGGAGTTGGAGAATTGGCAACCGAAGGCATGGGTGAGCTGATGGTATCGAAAAAAATAGGATCGTGGTACATTGAAGTCAGAATTTAGTTTGGAAAGCGGAACTAGGGATTGGTTGGAGACAATCTGTGATATCGTTTTTATGTTAAATTTGGTCCAGGCATGTGGCTCAGGTAATTTGTAGATGTGCTCTAGGGTTGGGTTTCGCCAAAGGGGGGCATTGGGTGAGATTGCACGTTTAGGGTATTTTTCGATTCTTAGACCCGCCCCCCATGCACGCAATGTGGTGCGCATGGAGGGTGTCAGTGGGTAGGGGGCCCGGGGGCCTCGAAGGAGTAAAAATTTGAGCGCCTCAAGGGATCCCAGCACTGCCGTCTCTATCTGGGTAGCTGGGTTGGAGATGTCCGGATTGAGCCACCAAGCGGCCGTTACTAGCTGGGTGGCTAAATAATACTTAAATAGATCTGGACATGCCAAGCCACCCTGAGAGGTCGGGCGTATCAGTGTGGTCCAGCTGTATCTGGGGGACTGGGATCCCCACAGGAAAGAGGCGAGGAGGCGGTGTAGACGTATGAAAAAAGATTTGGGTATCCACTGTGGAGAGTGGCGAAATAGGTACGTGAACTTAGGTAGTATTTTCATTTTAAACAAATTTATACGTCCCATCAATGAAAGTGGCAATGATTCCCATGCCTTCAGTCGTTGCCGAGCCTCGTGAACTACCGGGGACAGGTTCAGGGGTAAGTAGTCGGAGGCCTGTCTGGAGACCACCACCCCCAGGTATTTAAAGGTCTCGACCCATTGGAGGGGTATATTAGGAGGAGCTGTGGCACGGGCCGCTGGGTCTATGGGAAACAGAAGAGATTTTGTCCAGTTGACTCTGAGGCCCGTGACAGTGGAAAAGGAGTTGAGGATCTGTAGGGCTCCCTCGAGCGATGGGCCTGCATCGTTGAGGAAAAGCAGGAGGTCATCTGCGTAGAGGGCAACCCTCTCCTCCAGCCAGCCAATCCGCAGCCCCTTAACACAGGGGGAGGTGCGGAGAGCCTCCGCAAGTGGCTCCATTGCAATGGCAAACAGGGCCGGAGAGAGAGGGCAGCCCTGCCGCGTACCTCTGGACAGACGGAAGGACTGTGACAGGCCCCCTCCCAGCTTAATGGCGGAGGTGGGGTCCCGGTACAGGACCTTAATCCACTCAATGAAGACCAGGGGGAATCCCATTCGTCGGAGGATCTCCCAAAGAAAAGGCCACTCGACCGTGTCAAAGGCCTTTTCAATATCGAGAGAGGCCACCACCCTAGACCCTTCATTAAGATGCTGTGCGTGTATGTTAGTAAACAGGCGTCTTAGATTCACGTCTGTTGATCTATTGGCCATGAAACCAGTTTGGTCGGTCTCGATGACAGAGGGGAGTAGGGGCTGTAGTCTCATGGTTAATAATTTGGTGAGGATCTTGAAATCCGTATTGAGTAGGGCAATAGGCCTGTAGGAGGCACAGGATGTGGGGTCTTTAGGTGCTTTATGGATGAGAATGACGTGGGCATGACTCATGGAAGCCGGAAGGGCACCATCAGCCAAACAATGGGTGAAAAGTTGAGCTAACTTGGGGGCCAGTAGGTCCCCATGAGCTTTATAAAACTCAATGGGGAGTCCATCCAGGCCCGGAGACTTCCCGGTAGGGAAGGACCCCATCGCTTTCAGTACCTCCTCCGGGGTAATCGGCCTCACTAGGGATTCTCTCTCTTTATCAGAAAGCCAACCAAATGCCAAGGGGTCCAGCCAGGGTGCAAGGTCCCGTGGCTGGAAATCCGCTGGAAGTACTGAGGTATAAAGGGAGGTATAGTATTTGTGGAATGCCTCCAGTACATCTGGCAGAGAAGAGACCGATTCTCCCGAAGGGGACACCACACTGGGGATCACCGTCAAGGGTTTGTCGTGTTGTGTCAGCATTGCCAAGAGGCGACCATTCCGGTCTCCCTGCTCAAAGAAGCATTGGCTATTCCGGTAGAGGTCTAGTCTGGTTACCTCGGTGAGGTGGAGGTGTAGCTCACGTTTTGCTGCATTGAGGGAGTCATAATGTGCATCCGAGGGGTCGGCAGCATAGATGTCTGACTGGGATTGCACATCGGCCTGTAGGACAGTGGTGGCAGCAGCTTGCTCCCGCCGGATCCCAGCGATGGAAGAGATGTATTGCCCTCTGGTGAAAGCCTTGAAGGCATCCCAGGTCACAGTTGTGGAGGAGGACCCTATGTTAAGCTCCCAAAATTCTGTCAAACGTGGTGGAATGGTATTTGCTAGGTCCGCATGGGAGATCCAATGGGTCCCCAGGCGCCAAAGGGACGAGGAACGAGAGGACGGAGAACGTATACTAAGGAGTAGGGGGCAGTGGTCTGAAAGTCCGCTGGGTAAGTAGGAGGCGTCCAATATGTCTGTCAGCATAGTCGGGTTGGCAAAGGCAAGATCTATGCGGGAAGAAGTTTTATGCATGTTGGAGAAACAGGAGTATGCTCTGGTCGTGGGATGTTTCCATCTCCACACCTCAGACACTCCCAATGCCTCTGCCCATATGAGCAAGTCTGTGGAAAATTGTTTAGGAGGGATAGGTCTGTCCAGCTCTGGGGCTAGGATGGCATTGAAGTCACCCATAAGTAACAGTTTGGCCGGGCAGTACGGAGTAATTTTCTCTAGAATGGTATATAGGGTGGAGGAGGAGAAAGGCGGAGGGATGTAAACACCTACCACAATATATCGGATACCCCAGACAGTAAACACTATTAGCACGTATTTGCCCTGGGGTCCGTGTGAACATGTTCTATTACACAAGGGAAGGATTTACTGATTAAAATGGTGACCCCTCTGGCATATGTGGAGTAAGAGGCGTTGCCGAGCCTCGTGAACTACCGGGGACAGGTTCAGGGGTAAGTAGTCGGAGGCCTGTCTGGAGACCACCACCCCCAGGTATTTAAAGGTCTCGACCCATTGGAGGGGTATATTAGGAGGAGCTGTGGCACGGGCCGCTGGGTCTATGGGAAACAGAAGAGATTTTGTCCAGTTGACTCTGAGGCCCGTGACAGTGGAAAAGGAGTTGAGGATCTGTAGGGCTCCCTCGAGCGATGGGCCTGCATCGTTGAGGAAAAGCAGGAGGTCATCTGCGTAGAGGGCAACCCTCTCCTCCAGCCAGCCAATCCGCAGCCCCTTAACACAGGGGGAGGTGCGGAGAGCCTCCGCAAGTGGCTCCATTGCAATGGCAAACAGGGCCGGAGAGAGAGGGCAGCCCTGCCGCGTACCTCTGGACAGACGGAAGGACTGTGACAGGCCCCCTCCCAGCTTAATGGCGGAGGTGGGGTCCCGGTACAGGACCTTAATCCACTCAATGAAGACCAGGGGGAATCCCATTCGTCGGAGGATCTCCCAAAGAAAAGGCCACTCGACCGTGTCAAAGGCCTTTTCAATATCGAGAGAGGCCACCACCCTAGACCCTTCATTAAGATGCTGTGCGTGTATGTTAGTAAACAGGCGTCTTAGATTCACGTCTGTTGATCTATTGGCCATGAAACCAGTTTGGTCGGTCTCGATGACAGAGGGGAGTAGGGGCTGTAGTCTCATGGTTAATAATTTGGTGAGGATCTTGAAATCCGTATTGAGTAGGGCAATAGGCCTGTAGGAGGCACAGGATGTGGGGTCTTTAGGTGCTTTATGGATGAGAATGACGTGGGCATGACTCATGGAAGCCGGAAGGGCACCATCAGCCAAACAATGGGTGAAAAGTTGAGCTAACTTGGGGGCCAGTAGGTCCCCATGAGCTTTATAAAACTCAATGGGGAGTCCATCCAGGCCCGGAGACTTCCCGGTAGGGAAGGACCCCATCGCTTTCAGTACCTCCTCCGGGGTAATCGGCCTCACTAGGGATTCTCTCTCTTTATCAGAAAGCCAACCAAATGCCAAGGGGTCCAGCCAGGGTGCAAGGTCCCGTGGCTGGAAATCCGCTGGAAGTACTGAGGTATAAAGGGAGGTATAGTATTTGCGGAATGCCTCCAGTACATCTGGCAGAGAAGAGACCGATTCTCCCGAAGGGGACACCACACTGGGGATCACCGTCAAGGGTTTGTCGTGTTGTGTCAGCATTGCCAAGAGGCGACCATTCCGGTCTCCCTGCTCAAAGAAGCATTGGCTATTCCGGTAGAGGTCTAGTCTGGTTACCTCGGTGAGGTGGAGGTGTAGCTCACGTTTTGCTGCATTGAGGGAGTCATAATGTGCATCCGAGGGGTCGGCAGCATAGATGTCTGACTGGGATTGCACATCGGCCTGTAGGACAGTGGTGGCAGCAGCTTGCTCCCGCCGGATCCCAGCGATGGAAGAGATGTATTGCCCTCTGGTGAAAGCCTTGAAGGCATCCCAGGTCACAGTTGTGGAGGAGGACCCTATGTTAAGCTCCCAAAATTCTGTCAAACGTGGTGGAATGGTATTTGCTAGGTCCGCATGGGAGATCCAATGGGTCCCCAGGCGCCAAAGGGACGAGGAACGAGAGGACGGAGAACGTATACTAAGGAGTAGGGGGCAGTGGTCTGAAAGTCCGCTGGGTAAGTAGGAGGCGTCCAATATGTCTGTCAGCATAGTCGGGTTGGCAAAGGCAAGATCTATGCGGGAAGAAGTTTTATGCATGTTGGAGAAACAGGAGTATGCTCTGGTCGTGGGATGTTTCCATCTCCACACCTCAGACACTCCCAATGCCTCTGCCCATGAGAGCAAGTCTGTGGAAAATTGTTTAGGAGGGATAGGTCTGTCCAGCTCTGGGGCTAGGATGGCATTGAAGTCACCCATAAGTAACAGTTTGGCCGGGCAGTACGGAGTAATTTTCTCTAGAATGGTATATAGGGTGGAGGAGGAGAAAGGCGGAGGGATGTAAACACCTACCACAATATATCGGATACCCCAGACAGTAAACACTATTAGCACGTATTTGCCCTGGGGTCCGTGTGAACATGTTCTATTACACAAGGGAAGGATTTACTGATTAAAATGGTGACCCCTCTGGCATATGTGGAGTAAGAGGCATGAAAGGCTCTCTGGATCCACGGTTTTCTCAATGCCAGTAGTTTGCTGCCCACGAGATGCGTTTCTTGCAGAATTACGATATGTGGGGAGTGCAGTTTGAGGTATTTGAAGAGCACCGCTCTCTTAAACTTGGAGTTTAGTCCCCGAACGTTCCAGGATAGTACACTGAAGGTGGGGGTGTCACGTCCCGCCATTGTGTGGGGGTTTGGTGGGGAAAGGGAGGAGGGCCGAAACCGGTGCGTTTGTGCATCTCAGGAGCAGCAAAAACTCTAGGGACCTGCGCCAGGTAGAATTGCGACCAGTGAAAGACCAAAAAAAACAGTAAACATAAACATTTACAAAACTAATAAACAATACCTGTAATGACACAAAGGTGTCATCCCTGCCCTCATCTGATGGCATCCCGAGAACTGGGGAGCGATCAGATCAGGCCTATACCCAGAACTTACCAACAGTAAACCCTTTAAACTTGGTTAGTATGGTCACGTCCTGGACCAAACAAAGGGGGAGGGGGGTTGCCAAAACTGGCAAAGGTCCTCAAAGTCCTCATCGGGACCTGGGTGAGGGAGGGGGGGTGACTCGATGGGAAATTGTGACGGTTTCCCGTTTAGGGGTCAAGGACAAAAGTCTGCATACAGGTTGCTGGAGCTCCTAAGGCAGGAGGAGCTGGTCTCAGTTCCATTAGGATGCAGGATAAAGGGTCAGGGTAATGGCAAGGTGCAGCGGTGCAAAAGGCCGCTAGAGGAGAGAATAGGAGAAGCTGAAAGTCAACCAGGGACAGAGGAGCGGATCTTCAGAGGAGGGTAAGGTACTTATCTGGTCCCAGAAAGCAGCATGTCCATCCCAGTTCCAGTGTGCGCCATGACACTAGCGGGTATTCAACCACGCCGCAGCGGCCTCGGGGGTGTCACCATCGGTGACCCTCAGCCTGCTGGGGTATAGAAGGCCAAAGCGAATACCCTTTTCGCGAAGTCGACGTCTGACATCTGTGAACGACTTGCGGCGCTGCTGCACCTCTTGGGAGAAATCTGGTAAGAAAGACAGTTTGGCATTTTCATATTTGATGTCTGGCATGGTTCGGGCCACCGCCAGGATGCGGTCGCGATCACGGTAGTTCAACAAGCATAGCAGGAAGGGACGTGGAGGAGCCCCCGGTCTGGGAGGGAGTGGCGGGACCCTGTGGGCTCTTTCCACTACGAAGGTGGGTGGCGTATCGCCCAGATTAAATAGGGTGGATAATAACTGTTCTGTGAATTCAGCAGGTCTGGGGCCCTCTGTTCTCTCGGGTAGGCCAAGTATGCGAATGTTGTTGCGCCTGAGGCGGTTTTCGGTGTCTATGGCTCGCTCCTGGAGCGCCTTCACTTGTAGTTGCAGGGCCCTCACCTCTCTGGAATCCGACCGAACCACATCTTCTACCGTGGAGACCCTATCCTCCACTTCCGCTATACGGGATCTGAATTTATCCATGTCCTGACGGATGAGGCTGACATCCACAGTCAGGAAATCAATCTTGGCAGTCAGGGTTTCCTTGCATGCTGTAATGGCCGCCAGGATCTCTGCTCCCGTGGGGGACTCCGCTGCCCCCGACTCCGCAGCCGTTGATGTGGTCGCCGCCATTTCAGCCGCTGGCCGTTGCCCAGACAATGTGACCACTGGTGGAGCGGGATGGGAAGCCTTTTTTTTTTTTTGAATGAGAATAGCGGGTCTAGTCCGTATGCCTCGTTCTAAGATGGGGTCTTGCTTTTGTTGGGGGACAGCAGGCAGGCCCCAGGACTCAGGAGGCAGGATAGGCGGTGTGGTGGAGATATCCCCACTATGCAGGGTCAGGGCTTGCCTCGGGGTACAGTTAGTATAGGGATGGATGGAGGAGGCACTAGGAGGGAAGATCAGATATCCCCACTTGCAGGGTCAGGGATCTTTCCTTGGGGTACAGCAGCTGTAGGGATGGATGGAGGAGGCACTGGGATGGCAGCTCAGATGTCCCCACTTGCAGGGTCAGGATTTTCCTCAGGGTACTGCAGCTATGGAGATAGATGGAGGAGGCACTGGGATGGCAGCACAGATATCTCCACTGGCAGGGTCAGGGTTTACCTTAAGGCACAGCAGCTATAGGGATGGATGGAGGAGGCACTGGGATGGCAGCACAGTCACTCTGGGGCACAGTACCTGTGTATGGAGGATGGTCCGGTCACTGTAGGCCGCAGGGTGGCAGCAGCAGGGCAACAGCCGATATGGATCCTCTGGCAGCTCTTCCAGGCCCCCGCACAGGCTAGCCACCTCCCGGAGATCACCACCACAGATGCAGATGGGACAGCCGCCTCCCGCTCGGGCGATCGCGGCACTCGAGACCGGGGATGCTGGAGGCACCGCAGGCCTCAGGATGGCGGCAGGTCGCGGCGTCCTGGATCGGCCCCGATTGGGCCTCCTGCAGTCCTCCGGCTCTCTGCCCAGTTCAGGTACCTCCCTGGGGCATCCGCTATTGAGGTGGACGGAACAGTCGCCCCACGCCTCGCCGATCACGGCACCCGGGGCCGGGGATGTGTTAGGCCTCACAGGCCTCAAGATGGCGGCGGGGAGATGCAGCAAGGAGTAGGCCGCGGCCCAAAGAGAGCCCGATCCACCGGCCGAGGTCTGCAATTTTCACCTGGGCTGATGCAGGTGGTGTCCAGGGGCAGCCGGGGGGAGTCTGGAGTCTTTGTGAGGTATTTTTAGTACAGGATGGTAGTGGATTAGGTCAGGATCAGCGGAGCTCCACAGCAACACGTCCTGCTCTGGTTACATCCGGACACGCCCCCCCGGTAATGGGACAATTTTAGATGAGATTATTTCTGGTAGCATACTAGATGGAACAATGATGTGATTGATACGGGAGAATGATTTGTGTGGGTATGAATAATTTGTGTAACGTCTATTAGTAGGATTAAGTTCTCTCCATGTGTCTACTAATTTGTGTGCTGTAAGCAGGGGCTGTAGGGTCATCTTGTTGGAATTCATATTGGGGGTAATTGGGGATTTGTCTAGGAAGGGGAATACCGTAGCATTGGAGTCTCCACATAGGATTAACGTACCAAATTTATGTGTATCCATAATTTGGAAGAGATGGGACATAAAAGCTAATGGTCGCTTGTTAGGGGCGTAATAAGAGATAACCGTAATGTACACCACAGCGAGGTAACCAGTGATCAAAATGTATCTACCTTCTGGGTCATTCAATTGCGACACAAGGGTAAATGGAGTGTTACGATGAAAGCCTATAAGGGTACCCCGTTGTTTAACGGAAGCAGAGGCAACATAGAACTGTGGATAAGTTGATGAGAGGAATTTAGGATGAGCCTTATCTATAAAATGAGTTTCCTGCAAACATATAATATGGGCTTTTTTAGCATGAAAAGTGCACATAGCTTTTGAGCGTTTGTGGGGGATATTAAACCCTTGTACATTTAAAGATAGAACATTTATAGGGGCCATGACTGTGTAGCATAAGATACTATAAGAATAAAAATATAACTTACTTCTAGGTTCGTAATCACCACCTGGAGAGAGAAAAGAATAGAGAGAGCAAAAAAGAAGAAAGTAAAATAGGAAGAAAAAAAATCGATCGACCCTTTCATAATAACACATTAGCAATAAAAAAAATGATAAAACAGGGTGTAGGAACGTCTACGGAGCATAGTCGGAATACTCTGAGAGGTTCCAAAGCCATCATCAGGGACCCGCATAATCCTGACGGGTATCTGAAGATGGTACAGGGGGCAGCAAGAAATTCCTGAGGGGAGAACAGCACCGGAGGACCATGGGAATAATAAAAAAAAATTATTAACAGAAAGTCCGCTATGTTTAAGGACCTAAATGGAAAATAGAATATAGAAATGTTTCTATATATTTATTAGTACAATTACTAATGGGAGTATGTTAAGAGAAAGAAGAACAATAAAAAAAAAAGTCAGGGGTTTATAATAAGACACAGGATCTTAGTAGACATATTTGAAAAAGAAAGGTCAAGTTTTAGCAAAAAATGTCCTTATGGAGATTAGAGAGTGGAGTGAAGGTGTTGGAGTTTTTTTTTTTTTTTTTTCCTTTTTCAATTTTTCAACCAGCGATTAATGCCGGGAGCAAGTAATAGCAGGACGGACTAAATTAGTGTATCAGTCAATAGAATCCTCGTTAGAGGGAGTTGGATTTTCAAAACGTCCTCGTTTGTGTATGTGATGTTGAGAAGATGAAGAGGCTCCTGCGGAGGTTGTTGTAGTTTTTTGCTGAGGAGAACTTGAGGCTGAACGTCTGCGGGAATGATCATTTGGCATGGATCTGTCGGCGATGCCCATTTCAACCATGGCAGATTGCAAGCCTTCTGGAGATCTACAGACGTATTTTGTTTCCAGAAATGTAAATCGTAGAGAAAAAGGAAATCCCCAATGATAGGCAATATGGTGTTGTTGCAGGATTTGTAGTTGGGGTTTAAGTGCACGCCGTTTAGCAACCGTGAGAAGAGAAATATCAGCAAAAAGCTGATATGTATAGCCCTGGAATTGCAAGGAATCTTTGTCCCTAGCAGCCGCCAATAGTTGCTCTTTGGTTCTATAATAGTGGAATTTAGCAATTATATCTCTGGGTGAGCCATTTGCTTTGCGGGGGGCTAAAGCTCTGTGCACTCTATCAAGTTCCAGTCTTTCCACAGGTAAGCCAGGCTGTAATTCCTGAAATAACGCTGTTATAGTGGCTGGGAGATCTAGGACAGTCTCAGGGATTCCTCTAATTCTCAGATTCGATCGTCTGTCCCTATTTTCCTGATCTTCTAAACGTGACTGTAGTAAAAGATTTTCTTCCTTTAGATTTTCAAGCTCTGAGGTGTTTTGCTGTGTAAAGCTATCTAGGTCATCCACTCTGATTTCTAGCTCAGCTGTTCTCTGGCCCAGCTCTCTAATCTCTTTAGTCAGTTTGTCAGTAATTCTGTCTGATGTCTTCTTTAAGGCTTTGTGAAGCATATTTTCAAATTTTTTAAACATATCTTCATTAGTATCATGCTGAGATACCTTAGCATCTGATTCTGAGTCTGCTGTTTCCTCTGCAGTCTGTGGGGGGCGCTGTCTTACAGCGCTGTGTGGTAGCCTGTGAGGAGACTGCCACCGCCATTTTAATTGCCTGCCTGGCCGGCGCCGTTTTTGCTAAAGAAGCTTTAATTTTAGTCTTGGGGCCCCGCAGGACCATTATTATTTCACCTGGGTTCTAAGTGAGGCTTGTGCAGCTGTTTTGTACCGTTCGCGGTACCGCTGGGACCCGTAGTCCTCCGGCTCTCTTCTCCCTCGGGGCTCTAAGCTAGGAAAACCGCCCGCTCAGGCATCCGCGCATGCGCCCCCAACAGGATACTTTTTCATAGAAGTACATGGTACAGCAGGCACATATAAGGAATATGGAATGTTGGGGTAACAAACGCTTTAAGCTCAGAGGGTCAAACATTCTATGTTAACATTAGAATTCGTCCATGTAGAAAGGTTTGGAAAGAATTTTGAGGTATAGTGAATGAACATACAGATCAGACACACCCATGTCAGACGGTTATAAAAGCAGCAACATAAAATACATTTAAAAAAACAAACAAACAGGTCTCAGAAGAGAGACTCCCATTAAAGTGGAACTCTTAAATTAAAATGTTTTGCTTTAGCTTTGGATAGATTGGGAAAATCTTGATATCTCAAATGCGTATTGCTCTGTCCCTGTTGGAAGCATTTCCCTTCCTGCTTCATGATGTGGTACAGGAAATGAAGAGAACCCCACTCAATATGGCCAAAGACAGCAAAGAGAACCTGTCAGAGGTTCTACCCCTTCCTTATCCTATGCAAAACTAGATAGAAAATGTTTTTATGCAACAGTTCCCGGGATCTAGTAGACCCTGTAATTATTTTTCTAGGGGCTTAATTACATATAAATATGCCTTTTCTATTCCCAGCTCCAACCTCACACTTCCTACTGAAAGGAAATGTGTGATGCAGAAACTGTAAAGTGAACGTATAATGGTCGTTGCTTGATTTTGTCTTACTATTTTTGAAAGCTAATACATTTAATAATATATTAACCACTTCAGCCCCGGAAGGATTTGCCCCCTTCCTGACCAGGCCATTTTATTTTTGAAAGCAAATACATTTAATAATACATTAACCACTTCAGCCCTGGAGGAGTTGCCCCCTTCTTGACCAGGCCATTTTTTGCAATATGGCACTGCATCGCTTTAACTGACATAACTGATCATACGACATTGTGCCTAAACAAAATTGATGTTCTTTTTTCCCCACAAATACAGCTTTCTTTTGGTGGTATTTGATCACCTCTGCGGTTTTTATTGTTTACGCTATAAACAAAAAAAGAGTTAAAATTTTGAAAAAAAAAACCACAATATTTTGTACTTTTTGCTATAATAAATATCCCAAATTTAAAAAAATAATAATTTAGCGTATATTGATTGCTTTGCGCAAACGTTTTAGCGTATACAAAATAGGTTTATGGCATTTTTATTATCTTTTTTTTTTTACTAGTACGGCGGTGATCAGTGATTTTTATTGTGCGACACTGCAGCGGACAGTTCGGACACTTTTGACACTTTTTTGGGACCAGTGACATTTATACAGCGATCAGAGCTAAAAATAGCCACTGATTACTGTATAAATGTCACTGGCAGGGAAGGGGTTAACACTAGGGGCAATCATGGGGTTAACCATGTTCCTTAGGTGTGTTCTAAGTGTGTGGGGGGATGGGACTGACTAGGGGAGGAGACTGATCGGTGTTCCTACTTAGTAGGAGCACACGATCTGTCTCTACTCCCCTTAAAGAGAACCGGGATGTGTGTGTTTACACACACATCCTGGTTCTCGCTCTGTCACGAGCGATCGCGGGTGCCCGGCAGTCATCGTGCCCGTCGGGCACACGCATCGGCTCCGGGGACAGGCTAAAGCATCTTAAAGAGCCAACGTACAGCTACGACGGTTTGTGCAGGGGAGCCAACCTATCGCAGTATAACTGCGGCGGCTGGTCCGGAAGCGGTTAATTATGAAAAGAACAGGGCTTTATACAAGAAAGCCCAAAACTGACTGCATTATTGAAGACAATAAGATTTGTCTGACAGTAAATAGAATGTAAAGAATCCTTTACATCATACTGTTTTCACTATTTGCAGACCACAGGTGGCAAGTTATGTGAAAACATCTATTTATAAATAAAATTTATCAAAAAAAATGATTTTATCTTTAACCCTGCCAGACGCAAGGATATGTTTGTCTTCATTATCCAGTGTGTGCAATCTGACTCCCCTGCTAATCAAGTCTGTATCATAATAGAAGCTGTAATCTAACCCTTCAGAATGCCAGTGCTCTTCCTTACAGCTTGCCATCTGTTGGCAATGGTGAACAAGAAATATGCATATCCAATACTTTTTTTTAATCATTAAAGTTTTTATTGAGTATTTCATAAAACATAAATAAATACAGGGTACAAGGAAAAGGAAATCAAAAAAAAAAAAAATAACATACAAGGATATGCACAATAATATCTGATTCATCAATAGTAAGGATAACATTCCAACATATACTAAAGATAATTTATGTAATAGCTATAGGCCAAATAGACCATTGTGAATCAAACCGTGAACATTTCATGTTATTAATGGCTAATAAACGCTCAAAAGAATGATTTCTACTCACAGCCGAGGTGACATCAGACAAATTCACAGCAACAGAGGATTTCCAGTTGCAAAGAATCAGCAGCCGTGTTTCCAACAAGATATGGGTTATTACTGGTCTGAAATTTTTATCAAATTTGTCAATGTTTAAGTGAAGGATACCCAAAGCAGGATCTGGAGAGGTCAATACACCAGTAATAGAGGATATTAATCGGAATATACTGTTCCATAAACTTTTAATTGTAGGACAATGCCAAAGCATATGCATTAGATTTCCTATTTGTCCACAACCCCTCCAACAATGTGGTGATGTACCCGGAAAAAAGGATGCTACTCTATACGGAGTGTAGTGCCATCTGTTAGTTAATTTAATGGTCAATTCCCAGTGTTTAGCACAGTGAGAGGCCGTGTGTATTTCCGAAAAGGCTTGTCGCCATTGGAATTCTGAAAATTCCGAATCTATATCGTCTTCCCACTTTAGCATGGCTGAAGTTTTAACAAATGTAGTTTTGTTCCCAAAGATGTTATAAAAATACGTTATACCTTTTGCATCACGTTTTTCCGTAAAATAGAATTGCCAAAGTTTAAATGGAATTCTAATCAACGGAATCGGTTTTGACTCAAAAAATTGTATTATGTTATAGCATTTAAGAATCTCCTCTTCATTAAGGTTATATTGCATCAATAAAGTTTCTATGGACTTAAGTTGACCATCATTATATAATTCTGATGTTGTAGTAATTCCTTTATTGACCAATTCATCGACTGTAAGTGATGGAAGGTATCTCTCAAGTATATATAGAGGCACATCATAGGGAACATCATTGTTTACACTCTGAGCGCTATCTATGATATGCCTCCATGCTTTCAAAGAAATGTTAATAGTGGGGGCTAAAGGTTTTAAATCCCATTTAAGCCAACTATCTGTAAGTAAAAAAGTAGAAGCTTCTTGCAAGGGTACTATTGAATTCTCCATAGACACCCACGAAGGTGCATTGACAGTCTGGAACCAGTGTTTGATTTGGTCTAATCGAACAGCCCAGTAATAATCATGTATATCTACCAAGCCAGCCCCACCAATTTTTTTGTGAGAGGTAAGGTTGCACCTGGAACACCTAGCTTTTTTGCCATTCCATATATATTTTCTTCCCATGTTAGCTAATTTGGAGAGAAAATGTTGAGGAATATGGATCGGTAAAGATCGAAAAATATACAGAATTTGAGGCAAAATCAACATTTTGTATGCCGCCATCCTTCCATACCAGGACACCTCTTTCATCGAAAAAGATTTCAGTTGAGCTTCCAGTTTGGCAATAAGTGGAATCATATTAGCCCTTGCAAGGTCAGAAATCTTGGGCTTCAGGATAATCCCCAGATAAGGCACACCACTGTTACTCCACGTATATGGAAACCAAGCCTGAAGATCAAGTTTCTGTTTGGACTTAATATTTATATCAAGTATCAAAGATTTGGAGAAATTTATCTTATAATAAGAAATTTTACCAAACGCCTGAAGAACAGTATGAGCTCCAGGTAAAGAAGTAAGTGGGTCAGTCATTAATAGTATAATATCATCCGCAAAAAGATTAATAGTATGTTCCTGTGTGCCAAACCGGAAGCCTCTGATAGAAGGGTGTGTCCTAATTTTTTCAGCCAAAGGTTCAATCATTATATTAAAAATGGAAGGAGACAGAGGGCAACCCTGTCTAGTTCCATTGCCAATACTAAACATATTAGATAAAGTGTTATTCGTGTACACCTGAGCTGTAGGGCAGGAATAGAGCGCCATAATAGCTTGCAAAATACGTCCTTGAAAACCAAATTTTTCTAAGGTCATGCGCATGTACCTCCAGTGGACCCTATCGAACGCCTTCTCTGCGTCAATGGATAACAGCAGAGAAGGCGTTCTATGCAATTTAGCATAGTGTAAAATATTCACAATTCGTCTAGTTGCATCAGAAGTTTGTCTCCCCTTCACGAATCCCATCTGGTCGTTTTTAATAAGAGAAGGAATGATATGTGATAGGCGAATGGCCAATGATTTGGCATATACCTTAGTGTCACAATTCAAGAGGGATATCGGTCTAAAGTTGGCCGGAGTATCTGGGTCTTTACCAGGTTTAGGTAATGTAATAATGAAGGCTTTTAGCATATCAGGGGGGAAGCTGGCAGATTCAGCAGCTGTATTAAAAGAATTAACCAGATGAGGCGATATAATGTGTTTGAATGTTTTGAGATATTCATTAGAAAACCCGTCAGGGCCTGGGGATTTACCAATCGGAAGTGAATCGATGGTTTTTTCAATTTCTCGGATCGTGAATGGTGCATTTAAAGTTTCTAGGTTTTGTGTAGAAAGACATGGTAATTGTATATTGTGCAGGAATGACTGGATAGCTTCTTCTGTTGGTTGGTGTGTATGCGGATCATCTTTCAGATTGTAAAGGGAACTATAGTATTCTGCAAATTGATTAGCTATTTCTTTTGGGTGAATAATTTTATGAGATAGGGTAGCATGTCTAAGAAAAGCGATCCGTGTTTTGGCATGTGCAGCTTTTAACCTATTGGCAAGGTGTCTACCAGGTTTGTTAGCATTATTATAGTGATTTAATTTTAAACGTCTAATGTGTTTATCAAACTGTTGGGAAAGAAGTGTTCTAAGTTGTTCTCTTAGAGAGGTCAGTTTATCCGATATTAATGTGGTAGATGCCAGTTTATTCTGAGATTCAAAGTTTTTAATATCAGCAAGAATATTAGAAAGTTGTTGAGATCTTTGTTTCTTTAATCTGGCGCCCATTTGTATGAATATTCCCCGCATATATGCTTTATGGGAGTTCCATAAAATATGGGGGTCAGTAACTGAACCAAAATTGTCTTGGAAAAAATTTGTAAGGTGTTGTGACAATATTTTACTTGAGGAAGATTCCTGAATCAGCCTATTATTACAACGCCAGATGGGAGGTGAAGAGGAGACACCCCTCTCTACTATACGTATCGATATTGCTGCGTGGTCAGACCACGTAATGTCATGTATAGTAGCCACATCAATATCTTGCAATAACATTCTATCAGTGAGAAACATATCAATACGAGAGTAGGATTTGTGTCTGTTAGAGAAAAAAGTGAAATCTCGTTCATTCGCATGGAGACACCTCCAGGCATCAAATAATTCTTCATTGTGTAGAACCTCTTGAAGCGCTGGTGACTGGTTCGATTTTACTGAAGATGTGTCCACTTTGGGATCCGAGGTAATATTGAAATCTCCACAGATAAGTACTCTGCCATACTTTAAAGAATCAATCTTGCGTAAAACTTTTTTAAAGAAGCGCAGTTGATGCCTATTTGGGGCGTATAGGGTAACTAGAGTAAATGGTTGAGAATTAATGTCACCTGTTAAAATAATAAACCTGCCCTCAGTGTCTATGAAGGAGTCCTTTTGTTGAAATGAAAGAGTGTTCTTAATCGCTAAGAGGACACCACCAGCTTTTTTCCTTGGGTTGCAAGCCAAATAGATATGTGGATAATCTTTGTGAGAACATTGTGGATTTTTGTCAGTTTGAAAGTGCGTTTCTTGAACACAAAGGATATCAGCTCTATGGTTGTAGGCCTCCTTCCATAGATAGAAACGCTTGGTTGGATGATTAAGTCCATGTGCATTAATAGACAAACAGGATATCGTCATGGATCAATCATGAAAAAATTGTGTGGTGCTGAGATGGAAAAAATAAAAATAAAACTCACTGCGATCAAGAAGGCACTGTGTAGTTTGTATAGAGCATCCCATGGAAAAGGCATCCAGTTGATGAGGTAGTTCGGATCGTGCATATCAAAGAAAAAAAAAAAACTTAAAAGGGAAAAAAGAAAAAATATTAAGACACATATGTAAAACATAAGAAATGGATCTATAAACTGATCCAAGAGCAGTTATAACTGCTGATGGTAGTTAGGGGGGAAGAGAAGAGATTTTATAAACTCTCCCTTAGAGACAATCATAGGTTAGTTAGAATTCACCGGCGGGTTATTTGGTAGGTCTACTTCTAGATACGACCTGCCATTCTTTTTGTATAGAAGAAGGCCCAGCTTGATTGGCATATTGGGTATCCATGGTGGGCAAAATATTCCATGTGCGGAGCATTTTCAAGCCATCATCCAAAGAGGATATCATTGCATTAGTACCATTGTAGGTGATGGACAGGGTAGCAGGGTATTTCCATTTATGAGGAATATTGTGGTTTCTTAAAGCTTTTGTCACAGTAAGAAGATTGCGTCGGCGTTGCAATGTGTGTCTGGACAGGTCTGGTAATAGTCTTACATTGGTAAATTGTGGAGGGACATTTTCTAGTCTCCTGTAGGTCTGTAGAATTTGGTCTTTTACATTAAAATAATGTAACCGTAATAATACATCTCTAGGTATTTCAGCAGGAAGGAAAGAAGGTTTAGGGATTCTATGAATCCTGTCAATAAGTAAATCCTGAGTGGACGCTTGAGGTAATATGGTGGAGAAAAGGGCTTGCGCATAAGCTAGTAATTGATTTGGGGGTATATCTTCGGGTACCCCTCTTAGTTTTAAATTGTTTCTCCTAGAGCGGTCCTCGAGGTCTGCTAATTTATCTTTTATCCATCCAATTTCAGTCCCTTGAGCATTATTAGAGTCCACCATTACATTGTATGATGAGGTAAATTCCTCCATTTTATTTTCCACTCTATCCACTCTCATGCCCAGTGAATCCACATCTCTCCTACATACAGCAAGTTCCCTGACTACATCAGCCTGTAAGGACGAACGTAATGACAGCAACATGTCCTTTAGAACTGTGTCTGACACTGGCTTGTTATCAGTGGGGAAGTCTGCAATTGGGTCTCCTGCCTGAGTGTGAGGGAAGGCCGCCGCCATGGCTCCGCTGCTTACCTCCATCTCCAGAGGCTGTTGTGGCCTGTAAGGGGATTCCCTCCTCGGCTTGGATTTGACTGGGCTCCGGGTGGTGGGGGTTGTAGGCCCAGAGGAGGAATCACTGTGGCCCCGTTGTGGAGGATTATAAGGTACCTGGGGCTCTTTAGTGTCTACCGCTTGTGCCTGCGAGCTCTGTGAGGTATTGGCTTCACCCCCGCCGCCGCCATTTTGAGACGCGCCGTTCGCGGCATAATAACCCGACATTTTCTGCGGCTGCTGGGGATTCTTTCGGTGTCTGGCCATCACCCGAATGTGCCCCCGGAGAGTGCAGGTAAGTACCTACTGATTGGGGTCGTCTCCCCGCCGTTTAACTGTGTCCGCTGACGATTGTTCTCTGTGGGCGAGCGGAGCTCCGGATCACGCCGCCATCTCGGAGCTCGGTCGCCACGCCCCTCGCATATCCAATACTTAGTGGATTCAAAACACATTATTTTTGTCCTGAACAAAGTATGGAAAATATTTTTAGAAAAACTATACATTTTGTTAAATTGTGCAGATTCCCAAGTCTGTTGCTTTTAGTGCTTCAATTAAAATGTAGAAATAAAATGAAAATGACAGTAGATGTAGCAAGAATGAGAGATGGGGCTGAAAATACATACAGTCGATATTCTGCTGGCAATATTTCAGTAAAAACCCCAAAACGCTCATGTACATGTGGATGTATAGAAAATAACCAAATTGTGTACCATATGTTACTGTATATCAAAAGGCCAAGGCTGGACAAATCCTGAGTCACTATGAAACTCAGAAAATGTCCCCTGGTCACTCTACATAAACTTTTCCACACGGGCAAATTGTCACACTAAGTGCACTGCCAGGAAGCAAGAAGAGTCAAGCATTAAAAAGCATTTTTTAAATGATTGTGAATTTGTCTGCTTACAATATAATAAAAAAAATACAAGGTGCATATCATTTTAGTACGCAAAAAAACTGACAAACGCTAAAACTACAAGTTCTGGTCAAATTGCCCCCTGGTCATACAAATACAAAATAAAAGCACTTGCAGGGTGTTCATTGACTAAGGGGAAGTTTACATTAGCATTAGCCCTCTGAGGAGCTCTCTGTCTCCCCCCCCCAACTGCAAGGGCAAAAGGGCCCTATAAGTGACACTTTTATTGTTAGAGTAATTTTAAGCACCAGAATGGCCCTTCTTGTCTATACCTAGCAAAACGCCAGATACATATTATTTACTTCTAGATGTCAGATTGGTAATTTTTACAGGCTGCAATCCTTTACAGTAAGATTAATGTGTATGCATTGCCAAATGTTTCTTTCAAGTTTAGATATGGTAGGTAAGGGACAGAACCCTTGTCAAGTTTGTATTGCTGTCTGTTGTCCAATTGCCAGTGAGAGAAAAAAAATGATGATAAACCCAAAATTCTGGTGTTTCACCAGAACCAAGGGAGAGGGGGAAACCTGGAGACACCTGCTGTGACAGCTGTCCAAGGGGAAATTCCTCCCACTATTGAGTGTCCATTGCTGGCCGTATGATTTTTAGGTCGCTCTTTTGTTTTTCCCAGCATATTCCAATGTGTAGGTTTAACTTTGTTTTTATCACTCTAAGTTTTTCTGGGTGTCAAATCTAGGCTCACGATGAATGTCTATAGTATAAGTTAATTCAATCAAAATGCCTCTTAGATTAAGAATATTGTTTCCAACTAGAAGATAAACATAGTAATGTAGTAGATAAATCCTATGATGAGCTACACTTGCAGATTTATGAGAAATGTCATGACAAGAACAATTTAATTGTTCACTTTTTGTTGTTATAGTATGTTTTACACCCTATTTATGGCACCTGCGTGGGAAGCTCTGGGACTTTTTTGACAGCTGTGACTGGGGGATAGAGGTGTAGCCAGCGTGGCTACGGTAAGAGATGCAGCTGAAAATCATTTTTACTGAAATAAGCATGCTTGGGGCTTTTAAGGCATAACACGAGTTCATGTAAATAGAAGTCCTTCCTTCTATATATTTGTAGAACTATTTAAAGCATTCTTCAGCCAACTAAGTCTGCAGTGACAGCATTATAGATCAGTGACTCAGTGATACAGGTGCTACTACTGTGTAGTCTTATTTCCTAGGAGAGGTCAACAGGTCCCGAGAGTTCTGTTAAACGGTTGATACCAGCGTAACACATATACTGTATGCAGTGTCACAATGGTGGACATTCTTCTGCATACCAGCATTTGGGCTGGAATTGGGCTCCACAGTGCTCTCCTAGCATGAGACCGAACTGTTTAGGTCTAATACTTATGATCGGGAGCTGAGGGGATTGGCTATCACAGTGATCTCTCAGTAAAACCTGCTACTGTATTCTCTTTCTCCTTCTGAATGAATAGAAAAGATACAATTCAGTGGAATTTATCAAAACTGGAGCAGAAAAAATCTAAAGCAGCTGTGCATGGCAACCAATCAGCTTCTATCTTTTCCTTTTTAAAGCCTTAACTTAACAACAAACTGAAGACTGAAACTGATTGGTTGCCATGCACAGCTGCTCCAGCTTCTGTTTGCTCCAGTTTTGATAAATCCCTCATTCTTGTGTAAAAATAAATAAAGTTAATATAGATCAGTGCTTGATCTAGGATAGTGTCAAGGTCAAAGTTTATAGTCAGGGTATCAGCTCAAATCAAAGTCAATGGCACCCTTTCCTTAACCTTCAACAATACAAATGGTGCATGACAAGGCTATCCCCTATACCCCCTTTATTTTTATCCTCATCCTGGAATGTTTCTGCCTTAAGATTAGAGCAAATTCAAATATCACTGGCATAATCTTTGGCACATCCATGCCGCAAAAAGTAGTAGCCTATGCAGATTACCTGCTATTTTTCACCACAAATCTGACCATTTTCCTTCCAAATCTGCTAGCAGAATTCTCTTTCTTTATGCCCCTCTTGAATTTCCAAATGAACTACCAAAAATCTGAGGTTTTGGTTACATCCCTTTCTGCCAGGACAATTCAGCATCTATAAGAACATTTTACCGCGGTGGTCACCCTACCGCTACCTCCCATTCTGTGCCTACTTAAAAAAAGGCCTCCTTCATTGGCATATAAGCCAGTTTTCCTGATTTGTATGGTGTAGTAACTATAAAATGAAGTATTCTAGTGTGCATACTGTATCTGCTACAAACTTTGAAGGAACACATCCCTACGTCATCCCTGAAGTCATTAAAACATACATTTGCTAAATTTTTATGGGCCCATAAACCATCAACACTAAAATGGTCCATTCTCAGACTTTGTAAGGGTCAAGGGGGGGATTGCTTTATCAGATATTTAGCTGTATCATGCAGTCTGTCATCTAACTGGAGCAATAGCCTGGAGCTGCCACAGCCAGATAAAACTATGAGTGGTAGTAAAATAGGCCTTTCAAAATATCCAGTTGAAGGCACTCCCACGATGCCAGATTGTATCCCTATTTTGGTCAAATCCCACACTAACATAGGCACTATGTGGGTCATATGTCCCTCCTTCCCGTCTGGTGTAGAAGATCGCCAATTACAGGAGCTAATTTAAGATGGGGGTCTTTAGGGCCAATACCTTTATCACAACACACCAATGGCTCATAGTAGTAAAATTACCTATGGATACTTGGCTAACTCATCTTGGGTTCTGAAAAACATCATGGTTATTTTATTTTCTCCCCTCAGTACCATCAGCTACCTATTCTGCTAAACCTCTTAAATGGTTCAAAAAAGAATGCGAACAATAAGACCCTCTTATGCCCCGTACACATGGTCGGATTTTCCGACGGAAAATGTCCTATCGGACAATGTTGTCGGAAATTCCGACCGTGTGTAGGCTCCATCTGACTTTTTCCGTCGGATTTTCCGACGGACAAAGTTTTATCTCCTGCTCTCAAATTTTCCGACAACAAAGTACTATCAGACTTTTTCCGATCGTGTGTAGCGAATTCCGACGGACAAAGTGCCACGCATGCTCAGATCACATTACAAGACCAAAGCTATTCCATTGGCTACTAGCCTCTACGTAGTCCCGTCGTAGGCAACAAACGTCACCACGTTCAGAATGATCAGATTTTCTGACAACTTTGTCCGACCGTGTGTATGCAACACCAGTGTCGGACAAAATCCGTCAGAAAAAATCTGATGGATTTTGTGGTCGGATTTTCCGACCGTGGGTACGGGGCATTAGACTTACAATCTCTATTATGTACTGCTTACTAAATTCACTGCCTGGCACCTTTGCCCCACCTTACATAGAAAAATGGGAGACAGACTTGCAGACTTCATTGACTCCTGAACAAAAAGACAAGATAATCTGCTATACACACAAACAGTATGTATGAAATTTCAGGAGTCTGACTTTAAGGTCCTTACACCTTGGTATAGGACACCAAAAACCTTGCACTACATGTACCCAATGACATCTGACTTGTGCTGGGAATGTGGCACAGCCCCAGAAAATATTTTGCATATTTTCTTGGTCTTGCCACATCCTACATTCTACATTCATACTACATTCTTCTTAGACAGAAGAATGTAGTATCTTGCAAATATTACCAATTACCCCTACCAAATGACCCAATCTTTTTTCTACTGTACCATAATATCATACATAAAAAAAGGTTATAAGAGATCTATTCTCCCTCACTTGAGAAGACCTTATAGCATCTGATAGAGGCACCAATGACAAATTGCAAAGCTTGGTTTTATTGAAATTAAATTCTGAAACTACACTAGAATATGAAGCCATATGTATGCTAAATCTTAGACAGGGTTACCAGGCCCTTCCTGAGGGAGAGATGCCCTTCCATACCCTCTGAACTTTCTCCTCTTTTCCTTTTTGGACCTTCCTACTCTTATTTTATTTTTTCCCTCACAAGCTCATCTCATAACCTTCAAAATATTTAATGCAGTGGTTAAAGAGGTACTGCAGTCTGCTCACATAATTTGTAATAAGACCATCTTTGCCATTCTGAAGCTTCCCTCCAACCACTTTGCATATTATTTTATATATACTGTGATTCTATACTTGCCAAATATGCTGCAGAAATCTCCCTCCACTAAGTCTGGCTGCATCCATTTTAACTGTGGACAGCTGAAGCTGCTGCCTGTTCACTTCCTCGATTTACACAGACACACAGAGGCACACCTCCAGCTCTACTTCTTCCATTGGCCCTCTTATGACTCATCCCCCCCCTCCCTTCCTGGCAAACTCTCATGAGAGTGATAGAGAGAGAGAGCGAGAGAGAGAGAGAGAGAGAGCTGTGCATGATGTCATAAGCCTAGGCTAATGACCAGACAAGAAACAGGAAGTGGGCTGTACTATTTACCGGCAGAAAAAAAATGTTTTACTATCCAAAGTTAAAACAAAAAGGGCAGAAGATTTAATAGAGTTGAAAAAATGACTGAACATCTTCTTTAACATGGTTTCATAGACATGTCCTTGATCTGGTCTCTTCCATTGCCAGTAAGCTCCTACTGCAAGATTTCTTTATAGAGACAACTAAGGTACTATGTACTAGTAAATGCACTAAGGTGAGACATGCAGGTTTTATTGAAGA
Organism: Lithobates sylvaticus; assembly: GCA_028564925.1. Taxonomy (NCBI): domain Eukaryota; kingdom Metazoa; phylum Chordata; class Amphibia; order Anura; family Ranidae; genus Lithobates; species Lithobates sylvaticus. The sequence goes on along the minus strand of CM053029.1, from coordinate 325,201,313 downwards.
TGTATTTTACCCACAAATATGTAACATACCCATGTTGTATTCATGATCTCTGTAACCTCACCCACTGTATGAAACTTCAATATAAATAAAGAATGTTAAAAAAGATCATGGTCAGGTTCCAAGGTCAGGGTTAGTGTGTTTTAGGTAGGATTGAAAAAAATATTTAGGGCTAGTGTTAATGCCAGTATGTTTAGGTAGGATAAAAAAGCAAACTGCACTGTAGTGTTTCTTGGCCCTACTACAGGTACAAACAACAAATAAAGTTGCAAAACTGAATTTTTGAAAGTGACACTAAACTCCAGTTCAAAAATAACTATTCAAGTATGTATTCTTAACTCAAAAATAGAGCATTCTATTGCTCTCAACCTCCTCCAAATTTCATTTTTTGTCTGTGATTTCACTTCCTCTTAGCGGGTGGCTATGTTCATTCTCCGTGATCCCACTGTATGTAAGAATGTAGCCAACCTATCTTGCTCACTCCCAAGATGGTCTAGGGCAGTGATGGCGAACCTTGGCACCACCAATGTTTTGGAACTACATTTCCCATGATGCTCAACTCCACTACAGAGTGCATGAGCATCAAGGGAAATGTAGTTCCAAAGCATCTGGGGTGCCAAGGTTCGCCATCACTGGTCTAGGGACTATGTACTATGGAATTTGTAAAGTGCATAAACCATTGCACATGACCGCAAACTAATTTGCATTGCTTGTCCCAAACAAATGGGAGAAATGAGAAAATGAGAGGTTCAGAAGCACATGGGTGACAATACAAATAGGCAGAAAAACTATTTCATGAGAAATAGTTTACCGGGTGAGTAAGTAGTGGATGTGTACGGAATATTGTTAGAGAATAAGGATCCTGTGTAGTTTCACTTTAACCACATGACCACCAAAAGGTTTTACCCCCTTCATGACAAGTGCATTTTTGCTATTCCTCACTGTGCTACTTTACTGGCAACAATTAAATTTATATAATTTTTTCACACAAATAGAGCTTTATTTTGGTGGTTATTAATCACCACAGTTTTTTCCTATATAAACGAAAAAATTCTGATTATTTTGAAAAAAAAAAAAAAAAAGTTTTTGTTAGTTTCTGTTATAAAATTGTGCAAACAAATAATCTTTTTTGATACATTTAGGCTAAAATGTAGTCTGCTGCACTTTTTTGGTAAAAATAATCCAAATCAGTGTATATTATTTTGTCTCTGTGCAAGTTATAGCACGTACAAACTATGATATACATATTTGAAAATTGATCTATCCTAATGTACTGACATCTCATGAGGCCCTAAAATGCTTAGACAGTACAAATACCTCCCAAATTACCCTTTTTGGAAAGTAGACAGTTCAAGGTATTTAGTAAGAGGCATGGTGAGTTTTTTTGCAGTTGTCAAATTTTTGGGGAAAATTAAGTTAAATAACATTTGGGAGTTTTTTTTTAAATGCATACTGTCACCAGTGTAGTACAGCGTCATCATATGACTGGTTAGGCGATGATCATGGATACTGACTGGTTACAGTATGTAAAAAATAAAATTTTAATAGTTTTTTACTCAATGTCATCAGAGTAGTTCAGTGTCACCACAGTGACACTGTACTACTTTGGGGGCTGATCAGTTATTTTATTGGGGCTGATAGTTTATTTAAATCTGCTAGTGCATCTAACACTTCTCTTCCCCCAGACAGACAATGCTGCAATCCAAAGATGCCCTGTTCTCCTTCATCCAGAGTGGGGGCACTCTAATACAGGCAGTGTGTTACTGGCCAAATCACCAGGTCAAAACAGAGGGGAAAAAAAAAAAAAAAACGAATGCAGCAACCACATCTAATGATTAATAAGCTGCAATATATTACATTTATGCTTTGGGTTCTGCTTTAATTACCATATTATTCTTCAGGATAGTACTTACATTTTCATGTTATGTTAAAAAGAAAGTTTAAACTCTCTATAATATTCTGTTAAAAAATGTAATTTATGCATCTGTACCTGTAAATTAATTAGCCAATAAAATATTAAAGCCATTGTGTACCTAAAGCAGCGCTTTTAAACCTTTTTTCAGTCAAGGCACCCTTTAAATCATGCGCAATCTCAAGGCACTGCAATGTAAACAACTAAACGAATAGTTTTATATAATGTAACAACATCCACACACGTAGGACACCTAATGTTATAGGTGATTTATTCTTCCAAAGCAAATACACTTTTGTACACTTGTACTGACTAGTATTCCAATGTTTCTCTTCTCCCTCAGTTTCTCTCTCTCAGTGCTGATAGGGAGGGGCAGGGGAGGGGCAAAGACTCTGTGCAGGGGCCCCTTATCAATGAATGACATTACAGGTTGTTAGGACATCAGCAGCTAGAAGGTTGTAATGGTGCACAATGAAAACCTGTGGCTTTGTGTAACTTTACTGCTTGCGGCCCCCACACCGTCAAATGGGATTACGTCAGAGGGTGCGCAGTACGGCCGCACAGTGTTGCTAGGACACAGCACAGCCCCGTTCTGAGGAAATAGCCGCAGATGCAGCTCTTTAACCATGTGATCGGCTGTGTCCAATTACAGCCGGTCACAGGTATACACGGAAATGCCGGTAATCAGCTCGAATCCCCTCACACTGACAGAGTGTGTGGTGAGGAAAGCTGATCAGCGTCAGGTGACATCGAGACATGTAATCAGGGCCCTATTTTTACAATAAAGCACCACTAGTGCCAGCAATCAGTGCCCACCAGTGCCAGCAATCAGTGCCCACAAGTGCCACCAATCAATGGTTATTAGTGATGCCAGTCAGTGCTGGCTATCAGTGCCGCCTATCAGTGCTGCCCATCAATGCCCATCATTGCTGCCTATCATTGCTGCCCATCAATGCCCATTAGTGCCACCCATCAATGCTCATCAGTTCTGCATATCCGTGCTGTTTATCAGTACCCATCAGTGCCACCTATCAGTGCCCACCAGTGCCACCTATCAGTGCCCACCAATCAGTGCCCATAATTGCAGCATATCAGTGCCTCCTCATCAGTGCCATCTAATTTGTGCCCATAAGTGCCACCTCATCAGTGCCCATCAGTGCAGCCTATCAGTGTCCATCAGTGCCGCCTCATTAGCGCACATTAGGAGAAAAATTTATTTTTTACAAAATTTACTGACAGAAACTAAGAAAAACATATTTTTTTTCTAAATTGTCGGTCTTTTTATTTATTTTTTGTTACAAATAAAAACCCAGGAGTGATTAAATACCACCAAAAGAAATTTCTATTTGTGTTGAACAAAATGATAAAAATGTCACATTGTTACAGTGTAGCATGTCCGTGCAATTGACATTCAAAGTGTGACAGCGATGAAAGCTGAAAATTGGCATGGGCAGGAAGGGGGTGAAAAAGTGCCCAGTAGGCAAGTGGTTAAAGACAGTCTTAATCCCTCTGCTGGCTTGTATAATTTTTTTGCACAATTTTTAAGCAAATGTATCTTCGTACCAAGGTATGATAATTATTATAAAACATTACATCCGGGCAGTGGAATGCACACCACCTGGGGCTTTGGAACGGGCAGTGAGCATCTTCTCCTTATACACACAGGCTGTTTACACCTGGTGCCAGTCATTGTAGGCCCTAATGCAAGTAAGTGTACATCTGTATTTAATTTTTAATAAAAAAAATCGTTGAATGGTTTTGCGCTATGAGATCTTCTCCGTGTCATCCTTCTTTCTGAGTGGATCCTCACATATACAGGAGAACTTTTTGGGCACGAGTAAGCAGTGACAAGTTTATAGTGGAATGTCCCACAAAGCGCTATTGACTTAACTAGCGATAGTAGGTTAACTATATGCGTTGAGTGTCAGTCTATGTCAGAAACCAGCAGCACTGGCACTTTTTCATCTTTTTACTATACTGGGATCTTTTTTATCTATATTGGACTCTATGGGGGTCAGTGGCGGCTGGTGCTCAAAATTTTTGGGGGGGCGCAAACAAACAGCCTCACTGTGCCATCAAACGCTGCCACTGTGCCCATTAAACGCTGCCACTGTGCCCATTAAACGCTGCCACTATGCCCATCAAACGCTGCCACTGTGCCCCAAGTGCTGCCACTGTGCCCATCAAACGCTGCCACTGTGCCCCAAGTGCTGCCACTGTGCCCCAAGTTCTGCCATTGTGCCCCAAGTTCTGCCATTGTGCCCCAAGTTCTGCCACTGCGCCCCAAGTTCTGCCATTGTGCCCCAAGTTCTGCCATTGTGCCCAAAGTTCTGCCATTGTGCCCCAAGTTCTGCCACTGTGCCCCAAGTTCTGCCATTGTGCCCCAAGTTCTGCCACTGTGCCCCAAGTTCTGCCATTGTGCCCCAAGTTCTGCCACTGTGCCCCAAGTTCTGCCATTGTGCCCCAAGTTCTGCCATTGTGCCCCAAGTTCTGCCATTGTGCCCCTTAAGTGCTGCCACTGTGCCCCTTAAGTGCTGCCACTGTGCCCCTCAAGTGCTGCCACTGTGCCCCTGCCTGCCCTCTGCACTTACCTTGTCCCGGTGTGTAGCTGGTGACGGCGTCAGGCGACGAGCGGTGTCTCCGTCGGATGTCTTCCCCCGCGCTCCTCCTGTCTTCTTCTGCTGTGATTGGACGCTAGGTGATTGGACGCCTAGCGTCCAATCACAGCGCCTGTGACTTCAGCCAATCAGGTGACAGGTAACAGACCTGGCAACCTGATTGGCTGAGAGGCGGGTCTGTGTTAGGGAAGCGATGTATTCGCTTCCCTAACACAATACTGTGTAAGCAGCGAACGCAAAGCATTGCGCCTGCTGTTTACACTTAGGGAAGCCTATTAGAGTACATCGCTCTAATAAGGTCCCCTATTAGAGCTTACAGCTCTAATAGGGGCGCTTCCAGCAACACCCCCCCACTGTAATTCAGATGCCCGGCGCCCGATCAGGGGCCGGACACCTGAATAGGGGGCGGCAGCGGTGACAATAGATAGATTCATGCAATGCATGAATCTATCTATTGGTGATAGAGCGGTGCAGGAGAGGGGAGGCGGCGCTCCTGCGCCCTCTATGCACGCACCGCCACTGATGGGGGTTATTTCCGAAAGGCAAATCCACTGAAAGTGCACTTGGAAGTGCAGTCGCTCTAAATCTAAGGGGTAGATCTAAAATGAGTGGAAGCTCTGCTGATTTTATCATCCAATCATGAGCAAGCTAAAATGCTGTTTTTTATTTTCCTTGCATGTCCCCCTCGGTTCTACAGAGACTTTACTTCCAAGTGCACTTGCAGTGCAAAGTGGATTTTCCTTTAGTAAATAACCCCCTATGTCTTTATTTGCATTAATTTTTGTAGTATATTTTGGTAATCGCATGTTCGTTGCCAGTGATATGCATGGTTTATGCTTGTTTTTTTCATAAGGTATGAGAATTGTTTTATCGGTTTGATTTATATGCCCCTGCCTACAGAGGTTAGAGGGTTTTCGTTTTCAATCACTTGTTTTTGCAGTTTCCTCACATGCTCTATAGGACACACAAACTTACCTACCACCATAAGGCTCATATCATACAAGCATAACAGCGACTGTTGCTGGGGAGTTTATCACCAACATGAATTGATGTTAAAACTAAAATTGCTGAGCAACTAAGCTATAGGTTGTGGTAAAATTAGTAAGTTAACGATTCCAAGATAGAAAGAAACATTTCCTTAGCGGGAAATTGCTTTAAAAATAGAATTGCTTCTACAAAATTGCCTAGTGACATCTGCCCAAAGTTTCAATCATTGTATAGGCAGCTTTATTTGCTTAGTATATGTGCAGGCTGCATTTACTGCTTGGTATTGCAACACACATGCATTGCAGCTCTTCTTGTATATGTGGTCATATCTTTACCAAACATTCACTGAAATCAATATAGCTGCAATTTAGCAGAAAAGTTTGTAAGCAGATTGGGTTATATGTTGCCCCAGCTGGGAGGGTTAGTGTTAATATGTTTTCCCAGTTCTTTCTTGGCAGGCTTTCTTGGGTCCGACCCACTGGTCCTGTACTATATAAAAAAGGGATAGGGGTCCAATCCAGGGGTGATGAGTGAGTTACCAGGGTCCATCCACACGGACCAGAGCACCTATGGATAAAGAGCCTCTACAGTGTACAGGACCACTGAAAGCTACAAAACACCCGAAGACACCAATGCTGGAATTCTTCCATAATAGACACTTTCCTGTGCAGGTATGCTGGGACAGCCACAAGCCTGAGTTAGGGATAAGGGATGTTGGGAAAAGATTGTCAATGTTATCTGGAATGACCAAGTTTTTCAGTAAAGCTTTTGAAACGCTGTCCTTGCCTGGTCTGAAGTTACTCAAGGAGTGTAATGCAAGTAACCAACACGCAGTCTACAGATTGGTCAGTTAAACACATTTGGTTATGAAGACCACAGTTCAAGAGTTAATACAGGTGAAAAAACAAGTGGTTACCATGGGTAACAAAGGTTTCTCTAGCAGCCTGTCGTAAGTGTGTATATGTGGCAGGTAGGATAGCCTCTTGCAGGAGGAGTTGTTGTCAGTACTTTCTCCATGAGCATGTCAATCTCCCATAGCAGAGCAGATCAGCACCGCAGAGGTCCTCAGCCTGTGCAGAGGTTCGAAAGAGAAAGAGTTAAGGACGTGCATGATTGGAGCCCATGCTAGGTGCAAAGCGGGACCCCATTCCATTACTGGGAGTGAGGTAGTGAATATACACTGTGCAGGTGGAGAGGGCATTGGCTCTGCGTGTCCCTCCTAAATGAAACAGTGACCGTGGTTCAAGTTGCCCGCACAAGTGATGCCCTATACACACGATCAACAATTCTGTCAGCAAAAGTCGAATGTGAGCTTTTGGTCAGAAACTCCGACCATCTGTAGGCTCCATCGGACTTTTGCTGCCAGAATTCCAGCCAGCAAAAGATTGAGAGCAGGTTCATTATTTTTCGGTTCGGAAAAAGTTCCTATCCGAAAATGCGTTTGTCTATATGCAATTCGGACGCGCAAAAAATCACGCATGCTCAGAAACAATTCGACGCATGCTCAGAAGCATTTTGTCGGCTCATTGTAGTGTTTTACATCACTGCGTTCTTGATGGTTGAAACTTCAGAGAACTTTTGTGTGACCGTGTGTATGCAAGGCAAGCTTGAGCGGAATTCTGTCGGAAAAACCATTCAAGTTTTTTCTGACGGAACTTCTGATCGTGTGTATGGGGCATAAAGGTATCCCATTTGTAAGACAGTGACCCTATTCAAGGTGCCTAGCATAACCTAGAAGAAAGCACCCCAGGGTAGGCATCCTACAGTATGTGACACCGTTTTGTCACCCAACGTGGAAGGAAGCATGGAGGATGTGACAACCACCCAACACACTACCCTGTAGCCCCCACAAGCTATGCTCCAGCAGTAAGGCAATCCTCTAAAAGACACAACAACATGGTGAAAATATTCAGTAGTCACTCTACGCATATAATGATCATGTTACTCGGTTACATGATCATACAGCCTGAGTGTTTCCAGATTTGACGGTACAAATCTGGATTTCAGATACATGGGAATGGATATATGGATGTTCCATATATATAAAACATTGGAGCTGCTACAGAAAAGTTAAATTATAAGAAGACAGGAGACGGAAATGGTTATGTGGGGGAAGATGATGAGATTTAGCATCTCACACTTGGCTATTCTGCCATCACCCACATAACAGATGGGAATACAAATCTACATATGAATATTGGTTATGTAGAAGTATCATATCTGAATGGCAAAATAATGTTTTATTTGTACGAATAAATGCAGAAGTAAAAAAAAAATTGAAAGATTTAAGAACTTGCTAATAGGATTAAAGATAATGTATCAGGTATGCAGAGATCATATCAATATATATAGTAAAGGACAAAATCACACAAAAAATGTTCAATATCAGTAACATATTTCTATGCCAAGATTTATCTAAAATAACAATTATAATCTCATGTTTCATGGACGCCCTATATATCGATGTGTTTGGCAGCTACAGTATGGCATTAATGTAGCAAGAGATTGCATAGCAATATATAATTTAACACAGGCATACATGTGTGTTTTGACAATTATGAGGTCAGAGGAACCCCAAAATGAGTAAAAAAGTTTTGGTCGGTTGTACTAAACAAGGTGTCACCCTTTTTTTTTACAAACATTGATAATTCAGTGACAAATTAAGTAGAGTAGATTTATCTAAGTTTGTTTGGCCAGGTGCAGGGTTACAGCCACACGGGGAAGGAAACATTGCCTTTTATTATTTTCTCCCTCTACTGTGATACTGATGTTATGTTGCACCACTCCCCTCGGGCCAGCAGGGAAGAGCTAAAGCCAATCAAGCACATGCACTTCTATGCAGAGTGCTGAGAATCTTTGGAGTTGTAGTTTGGGACAAATAGACTACTTACACTACAGATCCCAATATGCACTGTGCAGTAGGAGGAGGGGAGAGATGATTTTTATTAAACCGCCCAGGAGAGCCAGATAGCACTACAGTGTGGGAACTGTAGTCCAGAGGATAAAGATTTCAGGAGACGAGAAAAGAGCTGCATTTTCTCAGGCTGTACAGGACACAGCTTCCTCTTGCTGTGAGGGAAACCAGAGAGAGTGCACATCGCTGCCCAGTGTGCACCATCACTGCTGCATATTGGCGGCCTGAGTGCTGAGTTTGGAAGTGCCGACAGCCAGAGTCACCTGGGTGCAGAGCAGAGAGTAGACTAATCGCTGTGTGTGACCGGATGGTGAGCTTTAATATTGCTAAGAGTGGTGAGCCTCTGCTGTGGGGATTTACTATCTGCTGCTAGGGAGGCTGAGCCCTTTAGAAACTGGCCATATAGCCACCTAGTAACCTTATTGCTCCCTGTAGGCTTGACTGGGACTATTCCCATGTGCACCAATGGTACAACTGGGCCCAAGGCCAGCCGGCTAAAGAGTTAGTACTAAAGACTGTCCCTTTACAGCTACTACACAGAGACCTTCACCTATTGCCTTTGCTAAGAGGTACCACTCAGGGGACACCATATCCTAGCCATTCTCCTAAAGTGCACTCTAGACTAGTTATAGTATTTTTATTGATATTGATATTTTATTGATATTGCAGTAAATGCTCATATGCACTGTTTATTGCTGACTTTTCTAATTCATGTGATTTTTCTTTGTATTGGCCTTGAAATCTCTGCCATTATATATACACATAACAGAAAAAGGATATCAAAGGTCTAAAAGAGGCAGCTATATATAAAAAAAAAATACTATTTGCTGATGATATCATTATTTCACCCCATATATCTGTACTATGCCTTTTGACTCGTTTTTCTGATTTGCATTTTTCTCAGGACTAAAGATGAATCCATCAAAGTTGGTTGCCCTAGATGTCTCCTTATATCCAAAGACCAACAGACTTCCATACCTTGGAATACATCTCACATCTCATACTTCTATGTTATACCAAGCAAATTACCCTCCACTCATTTGAACCCTTGCAGCTTTATTATGCACTTGCAACCAATACCAAATATCTTGGTTTGGAAGAAATAACATTGAATAATGCCATTTCTTTCCAAACTTCAATTTTACTCTTGAGTTTGACCTATCCCTATACCAAATGTAGTCTTCTGAGTACTTTAAAACAAATCACTGAATTTTATATGGAACTTGACTCATTCCAGTAAATAGAGATACTTATATAAAAATAATGGTGGCTTGGAAGTACCACTTTTAATGAATAATTACAGAGCAGCCCAAATAGCACCAGTAACCTTTTACATACTCATTAGGAAGAAACAGTATGGGTTATTTTGATTAATGATTAATGAGATCAACTGCAGTTATCACCTCTTTACCTTAGCTACCACCAACTTTAGACCAATGCCACTAAGTCCTTTTCTAGAACATGCCATTAGTTTGTGGCTCTATTAAATATACAAGCAATCTTATTTCACTCTACCTGCCATTACTTGGTGAAGTGAGGAGTCCAATGTTCCCACCAGGATTTGAGACTTTGTCCAGATTTAACTGGTGGACTCAAAAAGGCTTCACAGACATTGCTCACTCCTAACCATGGATGGAACAAAAACTCTTTGATCATTTTCAGGGCAACTATGACTCATATTCACAACTCTTCAAATATATACAACAATGGCATTATATAACCTCTCTATTAGCGAACATGATTTCTCCGTCATCCCTTACAAGCTTTAAAGGCAGATGTTGAACATCTCCTCACTCTCCTGGCCTTACCCCCTCTTATACAAGCATCAATAAGCTCTTCCAAGAATAACCCTAAAATACAATATATGATATGTTGGGAAGAGGAGATAAATACATCCATTCCAGAGGAGGACTGGCAAGTTTTTTGCTCTTCTACAACTAAAAGCTACCTTAATATTCTAGCACTGGAAAAATTATACCGTACATAGTTTGAGGCTGTGGACGTAAGGGAACTATCCTACATATAGGGTGGTAATGTCCTAAAGCACTTAGGCTCTGGATTAGGGTATTCTCTCCAATTCATGCAGGACTAAATTGCAATCTACGCAAAGATTCCATTGAAGCTCAATAAATAAATTGATTCCAAGTATCTGGTGTAATACAGCAAAGATTATTGGATTTACTTTTGATGCTACTAAACAAGCTATAGCCCACTCCTGGAAATCGCCTACGTGTTGTACATTGGGATTTTCAGAGGACACAGCAAGGATAAATTACACAATTATTAATGAAAAACAGCAATTTCTGAGAATAAACATGATACATTTCTAAAAATCTTATCCTGTAGGACAGTGTTTCTCAAATCCAGTCCTCAAGGTGCACCAACAGGTCATGTTTTCAGGATTTCCCTCAGATGAAACGGCTGTGGTAAGTACTAAGGCAGTAAAACCGATCAAATAACCTGTGCAAAATAATGAAAAGCCTGAAAGCATGACCCGTTGGTTCGCCTTGAGGACTGGATTGAGAAACACTAGCTAATCAGAGAGCTCTAACTTTATAAATCCTGATTTTCATTATATCACAAAGGGTTTAATTGGTCCTAGGAATAGAGAATGCCATTTCCCTATTGGTGGAAGTCTCTCCCACACCCATTCCTTTCCTGGCTGCAGAATTTCTAATCTCACAATCTATTTCCTTTCTTCTTTCTATTACAAATAATGTATATAGATTATACACTCCCAAAATAGTGAAAACTTTTTTTTTTGTAGGCTACCTTGAATCTTTTATTATTATGACTGCAAAGCACAATTTGTCCACAATCTTGCACTTGTCATAATCACACTTTATGGTCTTAAAGAGGAGTTCCACTGGTTGTTAGGTTTATTAAAAGTCAGCAGCTACAAAAAGTATAGCTGCTGACTTTTAATAAACAGACACTCACCTGTCCCACGGTCCAGCGATGCGGCCGCTTAATGCCTCGCTCCTCTCCCCACCTCTCCATGGCACCGGCATTGTAAGTGTGGGCGCCCCGCTGTGACAGCTTGCGGCTTCACAGCCGGGTGCTCAATGCACATGCGCGAGTCATGGTGCGCTCTGTCAGTGGCCAGACAATCTTATGGGACCTGTGGTGTGTGCCAGAAGATTGCAGGGAGGGGTTGCCTAGAAGGAAAGGAGGAGTCGCCTAGGTGGCCAGAAGATGGAAGGAGGAAATGGGAAAGGAAGTCCCTCTCAAAACCAGGTACCCACCCAAAAAAAAAACATGCCAATTGTGGCATGTCAGGGGCGAGGAGTACTTAAAGCGGAAGTTGCATTTTTGGGTGGAACTCCGCTTTAAGTTATCTTTAGAATATTGTTATGTGTTTATCTCTATATTGCAGCTGAGTGACGTTTCAGGCGCTTATGTCGAGCATGGGCATATCAAAACGATATGCTGTTTTGTGTACAAAGTGCTAAGGATTTACACTCTTTATACTGTGTCAAAACGTTAATCAAAATATTGAACAAGGAAGGCAACATCAAGACTACTCAACCCCATATAGTTAGATAAGCAGTAATGGAAAAAGCAACACCGCTCCAGGTGATCTGATTACTTTGCTGAGGATCAGGTGCTGGTCCTGTCTTTGAACTGAATACACTGGAAAGATTATGCAAAGGAGATGACGCACTCCAATTTTCAGAATAATTTGTAGCTTTATTCCAAAAAAGACGACATCAGACATCAAATTAGCACAATACATAAGGACAAAAGCAGCATGGTTAACGCGTTTCACAAACAAATTTGATAAGTCATAACCCTGACTAAGCAAATTTATTTGTGAAACGTGTTAATCATGCTGCTTTTGTCCTTATGTATCGTGTTCATTTGATGTCTGATTTTTCTTAAGATTGGAGTGCGGTCATCTCCTTTGCATATTCCTCCCATCTAGTTAGATACCATAGTAGATGTTTCTTTTCTTTTCTCCGGAGCTTCATCACTCCTCCTAGTAGTCCATCTTGCCTTGGGCTCCCTCACAATCCATTTCCAGTGCTTGAGCAATCATTCTCCTCAGCCTCCTCTTCTTCTTTTTCTCCTCCTCCCCCCCCCCTTTTTTTTCCTTTCCTTAGCCTTTCTCTCCCCCTCGCCTCTCCTCCCTCCCCTCTCTCCTCTTCTTCCTGAGTCTTCTTTTCCTGTTCTCCTTTTGTGAACCTCAAGAGCAGGTTGGATAGTGTCATTTAATTTGCCTTGTTGTCTGGTTGAATCGGAGCACAACCTGACTGACTTCTCCTCAACCCTTTATGTATACTGGGACTGGTAGTTTCATGGATATGTTGCTGTTGTATTCTTGCTATGGAGTATTTGGTACACAACTTTGTACTAATGTTGTATGGACCACTCACTGGATTTCCCTGTATCCTCAGATGTCTTACATTTTTTGTTTACAATTTCTCAGTGTATTTTGTGCTTCACAGTTTTTGTGAATGTTGATTTTATATCTAGTTGTGTAGTCATTTTTGGGCGTGGTGACTCTCTGTATCATTTAACTGGCATAGATGTCTCATGAAACTATACTGCTAAAGTGCTGGTTCAGAAAATTGAATACTGCTATCCAAAAAGATTTTGTGAATAGACAGTCCCACCAAAGGTGGAGAAAAGTGTCTGCGTTCCGCATCCCCTCCAACAGCCATCTGAAGAATTGTAATGATGTTTTAACTGCCTTCCTGTACAGATTAATAAAAAATCCCCTAACCCCAAAATGAAGAAAACCCTCACAAGATCAACCTATAATAGAAGTCTATAGTGGAAATTATGTTCAATTAATATTCCACAAAAATCAATTATATAGCAAGAGCTGTTAACAGAAGAAGTTCCCAAATCTCTCAATATTAGGGCACGAGTATAGATTTTTTTTTTTTTTTTTTATATTGTGGTATATCAACTGGAGATACAGTGGCTTTACATGTGAACATACAAATGTTTGGGAGCTAGTGTAAAACATATCAATGTGCTTAGAAGCAAAATCTGAATGGGAGATAAAGAAAAAAGGTAAACATGGAATATGGTGTGGGAACATATATATTTGCACATGTACAGTATTTTACAATGTTCTTTGCTCCCTGACCCAAAATATATGAAAGAAAAAAAATTAAGTAATTTAAATTTATAAAGTAGCAGGGACAATGTCTGAGAATAATCAAGAGTGACCTCCGCGCTCTACTACTGGATAGTGGAACTCGGTGATCCACACGTGTACAATTTATATAAATGTTAATAAGTGCGTGTGCATAAATATTCCTTATATACAATATAACTTAGAAGTAAATAAGGTGTGTCATCCAATAGAGATACAAATCTTCCTCGGAATAAAAAGCAGCCAAACCTAATAGTGTTCACAAAACACAAAGACACATAAATGAAATAAAGTGATCTAGCGCATAAGTATAAACACAATCCTAAAAACGTAAACTTAAAAATGTGCCACCACTAGTGGTAATGCATCCATATAGATATAAAGTGATAAATAAATAAATAAATAAATCAATCGATACAAAAGTGCACAAACAATATAACAAGTGAATAAAAAGACGAGAATGAGTTCAAATCAAGGCCCTGACAGGTGGTGTATTTGGAATCAGCATCTCTCTCCTTCAAGTGCAAATGGTCAATTTGGCATGAGAGTGGCCACATTTATCCATCCTGATTTTGGCTGGCTCAAATAACACACAGAGGATAGTGATCCCAGTGACGGCTTCTGATACATCATATCGGGGTAAGGCTCCTCCAAACAAGGGAAGGAATCCTAAAGAGTAAAGGAGAACCGTATCCGTTTAAACTACATGCTGAATGAAAGAGTATATGAGGTGAGAGGCTAGATAGCCCGTTGTTGGATTGCACATACCATGTTTGCTGACAGTTGTCTTTTCCATACTGGGGATACCAATTAAGAGAACATCCAGCACAGAACTTTCTTTACATTCACTTTTATCTCTTTTATATGGGATATCACCACTGTGACCCATTGATTGAACTGTTCATCCATTTGAACATTTGATTAGAGACTCTTTCCATAGTTATCAATAGAGACCATTCTCGTCTTTTTATTCACTTGTTATATTGTTTGTGCACTTTTGTATCGATTGATTTATTTATTTATTTATCACTTTATATCTATATGGATGCATTACCACTAGTGGTGGCACATTTTTAAGTTTACGTTTTTAGGATTGTGTTTATACTTATGCGCTAGATCACTTTATTTCATTTAAATGTCTGAGAATAGCTTTTAACAGGCACAGCAGGCCCCTGTGACCTTTCATAGGATAGAAGGCAGTGGGCAAATGATTATGTGTGGGTTAACAAATCTGGGCACAGCAAGAAACTCCAGTTTTCATAAGTTACAAATTCTGCTGTCAGAACCTCAACCATTGCATTCAAACTGTAGAGAAGGCACTTCAGTGTATGCATGAGCATCTCCAAAATAGTCTCCAAGAAATAACAATCTGTTTATTTCTCGGCACACTAAAAATAAAGAGTGCTAGTAAAGGAACTCTGTGTAAGTTGAGCTTTGTGCTGTCAAAGAAAAGATTTCCTTTAATGGGCTATCTTTACAGCCAGGAAATGGGACTCTTCATCTGGACTGTGTCAGTTGCTTGGCGTAGGGAATCCAAATATTAGCAAATACCATAGTTTTTTTCTATTAAGCTTTCCTTTCAGATACTTAGAATTATTTCTACTCTGTGCTAAGGAACACATATTTCACTATGATGATAGTAAATATTTGGCCAGAACAAAATACAATGACAAGTATACCTACATGACTAATTCATCTTGCTAGAACAGTTAACCTGTTATATGCTACATATATACTTTTCTGCAGACTAAAAGATTCCATTAGAAACTAACAGTCATAGAAATGTGAACCCTGCTCTCCTTTCAATTCCAAAAGTTCTACCTGGGGAGAAAGTGGAGATGGGGGGACCAGAATTTTATATTTCTAATCCAGGGTCATCTCATTGGGTAAGTGAATAAGGTACACATGTCTTGAGCATTGTGGGTAAAGTACAATCAAAGATGAATTCCCAAGATACTCTGTACTGGCAATAAAAAGGCATTGAAGAAAAATCTTACTGCTACTTTGTTTTACTGCACGTGAAGGCTTGCTACAGTGTGTATGCACAAGTGTGAATGTGGCCTAAGGACTGGCAGCAAATAACCTTAGAGCTAGGCTACATAGATGTGGGGTGGTTTTGATTTTATTTATTTGAATTATTTAATAATTTCAGGTACTTATAAAAAGTTGCATTAAAGCATCCAAGATAATTTTAATTGTTAGTTAAAAAATAAAAAAATAAAAGCCATAAAAAAGAGCCAAAATGGTTTGAGGGCAACACCACCTCTCCTTCAACAGGTCAACAAGAATAACCATAAAACATAGCCATTATAATAAAAAATTATGTCTAAATATGCATGAGAATATATGAGTATATACCACAATTTCTAGAACATCCCATAATAAAAAGTTGTTACATAAACGTCAGTTGTCTTAACGGAATTAGAAATAGTAAAACGTCAAACAAATAAAGAAGATATATAAAATGTAAAGTCTAGTCTACGCAGTTTGATGAATCATCGCAGCAGCAACTTGTGGTGCTGGCATCTTTGTCTAAAGGGAGGTAGATCATATGCATGTTGAAAATACAGCATGGAAGCACCAAAGTTATAAGCTCTGAATCGGAGATCATTCTATACTTTATTTAGAACTACTAATGTTTTAGACATATGCACGCATTTCCCAGTAAAGTCAATGCTTCCCCTGCTGATGACAAAGGTTGCAATGTATGACCTGATTATAGCTCACATATGCAACAGCTCTCAGCTCTGTTTTCCTCTGTATGTGTTTTAAATGCCAAGGTGCTATACTTCAGTGTTATCCCCCAGTGTGCAGAAAGCATAGGCAGGAAACAAATCAGCCACTGGAGCACCAACTCCCACACAACTCATTTATCTGAAAGTGCAGCCCAGCATTACATGTGTTAAGCAGCATGAAAAAAAGAAAGGCCTAAATATAGGAAAGATGAGGGCAATGTATTTGACACTCTTGCTATATTGTCTTTGGTTCTGGATAATTTTGTTAAAAGGAAAGAAGTTCATAAAGAAATGCAGTGGCTGGGGGCAATACAGTGGCTAAGTTAGCTTATATGCTTGGCGGCAATAGGGTCATTGGGTTAAGAAGTGGAGTAAAAACTCTCACCTATTCCCACACCACTACCAATAATATTCTCTAGATTCACAGGCAGCATGGCTTAGGAAATAAATGTATATTATTTGGCAACACAAGGCTCACCATGAGCTACTAATTCCAAATCTGAATTTTCTCAAGGTTGCAATTGTGTCATTTTTGCATAACCTCACAAAAACATAGACACAAGTGAGTAAAAACATCACAAACTCCGAAAACGTGGCTTATATATGATCAGTGTATAATGAATGACTTGCTTGCAAAAACAATACATAATAGAAAAGTACTTCTGCAATGTTATCGTTACAAAAATAGAATCACTAAAAGTGTCAGAAAAGTGCAATGATTAAAATAATCACCCTTGTGAAAGTCCTATATGATGCTGTTAATGGTCATAACAATGGGGACAATAGTGGCAACTAGCCAGTTCCTGAGCACTGATCATTCAGTGGAGTTTAAACTTTAAGATATAGAGGTATTGTTTCAAAGCAGGGGGGCAAGTCATGCTACAATAAAAGGCCATTTATTTTTAGATCATCTAACAGTATCGGACAGGGTTTTTCTGGTACCATCCATATGGTGGACCGCTCATGTTGATGAAGTTGTTTTGTTCTATCCACGCATATGTTAAATAATGCAATACAAACATGCAAACTATGTACTGTTTTACAGTTTGTATACAGATTTCTAGCATGAGAAAAAATACTGTGTATGCGGGCTTGTATACAACCAGCTACTGTCATAATCGGGTTATGTTTTTAAAGGAAAAAGATTATGATAGAAAGATAAAAGTTTACATTGTTGTCAACTAGTTTTATTTTGAAAAAGTAGAACATGGCTGTCCACTCATTTTTACCCTAATTAGTTGTATGGGAGTTGAATCTTGACATTTTTTTCTGGCCTTCTCAAGGGAAATTTGTAAGCGTTTGTTGAAAAGAGATATGAGTAGCTGAAACACTGTCAATTATATGTAAATGTAAAGTGGGTCTGCATTGGTTGGCTATTGGTGCCATGTGGACCCTGGACCTGCCTCGCTTCTTCTTGCATAGGACAGTCACCCAGCTGTTGTGTTAGAGAAACTCCACCGTATTGTATCTTCTTCTGCTGGCCTGTAGCCCCTGACACACTTATTCCGGAGCTGAGGCCTGTTACCTGGAATAAAGAAAATGTCAGTAAAGCCATCTTCCTGAGAGGTTACAGTCACTTTAGCAATAGATCTTACTCACAGCCCTTGCAGAGGGTTCTTTAGCTCAACTCCAGCACAGCACTACATCGGGGTATCCTACTCCCATACCCCAAGTGCACTGTAATATCTAGGGAAGATGGCTTTACTGTTCCGGGAAACCTTTAAGTATTCTGCACTTGTGTGACCACTACATAGCACGTTATGAGAAAGAGGAGAGTATTCTGCACTGTGAACTGTTATTGGTGAGTCTGAATTGGTAATGTGCTACAACATGCCTGTAAATGAGGAACTGTGCTGGAGTGACATTTGTGCAATGAAGCAGTGAAAATGCAACCTGTCTGGACATTTGCTTTATCGTGATTGTAAAACGATTTGTGCTATATAAATCTTGTATAATAATAATTCCGTGTAACAGGCCTCAGACCGCCAATATGTGTGTGAGCGACAGACCTAGGAGAGAAGAGAACTCAGGGGAGGAGAGGAGAGGGAGTGTGCTCTGGACTGTGCTGGGCATGCCATTTTGAACTGGGGTGTCATTTCTGTGTAGTCATGCACTACCTGTACTACTCTGTAGCAAAGGTGAATAAAGCCTGTTATACGTTTGTTTACACGTGGACCACCGTGGACACTGCCATTCAAGTGATGTCGGACTGGCTTTGTGGATATATGTTGGCGGTGTGTGCCAACTGTGGAGAACTAACTTGGGAAATGGCACCTTGGGCTTGCTGCAGAGCTTGTCAGGTTTTCCTTTTTGAGGTGCTCCCTGGGAGTGAAGCACCATGTGAGCAAAGAGTGCCATGGGAGGAGAACGTGATATGGGTAGCTATGGGGAGTCCCAGTGGTCCCTTTCATAAACCAAAGGATTGCCACCCAGGATCTCTGGCCCTGGTGTGGTGGGAGGGGGATGTGCATGACCGATCGAGCACTCCCCCAAGGACAATGGGGTTGGACTCTGTTGGGAACCCAAAGAGGAGGAACAGGAGTCAGCCCTTATGATTTCTGCAGAAGAACTGGTGCCATCCAGCAATACTGGAGACATGTGTTGCAGCGCTGACTGTGGAGTGACAGTCTGAACCACCAGAGCTAGATCCTCCAAGTCTGGCATGAGAGGAGGCTAAACCTGCAACAGGTTTCACAAAGAAGTGGTGCTGGGGTGCCTGCTGAGCCCCGGAAGGACTCAGTAAGTGAGTTGGAGCGTGCCCCAGAAGGAGTAGGGGCTGTTGGGAGGGGACAGTACTGTAAGGTCCTAAATCCCTTGGAGGACTGGTGTCCTTACATGAGTGAGGATGAAAAGGACATTGGCACCTTCAGAAGAGGCGCCTGACCCAGTTGTGCTGCCTATATCAGCAGCTGGTGAGGAGTTGCACAGGCTGGACTTCCTGTATGTCCCTGAGGCCTTGTCCAAGTTAATAGAGGCCAAGTGGCAGCATATTTATCAAAACAGCAGTGCAGGAACACATGAAGGATTTCTGGAGGGCCACCCATCCACTGTGGCAGAGTTCCATCATGTCTAGGGCATGGAAACTATGGACAAAATAGTGGTAACCAAGCTTAATGGTAAAGACATACATTATGTTTGGTGGAAGCATATGGGATATAAAAAAAAATATATATATATATATAAAGACATACATTATGTTTGGTGGAAGCATATGGGAAACAGGGAATGGCTAGAGTACCCCAAATCATAATTATATCTCCAACTTTACAGACTACTGCTGTGTACAGTTGGTAAAATTTTTTTACTGTGTTTATAGTTTTAAAGTGCAAAAAATGCTAATGTTATAATGGATGTGTGCCTATATTTGCTATTTTGTCCAGTTTACTATATATAGTATACTAATGTTCTGGTAATTAGTTATATGAAAACGCTGTACTACACTGCTGACAGTATTCCAAAAAATTGTGACAAAAAAATTAAACTTAAAAAAACTCGCCTCTTATTAAATACCTTGGACTGTTTCCATAAAAAGGGTAATTTTGGGGATATTTGTACTGTCTTGGCGTTTTCGGGCCTCAAGAAATAAGATGGCTGTCAGTACATCAGGATTGATTGATTTTCAGATATATACCATAGTTTGTGGACTCTTACCTACAGACTAAATAAAAAAACACTTATTTGGGTTATTTTCACCAAGGATATGTAGCAGAAAACATTTTGACCTAAATTTATGAAGAAAGGTTATTTATTTGCAAAATATTATAGCAGAAATAAATAAAAACTTGTTTTTTTTTAAACGTTTTATTCTTTTTTTGTTTATTTAACAAAAAATAAAAAACCCAGTGGTAAATAAATACCACCAAATGGAAGCTCTATTTGTGTAAAAAAAAAAAAAAAAAAAAAAAAATTATCTACATTTCTTATGGGTGCAGTGTTGCAAGACCACGCAAAGGCCAAAGTGTGACTGAAAGCTGAAAATTGGCCTGGGCAGGAAGGGGATAAAAGTGCCCAGTATTGAAATGCTTAAAACATGGGGATACACCACCAACTTTTTTGCTCATTAATCCCCATTTTATTTGAGGTATGGCAGGGACATGTTCTTTGCCTATATACTGCATGCTATAATGTGCCCCTCTTTCCCATCTCACAAAGTTGGGAAGCATGGTGAGGTGCAGCTGACACTAGAGTGAGTGCATGTAGACAGAAACTGTCTGGAAAAGATCAGAGGTACCGAGGTGTAAAAAAGGATAAAAAAAACACTGTATTTTATGATAAACAAAAACTTTTGTTTTATAGTACAGTTATTTAGGTGGCTAAATGTAGAGTTTGATGTGCTTTAAAAGTGAATTAATGCTTGTATAAACAACAGTTGGATGCTTACCTTGCCTTGATTTATTACATTTCTTCTGGAGACTGAATCCAACCACTGATATATGATGTTTGCTTTTTTAGACTCTCTATCAGAAATCAAATGTAAAATCTAAAAATGCTCTTTTTTGCTCAAAAAGAGAGTAACACGGCCAGAATTTCCAATGGAAACAGTCCGATGGGAGCTTTTCATCAGATTTTCCGACCGTGTGTATGCCCATCGGTCTTTTTCTGTCTGCATTTCCGACAGACTTTAGATTGAGAGCCTGTTCTTAATTTTTCCGTCTGAAAAACTTTCTATTGAAAATTCTGATCGTGTTTATGCAATTCCGACACGCAAAATTCTAAAGCATGCTCAGAAACAATTTGATGCATGCTCGGAAGCATTAAACTTCCCTTTTATAGTGCCGTCGAACGTGTTGTATGTCGCGGTGTTATTGACTGTCGGAATTTGATGTTACCGTGTGTAGGCAAGACAGTTTGAGCGGAATTCCGACGGGAAAACCATCAGAGCTTTTTCCGATGAGAATTCTGATCTTGTGTACGCGGCATCAGAAAGAGGCTTTCTAGAAATTAAAACGTTTAATATTTGTTTCTTAGTTACGGACCTACATGGAATGAATACTGCTTATTTAACTCATATTCATTTCCTTCAAATGAATTAAGCTTTGGAAGGGCATAAAACTGAAAAGAAGCACACAACCACAATACAAAAGATTCTTAATATAGAAAGACTGATCTTTAATGGTTTGTCCTTTATGAAGAGCAGAGATTGCAGTCTGTCTTATGTGAAGCCCAGGGTGGAATGTGCACACTGTGCTTTGTTAATGGTATCTAAAAGCCTATTTCTTACAACAGTACATTGTCACGTAAATATTAAATTGTACTTTCTACAAATACATAAATGCCTTGCATTCTCTCTTGTCTTCAGTGACACAAGTCATTCACTGAGCAAGCACAGCGGTTGTTGGCTTCTACTATGCTGCATGCAATACATGTCTGAGGGATTTTGCTCTATAGCTAATTAAAACACCAAGCCAACAAGTCATTTCACAGCAAGATGTATTCAATTTTCTTCACTCATAGGAAAAGCAGGGAGAAAAAGTGTCTGAATTCAGCTGTATACTTGACTAGTTCATCTAGATATAAGCAGCCCACTCATGGCTGACCTATATTTCT
Organism: Lithobates sylvaticus; assembly: GCA_028564925.1. NCBI lineage: Eukaryota > Metazoa > Chordata > Amphibia > Anura > Ranidae > Lithobates > Lithobates sylvaticus. The sequence goes on along the minus strand of CM053029.1, from coordinate 325,179,496 downwards.
TAAAATTTAGCATCTCCTGAAGGAATAGAACAAAGCATAAACCAGTTAACCATTTTTTTCTTTTGCAATACAAAGTGGCTTATTTCATAAGGTGGTGTATCTAGCAATGATGACTTATAACACACATTAATTCATAATAAAAGATTTCAATTGACTAAAGTCTATTAGGTTGCAGTGGTTGACTACACTTTGCTTGTTGCATTTCTCCATTATCTTTGACCCTCCTCCCAGGAAAGCTAACTATGGATAAGGAAATAACTATGGATATGGATATCAAATTATCATTATCCAATATTGTGTGTGGACTGGATATCTACACTGTTTCAACAAACATTTTTTTCTTGCATATATTTGCAAATATTTGCAAATACATGTAAAGCCACACTGATACATAGTTACATAGTAGGTGAGGTTGAAAAAAGACACAAGTCCATCAAGTCCTACCTATGTGTGTGATTATATGTCAGTATTACATAGTAGGTGAGGTTGAAAAAAGACACAAGTCCAGTAAAGAACCCTCTACACAGTTTAAGGTTAAACCGCTTTTCTTCAAATTTTAGTGAATTGCCGCGTATTATATTAAATTCCCTTTCACAGTATTTGTACATTGAAATCATATCCCCTCTCAAGCGTCTCTTCTGCAGAGAGAACAAGTTTTGTGAGATACTGTATATGTTTAAAGGCTGGCCGCAGGCTAGCCTGCATTTGTAGGAGGAGTCTGAGGGCTATATATCCCTCCTCCTCCTCCATCTATCTGTCGCCGGATCTTTTCCGGGTCAGGGCATCTTGCGTCACTTCCGGTTTTGGCTAGCTGAGCAGCAGCCCCAAGGACGGCTGCAGGAATCTCGGCCGTTCCTTCTCCCGGCGGTCGCGGGTCCGGTAGGTGCGGGCGGGTGGCATCAACGGAGACCCGGCATCGGATGCCGCCCGTCCCGCTCAGGTGCTGGTCTGAGCTCAGCATGGGAGGTTCCACCCTCCACCGCTCTCCTCTCAGATCGTTCTGGCCAGCGTTCTGCCCGCCTGCTTCTCCCGGCGCTAATGCCGGGGGGAGCGGGGGCCTTCCATCCTCCACCTGGCCAGCATGTAGCCCGCCCGCTTCTCCCGGCGCATGCGGGGGGGAGCGGGGGGGGGGAGCGGGGGACCGTCCATCCTCAGCTCCATGTGGCCAGCATGCAGCCCACCCGCTTCTCCCGGCGCGATGCCGGGGGGGAGCGGGGGACCGCCTGTTTCTGTCATTGTATTTTCCCATCGCAGGGGGAAGGGGGATCAGCCTGATCGCAGGGGAACGTTGGCTGGGGGGGGGCTGTCCTGGACAGTTTCCCCCACCGTGTGCGGCCCAATCGCCCCCCCCTTGTGCTGCAGAGGATGGGGGGGGGGTGTCCGCATGTCGCTACACTCATGCTGCTAGTGCCCTGACATCTTGTGTCATGCTCACACTTCAGTGTTGGGGTTTCGGGGGTCAAACAGGCAGTGAAGATGACAGTCACTCCTTCTCATCGCCTTTCATCCCTTACACTCCATGCTGGGTCCTTGGGGGGCTGTGTGGTTCCAGCAACAATCATATCAGTATGCCTGTCATTTCTGCATGCCCTTCTGTGCGCACTCGCTTGTTTGGTTTGTTGGCGTGCATGAAATCATTCACTTTCCACCCGCTTCTCCCGTTGTCTCCCGCGGGGGGGGGGGGGTGATCGGCTGCCCACCTGCCTGCTCCTCTCTCCTTGTGCAGTTATGACTTCAGGAGGGGGCCTTCCGCCTACTTCTCCCGGTCCTCATGCGAGGGGGGGGGAGAATGCCCGCTCGCGTTTCCTGGTGCCATGGAGGACCGCCTGCCCACGTTTTCAGGCTCTATCCGGTGCCGCCTGCTTTCCCCGGAGGGAAGGGGCGTCCATTCTCCCTAGTCACACCAGCAGTAGGGGGGGTGGGGGTGTATTGTCCGTCCATCCACTTCTCCCAGGGTTGCCGTGGTCAGGAGGAGGGTTCATGTTGGTGCACACTCCGCGGCTGTCATGATGCTCCTTACTTCAGTTGGTCATCTGCTGATCAGGGCCAAGCGTACACAGGTCAGGGGTCAGGGGTCAGTTACATAGTAGGTGAGGTTGAAATAAGACACAAGTCCATCAAGTCCTACCTATGTGTGTGATTATATGTCAGTATTACATTGTATATACCCTGTATGTTGTGGTCGTTCAGATGCTTATCTAATAGTTTTTAGAAATTATCGATGCTCCCCACTGAAAGCACGGCCTGTGGAAGAGAATTCCATGTCCTTACCTCTCTTTACAGTAAAGAACCCTCTACACAGTTTAAGGTTAAACCGCTTTTCTTCAAATTTTAGTGAATTGCTGCGTATCATATTAAATTCCCTTTCACAGTATTTGTACATTGAAATCATATCCTCTCTCAAGCGTCTCTTCTGCAGAGAGAACAAGTTTTGTGAGATACCGTATATATATATATATTTATATATATATATATATATATATATATATAGCAATGTACAAAAACGAAAAGCAGGCTTACCTGGAAGAAGCCCTTTCCCCCTTAAGGCCTCCTTCACACGCATACATCGGATTCCAGTGGCAAGAATAAGTGTATTCTTGCAGCTGGAATGACAGGTGCATGTGAGTAGCAGCGAATGCTCAGCCTATATAAAGTTATGATGGGCTGACAGAAGCCATCATTGTTCACATGTAGCCGCCCACCACTGGGTTACGCACGGTTAGGCCCCTTTCACACTGGGGCGGGAGCCGCGGTGACGGTAAAGCAGCGCTATATTTAGCGCTGCTTTACCGTCGTTTTAGCGGTTTTACCCCCCGCTAGCGGCCGAAAAAGGGTTAAAATCCCCCGCAGAGCGCCACCGTAGCGGCGCTTTGTGCCGGTATTGCCGCGGTATTACCGCGGTGTCCCAATTAAATCAATGGGAAGGAGCGGTATAGGAGCGGTGAATACACCGCTCCTATATCGCTCCAAAGATGCTGCTAGCAGGACTTTTTTTACCGTCCTGCTAGCGCACCGCTCCAGTGTGAAAGCCTGCCGGCTTTCACACTGGAGTGAATGGGGCTGGTTTTTTTCAGGCGGTGTACAGGCACTATTTTTAGCGCTGTACCGCCTGAAAACCGCCCCAGTGTGAAAGGGGCCTTAGGGTCTGAGCTTGGATGCAGTCAGATGCACAGAGATCGCCCAGACATTGCCCAAGGCAGATGAAAGCTTCCAGCATGTGTCTCCACCAAATCTAGAAAAGTAAAAATGGCTAGCAAACTGATTAGTTTGAAAAAAACGGGGGAAAGTGCACATGGGCAGGGCAATATGCAAAACAATACGATAAAATAAAAGATATCCAGCACACTTTCAAACTAGCCAGGAAAAAAAAAAAAACTGAAACTGTTTCAAAAACAGGTTTTGAAGCATCCAATTTGAATACATGTACATCTCCGCTTGTGCATTGCGCTGCAATATCTGTCCCAAAGTTGTAAACGCTTGATAGCGTTAAAGTGGCATTAAACCTAGTGGCACTTGTTTTAATAAATATGTAGTTCAAAGTATCATTAAAAGAGAAGTATAGCCAAGGCCATTTTGGCTGTACTTCTCCTGGGGATCACAGAATGCAGTTTGTTTTGTACTCCTGTGACTTGTTTTCAGCTGACAGCGAGCTAAAATCCACTGTCGGCTTTAAGCCCCGTACACACTATCGGATTTTTCGAGGGGAAATATGTGATGACAGGCTGTTGGTGGAAAATCCAACCGTGTGTATGCTCCATCAGACAATTGTTGTCGGATTTTCCACGGATAAATGTTGGATAGCAGGTTTTTTAATTTTCCGTGGACAAATGTCTGTTGTCGGATTTTCCGAGCGTGTGTACACAAGTCAGTCAGACAAAAGTCCAAAGTACAAACAGGCATGCTCGGAAGCAAGGATGAGGTCGGTCTTGTAAACTAGCATTCGTAAAGGAGAATTAACATTCGCGACGTGGCAAATTATGAAATATCCATCTACTGATGGAGTTATTGCAAACAAATTTTCAAAGGCTTTTTTTTTCTAGTGATGTCAAGAATAATATTATTATGCTTTTGTTTATTTTTTTTGCGCAAGTTACCACAACACCATTATCCCGTAGTTTTTAAGATCAAAGATACAACTATGTTGGTGTCCCTTGTTAATTTTAAATTGTATTTTTTTAAATGTAACTGCCTAAAACACATAGCCAAGTATTATTCTACACAATTCTTTTATTGTGCATTAAAAAAAAAAAAACAAATACAATTAGACATGCTATCTGCTAACTGCCAATAGAACTTAACCAAAATGTGCATTTTTATGCATCCTAAAATATAGAAAATAAACCAAATCAAATCATTACTCAACCCAAAAAATTATGTCAAAGCAATAACTCCAAGGCCAATAATAAATAACACGTTATCTCCTCCGATTCTGCAGCATGCCTGGTTGACGAACGGCCATTCAGAAACGAACTGAAAAGCACGAAATGAAAAGCGCAAACTGAAAAGCATGAATTGAAAAGCAAGAAATGAAAAGTGCTAAATGAAAAGCGCGAAAATAAAAGCCCAAATTAACACTCACCAAACTTCTACTAACACGAAATTAGCAGAAGGAGCCCAAAGGGTGGCGCTAAAGAGCTGAAAAACCATGTAGTACGTCACTATGTTCGTGACTGTGTGTATGCAAGACAAGTTTGGGCCAATGCCCTTCAGACAAAGGTCCACGGTTTTGTTGGCCAACAATCCGATCGTGTGTATGAGGCTTAACAGTCAGGATCCACTGAGATGCCTGGACTGGCAGCAGGCTCAGCCTCTCAGAGAGCCTCCGAGAGCCTGAGCCAGCTTCCTGACCCCTCCACAGCCCAGCTGCTCACTGAAGGCTGAGAACCAAGTGACCAGCGTTGTTTGATTGCTCAGTTCTCAGTCAAAGGCTGGTCATACATTATACAATTTTCTTGTACAATTTTCCTTTAGATTTACCAAAACCATATAATAGAGGTCAAACCTAAACACTTTCAATTTGCATGCAATCAAGCAAACCCTTGCACTACATAGTTGAAGGTAAATCTAAAGGAAATTGAATAAGACATTTGTATAATGTATGGCCAACTTTAAAGCCAGTGGAGGTGTAAATGTAGCATTGGATCAATGCTGCAACCATCTCAGTAAGTGTGCATTTATTTAAAAAAATTGTACAAGCCCATACTTCTCTTTTAAAATCAAGGCAGGTTCATTAGAAGGCTTGCAAGGTTTGACCTCATATTATATGGTTTTGGCAAATCTGAAGACAAAAATCTGCAGAAAATCTAATAGTGTGTATGTGGTCTTATGCCGCGTACACACGAAGGGACTATCCCGCGGGATTGTCTGCCGGACAATCCCCTCGTGTGTGGGCGCCGGCGGACTTTTTGGCGCCAAAAGTCCAGCGGACTAGGTATTAAGTTTTGTTTTAAAATTATCCGCTGGACTTGGCAGTCCGGCAGACAATCCCGCCGTTAGTAGGCTAGTCCGCCGGACTTTTAAAATGAACGGACTTGCCGCTCAACGGAAAGTCCGTTCATTTAGCACGTGACTTCAGGTAGACGGAGCTAGCGAAGGCAGTGAATGCCGCCGCGCTAGCCCCGTCACCTGGCATGGATTAAAAGGGAATCACCACGCGGAAAAAACGGCGTGGGGGTCCCCCCCAAATCCATCTCAGACCCTTATCCGAGCACGCAGCCCGGCAGGCCAGGAAAGGGGTGGGGGACGAGTGAGCGCCCCCCCCTCCTGAGCCGTACCAGGCCGCGTGCCCTCAACATGGGGGGTGCCCTGGAGAAAGGGGGGCCGTGGGGCCCCCCACCCCAAAGCACCTTGTCCCCATGTTGATGAGGACAAGGGCCTCTTTCCGACAACCCTGGCCGTTGGTTGTCAGGGTCTGCGGGCAGGGGCTTATCGGAATCCGGGAGCCCCCTTTATTAAGGGGGCCCCCAGATCCCGGCCCCCCACCCTATGTGAATGAGTATGGGGTACGATGTACCCCTACCCATTCACCTAAGGTGTAAAGTGTAAAGAAAAAAAACACACAATTTTAAAAAAATATTTTATTGCACTGCTCCGGGGGTCTTCTTCCGTCTTGGGGGGTCCTCTCGCCGGACTCCTCCGCCATTTACCTAGCTCTTTTACCGAGCTACCTTCTTCGTCGTCGCTGCCGTCGTCTGGGGGTCTCGATCCGCCTTCGGGAGTCTTCCGGGGTCTCTTCTGTTCTTGCCGCGGTCGTCGTTTTTCACGCTGCCGGCGCCGCCTTCTTCTTCTTCTTCTTCCTCTTCTTCTTCTTCTTCTTCTTCTTCCGATGTTGAACCGTCGTTGTCTCTGGCCGGAATGCCAGAGCCGCGCTGTGCTGGGACTTATATGGGGACATCCTCCGGGACTGTGACATCACAAGGGGCGGGGTCACCATGTGACATGAGCATGTGACCCTGTCCCCTTGTCCCTATATAGGTCCCAGCACAGCACGGCTCTGGCATTCCGGCCAGAGACAGCGACTGGTCAACATCGGAAGAAGAAGAAGAAGAGGAAGAAGAATGCGGCGCCGGCGGCACGGAAAACGACGACCGCGGCAAGAACAGAAGAGACCCCGGAAGACTCCCGAAGGCGGATCGAGACCCCCAGACGACGGCGGCGACGACGAAGAAGGTAGCCGGACTTCTCCGCTAGGTAAAAGAGCTAGGTAAATGGCGGAGGAGTCCGGCGAGAAGACCCCCCAAGACGGAAGAAGACCCAGTGCAGTGCAATAAAATATTTTTTTAAAAATTGTGTGTTTTTTTTTCTTTACACTTTACACCTTAGGTGAATGGGTAGGGGGAACATCGTACCCCATACTCATTCACATAGGGTGGGGGGCCGGAATATGGGGGCCCCCTTATTAAAGGGGGCTCCTGGATTCCGATAAGCCCCCTGCCCGCAGACCCCGACAACCAATGGCCAGGGTTGTCGGGAAGAGGCCCTTGTCCTCATCAACATGGGGACAAGGTGCTTTGGGGTGGGGGGCCCCCCTTTCTCCAGGGCACCCCCCATGTTGAGGGCACGTGGCCTGGTACGGCTCAGGAGGGGGGGGCGCTCGCTCGTCCCCACCCCTTTCCTGGCCTGCCGGGCTGCGTGCTCGGATAAAGGTCTGAGATGGATTTGGGGGGGATCCCCACGCCGTTTTTTTTCGGCGTGGGGATTCCCTTTAAATCCATGCCAGGTGACGGGGCTAGTGCGGCGGCATTCACTGCCTTCGCTAGCTCCGTCTACCTGCAGTTACGTTCTAAATGAACGGACTGCTCCGTGTGTGGGCAAGTCCGTTCATTTTCAAAAGTCCCGCAGACTTTTTCCCGCCGATTGTCCGCCGGAGAAGTCCGGGCGTGTGTGGGCAAGTCAAACGCTCGGAAGTCCGGGCGTGTGTGGGCAAGTCCCCCCTCGGAAAGTCTGGCCGATTGTACGCGGCATTAGAGTTGCTCACATGATCCTTCCCATGATTTCAGTAAATCTGTGTGCAACACGTGGTGAGAGCTCTGTTGGTCACATGATTGATGTAATAAAAAATAAATAAAAAAACACTCTAAATACACTCCATTACTGAAATCGAAACAATGCTTGCCTTCATTTATGCCCATGTACAATTATTCTGTACAAAAAAAAAAAAAACTCTGTAGCTGTCTCAACCACCCCACGTGGCACTCCTTCACATCACATGCAGGGCAGCTCAAAGATCTAGATCAGAGGTCTCAAACTGGCAGCCCTCCAGCTGTTGTGAAACTACAAGTCCCATCATGCCTCTGCCTGTGGGAGTCATCCTTGTAACTGTCAGCCTTGAAATGCCTCATGGAGCTTGTAGTTTTGCAACAGCTGGAGGGCTGCCAGTTTGAGACCCCTGATCTAGATTGACAGTGGAGCATTTCCTCCTTGCTCCGGTGTTTATCATTGGAGTCTGTGGAATATGTGGGTGGAGCTCCAATGGACACGTGATTGTTTTTAAAATTAGAAATCTAAATGAAAAATAACATTATGTGAAACAAACCCATGAAAGCAATGCTATCACCTGTGAAAGAGGGTGCTAAAGGAGCTGGAATTGTACCAGATGAACAGTGTACAGTACAGACAAAGAAAATATCTTCCGGGATGATGCCTAGAGCCGGTGCTACCACTAGGCAAACTAGGCAGCCGCCTAGAGCGCACTGCTGCCTATGGCACCCGGCCACTGTTGTTCCTACTCTCTTCTCTCTGCAGCAAGCAACTAAGTCTCAGCATCAGTAGGCAGCCGCCGCTCCATTCGCACATAGTGCCAGAGGTGCAGCAGCGGCAGAGGAATGTGTTTGTGTCCCGACTCCCGAATGAATGTAAGCAAGCAAACATTAATTGATGGGAAGTTGAGGGCTGCAGTCTGCGGGCGGGGGGCTTATCGGAATCTGGAAGCCCCCTTTAACAAGGGGACCCCCAGATCCCGCCCCCCCCCCCCATGTGAAATGGTAAGGGGGTACTTTTCCTACCATTTCACCAAAAATAGTGACAAATGTGTTAAAAATGACAAAAATGACAAAACAGTTTTTGACAATTCCTTTATTTAAGTCTTCTTCTTTCCATCTTCTTCCTTCTTCTTTCCTACATCCTTCGGTTTCTTCCTCTATCTTTTTCTTCCTCCATCTTCTTCTTCCTCCGATCCTCTGCTTCTTGCTCCGGTGTTCTCGTCCATCATCTTCTTCCACGGCGTCTCTTCTTCCCCGCTTCGTTCTCGGCCCGCTCCGCATCAGTGGGAGGCTCCCGCTGTGTGCCGCTTCTCTTCTTCTGACAGTTCTTATATAATGGAGGGCGGGGCCCCGCCCCGGGCACCGCCCCTTCTGACGTCACGGGAAAAGCCATAGGGAAGTCCCTGTCAAGTCCCCATGCGTCAGAGGGGGGCGGGGGTCACCAGGTGTGCCTTCGCGTTGGGACCACTGTCCTTTCCACGCCGTTAAGCCAGCATATGTCTAAATGCGGGTCAATAGCCAAGTCTCCGATCCAATATAATCCCCCGGTGATTATATTGGATCGGAGACTTGGCTATTGACCCGCATTTAGACATATGCTGGCTATCCCCTATTTTGTAGACGCTATAACTTTTGCGCAAACCAATCAATATATGCTTATTGCAATTTTTTTTTACCAAAAATATGGAGAGGAATACATATCGGCCTAAAATGAGGAAATATTCGTTTTTTTATATATTTTTGGGGATATTTATTATAGCAAAATGTAAAACATATTGCTTTTTTTTCAAAATTGACGCTCTTTTTTTGTTTATAGCGCAAAAAATAAAAACCGCAGAGGTGATCAAATACCACCAAAAGAAAGCTCTATTTGTGGTAAAAAGAGGACGTCAATTTTGTTTTGGTGCAACATCGCACGGCCGCGCAATTGTCAGTTAAAATGACGCAGTGCCCAATCACAAAAAGTGCTCTGGTCAGGAAGGGGGTAAAATCCTCCAGGGCTGAAGCGGTTAAAGACAAAAAAAAAATTAAAGACTGTTTTGCTGATTTTCAGACAGAACTGTAATATATTATATGCTGGCCATTTTTTTTACAAATGTAATTTTAAGAACAATCGTTTGAATTTCTAATCGTTAGTGGGGTCAAATCGATGTTCTTTTCAACCACAGTGACAGGAAAATTCGAAGGAGCAGAATAGAAAACGTCTTGGTCAAAGGAATTTTCAGACAGTCAATGTGGTTTTCATTCAGAAATGACATTCATTTTAAAACTGAATGTTAAAAGCAAGTGAATTTTTCAAATGGCATTCTTTCATTCAGCGAATGTACAGTGAATATTCTTGTCCAAAAATCAATACGTATAAGGCTCGGTTCACTCCTATGCAGTTTGCGTTTGAACTGTTTCTGCAATTTATACTGCGAAACAGTGAAAGTAATAATATATATTACTTATATCATATATATATATAAATACACCCAGAAGTAGGATATATGGGCATTATAACTAGGAGTCAGACATGAAGTTATATGAAGGGTGGAAGGGAGATCTATATCTTTTATATTAAGGTAGTACTAAAAGCTGAGCCTTTTTTTTTTTTTACATGGATATGATCATTTTAAATATAATGCACAATACTGGTAAAAGTTTACTTTAAATATAATTGTAATGCCTTAAATTACCTCCAGTCTATCAGCCTCTAGCTTCTCTGAGTTCAGAGCCTGATCTTCCCTGCAGAGTCTTTAACCAGTTCCGGACCAGCCGCCGCAGGTTGGCCCGGCTGGGCGAAGTGTCATAGCTATACGTCGCACGTGTGGCCGTCGGGCCAATAGGAGGAAATTTTAAATTTAAATGCCCATCAATGCAGACTTCTCAGTGTCATTTGCAGCCTTGCATCCTTGTCAGTGTCATTTGCAGCCTTGCATCCTTCGGCCGTTCTCACCAGCTTTCGCCCGCCTTCGGCCGTTCCCAGCCGCCTTCGGCCTTTCTCGGCCGCTTTCGCACCGGTGTATAATACGCACCCCAAGTTTAGGAGGAAATTTTAAGGAAAAAAACTTTTTAAGGAAAAAAACTTACATTTAAATGCCCATCAATGCATTCTTGTCAGTGTCATTTGCAGCCTTGCATCCTTGTCAGTGTCATTTGCAGCCTTGCATCATTCGGCCGTTCTCGCCAGCTTTCGCCCGCCTTCGGCCGTTCTCGGACACTTTCGGCCACCGAGAACGGCTGAAAGATGCTGAGAATGTCCGAAAGCTGCCGAGAAAGGCCGAAGGTGGCCGAGAACAGCCGAAAGCTGCCGAGAATGGCCGAAGGTGGGCGAAAGCTGCCGAGAACTGCCGAAAGCTGCCGAGAAAGGCCGAAAGCCGCTGAGAAGAACCGAAGGTGGCTGAAAGCCGCCCAGAGGCTCACAACGGCGGGGGATCAGCGTATAACACGCACCCCTGATTTTTCCCTGATTTTAAGGGGAAAAAAGTGCGTGTTATACGCTGATAAATACGGTACCTCATGAAGCCTGACTGAAAAACACCTAGGACATTGCTAAGGATGTTGCTAAGAGAGGCATAGCCATTAATGTTCACCTTTGCCATCACAGGAGTGAGCTATCAAATGCTACTGCATCAGGGGAGAGAAAGCACATGTGAGGGGTTTCATTAGAGAAAAGGGCTCATTCCTGTGCAATTTGTAGCAGTTACAGAAAAGCTTTCCGTAGTGTTTTTGAGCTGGAAAAACTGAATTGGAGTCAGGAGTCTGTGTTGCAACAATTACATAGTTACATAGTTAGTCAGGTTGAAAAAAGGTTGAAAAAAAGACACAAGTCCATCTAGTTCAACCAAAAAAAAAAAATTAACAACCATACAATCCCATATACACAATCCTATACCCACAGTTGATCCAGAGGAAGGCGAAAAACCCCAGCAAAACATGCTCCAATTTGCTACAGCAGGGAAAAAATTCCTTCCTGATCCCCGAGAGGCAATCGGATATTGCCTGGATCAACTTTAGGCCCCTTTCACACCTTTCACACTTGTGCGACTTGTCCTGCGACTTGGGACTGCAATGTCGCATGACAAGTCGTACCCCATGATTTCCAATGAGTACTATTCATATCTATGTGACTTCAAAAAAGTCCCTGTACTACTTTGGTTTGACTTTGATGTGAGTTGAGGTCCATAGACCTCAAGTTTTTCACAGGCATTCCCAATTGCAGCAAAATCACGCAACTTTCAGGCCATGGCAGTGTGAAAGGGGCCTTAGCTATAAATGTTAGTACCCAGTTATATTATGTACATTTAGGAAAGAATCCAGACCTTTTTTAAAGCAATCTACTGAGCTGCCCAGAACCAGCTCTTGAGAGAGTCTATTTCACATTTTCACAGCTCTTAGGCTTTATGTACACCAGACATCTCCGGAACGATTTAACTTAACAGATATTAACCAACATTTAAAAACATCCATTGTACCGCGTTTACATGCCGCGTTTAGCCGCGTTTGCTTTTTAGAATCATTTTTACATTAAAAACGCCTGTAAACGAAACGCAGCTAAACGCAAGTTACCGCGTTTACAAGCTGCTACAGACATTTGGCGCTCCAACACCAAGCTCACTATATGGACTTCTTATGTATTTGTACACGTTGATTATATCCCCCCTTAATCTCCTCTTCTGTGCGCGGGAAAATGCTGTATATTTTTTGCTAGAAAACCTTTATGTATGTAAACATCCATGTGCATGAGGCCTTATTGTACATCCTCCTAATGTTTATTTTCTTAAAGAGGTTGAAAACTCAAAAAAAACCCTGTAAGACAAAGGCATAATGAGCTAGTATGCATCGCATACTATTTTATTATGAAATACTTCCTTTAGAACAAAGCCTTCCAGCAGCGCCCGCACACCGCTGAGACGGCTGACATCTTTCCCGGAGTTACTTCCGGGTTCGCGGTCTCTAGCACTGTGAGTGGACGGAGCCACAATGATGTCACTTCTGCACATGCGCACGAGAGCCGCCGTTCACGTCACAGTGCTTGGAAGGGCCCGTTCCTTCAGAGCGCATGCACTAGTGATGTCAATGGCTGCATGTATTGTAACACTACCTATAGTTAAGCCTTATTATAGGCTTACCTATAGGTAAATATCAGCAGAGGAAATTGACTTGCTCTTTAAATTTCGGTATTTATTAACTTTTTCTTAACTGTGTCAGGGCTCATTCACACAGCCCACAAGGCACTGTTTACCTTTTTGTACCTGTTTTAATCACAGAATGACAATGCCTCTAAGATTATTACAATTTATTGCTTTCAAGAGTCATATGCTTTTTAGCATAGATTTCGTTGTTTTTTATATATATATATATATATATATATATATATATATATATATATATATATATATATATATATATATAATCTGTCATTTGAATATATACTTTTTAAATGATTATATTCTGCATTGCATAACAGACACGACAGACAACACCTGTCTGCTAGCTCTGAATGATTCTGTTACATATTAATTATTAATGATACGATTTAGGCCACGACATATGCACTAAACACTAACACTAAAACTATCATGCTTATCAAATTTACACAAAGTATATATTTGCATAACATTGACATAATCAAAGACAAAAATGAACACGTGCAAATTAAAGCATGTAAACATCGTTGTGCATGAGGCCTTATTGTACATATTTACCTTATATACGTTGTATATTTCTTACGGAAATGAAAGGAACATCTGATATCAAACTAAACTTGATTACCTAAAGTTCTGAATAAATCTTAAGATGAGCAGAAAATGGTGTAATATTAGAAAGAACCTCTCTACAACCCAGTGTATTTTAAAAAAGAAACCTTCAAGCATTGCCCAGTTTTTTGTGCTTACCTTTGTAGGAGGTCTCCACCTCTCTCCTTAGTGACAGTGACCCCCAGAGTTGTGCAGGGAATGCCAGTGATCTCCCACCTCGCTGCATGATTTTAGGGATAAAACACACTGAAATCCTAATTCATAACAATTGAGCATTAGATGTGTCACACACAGGTGTATGCTTCCCTACTACGAGTGTCATGTGACCTTAATGCTGGGGGAGACTGTCCTGCCCATGGGAAATTAAACCCAGGCAAAGGTGGTTTCAGTTACAGCAGTAAAGTAATAAGGTTCATGTACCATATGTGTCCTGAAAAAAAAAAAAACATCATTGGATTACAGTGTCAGTTCTTTCTCCAATTAATTTCCCTAATACTTTTTATTGCTTTTTTATTATACGGGAATGTCTTTATTCAATGACCATACACAGTACAATAATGTGCACTTATCTATTAGCAGCCAACCTTCAGGAGTTAGAACATACAAGTTTAGATTGACTTTTGAAAGACTGCACATTGCTCTGCTTTATTAAACAAAAGCCAAATATCAGCCGCATAAGAACTAAAGCTAAAGCCATATAACACTGGTAGAGGTGTGTATATCCAGGAGTTATGATCTGCTTACTTTAGAGCTCATGTGCAATGATAAGAATCTGCATGTTCACAATCCACAAACTCTGACACCTGTCAATGGAAGTAGAACGACCTCATTCACTACTACAGTAAACGGAGCCGGTCGTACCCATGCAAGTGCTGCAATACCAGTTTGTTTAATAAAAAAGGGTTTATCCCACTGCTATACAACATGAAACACTTTGTGCCTCCACACAGCAATGGGGCAATTTGTTCAATTTATTTAACTAAACTTTCAAAGTAGCAGTAGCTACATATATGTATATTTCTGACACTTTTTGCATGAACAAGATTTCCAGCAATATACGGTGATGTAAGTAACTGAGTTAAAATAAACTGAGTTACCTAACGCAGTTACTTTAGAGGGTAACGAGTAATCTAACTGATTACTTTTCCACTCATGGTAACTCAGTTCCCATTACTTTGGCTTAGTTACCCCAATTACATCTACCGCCACTAGATGGCAGTAGTGTAATTCCGGTGTCCTGCCGAAAAAGTTCCCCCGCCGGATAAGGACCCCCTGTACTGAGCAGGCGCAGGGCTTGCACAGTACGAAGGACTACGGAGCTTCCGAAAATTGCCGAACCTAAACAGCTCTGAGTGAACTCTACACCGCGCAGGTGCAGTTAACATGTAATTGTGCGAGGCGATGCCGCATGCGCCCGATGCTCGTGCTACTCTACAAGGGGCGTCTATCGTGTAACTAAGGGGCGGGTCTAGTATTACTGTAACCAAGGGGCGCATTTATTATTATTGTTATATATCGAGCTCTGCCCATTAATTTAACATTCGCCCTCTTCTGTAGCCATCCGCCCCTTACACGATATAATAATAATAGACCCGCCACTTGCTTACACGCTATAACAGATCTGCCCCTTGGTTAGATTAATAATAGAGCAGCCCCTTGGTTACACCATATATAACAATAATAATAAATGCGCCCCTTGGTTACAGTAATACTAGACCTGCCCCTTAGTTACACGTATAGAATATTTTAAAAAAAAAAGTCAGTTACTTTGCTGCGTAACTAATTACTTTTCCAATGTAGTAACTGAGTTACTAACGCAATTACTTTTTGGGAGAAGTAATTTGTAACTTAAAGTGGAGTTCCACCCACTTTTACAACTCTTCAGCATTCCTCACTAAACTGTGCACTGTAAACAAATTGGATATTTTTTTTATTTTTTTTTCAGCACAGACTGTATATCTGCTGTATTCATTTTTCACTTCCTCCTCCCTGGCCGCGGCCCATCGCATCATTTCCTGTTTGCAATGCCTCCTGGGAAGTGGCAGCAACTTCCTCTGAAACTGCCGTTGCTATGGAAACCTGACCTGAAACCTATTGCACTGCTTATGCTGCACTGAGCATGTACGAGATCTGCAAGGATGAGATCCAGGAAGAAATACAGTCTGGCTTAAGATGGCCACGGCCTGCTGCAAGTTTATAAAATAACAAACTACTGCTAAAAACTAACAAAACAGACCTTAGTTTACAGACTAACTTTACTAGAATACATTAAGCTTGTGTAATATAGGGGTATTTTTATTTAAAAAGTATAATTTCGGCCGGAACACCGCTTTAACTAATTACTTTTTTAAAGTAAGATGACCAACACTGGCAATATAGACATATATCATGACTCCCAACTGTCCTTCATTTGAACGGAATACTCCTAATTTGAGACCAAATACCTCTGTTGTACATGAAGCCTCAGTTGTCCCTCTTTTTTTGCTAACAAAGCTGCACTAAACTTTTTATCCAACTTTGTATACATGTAATGTGGCTTCTGATTGGCTGGGTGTTGGCGCCAACAGGTGCAAGTTCCCATCCCCCTTCTTCTAGAATAGAACATCAACCCACCTACTTGTAGCCTTCTACCCCGCCATATTGTGGCCATCTCCTTCCCAGAGGCATTTCCATGACATTTCTGGCCATGGGCCGTTATAGTCAAATAAAGGAATGTCCACACAAAAGACATACAGTCCGCGGTTTACTGGTGTTCTTCTGGCGAGGGCATTGACATGTCACCAGGGATTTTTTTCAGCGGGAACGCGGGGGGACGCAGTTCCGGCACCTCTGATACCTCTGACACTGAATGTATTTTATGGCAAGGAGTGATGGGGTGTGCTGGAAGATCTAGTAATGCTGCCTGCTGGGGAATCTATTGTCGCTGGTAGGGATCTATTTTTGTGTGGGGGTCTATTGTACCTGGCAGAGGGTCTTATGTTGCTGGGAGGGATCTACGGTTGAGGTCTATTACTGCTGAAGGGAGGAGTTCCTGCACCTATTCTCTGAGAAAAAAAGCCCTGCATGTCACATCACACAGATATACAATCCGTGGTCGTTTAACATTACTTTGCCAATCACATCACACACCATAGCAGTCATTATGTGAAAGCAGTTTATTATACAGCACTCTCAAGCCATTTTCCCTTTTGCATAGTCTCTCTCCCCTTGGGGGCACCACAGTGTTGAGACCCATCACCCTGTATACTACTGTTTATGGAAAAACTGAAGCATCCTGCTCTGTCAGCCAAGATTAACAAGGCTCCTTCTATAGTATACCAGTCTATCCTTCCCCATCTCACTCCATAGCTCTACTCAGCCTGGTACATCCCCTAAAGTCACTCTCTTGTGCTCAGAGTCAATAGTACTCGCTCAAATGTCTCTGACTTGCCATTAGGCTTTGAGCAACCAGCTCACGCCTCTCCTCTAGTCTTTCCAGAGGCAGGACTGCTGCTGCTCCCACTGAATTCTGTACACTTCACCTGGGACTTCTGCCCTGAGCATGGTCTTGGCTGTGCTGACTACATCTCCATAGGTATGAGGTAATTGGCTCTCATGCCCCATCTGCACTAAGGCACCTCTCAACCTGGTATATATATATATAAGCACTATCTCTGCCCTTACATCACTACAGACAGCTTTATCTAAAAGGGATCTAATACTCAATTGCATTATTCACTGTTACCATCCACTATTTTGGGACACAGCCACCTAGTGACAGACTGGCTAACTATACCTGTTTACATACAGAGGTACGAAAGTACTCAGAGCCGGATGTGCCTGCGCCAGGAAGCTGTAACCCCGGCTTCATTTACCTGTTGACCAGGAGATTACCCAGCCAAAAACGAAATGTGAGCAAAAGGGCCAGGGATACAGCTGATGTCATTAACCAAACATGCAGTGGGAGGATTTGAAAGCAGCTATTGTACTGAATAGCAGCTATGGATATGCCCACTCCTATGCGCTGTCAATTAAAAGTGAACTGGACCTGTTGAGGAACTAATCTCTCAGTTTCCCATCAGGCTTCGCCCACTCCTAGTAAGAAGCTCCGCACCCATGCGCTTGTCTGTGTGAGGGCCACAGTGACCAGGGAGGGAGAATGGGAGTAAGTGCACTGAGGTAGGAGTGTCCTTGAGGCAGAGAAGTACTGTGACAGAATCCGGACACCTGGACTGGGTATCTCCGCCAAGAAGCTGCTTCCCAATGCACTAGAACATGGGTTACCCCAAGAACTAGGCAACACAAGCTTTGGAGTAAACCAGAACAAGAACTGTTTATTTGAACAAGAATACTGGCTTTTATACACTTGAGAAGGAGGTCACTAGACATGTGCGATTAGTTTCGTACGAATTCGTAATTCGTACGAATTTTTCGAAATTCGTACGAATTTTTCGAATTCGTACGAATTTTTCGAAATTCGTACGAATTTTTCGAAATTCGTACGAATTTACGAATCCGTAGTACGAATTTTTTCGAATACGAATTCCGTACGGAATATGAAATTCCGTTTACGAATTTCGTCGCCGAATGTATTCGAATCTGACTACCAAATATCGAATTTCAACTAATATGAAAGAAATTATTATAGCGGATATAACGAATGATTCGAATGAATTTGAATGAATTCGAATGGATTCGAATGAATTCGAATGAATTCGAATGACAAAGTGTCATTTTTGCAGGAAAAATTCAGTTTACGAATTTCAGCTCCAAATTATTCGAATCCAACTACCAATATCGAATTTCAACTAATTCGAAAGAAATTATTATAGCAGATATAACGAATGAATTAGAATGAATTCGAATGAATTTGAATGATTCGAATGACAAAGTGTAATTTTTGCAGAAAAAAAAGCTATTTAAAATCACTCGCGGCTATTGCCGGCAAATGAATTGTTGGCTCCGTAACACAGAGAACAGTCATTCATTGATATAAAAAAAAAAAGCGTAGGGGTCCCCCCAAATTCCATAACCAGGCCCTTCAGGTCTGGTATGGATATTAAGGGGGACCCCAGCCAAAAAAAAAAAAAAAATGGCGTGGGGTCCCCCCTAAATATCCATACCAGACCCTTCAGGTCTGGAATGGATTTTAAGGGGAACCCCGGCCAAAAAAAATGGCGTGGGGTCCCCCTCAAAATCCATACCAGACCCTTTATCCGAGCACGCAACCTGACAGGCCGCAGGATAAGAGGGGGGGACGAGAGCACCCCCCCCCCCGCCTGAACCGTACCAGGCCACATGCCCTCAACATTGGGAGGGTGCTTTGGGGGTCTAAGACCCCCAAAGCACCTTGTTGATGAGGACAAGGGCCTCATCCCCACAACCCTGGCCATTGGTTGTGGGGGTCTGCGGGCGGGGGGCTTATCGGAATCTGGAAGCCCCCTTTAACAAGGGGACCCCCAGATCCCGCCCCCCCCCCTGTGTGAAATGGTAAGGGGGTACAAAAGTACCCCTACCATTTCACCAAAAAAGTGTCAAAAATTGTAAAAATGACAGGAGACGGTCTTTGACAATTCCTTTATTAAAATCTTCTTTCTTCTTTCTTCTGGTCTTCCTTTCTTCATCCTTCGGTTTCTTCATCTTCTCCTTCCGGAATTCCGCTCTCGTCCCCCCCTCTTTTCCTGCGGCCTGCCAGGTTGCGTGCTCGGATAAGGGTCTGGTATGGATTTTGAGGGGGACCCCGGGCCATTTTTTTTGGCTGGGGTTCCCCTTAAAATCCATCCCAGACCTCAAGGGTCTCGTATAAATATTTAGGGGGACCCCACGCCATTTTTTTTTTTTTTTTTTTTGGCTGGGGTTCCCCTTAATATCCATAGCAGACCTCCTGAAGGGCCTGGTTATTGAATTTGGGGGGACCCCAACGCTTTTTTTATCAATGACTTCAATGAATGACTGTTCTCTGTGTTATGGATCCGACAATTCATTTGCCGGCAATAGCCGCTAGTGACTGATTTTAAATAGCTTTTTTTTCCTGCAAAAATGACACTGTGCAGGAACAGTTCTCTATATTAGATATACTAAATCTCAAATGCATTTGAATCATTCGAAGCATTCGTTATATCCGCTATTATAATTTCTTTCATATTAGTTGAAATTAGATATTTGGTAGTTGTTGGATTCAAATTGTTCTCTGTGTTACGGGACCCGGCAATTAGCCGCGAGTGATTTTAAATAGCTTTTTTTTCTTCAAAAATGACACTTTGTACAGAGACAGTTCTAAGCACGGGAAACATGCCCCCCCTTCATAGACGTACTTTAGAGTATATAGTATATATATATAGTATGCCTATGAAGGGGGGGCATGTTTCCCGTGCTTAGAACTGTCTCTGTACAAAGTGTCATTTTTGCAGGAAAAATAGCTATTTAAAATCACTCGCGGCTAATTGCCGGTTCCCGTAACACAGAGAACAATTCGAATACAACTACTACCAAATATCTAATTTCAACTAATATGAAAGAAATTATAATAGCGGATATAACGAATGCTTCGAATAATTCGAATGCATTCGAGATTCAGTATATCTAATATAGAGATATTTCCTGCACAGTGTCATTTTTGCAGGAAAAAAAAGCTATTTAAAATCACTCGCGGCTATTGCCGGCAAATGAATTGTCGGATCCGTAACACAGAGAACAGTCATTCATTGAAGTCATTGATAAAAAAAAGCGTGGGGGTCCCCCCAAATTCAATAACCAGGCCCTTCAGGTCTGGTATGGATATTAAGGGGGACCCCAAAAAAAAAAGCCCCCTAAAAAAAAAAATGGCATGGTGTCCCCCTCAAAATCCATACCAGACCCTTATCCGAGCACGCAACCTGGCAGGCCGCAGGAAAAGAGGGGGGACGAGAGCGCCCCCCCCCCTGCCTGAACCGTACCAGGCCACATGCCCTCAACATTGGGAGGTCTGAGACCCCCAAAGCACCATGTCCCCATGTTGATGAGGACAAGGACCTCTTCCCCACAACCCTGGCCGGTGGTTCTGGGGGTCTGCGGGACAAGGGGACCCCCAGATCCCGCCCCCCCCCTGTGTGAAATGGTAAGGGGGTACAAAAATACCCCTACCATTTCACCAAAAAAGTGTCAAAAATGTAAAAATGACAGGAGACGGTCTTTGACAATTCCTTTATTAAAATCTTCTTTCTTCTGGTCTTCCTTCTTCCTTTCTTCATCCTTCGGTTTCTTCATCTTCTTCTTCCATCTTCTTCCATCTTCTTCTTCCTCCGATCCGCTTCTTCTTGCGCCGGTCTTCTCGTCCTTCTCGTCCGGCATCGGCGTCGGCGTCTGTTCTCGGGCCGCTCCTCGCAATGGGAGGCTCCCGCTGTGTGAGGCTTCGCTCCGTCTGACAAGTCTTTTATAACGGAGGGCACCTGGTGACCCCGCCCCCCCTCTGATGTCATGGGGAAAGCCATAGGGAAGTCCCCATGACGTCCCCATGCGTCAGAGGGGGGGGGGCGGGGTCACCAGGTGCCCTCCGTTATAAAAGACCTGTCAGCCGGAGCGAAGCCTCACACAGCGGGAGCCTCCCATTGCGCGGATCGGCCCAGAAGAGACGCCGACACCGATGCCGGACGAGAAGGACGAGAAGACCGGAGCAAGAAGAAGCGGATCGGAGGAAGAAGATGATGGAAGAAGAAGATGGAAGAAGATGCCGGAAGGAGAAGATGAAGAAACCGAAGGATGAAGAAAGGAAGACCAGAAGAAAGAAGAAAGAAGATTTTAATAAAGGAATTGTCAAAGACCGTCTCCTGTCATTTTTACAATTTTTGACACTTTTTTGGTGAAATGGTAGGGGTACCCCCTTACCATTTCACACAGGGGGGGGGGATCTGGGGGTCCCCTTGTTAAAGGGGACTTCCAGATTCCGATAAGCCCCCCGCCCGCAGACCCCCACAACCACCGGCCAGGGTTGTGGGGATGAGGCCCTTGTCCTCATCAACATGGGGACAAGGTGCTTTGGGGGTCTTAGACCCCCAAAGCACCCTCCCAATGTTGAGGGCATGTGGCCTGGTACGGTTCAGGCGGGAGGGGGGCCACTCTCGTCCCCCCCTCTTTTCCTGCGGCCTGTCAGGTTGCGTGCTCGGATAAGGGTCTGGTATGGATTTTAAGGGGGACCCCACGCCATTTTTTTTTTTTGGGCCGGGTTCCCCTTAAAATCCATCCCAGACCTGAAGGGTCTGGTATGGATATTTGGGGGGGACCCCACGCCTTTTTTTTTTTTTTTTTTGGCTGGGGTTCCCCTTAATATTCATACCAGACCTGAAGGGCCTGGTTATTGAGTTCTCTGTGTTACGGACCCGACATTTCATTAGCCGCGAGTGATTTTAAATAGCTTTTTTTCCTGCAAAAATTACACTTTGTGCAGGAACAGTTCTCTATATTAGATATACTAAATCTCGAATTCATTCTAAGCATTCGAAGCATTCGTTATATCCGCTATTATAATTTCTTTTATATTAGTTGAAATTCGATATTTGTAGTTGGATTTACTAACGATTCGTAACTATTCGTAACAATTCGTAACGATTCGTAACTTGAAATTGAAATTCGATATTTTTAGTTGGATTCGAATTGTTCTCTGTGTTACGAGAACCGACAATTCATTAGCCGCGTTAACGATTCGTAACGGTTCGTAACGATTCGTAACTTTACTAACGATTCGTAACGATTCGAAAAAAAAATTACGATTCGTACGAAATTCGTATTTCGTACGAATTCGAATGGAATTTCGTACACGAATAACGAATTACGAATTTTTTTATATACGAAACGGGACGAAACAAAACTAATTTTTTGACAGTTCCCATGTCTAGAGGTCACCCACCACATTAACAATGACCCAAATATTTACCCAAAACATCACACAATGCTTTAGCTAACGAGGTACTGCTGACTCATGGCTAATCCCATCACAGAGGATCCTTAATTAACCACCTGGATGACTCAGATGTCACATTGCATGTCAGACTCCAAGCTCACACAGCTCAATACCCCCGTAGGGGCTGCTGAGTGATTGTGGCCCACCTGTCACCCTGCCCAGCATTCACTTCCAGACATTCCAAGACAATGAATAAGTCCATCAGCTTTGGGATTAGATTAGATTAGAACTTGGATGGGGTTAGGGAATTCATGGGATGCCCAGGACAAAAGATTCTTCCATGGTTGGGAATACTTTAGATACTCTTCTCCTGCACAACACTTGCTGCAGACTATCTCTCCTTTTCCCTCCAGCACAATTCTTCAGGCGTAGCTAGTACATAGTTGGGCCCAAGTCTGGTTTCAGCCAGGCCTTAGCAAAGTTCCCTATTACAGGCAGGTTCCCTATAGTGTAGCAAAAGAAAGTTCTGGAGCTAGCTGCCCTCTTTGGTGGACTACTGCTCCCAGTCAGCCCCTTGGAGACCCTTACAGCCCCCCCAGCTGCAGCGGCCCAACTTCACTGCCAGTAACATCACAGTCTTTCCCACCGGCTCTACATCCATCTCAGACTGCACACTCCCAGTCCGCTCCATCATGCCTCTCCCAGCTCTCCCAACTGTGCCTGCCACTCACCGACACCTGGTGGATCCCAGAACACCCCAGACAGCTCCACCTTCTTCCCCACCGTCCATTTAGAAGCCTATAGAAGCCTCTCTAAGCCACTCTCAGCCCCACAGATCAAAACAAACAGGCCTAGCTTTTAGGTAGGCCTGCTTAAATGTACCTGCACTACAAAAACCTCACTCTAGCACCTACACTAGGTAGAAGGTGCTACACTTATTATCATAAGTATAAACACAGAACGCCTTCAGACAATAGCAGACCTACTTACAATAAACACATTATGGCAGGGGGCCCCAGACAGGTGACTTGCTGATGACATCAGCATCTGCTATGAGTCCCACGCTGGCAGAGATCATCATGGCCTTTTTAATAATGTCCTTTTGTATTACATAACAGAACATCTTCCTAAATGCTTGTAGCTCCCTCAAATGCCAGGGCCCATAGTTGGTAGGCAAGAGGCTAGCATTCAGTCTTCTCCAAAATCCTCTGTTCCGGGTGAGTTTATCACAAGGACAATGTATTTACCTGTCTGTGACCAGTCTATGAATTGGGTGCAAGCACCAGCACTTTCAGTATCTATGATGTCCCTTATGAATTCCCCAGACTGTGTGCTAAAATGTGTCCCTCTATCAGAAAGTTAGGAGGTAAGTAATATACCTTCCTGCTATCACACCTGTAATTACACTAAGGAATTGCCCTGATGCTCCTGTGTATACAGACGTCAGCACTCCAATCCTTGTTAATTATAAGCTCTTTGCGCTCTTTTCCTTCTCGTCTCATGTCGAGTAGTGGGGCTGCAGTGGCTTCAAATGTTTACTGGAGCTAAAAATACATCTTGTTGGGCAGACTGAACTCATGACATCTAAACTTGCAGTAAAGATGCTGTTTTTGTTTGTCAGCCTCTTTTGTAGAAATAAAACCAGTTTGAAAAACAGAGATCAAATTGTGAAAAGGGTAGCTTATGTGTTTTTAACCCATACTTTGTTTTGCCCACTTGGATAACCCTTGAGCTCTGTTTTTACTGAAAATTATAATTGAGCTTTCTTTTGTGAAAAACAGGGATGAATTTACAAAAAAAACATGATTTTCACGATTTCCATGAAATACAACTGCATATATTGTTTTTAAGGTTTTACAATCGGCCACTTCCACAATGGTTGCTGAGGTTTAGTTTAGGGGGGGGTATACATTACATTTGCTTTTTATACATCGACAGAATGAGAGTGTAAATTGCAATAAAATGTATTTATATAGATCTGCATGTAGCAAGCAATAGATGTTGAGCATGTGCAGCTCTTTTCTAGGCAGACATCGACTTTTGGCCAGTGTGGGTACAGCGGGTCTCTTTCAGGTAGTTAGAGATTATTTCAGTGTGCTGTGTTAGGGGAAGGCCTGTAGCCTCAGCTATCCAAATCATAAGGGAAGCTCAAAGACATGTCAGGGGCATTGGTGGGAGGTGTTTAAGGAATGGTAAACCGAGCCTGCATTTTGCATCAGTGGCCGGCTCACCTGGCATTGCTGTGCATGAGTCATCTCTGACTGTGCAGAAAGAGGCATGTGTATGGCACACACTCTTCTGGTGACCTCTGTAACCATAGGAATCCCCCGAGCTCCTGTCCTAAACCCTATGCAATTCATCAATATTCTCTGATCAGCCTTCCCACACTGCAGGACACCCTAGGACAAGGGTAGGCAACCTCGGCCCTCCAGCTGTGGTGAAACTACAAATCCCATCATGCCTCTGCCTCTAGGAGTCATGCCTGTAATTGTTAGGGTCTTGCAATTTTTAACGGGACTTGTAGTTTCAAAACAGCTGGAGGGCCGAGGTTGCCTACCCCTGCCCTAGGAAGTAGCCACATGTCAGTCTGTGGTGACATGACAGCCATGTGTTAGTCTGGCTGCACAACAGCATAGTTGACAACAGCACCTGTTCCTGAGGGACAGTCCTGGGACTGCATGTCCTGCAGGCTCTCTTATGCCTCGTACACACGATCAGACTTTGTCCGCCGGACCTAGTCCGGCGGACAAACCGCCGGACTTTCCAGCGGGGCTTCACCGGACTTTCCGAGCGTGTGACTTGCCCACACACGCCCGGACTTCTCCGGCGGACAATCCGCGGGAAAAAGTCTGCGGGACTTTTGAAAATGAACGGACTTGCCCACACACGGAGCAGTCCGTTCATTTAGAATGTAACTGCAGGTAGACGGGGCTAGCGAAGGCAGTGAATGCCGCCGCGCTAGCCCCGTCACCTGGTATGGATTTAAAGGGAATCCCCACGAAAAAACGGCGTGGAGGTCCCCCCCCCAAATCCATCTCTCAGACCCTTATCCGAGCACGCAGCCCGGCCGGCCAGGAAAGGGGTGGGGACGAGCGAGCGCCCCCCCCCCTCCCTGAGCCGTACCAGGCCGCATGCCCTCAACATGGGGGGTGCCCTGGGGAAAGGGGGGCCGTGCGGCCCCCCAACCCCAAAGCACCTTGTCCCCATGTTGATGAGGACAAGGGCCTCTTCCCGACAACCCTGGCCGTTGGTTGTCGGGGTCTGCGGGCGGGGGACTTATCGGAATCCAGGAGCCCCCTTTAATAAGGGGGCCCCCAGATCCCGGCCCCCCACCCTATGTGAATGAGTATGGGGTACGATGTACCCCTACCCATTCACCTAAGGTGTAAAGTGTAAATAAAAATAAACACACAATTTTTAAAAAATATTTTATTGCACTGCTCCGGGGGTCTTCTTCCGCCTTGGGGGGTCTTCTCGCCGGACTCCTCCGCTATTTTACCTAGCTCTTTCACCAAGCAGAGGAGCCCGGCTACCTTCTTCGTCGTCGCCGCCGTCGTGTGGGGGTCTCGATCTGCCTTCGGTGGTCTTCCGGGGTCTCTTCTGTTCTTGCCGATGTCGTCGCTTTCTGCGCCGCCGCCTTCTTCTTCTTCTTCTCCCCCAGACGACGGCGGCGCCGACGAAGAAGGTAGCCGGGCTCCTCTGCTCGGTAAAAGAGCTAGGTAAAATAGAGGAGGAGTCCGGCGAGAAGACCCCCCAAGATGGAAGAAGACCCCCGGAGCAGTGCAATAAAATATTTTTAAAAATTGTGTGTTTTTTTTTATTTACACTTTACACCTTAGGTGAATGGGTATGGGTACATCGTACCCCATACTCATTCACATAGGGTGGGGGGGCCGGGATCTGGGGGCCCCCTTATTAAAGGGGGCTCCCGGATTCCGATAAGCCCCCCACCTGCAGACCCCGACAACCAACGGCCAGGGTTGTCGGGAAGAGGCCCTTGTCCTCATCAACATGGGGACAAGGTGCTTTGGGGTTGGGGGGCCGCACGGCCCCCCTTTCCCCAGGGCACCCCCCATGTTGAGGGCATGCGGCCTGGTACGGCTCAGGAGGGGGGGTGCTCGGATAAGGGTCTGAGATGGATTTGGGGGGACCCCCACGCCGGGGATTCCCTTTAAATTTAAATTCACTGCCTTCGCTAGTCCCGTCTACCTGCAGTCACGTTCTAAATGAACGGACTTTCCGATGATCGGCAAGTCCGTTCATTTCCAAAAGTCCGGCGGACTAGCGTACTAACCGCGGGATTTTAATCCCACTTTCTCTTCTAAAACATAACAAGGCAAAGGGGGAAAAGTGGCAAACCTCAAGTCCCATGCTGTGAAACAACACCCTCGTTGTTGGCCATGCCTACTTTTTTGCCACACCAACACATGTTCAGCATTTTCCTTCTCTGAACCTTTACGTTGTGCCTCTCATTTTGAAATATGGTATTACTTAATACTTCTGTGTACAAATTTTAATGAATACATTTGAAGCATCACAGGCCCCAGGTTACTGCAGTGCCTGGTGCTAAGTAAACCCATTACTTAACCACTTCAGCCCCGGAAGAATTTACCCCCTTCCTGACCGGGCCCTGCAGCACTGCGTCACTTTAACTGACAATTGCGCTGTTGTGCGACGTTGTACTCAAACAAAATTGATGTCTTTTTTTTCCCCACAAATAGAGCTTTCTTTCGGTTGTATTTGATCACCTCGTGATCGCGTTTTTTATTTTTTGCGCTATAAACAAAAAAAGAGCGACAATTTTGAAAATACACAATATTTTGTACTTTTTGCTATAATAACTATCCCCAATTTAAAAATAAAAACAAACACATTTTTTCCTCAGTTGATATGTAATCTTCGACATATTTTTGGTAAAAAAAAATCGCAATAAGCGTATATTGATTTATTTGCGGAAAAGTTATAGCCCCTACAAAATAGGTTATTAATTTATGCCATTTTTTTTTTTTTTTTACTAGTGATGGCAGTGATCTGCGATTTTTTTTTTTATCGGGACTGCAACATTGCGGCGGACAGATCGGACACTTTTGACACTTTTTTTAAACCATTCACATTTATACAGCGACCAGTGCTATAAATAGCCACTGATTACTGTATAAATGTCACTGGCAGGGAAGGGGTTAACACTAGGGGCGATCAAGGGGTTAAATGTGTTCACTCACTGTGTGTTCTAACTGTGAGGGGATGGGACTGACTGGGGGAGGAGACCGATCGGTGTTCCTATATACTAGGAACACACAATCTGTCTCCTCTCCCCTGACAGTATGTGGATTTGTGTGTTTACACACATAGATCCATGTTCCTGCTCTGTCACAAGCGTTCTAGGATGCCCGGCGGACATTGCGGCCGCCGGGCACGCGCAACGGCTCCTCAGTGACGCGGCGGCACCCCCTATACCCCTTAAAGCAGCTGCTGTACAGTTACGGTGATTCGCGCAGGGGAGCATGTGGTTAATGAGGAACTTTACCCTTCCTGCTTTGAATTATTTTTTCATGCGCACCTGACACTGGGTTTCCACCTACCCAATGGATCCAGCATTGATCTGCTGAGATCCTCTTCTTAGCAGCCACCACTTGGGTCCTGCGCCACTATGTTCCCCTATATAATCATCAGGAGGCCACAGCTCATCCTGGTTGAGGTGCAGCCTCTTCATAATATGCTGCTAGACCCGCCCCCTGCTCCTTTAGTGAATGGAATGACATGCAGTGCTCCCGATGCCTCCAGGGATAAGCACATCACTCACATATCCCAGGAGGCACCAGGAGCACTGACGTCATTCTCTTAGACAATCAGAGAGAATGGGGGGTGGGCCGAAACCTATTTATTGAAAAAAAAGTCAGTAAACAAAAAAAGAATAAGGATATTTGTGTGGTGTAGGGTGGAGGGAGGGGAGGGGAAAGAGGGGGAAAGTTGTTTTAAAGAGTGAAGATCTGCATCATTATTTGTGTAATGGAATAAATCAGTTGTATTTGGGGCTGCATCTTTGAAAGCATAAAGGATTTATGGTGAAGGAAGGGAAGGGGAGTGTTAGAAAAAAATGTTCCCCCCCAGGAGATACTCTGGCTACACTACTGCTCCTCTCATTTCACATACGTGTGTGAGAAGTACTTTATAGCACTATTTCAGCAATAAACCCTTGGCTTTATGTGTTGGTTCTGTGGCTTGGCACAACATTCACCGATTTTCTAAGCACTGAAGGGTAATCTTTAGATCGGAGGCCCCTAAAGGCATTTTGGAGCAGCACTGGTATTTGTCTGCGGATGGGACCAAAGAATAAGAAGGAGCCAGCAAGCATTCTGCACATCCTTAAGCATTGCATAACACTCATAAGCACGTTGTGCATGGATTCAGGCAAAGTAGGACAAGTCTGCACAGCTCTGTAGAGTGGAATAGTAATATTTAAAAAATGAGGTATTGAAATGGTGAACGTGTGTACGTTTCATGTTTTCCATGCGCCAGTCCTAGCCCCTGCGTGGGCAGTCTAGGTGCCTCTGACATTATTGTATGTTTTTATGCTATATCTGTAATAAAAA
Organism: Lithobates sylvaticus; assembly: GCA_028564925.1. Lineage (NCBI taxonomy): Eukaryota > Metazoa > Chordata > Amphibia > Anura > Ranidae > Lithobates > Lithobates sylvaticus. Next base: position 325,150,827 of record CM053029.1, on the reverse strand, counting down.
TATTTGAACCAGAAATGGTGAACGTGTTAATTCTAAACTGTAATGCACACTACAGCATGATTTATACTTGAATTCAACTCTATCCAGTGGTTAAAATGTACTTTTTATAGGCTGACACAGTAAAGATGTTTAGGTTTGGGTCAGCCTACACTTACTGTACATGCACTGTATCGCAAGCATCATAGAGATCATAAACAGAAACAAGGGAAGTTTATATAGGGACTTTTCAGGTGCTACAATAGTGACAACATACTTTATATAAAAGTATGTTCTCATCACTGTAGCACATCAAGAGTACCCATAGAAACTTTCCTTTGTTTGTGTTATTGTTTATACTTTATATATGTAGCACCAGTACTCCTGATGAGTATGCGCTATGCATCTAAATTAAGTTTTTGCCTAAAACTGTAGTTGAGTTTTGGGGTTGATTGTTCTAAATTGTGCTTTGGCATCAGTTTGGCTAGGCTGTATTGAGGTTCTGCCTGGTCATAGGTGAGGTTTGCACCTGTGACAGGCCTTAGAACGCAGTCTGGTTGGAAGCAATGGGTACCAATCTTCGCTCCGAGCCAATCAGTGGGCGCGTTTGTGCCGCTGTGTAGAGAGTACTTAAGGTGCTGAAGTCACGTGATTCAGGTTTTCCGGTCCAGAAGTTGTTGCTGACTCCATGGTCCTGGTCCTTCTGACCAGCCCCCGGAGGCCCTCATGGCCTGGGGTGCCGATCCATCCGTTTCCGAGCCTCGGAACTAGCTAGTTTGAGGCGCAGTAACTGGAAGGAGGATTCAAAGGTGTTCCGGTGCCGTCTCAGGTCTGGAGAGGTCCAGCAACTCTATATGCAACCAGGGGAGGACTTTTCAGAGGAGGGCCACGCACGAGGCTGGCTGCTAAGGGCACTAATTGAATTCCTGTGAGAGACTTTTGCGTTCATATAAAGTTTCACAACCAAGTCTGTGGCAGAGACTTTGCAAAGCTAGAATTACTGTTGGCTGCTACATCCGAGCTCAAGGATTTATCCAGCAGTTAAAGAATCCAGTTGCGAGTGGCTATTCCCTGGATTATGAACAGAGAGAGACTTTCATTGAAGTCCGCAGTTCCAATCACCTGAGCTAAACTTCATCCTTATACCCTCTATTCCCAACTTAGAGACTGAGTTGTTCAACTGTTTTTTGCAAATAAAAATCCTAAAAAGGAATTCAAGTGTCAGTCTCCGCAGTTACTGGGTATCAACCCTGGTGGAGGTAATCAGTAAGCCCAGAAGAATTCAGCCGCTCCTTCGGGGGTCAGTGCTACATATATGTTGATCTTTGATTCTGATTGAGTGAATGATTGAGGTTCTTTGTCAGGTATACCCTTGTCTGATCATGTATTCTTATGCGACAGGTATTCTAAAGGTAAAATTATTATTTTAAAGTTTGTACAAATAAATTTAATTGTGTCCATCAATAAAACAAGGGCTTTTTGTAGCAACCATTGGCAAGAAAAGAATGTATACGAGCATTGTCAAAGCTCTCAACAAACTAACTGCCATAGAGCTGATTTTCAAAAAAAAAAAAAAAAAATACATCTGTTCTTGGGACCAGAAGTCCTGTGTCGGTAGTTTTCAGCTGAAGGCTTCTGGCTTCGAGATTAAGTGTAAAATCTGCAGCCCCCCAACTGTAAACAAAAAATGTATTATTTCTTACATTACAGTACCCCATGAACGTATATTCTTCCCCTACTTTGATGCTCACCTTCAGGGAAAAGTACAATAAATAGCAGATGTGAATCAAATATACAACCGTCACAAGTGCCTAATCTTTATTCTCCTACCACCAACCCTTAAATCCTAAAACAATGGACTACTAAGCCCTAAAATTAATTATCTCCTATTCTGCTAAATTTTTATCTTGTTATGCATGGGGTTTGACAGCATGCAGATCCTGTGCCAAAACAATACAACTTGAAGAAATCTTCACTACTAATTGGGCTGCTTTACCAGAGGCTAGGTGGAAATTACCCTTTCGATGTTATTGTTTACTTAATTATTTTATGAAGGCAGCAACAAAGATCATAATATTTGTATGATCTGCCCCATTATACTGTTAGTATATTTTACTACCATTTCCTGACAGACTCCATGGCAGCAACATGTGGGTTTAGTCCCGCCTCCACTACTACCCTATAGGACTCCTCTCAGTGGCCGTGTTCTTTTTTGTCCTCCTCCGAAGGACCTCGTTGATGGTCTTCCTACCCGAAGATTTTCCTCCCACGATCAGGATTGGCCAAGGTGCCACCCTGGGGAAGAAGATTAGCAATACTCCGATAAGCACACGCTACTAGCGGGGTATGGAGTGGGCACATGGAAGAGGCGCTGGAAGAAGCTAGAGGCCTAGCCACTGGCAGGCAAGCTGCGCATTGGTCAGATAACCCGGCTACTAGCGGTTGGCCCTATCACCCTCGAAGTCCAGCTTATTAATCTTACCTCGACCTAGGAGACGATCGTGGTGGGAGCGGTTAGACCTTTCCTTGTTATTTGACAGGCACAAAAACTGATTGTCTTCTTCCTTTCCTTGGTTATTTCCCCACACATCTGCTGGGGGCAGCTTGACTGACAGGTATGGCCACTGGTTCCTTCTGCCGTTTACTTCCTGCATGCGCGATTACAGTACGGGAACAAGGCTTGATTCACGCGTACGCATTGGCTGGCGGGGGGGTGACATCACAGGGGTGCTCTTTTTAAACGGGGAAAAGTCTGCAAGCTTTGGGAATGATTGCAGGCGACTTCCCCTAGCCCCTGTCCTTCTGTACCTGGTAAGTGGTTCCCAGGGGAAAAGTGCTGCAGCCTGTAATCTGTCCTTTGTACTGACACAGATGCTTCTTTCCAAATCCCATGGAAACCCCCAGGACCATGAATTCATCACCGCCTGCCTGTGTCCAGCCCTCTCACAGCAGGTACATAGAGGGGTGTCCCCTCAGGGTGTTACCAACTGGGGGGGCGGGTTGCTGGAGGTCATCATGACCGCTGTTTCCCCTAACACTTGTGTTTTCCCTTTATTTCTTTTCTGTCAACCCTTCTTGGTCCAAACAACACCGCAGCTCTCGCAGAGGAAGTGACTCTTTGAAATCTCATCGCTGGCTCTTCTCTTCCAGATCTAGGCACCACAGTTCACCCTCAAGATCGAGGCACCGTAGCAAGGACATGTCTCGCCCTTCCACGGCTCACTCCAGCTGCTCAGCTGAATGTGTCTGCTGGGGGTGTAGGTCCCAAGTACCTGTGGGAAAATCCCTATGTGACCTCTGTTATGCCAAAGCAGCAGGTGAAAGATGTGGTACGGACCAGCAGCTAAAATCCCTTGTCGAAAGGGTCGTTAAGGAGTCCCTGAGAGGATTTGAGACCAGCCAGACCCACGATCCTCTTGCATAGCCGCTACACTCACCAGTGAGGGAGACACAAGTTCAGGACACATGGGGGTCCTCTCTGCCATGCCACCCATCGGCTGCACCCTCGGATAGTGACTCAGAAGGGGAAGTTCCCTGTGTGGGGTATGACTTCGCTCTGCTGTCTCCCTTGGTTAAAGCCATTAGAGAAGCTTTAAATTGGGAAGAGCCAGTGGCTGCCCCTTCCAAGCAAAGGGAGTGCTTCAAACAATTGAAGAAACGTGTCAACTTTACGTTTCTTACTGAACTAGGCAAAGTCATCACAGACGAGTGGGGCAAGGTGGAGAAAAAGAACTCTATGCTGTCAAAAGTACTGAGGCTTCATCCCTTCAAACAGGAAGAGGTCAATCATTTGCAATCTGCTCTGCTGGTGGATGACCTGCAAGCCAGCTTTAGCTCTGGCTGCAATGTCAAAAGCCATGTAAATCTGGACAGATAATGTGAACGAAGCACTCAGGAACGTCTTAGGAAGAACTGGCCAGGAGTTCACCCATCCAGGAGCTGTGATTAGCATCTGCCTTTGTGGGGAGGCCTCTATTGATATCATCCATCGGGTGGCCCAGGTTATGCTTTCAGCCGTCACCGCCAAGCATGTCCTGTGGCTCCACCCTTGGCTGGCTGACCCGGCATTTTCAAGGCCAGAGAAGAGCATTCCCAAGAAAATAGAACTAGGATTGTACCAGGGAAGCATGTAGTTAGAGGCCAGGCCGTGAATTCTCCAGGTCTTAGAAGTCAAGGCAGATGTCTTTTCCACTCTCCAGGAATTCGGGTAGCCCCTGAACCTAGAGAAGAGTCAGTTGGAACCGTCACAGTCTCTTGTGTTCCTCAGAGCTCACTTCAACACAGTGAGAGGCACCATCTCCTTACCCGAGGAGAAGGTTGCGAGGATTTGTCCGGCTCTCTCTTCTTCTCATCTCCATGCACTCCAGTGTTTGAGGATCATCGGCAGCATGGTGGCCACGATACCATGGTGAAGTGGGCACAGGGGAGGATTCTGCCCTTCCAAAAAGGCTATTGTCGTCAATGGTCAGGCAACAAAGCCCAGTGTGTTCGCATTACGTCGGCCATGAAGGGTTCCCCTCCTTGGTGGCTCCAGCGAAAAAAACCTATGCAACTGTAACTCCATCCTTCACATGGGTCACAATAATGACAGATGCTAGCAACAGGGGATGGGGCACTCATTGTCTGGCAGAGGTGGCTCAGGGCTCCTGGAACTTTCCTTCTTTAGGAACAGTGTCAAACATCCTAGAGCTATGGGCAGCATTCCAGGCAGTTGTGGTGTTTCGCCATCTGAAAACAGGGGCCTCTGTATTACTCAGACTAGACAACACGATGGCAGTAGCCTACCTAAGGAGACAAGGGGGTACTCAAAGCCTGTCCCTGCTTCAAGAGGTGGAACCAATTATGACCTGGGCTCAGAGGAACCTGGTCAACATAACAGCAACATATGTACCCAGGATCCAGAATGTCCAGGCAGACTTCCTCTCTCGAGTCCTTTTAGACAATGAGTGGTCTCTCCACGAGGTGGTGTTCAGAGGGATCCTAACCTGGGGGATCTCCCCTGAAGTCGACCTCTTTGCCTCCCCTTGCAACAAAAAACTGGTGAGGTACTATTCGAGGTACCGGGACCCTCAGGCCTACAGGATAGATGCCCTGACGGACCCATGGTGGTTCCGCAGAGCTTATGCCTTTCCGCCAACCTCATTATCCTCCAGTTCCTGTGGAGATTCAAGTCGAAAGTATTGGAGGTGATAGCCCTAATCCCTTACTGGCCCAACAGGCCTTGGTTTCCCCTCTGAACGCTTCACAGTGTTCGGGAACCGGTCCCGTTGCCACTCAGACGAGACATTCTGTCTCAGGGCATGACATTACACACCTGCCCGGCTCACCTGCACCTAAAGGCCTAGTTCTTGAAAGGGGAAGGCTGGAGGCACTAGGATGCCTCGAAGAGGTCATTCCCACACTCCTTAGTGCAAGAAGAAGAATCACCAACTGGGTCTATGAAAAGATATGGGCTAAATTCACAAGCCACATGTCCTCCAGATCCAACTCATGTAGTGCCTCGGCAGTTCAGGACATCTTACGCTTCCTGCAGTCAGGGCTGGATATCTCCTTGTCTGTCAGTTCACTCCATGTACAGGTGTCAGCGATCTCAGCCTTCACTGAGGTGTCATGGGCCAAGCAACCCCTTGTTCAGCAATTTTTTAAGGGAGCTGTCAGGCTCAGACCGCAAAAGAAGCCTAGGTTCCCCAAATCGGACCTCCCACTAGTCCTTGAATTTTTCTTGCAACTCGACAAACCACTCTCAATCAGAGAACTTGCTCTTAAAACTGCCTTCCTGGTAGCCATCACTTCGGTAAAGAGGATTTCCAAAATCCAGACTTTAGGGTCAAAAGAGCCCTTTCTATCCTTCCTCCCAGACAGAGTGGTTCTAATACCGATGCTAGGGGCAAACCCCAAGGTCACCTAAATTTTTCATGAGAATCAGGAAATCACGCTCCCCACCTTTAGATCAGCCGGAAGTCTAGAATTGTATCCCCTCGATGTGAGAGTCTCCTTGAAACAATGCCTGGAGGCTACAGCTTCCTTTCGACAGTCCGACTATCTCTTTGTTCTGTTCAACTGGAAAAACAGGGGACTCTGGGCCTCCAATGGGCCTAAAAAGAGAAGGGCTTGGCTCCTCCTGATGTGGTAACATTGGTAATTGGTTCCGTCGGATCCGTCGGAAATATTTAGAACATGTTCTATTTCTAGGTCCGTCAGAATTTTCGAGAAAAAAAAAAAGTCAGATGAGGCACACACACGATTGGAATATACGATGAAAAGATTCCGTCTGACTTTTTCTGTTGGACATTCCGCTCGTGTGTACGTGGCATAATACTATTCCAGAAATACCACAAAGGGAAAGATACAGGGTTCTTGATCCAAATGACCATTTGGACTGCTAGATTACACTATATGCTGTACAAATATGCCAGTTACAACTTCAAATATATTTATTAAGAGATATTTCATTTACTGTTGTTTACTTTGAAGCATTTTGTATTTTTTCTTTGTTTGTTTTAATTTTAAAGCAGTATTAAACCCAAAAGTAAACATTTATTATATTGCAGCATACTAATCCCCTAGATGTGATAGCTGCATTTTTTTTCTTTTTTAGGCTTGCTTTCTTCTATTTTCATCTGCTGATCTTGCCAGTAAGTCTGTTGTTTTTCAAAAAAGAAAACAAGCTCTAGTGCATATGTAATAGGTACTGGGATGAAACAAATAATTTTTCACTGACAGGGGTGATTGATCAGCTTGTATTAATTTATGTATCCTTTCTCCCAAAAGCAACAAAAAACTGTTTGAAGAACGGCTTATAAAAGTATTAGCTGCAATTCAGCTTTAGTTTGTTAGTGTATTTAAATATGCTAGTACATCTAACACTCTCCTTCCCCTAGACTAACAATGCTGATGTCCAAAGGTGCCCCTTTGCTCATTCATCCAGAGTGGGGGGCACTCTAAAGCCCCATACACACGGTCGGACAATCCGCGGACCAGGTCGGTCGGATCCTGTCCGTCATACTTTGTCCGATGTTGGTGTTGCGTACACACGGTCGGACAAAGTTGTCGGAAAATCCGATCATTCTGAACGTGGTGACGTTTGTTGCCTACGACGGGACTACGTAGAGGCTAGTAGCCAATAGCTTTGGTCTTGTAATGTGATCTGAGCATGCGTAGCACTTTGTCCGGTCAGACAACCGTACACACGATCGGATTTGGTGTGATCGGACCGGGTTGTCGGCAAATCTATCCAGCAGGAGATAAGACTTTGTCCGTCGGACAATCCGACGTACACTGTCCGATGGTGCATACACACGGTCTGATTTTTCAACAACATTGTCCGATCGGACAGAATCCATGAAAAAGTCCGACCGTGTGTATGGGGCTTAATACAGGAGGTGTGTCCCAGTGAAAACAAAAGGGAAAAAAAAAGTAAAAGAGAAAACGTATGCAGCCACCACATTGAAGGATTGGTAAGCAGCAACATATTACATTTTTCCTTTTGATTTTAATACCACTTTAAGGAGTGAAATGAGGCTTCCTTATATGCCTTGCATCTTGCTACATTCACTATGCCAGGGGAGGGCTAAAGAAACAGGCACATTGTTTTCCACAAAGGTGGCGCCTAGGTTCTTTAATAGAAAGCTTATCAGAGGCTAGCAGATAAAATCATGCATTAAGCAATTAGCAATGACCAACTGGTGATAACAAGCACAGTTTCCTTAGAATAGCTTACAGACAGAAGAATAGCAGTCAGTTCATTTTATAGCACATCTATGCTGTTTTTCATATGTTATATATTATTGTTCAATACAAAGTAAATGTATTTAAATATTGTTTTTTTTTTTTTTTCTCAGCCAGAGACATATGACCAATGAGTGCTTGATATTGTAAGCATTATGATAGATACTCACTCCAGGCTGCTTTGACCACTACACTGGCAGCACAGTGTATCAGGGTCTCTAGGTGCAGAGGGGTCTGGAGGGGTAGTCAGGATATTTGGAGTTTGTTCACCTTTTCATTTTTCATGAAAAGATGAACTTACCCTTTAACTACTGTAGTTGATACATAGAAAGACATGTCAGAAGCATGCTATATATGTACATTCCTGGGATACGTCACTATGGTGCTTACCAAACACAAACGAAAAGTTGACTATCATCCCTGAATATTTTTAGCAATGCATGAGTGGTCTTGCTTCTGCACTGCTAAACAACACTGTGTCATTTAAATGAACATATATTTTTAAAGAGATGCCTTATGAATTTTTCAAGAATTTACATTTGAGATCAGCTCATTTTCATAATTCATAATATTACATCACATGTACACAGAAAACAAGTTAGGATAGTCAGTAAGACTGAAATTCCCTTGCTGAACTTCACTGACTGATCCTGAAAAAAAATGAATACATAGGTTCATGGGTATATTCATAGTGGAAGTATAAAGTTTTCATATTTTTATTGTTCTGCATTGGACAGGGTCATGACAGCTCTTTGCAGGGTAAAGAAACCTAGTCACCCTAGGCTTGTGCAGAGGGTATGCACACCGCCTGTGGCACAGATTCCCCCTGTTTAAACCCCTGATATTTCACTAAACCCCTGGGGCTCCTAAAAAATTTGTAAATAAAAAAATAAAATAGTCTACTTCTATAATATAGTAGATTAATATGATTGGGAGCACATAAATACCTACAGCATATACTCGAGTATAAGCCGAGGCACCTAATTTTACCACAAAAAACTGGGAAAACGTATTGACTCGAGTATAAGCCTAGGGTGAGAAATGCGCAGCTACTGTAAGTGGACAAAAGGGTCAACAATGGCCATTTGCAGCCTCACTGTGCCCAAACTTGGTAGTTGCAGCCCAAATTTGGGGTTTCTGAAATGACATTGCTGCAGATGGACACAGTTGACCGACTTTGGGGCCCCGTATTTCGGGGCCACTTGGTGCTAGGAATTTTGGTGTGCAAACACAGTGGAACTAGCACTACAACATAGCCAAAGATGGGGTTCCTATCACCAAGTGACCCTGAGATACGTGGCCCCAAAGTCGGTTCAGAAAATGTCAATCACTTTTCTGCAGCAGAGAATGACATTTTCCGACCCGACTTTGCGGCCCCCGTATCTCGGGGCCACTTGGTGCTAGGAACCCCATCTTTGGATATGTTGTAGTGCTGGTTCCACTTGGTCTGCACACCAAATTCCTAGCACCAAGTGGCCCCAAGATACGGGGCCTCAAAGTCATGTCGGGTCGGAAAATGTAATTCTCTGCTGCAGAAAAGTGCTTGACTCCAGTATAAGCCGAGGGGGGGCATTTTTAGCACAAAAAAATGTGCTGAAAAACTTGGCTTATACTCGAGTATATACGGTAAGTGTAGCTTGTTAAACTAGCTTCACATTGCTGTATGGTTGGGCAGCCTCTTCTGGGTATATTGTATATGATTCCTATGGTGGAAAGTGATTGTTTTGTCAGTATGTTTATGTGTATGTTTTAACTTGAACCTGCATTGTTTGCTTTGTTAATTCTTTTTCTTCTAAAATAAAAAAAATTTAAGATAAAAAAAATAAAAACTGACACCACACTGCCCTATTGACACAAATCTCTGCCCTACTGACACCGTCCACTGCTCTACTGACACCATCAGTATATATACACATGAACACACACATATGCAGGGCCGCTGATAGGCCAGTACAACTGGCCCTGCTGTACCGGGCCCGACCAGCAGGGGGGCCCAGGCAACCTGAACAGCCAAGTAATGTAATGTAAAAATCAGAGTCCCTTAACGTCCCCCCAGCCACCATGCCAACCCGCTCCAACATCCCCCCGCTGTATTTTTTTCAATACCTGTGTTCTTGCTTCGTTTGCGCCCGGGGAGGGACTATTTTTTGTATTTCGGGGGCGGAAGAATGCCTCTTCCGCACCCGCTCCTCGTGCTGGCACAAGTCCCGGCCAGCGCATTCTCTATGGTGTCACGGAGTGATTCCTCTCTCTCCATGTAAAAAGAAGAAGTAGTACCAGAGAGCCGAGCAGAGAGAGCCTACATCTGCAGGGGCAGGCATCCGATTCCAATCTAATTTCATTGTGGACACTCCAGGCAGCAGCAAGAACAGGGAGGAAGTGACCCCTGGGGCCCAGGCAGCTAAAAAATACACAGGTGAGGTGTGTGCTTGCTTGGGGGGGGGGGGCTTCAAGATCTACTACTACTGCAGCAGCATTTATATATTATGGCATGGGTGGCACTGTCTGCTGCACATTGCAGCATTGGCGGCATGGGTGGCACTGTCTGCTGCACATTACAGCATTGGCAGCATGGATGGCACTGTCTGCAGGTAGCACATGCGTTTTGGCCCATCACGCATGTGCTGCCTGCAAAGACAGTGCCACCCATGCCGCCAATGCCGTAATGTGCTGCAGACAGTGCCACCCATGCCACCAATGCTGTAATGTGGTGAAGACAGTGCCACCCATGACGCTAATGCCAGAACGCATGTGCTGCCTGCATTATGCCATTGGCTGCATGGGTGGCAGTGTCTGCAGCACAATATGGCATTGGCAGCATGGCATGGCTGGCACTGTCTACAGTACATTATGGCATTGGCGGCATGGGTAGCACTGTCTCTGCAGTACATTATGGAATTGGCATGTCCCACTGTCAAGTCGCGGATCGCCACCATTTCTAGTAAGGCCCCTTTCCCACTGGGGCGGTAGGTGCGTCGGCGGTAAAGCGCTGTTATTAGCGGCGCTTTACAGTCAATTTTGTGGCACTATTCGGCCGCTAGCGGGGCGCTTTTACCCCCCGATAGCAGCCAAGAAAGGGTTACAACCACCCCAAAGCACTGCTGTAGCAGCCCTTTGCCGGCGGTATAGCCGTGTTGCCCATTGATTTCAATGGGCAGGAGCGGTGGAGGAGCGATATACACACCGCTCCAAAGATGCTGCTAGCAGGACTTTTTTTTAGCATCCTGCCAGCGCACCGCTCTAGTTTGAAAGCCCTTGGGGCTTTCACACTAGAGAGACAGGAGCGGCTCTTTTAGGGCGCTTTGCAGGCGCTATTTTAGCGCTGTATCGCCTGCAAAGCGCCCCAGTGTGAGAGGGGCCTTAAAATAAATTAAAAATACATAAATACATCAAATAGTTTGTAAATGCTATGCGCAAACCAATCAATAAACGCTTTTTGGGACTAATGTTTAATCTCCCTAATTTTTTCAAAATACCACTTCATTTATTCATTAATGGTTTTTATTACATATAGATATTAAAGAGGTCTGTTCTCACCTGAAAACAGTATTTTTTTGGGATAATCAAACTTATAACTGGCTAGAGAAAAATAAATATCACTTGTAGACAAACCTACACTTTGTTTCAAGGCGGGTATGGGGAGGGGCAAGGGGCTGGGCCAGGGGTGGGGCTGAAGGAGGGACCAGGGGTGGAGCTGAAGGGGGCCCCGTCAGGTAGGCTGTATGGGGCCCCATGATTTCTATCAGCGGCCCTGCACATTTGTGTTTGAGCTTTGAGGTGCATACCCTAATGCAAAAGGCTGTGCACACCAATGCTTCTCACCTGTACAAAAAGGGATGTACAGTATCTCACAAAGGTGAGTACACCCCTCACAATTTTGTCAATATTTTATTATATCTTTTCATGTGACAACACTGAAGAAATGACACTTTGCTACAATGTAAAAGTAGTGAGTGTACAGCTTGTATAACAGTGTAAATTTGCTGTCCCCTCAAAATAACCCAACACACAGCCAATAATGTCTAAAGCGCTGGCAATAAAAGTGAGTACACCCCTAAGTGAAAATGTTCAACTTGGGCCCAGCCATTTCCCCTCCCCGGTGTCATGTGACTCAAGGCAAAGAACTCTCTAAAGATCTGAAAAAAATTATTGTTGCTCTACATAAAGATGGCCTAGGCTATAGGAAGATTGCAAAGACCCTGAAACTGAGCTGCAGCACGGTGGCCAAGACCATACAGCGATTTAACAGGACAGGTTCCACTCAGAACAGGCCTCACCATGGTTGACCAAAGAAGTTGAGTGCACGTGCTCAGCATCATATCCAGAGGTTGTCTTTGGAAAATAGATGTATGAGTGCTGCCAGCATTGCTGCAGAGGTTGAAGGGGTGGGGGGTCAGCCTGTCAGTGCTCAGATCATACGCCGCACACTGCATCAAATCAGTCTGCATGGCTGTCATCCCAGAAGGAAGCCTCTTCTAAAAATTATGCACAAGAAAGCCCAAGACAAGCAGACTAAGTACATGGATTACTGGAACCACGTCCTGTGGTCTGATGAGACCAAGATAAACTTATTTGGTTCAGATGGTGTCAAGCGTGTGTGGCGGCAACCAGGTGAGGAGTACAAAGACAAGTGCGTCTTGCCTACAGTCAAGCATGGTGGTGGGAGTGTCATGGTCTGGGGCTGCATGATTGCTGCCGGCACTGGGGAGCTACAGTTGAGCTGAAGAGCATGAAGCAGAGCATGATCCCCTCCCATCGGAGACTGGGCCGCAGGGCAGTATTCCAACATGCTTACAACCCCAAACACACCTCCAAGACGACCACTGCCTTGCTAAAGAAACTGAGGGTAAAGGTGATGGACTGGCCAAGCATGTCTCCAGACCTAAACCCTATTGAGCATCTGTGGGGCATTCTCAAAGGGAAGGTGGAGGAGCGCAAGGTCTCTAACATCCACCAGCTCTGTGATGTCACCATGGAGGAGTGGAAGAGGACTCCAGTGGCAACCTGTGAAGCTCTAGTGAACTCTATGCCCAAGAGGTCTAAGGCAGTGCTGGAAAATAACGGTGTCCACACAAAATATCGACAGGGGAGTGGGGATCCCCAGATATTTTTAAATTGTGCGGTTGACCTTGGGTATCTTCTGCTTGTAAATATGAAGGCTGTCTTGCCCAGCAAGTGGAGAGTGGCTATAGAATGCAGCCATTCTCGTCCGCTGTACACATGCACCTTTCTAAAAATCATTCAAATTTAACCTTTGACCCTGATCTTGCATTATTCTGACCAGGTAAACATAAAAAGACTATCCCATTTTTGGGAAATGGGCTTCTCTCCAGAGGTACAGCATGCCCCTATTAGTCAGACCTATAGCTTTGCAATCAGTAAAGCTCATGCTCCATCTGACTTAGCAGAGAGCATGATGGACCTCTGCAGAGAGACCACTGCTTACACACAGAGAGCAAGGATCCTTCTCTGCATCATGCTGGTGGGGGATGAACTTATCTGCTAAGGCTGTGGCTGCTTTTTTACACAAAAAAAAAAGGAATCGAAAATGTTGCACACTTTTTATTCTTATGCATCTGCAATATATTTAGCTTATTTAAATTGAAAGCATTGTTGGGCTTTCAAACGCTTGTAAAATACAGGGGTTTTTCCTGTATTGTGAACCACGGCAAAATTGATGTAAATGCTGAAAGTGTGAATATAGGGAAACTTGTCTAAAACATACAATAATTTTGACTGATGAAATTCCTAGGCATCTTGTTGGGTCAAGTTGGCTTGAAAAAGCAGGTCATATCTGCATAAGTGCTTAGAGTTCTGGAACACTTTTCTTCTATGGGTATAAAAGGCAGCCTGGATATACTAGAAGAGCTGGTAGTTTTTTTTTCACATGATTGACAGCCAGGAATGTTTGTTCTTTTCATTCTGTGCTTTCTTGGTGGTAAATAACTCTTTATATGCCCCCTAGTGGCTACCTGTGCAGGCTTTCTTTCCTTCGTTCTATGCGTTTCCAATTTGGCAGTTGACAAGCAACATTGAAATTCAGTTTTGTGAGTTATTTGCTTACAGATTCTGTACAAACAGACAATAAGCTGGTGAGTGATGCAGTGTGTTTGAGATATTAAGATATTAATATCAAGATACACAAACACATGCAAAAACTGTTCACGTCTTGAGATTTCAGCAGTTACAACTACTAAAGACCATATAACATGAAAATGAACTTATCCTCACTCAGGCTTGACTAATTTCTCCAAAAAGTCCCCAATCTGCCTCCGTCACACAGCTGAACTGTATTTATAACAAAAGGTACATTCACAGCAAACACCTAAAATGACCATACTTGCTCAAAGAAATATGAAAATAACTAAACAATTTGGTTATAGGCACCGTAAGGTTTATATCCATATGGTTTCTCATGGTGCTATAGCCCCCCAAAGGGTGCATGTGGCAATTAGGGATGGGCCCAGTGTTCGATTCGAACCCATGTTCGAATCGAACATTGGCCGTTCGTCTGCTCCTCGAGCCCAGAACTATGTGGGCCGTTCGCATCAAATTCGTGTGATGCAAATGGCCCACAATGCACTGCGCCAGTCGCCGGCGGCCTCATGTAGTGTGTTCCGGCGTTAGGAACATGACGGTGTCAGTGACATTATTCATTCTGCTGAGTCTGACATTATCTGCTGTGATTCTGGGGATTAGTGTAGTGTGTGCGTGCTGTTAGTACAGCATTGCAGTATCACATTAAACCACCTTTACCCTTCTGGCCTGTTGTGTCATCTAAGGCAGCCATCTGCGGCTAATGAATTGCTGGCTCCTGTAACACAGAGAAAGTCATTGATAAAAAAAATGTCATTGATAAAAAAAAAAAAAAAGTGTGGGGGTCCCCCCAAATTCAATTACCAGGCCCTTCAGGTCTGCTATGGATATTAAGGGGAACCCCGGCCAAAAAAAAAAAAAAAGAAAAAATGGTGTGGGGTCCCCCTCAAAATCCATACCAGACCCTTCAGGTCTGGGATTGATTTTAAGGGGAACCCCGGCCAAAACAAAAAATGGCGTGGGGTCCCCCTCAAAATCCATACCAGACCCTTATCCGAGCACGCAACCTGGCAGGCCACAGGAAAAGAGGTGGGGACGAGAGCGGCCCCCCTCCCTCCTGAACCGTACCAGGCCACATGCCCTCAACATTGGGAGGGTGCTTTGGGAGTCTGTGACCCCTCAAAGCACCTTGTCCCCATGTTAACAAGGACCCCCAGATCCCGCCCCCCCTGTGTGAAATGGTAATGGGGTACAAAAGTACCCCTACCATTTCACCAAAAAAGTGACAAAAATGGTAAAAATGACAGGAGACGGTCTTTGACAATTCCTTTATTAAAATCTTCTTTCATCTTCTTTCTTCTGGTCTTCTTCCTTTCTTCATCCTTCGGTTTCTTCATCTTCTCCTTCCGGCATCTTCTTTCATCTTCTTCTTCCATCTTCTTCTTCCTCCGATCCGCTTCTCTTCTTGCTCTGGTCTTCTCGTCCGGCATCTTCTTCCACGGCGCCAGCGTCTCTTCTTGGGCCGCTCCGCGCAATGGGAGGCTCCCGCTGTGTGAGGCTTTTTGGAGATGGGGAGTACAGAGGTAGGCAATTAATGTTGGAGATAGTCAGTAGGAGGGGTTGATGGTGGGGACAGGCAGTACAAAGGAGGCAATTGATGGTGGGGGGACGTTTGGTACCCGGGGGTGTTCGGCTCATCCCTAGTGGCAATCCAGCCACAATTCTGTAGCCAGTGCCAATTACCATAAGGTGACCAGATTGTAGGGGCAGGTAGCACAAAAGGGGCAGATGATGGTGTGAGCAGGCAGTGCAGAAAGGGCAGTTGATGGTGTGGGCAGGCAGTACAGAAAGGGCAGTTCATGGTGGGGACAGGCAGTACAAAGGGGCAGGTGATGGAGGGGATAGGCTGTATAGAGGGGGAGGCTGATGGTGGGTACAAGCAGTACAGAGGAAACAGTTGATGGTGGAGATGGGGAGTAAAGAGGGAGGCAATTAATGTTGGAGACAGTCAGTAGGAGAGAAGGGGTTGATGGTGGTGACAAGCAGTACAAAGGGGCAGGTGATGGGGGGGATAGGCAGTATAGAGGGGGGGGGGGTTGAGGGTGGGTACATGCAGTACAGAGGGAACGGTTGATGGAGGCAATTAATGTTGGAGACAGTCAGTAGGAGAGAAAGGGTTGATGGTGGTGACAGGCAGTACAAAGGGGCAGGTGATGGAGGGAATAGGCAGTATAGATAGGGGAGGTTGATGGTGGGTACATGCAGTACAAAGGGAATGGTCAATGGTGGAGATGGGGAGTACAGAGGTAGGCAATTAATGTTGGAGATAGTCAGTAGGAGGGGTTGATGGTGGGGACAGGCAGTACAAAGGAGGCAATTGATGGTGGGGGGACGTTTGGTACAGATGTGGCAGTTAACAGTGGAGAACAGACAGTGGAGAGGAGAAGGCAGTACACACAGCCTTGGGACCGTCTAGCAGTCGGAAGTGGCTTCTAGAGTTGATTCCCAGGGTCTGCTCTCTCTTCCCTGTTCTGGTTCATGTGGGTCCTGAGGCAGGGCCAAAGTACATGCTGTGACTCACATTTCTGTTTCCTCTCCTGGGCTGTCCAATCAAGTGGTGGCGGGGGATCCCAGCAGCTTTGTAACTATGCCTGAGCTGAGCACCATAAAGGGGCCATTAGGCAAGGAATCAGGGAAACGGGCTACATTCGGGGACACATTAAGGAATAATTTAAAAGAGGTGACAGCCTCATGAAAATGGGGACTGTAAATTACCAAGCCCAAGCACTGATCCAGCTGGTGTGGGCCTACCAACGTTTCTACGATCCCAAGAATAAAAATAGGTTATTGCACAAGAGGGCCTGGGCAGAGATTGCCAGCCAGTTTCTGACAGATTGGGATTCATTTACACCAAATGTGAAAGAGGAAAAAGGTAAGCTTCTATATGTTTGTAGATCCCATGTTACACCTCTGCTTGACATACTTAATACTATGCTGTCCTGAGCTGTTTAACATAGCGGTAGTATGCTTTTCCAGACATGTGAGCCCAGAGAGAAGTTTGTCAGTGGTAAAGTTGTTAAATGTTAGCATTACAAAATGTTCAATATGCAAACCTGCCTAGCCCTGTGTTCCCTTTTGTGAGGTTAATTAGCAAAGCTAGAATGCATCTTTATTTTTCTTTTGAGCCACCCTCACTTGACAAATGAACCCAGAACTTCCACCACAAAACATTCCCCAGTGGTCTGAATACACCACTGCATTCACTGTCCCATCTGCCTCCTCCCAAAAATGAATGGCAATACAGCAGCATGACCCCTCCCACTCACCATACACCTACTAGCAGCTGTAACTTACTCTTCTTTAACAAAGTTTAAGATTGACTTTTGTACTGAAAAAAAAAATGTAATTTTCTTGTCAGGTTTCCTTTCATGGCTTAATTGTTCTTGCACTAGCACCATGATCTTCAGTGGGAATGAACTCAGGATGGATTTGCCTACGTTTGAATGCAGGGCAGGGAATGCCTTATGCCTTATGCTATCCCAAGTGACAGCTTCCTGGCGGGATAGCTCCTGCAATTTCGGATGCCTGATCTGATCACTGATCTGCAGCTAATTTCAGGAATTGTGTGTCCAACAATATACTGCCAGGTGTGAATACTGTTCAATTGTTTTTATTTTTTCTACAGTAGGGTTAACCACTTCACAACACTTTAGCAGATACAGTTCATCTGTGTTAGCCGGAGTTCAGCTTTAAATTATTAATCAAGTCCATTTAAGTTTGCTATTCTATCTAGGTATTTTATTGTACAATTTTCCATTTGATTTACCAAAACCATATAATTGGAAACAAATTAAATTTGTATGCAGTCAGGCAGGGTCGTGTATTACATAATTGAAGGTAAATCTAAAGGAAATTGAATAAGAAAATTGTATAATGTATGGTCAGTTTAACATTTCTCTCTCCCCAGACTGATAATGTTGCTTTCCAAAGGTGTCTCCGTTGCTCCTCCACCCAGAGTGGAGACACCCTAATAAAGAAAGAGTGTTACTGGCTGGATCCCCAGGTGAAAAAAAAAAAGGATAACAAAAGCCTGAAAGAAAACAAATGTAGCCACCACATTTAGACTGGTAAGCTGCAATATATAAAATTTTTGTTTTTGTGTTTACAGTAAACCCGTTCCGGACAGTGTTTACATTCCGGGCCCATCCGCGAAAAGTGAAAAACGCAAATAGAAAGACCCTATTTAAATACACCATAGGCATGTTTTGTTAATTTTTTAATAGCATTTAAAGGTCTTTAAACACACTTTTATGCAATAGAAACACATAAAAGATAGAGAGAGAGATCAAGAGGATTTTTAAAACACAAAAATATTGTGTTAACAGTATACTGTACAGTAAAAAAATATAAAGTACAGTATTGTATGTACTGTACTCAGCAGAAAAGAAGATGACTATAAGCAGCAAATAAGCCAATAAGAGCAGCAACTGTTCTTCTAAAGGCGCAGGTTCAGCAGGCACTTCTTCAGGTGTAGGTGGGTCGTCTTCTTGCTGCTTTAGAACCTCCACTTCTACATAAGAGGTGGCCGTGGAGGTACTTGGGGTGGATGCAACCTTCTTCTGTTTTGTGGAGAACATAGTTATAGGTAGTTGCTGGGCGTGTTTCTTCTTTTGGGGCGAGGAGGTTCTTGTACACCTGGATGGGTCCATCAATGCTGTTTTGGAACTGCAGTGAACGAACCATGTCAGGATCCCACTCCCTCCTCACTCGCTGACTTGGTGAGTTCTGTCAGATCCTCATCGGTAAGTGGAGCTGAATGGGTTTCAGTTAGGTCATTGACGTCGTCCTGGGTCATATCCTGAAAACCTTCACCTCCTAGCAACTTTTCCAGCCTAATTGCCTTGTCCACAGCTGAATGATGAACTTCGTCAGGAGTGAATCCTTCATAATCGTGAATAATTTCTGGCCAAAGCTTCTTCCAACAGGCATGCACAGTCTCCTTCTTCATCTCCTTGAGGGCCTTTTGTATGTTCTCCAGACGGGTTGCAATGGTGTAATTATGCCAGTAGTCCTTCAAATTGAAATTTTCATCATTTTTCATGGATTCGACAAGATGATTCAAGGAGTTGCGAGTGTACAGTGCATTGAATGCTCGTATCTCACCCTGGTCCATGGGCTGAATTAAAGACATGGTGTTGGGTGGAAGGAACTCAACTTGCACTCCTTCGTACGATAGATCCATGGCGTGGCCTTTTGAATTATCCATCAGCAGAAGCACCTTAAAATCAATGCCAAGTTGGGCAAGGTAGACCTTGACGGCTGGGATAAAACAATTATGGAACCACTCAGTTGTGAGGATTTTAGTCATCCAAGCCTTAGTGTTATGCATCCAATGGACTGGTAGCTGGTTTTTGTTTTTATGCTTCAGTGCTCTGGGGTTCTTGGCCTTGTAGATCAGGGCTGGCTTGATCATAAACCCAGCAGCATTTCCACACATAACCAAGGTTACTCTGTCCTTATAAGCCTTGAATCCAGGGGCTCGGGCTTCCTCCTTCATGTAGGTGTAGGTCCGTTTGGGCATTCTCTTCCAAAACAAGCCGGTCTCATCCATATTAAAGACTTGCACTGGTTGGTACCCACCCTCCTCGATTATACTCTTGAAGGTCTCATCGGTGTACCTTGCAGCAGCTTCTTTGTCGGCAGATGCAGCTTCACCTTGCAATGAAACGCTCTTCAACTGATAGCGTTTCTTGAAGCGGTCAAACCATCCTTTGCTGGCAGAAAAACCCCCTGATGAAGATGTACTAGAAGGCTTATCAGGATTGTCGCTGTCTGACTATTCGGCTGCGGCAGCGCCTCCTTCAGAGCCTCCTTGTTTGGCAAAAGTGTCGTACAGCTTCTTTGCCTGAGTCCTGATTGTGTTACCATCCAATGTGATGCTTTTTTTTCTGCAATCTTGGATCCAAATGGCCAACGCAGTTTCCATCCTAACAATGATGTAGCGAATCGTTGACTCATTCATACCATAATGGCAGGCTACAGCAGGCTACAGCAGCATAACTGTCCTTCCTTTATCATATCAAGAAGTTTCACCCTCTCCAGAATCGTAAGGAACTTCCTCTCCTTTTTTGGCTCACCAGAAGCCGTAGCCTTAGATGATGGGCGTTTGGGTGGCATCCTTGCGGCTATCCTTGCTTGTGGTTGGCAAAGTTACTGCCCCCTCTAACGTCACCACGCTCGGTGCGGTCCACGAGCGAGGCATGCGTTCCACCACAGCCTCGCTCTGATTCACTGCTACATAACCACGAAATGGCAAAATATTACCGCGATATCAGAATAACAAGTCCTAATTAAAATAGCGGGGGTTTACTGTAATAACACTTTAATATTGATGTTTCTTTTGCTATATCTGTATGATAAGTGGGAAATATTACCTCTTGATAATGCTAGGAATCTAGAAGGGCTGTTACACTGACCAGGCTTTGTCTGTGTACAATTACTGGTTTATTTCACCGCTCAGGTGCAGCGAACAGCCTGCCATTGACAGGAATAGTTGTGTACTGCTACAGTGCCTTGAAAAAAAATTCATGCCCCTTGAAATTTTCCACATTTTGACAACCAAAATCGTAAAATGTATTTTATTGGGATTTTATGTGATACACCAACACAAAGTGGCACATAATTGCGAAGTGGAAGGAAAATAAATATCTGAAAAATGTGGCATGCATTTGTATTCAGCCCCCTTTACTCTGATACCCTAACTAAAATCTAGTGGAACCAATTGCCTTCAGAAGTCACCTAATTAGAAAAGAGAGTTCACCTGTGTGTAATTTAATCTCAGTATAAATATAGCTGTTCTGTGAAGCCCTCAGAGGTTGTTAGAGAACCTTAGTGAACAAACAGCATCATGAAGGCCAAGAAAAACACCAGACAGGTCAGGGATAAAGTTGTGGAGAAGTTTAAAGCAGGGTTAGGTTATGAAAAAATATCCCAAGCTTTGAACATCTCACGGAGCACTGTTCAATCCATCATCCAAAAACAGAAAGCGCACGGCACAACTGCAAACCTACCAAGACATGGCCGTCCACCTAAACTGACAGGCCGGGCAAGGAAAGCATTAATCAGAGAAGTAGCCAAGAGGCCCATAGTAACTCTGGAGGAGCTGCAGAGATCTACAGCTCAGGTTGGAGAATCTGTCCACAGGACAACTATTAGTCGTGCACTCCACAAATCTGCCTTTTATGGAAGAGTAGCAAGAAGAAAGCCATTGTTGAAAGAAAGCCATAAGAAATCCCGTTGAAGTTTGCAAGAAGCCATGTGGGGGACACAGCAACCTTGCGGAAGAAGGTGCTCTGGTCAGATGAGACCAAAATTGAACTTTTTGGCCTAAAAGCAAAACGCTATGTGTGGCAGAAAACTAACACTGCACATCACCCTGAACACACCATCCCCACTGTGAAACATGTTGGTGGTTGAATCAAGTTGTGGGGATGCTTTTCTTAAGCAAGGACAGGGAAGCTGGTCAGAGTTGATGGCAAGATAGATGAAGCCAAATACAGGGCAATCTTAGAAGAATACCTGTAATGCCTAGTACACACGATCGGACATTCCGACAACAAAATCCCATGTTTTTTTTCCGACGGATGTTGGCTCAAACTTGTCTTACATACACATGGTCGCATAAAGTTGTCAGAATTTCCGAATGTCAAGAACGCAGTGACGTACAACACGTACGACGGCGTTAAAAAGAGGAAGTTCAATACCAAGTGCGCCACCCTTTGAGCTCCTTCCGCTAATCTCGTGTTAGTAGAAGTTTGGTGACAGACGATTTGTGCTTTTCAGCCTCCTGCTTTTATGATCATTACTGCTCTTCAGTTTGTGCTTGTGGGTTTGTATTTCTATTACGTATTTGATTTACTGTGCGTTCTTGTCCGCTCGTATCTGATTTTCAGCTCCGGCCTTTCTGTTTTTCAGTGCTTTCTGTTAGTTCGTTCTGACCAGCCAACAGTTTTGAAGCCTTGAGGACCCTCACCCCGGAACAGAGGGTTTATAACCAGTGTTGGTCATCTTACTTTAAAAAAGTAATTAGTTAAGTTACAAATTACTTCTCCCAAAAAGTAATTGCGTTAGTAACTCAGTTACTACATTGGAAAAGTAATTAGTTACGCAGCAAAGTAACTGACTTTTTTTTTAAAATATTCTACACATGTAACTAAGGGGCGGGTCTAGTATTACTGTAAGCAAGGGACGCATTTATTATTATTGTTATATGTCGTGTAACCAAGGGGCTGCTCTATTATTACTCTAACCAAGGGGCAGATCTGTTATAGTGTGTAAGCAAGGGGCGGGTCTATTATTATATCGTGTAAGGGGCGGATGGCTACAGAAGAGGGCGAATGTTAAATTAATGGGCAGAACTCAATATATAACAATAATAAAAAATGCGCCCCTTGGTTACAGTAATACTAGACCCGCCCCTTACTTACACGATAGACACCCCTTGCAGAGTAGCACGAGCATCGGGAGCGTGTGACATCGCCTTGTACAATTACATGTTAACTGCACCTGCGCGGTGTAGAGTTCACTCAGAGCTGTTTAGGTTCGGCAATTTTCGGAAGCTCCGTAGTCCTTCGTACTGCGCAAGCCCTGCGCCTGCACAGTACAGGGGGTCCTTATCCGGCGGGGGAACTTTTTCGGCAAGACACCGGAATTACACTACTGCCATCTAGTGGCGGTAGATGTAATTGGGGTAACTAAGCCAAAGTAATGGGAACTGAGTTACTATGAGGGGAAAAGTAATCAGTTAGATTACTAGTTACCCTCTAAAGTAACTGCGTTATGTAACTCCGTTTATTTTAACTCAGTTACTTACATCACTGTTTATAACTACCGTCTGGTCAGAGCCTGAAGAGTGGTGGAGAACGCTTTTGGGATAATGGCCAGCCGGTTCCGCCTATTCCTTACGCCAATCAACATGGCAGAATATAAACTTAACTAGATAATCCTTGCATGCTGCATTATACACAACTATTTAAGTAGAAATTCAATGAACTATGTGGCCTCAGTTGGGCCTGAGGCCGGACTTCAACAAGAAGCCCAGCGCTTGAAGCTGGCCGCCCTGGCTTGCCCCCCCCCAAAGCGCCCGTGAAGTAAGACAGAAGTATGTTGAGTACTTTGCGGGTGGGGGGCCATTGATATGCCAGAAACTGATTAAGAAACATTTTATCCTTAATTTTTTAACTTAAACTGAAAGAATATTTCCTTTGATTTACTGCCTGGGTTTCTTTTAGCTACTTCAAAAACGTGTCTATATGTGCGACAAAAAAACCTTGGTAAATCACTAGAAATACACTCTGCTCAGATGTAAATGCAGCTTTCATGTTGTCAGCATAAACTGATTAAAATAAAAACGCCAATCACCCCACCCCTTTATTTTTCTATTCTTTTTTTTTCTCCCCGCTCCCTTCCACCTCCATCTTTCTGTCATCTATATCCCATTTCAACCTGCTACTACTATAGCCCTCCCCCTTCCATACCCCTTGAAGCTTCTTTGCATTAATACCACACATATACCAATAACTGGACCACATTCCGGACTAGCTTACCCAACAGACACTAAAGTTTTACGTAAAGTGGAGTCCCCATTTATTCACCATGCTCAGATGCATAACACTTTTTCCCACAACTTGATGGACACACGCAGGGAAGATGGGTTCCTCAGTTTCTGCTCCACTTCTTCCCAACAGCTCAGAGAGGTTACAACTGATTAGGCAGAGGTAGCTGAGCAAGTTTTTCTTTTTTATGTCATAATGTAGAGAATAAGATTTCCTTTCATTTGAGCCCAGTCTTGCCAGATTTACTCGAGGCCTGAGCAATCCTCTTTTATTGTTCAGTTAGAGAAATCTTGACAAAGTCTTGAAAACTTTGTCAAAAACGCCCCCTTGCTGTGAGTGACAGGTGATTTACATATCTCATGCACTAGCCTATACATAATTACAATATTTCACAGCTATTAATGGAGATTTCACATAAACTCATAAGGCAACACTGTCATGGTTTAAATGGTCTGATACTGAAGGGACCAACCAAACTTGGAGTCTGGAAACATTTGTATATATTCGCCTATGTTCCAGGAAGGAGATAATAGGAGGAGCTATATAATGTTTTTTCACAATTATTGTGTATTGGAAGGAGGATCTTAGGTGGCGATCAAGGGGTTAGCTGTGTTCCCTGACTGTGTGTTCTAACTGTAGGGGGAGGGGACTGACTAGAGGGGATGACAGATCGTGGTTCCTAGCTATTAGGAACTCATGATCTGTCTCTCCTCACAGAACAGAACAGGGAAACAGGGATTTGTGTGTTTACACACACACGTCCCTGTTCTGCCTCTCGTGCCCACGATCACTGGTGGCCCACGGTCATCGCGACCGGTGGTCACGAGTATTTGCACCCCCGCAGTGCAGCGGGCGCGTGTGTGTGCCTGCTATCCCGCTTAAAGGAGCCGACGTATAGCTACAGCGGCTTGTGGGAACATGCCGACCTGCCGCCGTATAATGACGGCGGCTGGTTGGCATGCGGTTAATCTTCAATGACTGCATTAAGGAAAATATGGTAGACTTCTATCAGTGTGGTCAAATACACATGCTTTGTTGAATTTCACTTTCATAATCTGACAGCCATAGAATATGTTGACATGGTTCAGTCACACTTTTCTGAGGAATAAAGAACTGCACATCAGTATGGTTACAGTTAGAATATCCTATGGTTCCGTTTTGTAGATGTCAAGACCTCCTGATTGAAACTATTATGCCTGTAGAACACCATTAGGGATAAATCTTCTGATTACATAGTTTACCACTATGCTCTGCCATTATCCAATCCTCCATCTCACCCACAGCTCTGTGTTTTCACTTTGCATTTGGCACATTTTCGTATTAAAAACTGTTTACAAATGTCTTCCTTTCTTCAGCCACTAATTAGCAGCAGATGTTTTGTTACCATAAACAGAGGCCTGTTAGATAGACCCTGTGGTTTTCAATTCGTTTTGAAAGACAATACAAAATGCTAAGGATTTTTATTACTGTCTTAACAATAAAATGAACAAATTAATAAAATAATTGAAACCAGAGATTAAAAACACACAGGGTAGCAAAAAAGGAAAGGACCATAACTGCTGGTTAGTTCTAGTTCTCTTTGTGCACATTATGATGTTTCCATAAACAGTCAGCAAGATGATCCTCAGGAGATTCTAAAAATATGGAACAGAAGCCTTAAAACATATCTAAACCCAAAGTCCAAAATACACTATTTGCAGTTTACCACTCCTTGGATGAGGTGGCTTCATTTCATTTCCAACTGGGGATGCTGCCAGAAACCCACTTCTTGACCCTGGATGGCTGAAGTCACCCCTCCACTGTATCTATGGAAGAAACCATGGTCGCGACTCGCTACCCAAGCTGGACCCAAGCTTACATGGGGGATAAAGCGATTCATAGCTTAC
The DNA here is from genome assembly GCA_028564925.1 of Lithobates sylvaticus. Lineage (NCBI taxonomy): Eukaryota > Metazoa > Chordata > Amphibia > Anura > Ranidae > Lithobates > Lithobates sylvaticus. Next base: position 325,125,587 of record CM053029.1, on the reverse strand, counting down.
AAAAGGAAGATAACCCTTTTAGTTCAGCTTGCAGGAAGTGACAAGGCCCTGCATTTCTGTCAATATCTTTTTTTATCTGTAACTGCTGAAAATGTTCTGCGTCTGAAAAAAAGAAAAAAGCATCCACCACATCTAAGGACTGGTAAGCAACAATATATTACATTTTTGTTCTTGGACTTAGTTATTCTTTTTTCCTCCTAGAGGCCATGTAACATAAGAAAGCAAAACTGTACAGGCAAAATTAACATTGAAGCTTAGTGTAGCCAAGAGAAAAACATCAGCACAAGGGATATAGCTTACAGTCAGTAGGATGTGCTGATGCCTCTATTCATGCAACCCCCACCCCACTTCCCCCGCCACCATAATCTTCTGGTTCAATGGTGGTTAATAGAACTAAGAGGCTGTCACAGGCTTTAATCAAGAAAGCTAAACTATGCCTGCCCTTTCCTCCTACCTGCTCCATTCACAGAAGCCATTACTACAGCGTTATGAATGAAACGTGATTTATTAATGGAGGAGGTAGATGAAACCATTAAAGTGGATAGACAAACCAGTTGCACACTGGGTTTCCTGCAGCAATGAGAGAGAAGTGTTGGGAATCCTCAATGTAGTGGTTAGTGTACATCAGGTATGTTTTTAGAATGACAAGCACCTCAAACAAAACATAGCGATGGTATAGTATACATGTAGGCAGCTGAATTAATGACATTGCTAAATAATTTGTCCTATAGCTAGCGATTCAATTTTTCCACATGCTCAGAAGGTAAATCACATTTAAAAACTCAGATGCACAGAGCACAGCTAGCAGTTTAGCAGTTTCCATTTTTAGGTTATTTAAAGGGTTTATGTCCAAGGGTGCCATCACCCTTGGACATAAACCTTTTAAATAACCTAAAAATGGAAACTGCTAAGATTTTAATTTATACTGTAAGCTGACCGGGCTCCTTCAGCCATTTGAAGTTCTTTCCCTTTTATTTAGCTAACATTATGATATTCTGTATATAGAAACCTGATCTATTTCCGTCCAGTGCATTTGTAATGAATCTTCTATGTGGTAAATTATTCTGTACATAATTATTGTGTCATAAACCACATACTTAATAATAAGATAACAGTTAAACCATTTTCCGAATCAGATATAATACTGTCCTCTTGTCATAGAACAAAAACAAATGTTGAAGGCATCCAATAAAAGGGGAAAAATGCTAGTGTCATCTTCCCAGGACCCCGGCTTCCTGTCTTTGCCTCTTGCTCAATTGCTACTCCATTTAAAAAAAAAAAAAATCTTCTTATCAAGTGGGGAGACTTTGCCAAATGTATCAAGCTTCTGCATTTCCAGTCCTACTTCTCCCAGTTACTTCTCACTCTTGAAATTCTCCATTTTCAGTTCACTGTGCATAAGCAAAGCATTAAAAATATGTAACCTCGGGTCATATTCCAACATGGACTTAATTAGCCAAGTATAATAATAGCGTCCAGTCATAACTTTCCCATAAGAAAACGTCTGGGATTCAGGGGACGAGTGACTGTACATTTGGCATCTGACAGATACCGAATTGTTTGGTTCATCTTAAAAAATTCTTAAGGTCTAGAAGTTATGTGTGTAATAAGAGAGAAAACATAATACATAATAAGCCAACAGCACCAAGGGGGAATTTCAGTTTTACCATGCTTTTTAAATGAAACAAAGGGGTTGATTTTCTAAAGGCAAACCATTTTTGCACTCTGCAAGTGCAGTTGGTCCAGGACTTAGTAAATGAGGTGAAGATTCACTTTGCAAAGAATACTCAATCACAGGCATGGAAAATAAAAAAAACAGCATTTTTGCTTGCACAGGGTTGGGTGATTGAAGTCAGTAGAGCTTCCCCAAGTTCTTGAGTAACTGCACTTGCAAAGTGCACAGTCTATTTGGCAAATCGACCCCAAAGTGCCAAAACTAACAAGTTGTAATGGAGATGGTATTAATTAACTGAGTTTACAACAATATATAACATTAATTATACCTCTGGGATCCATTTGTACTGTTAACTGCTTCTCTGGAACCAAGCCTGGTTGCTGCTGTCCAGATCTGCCCCATGTGACCTCTCCCTTCCAGCTTCTAAAGCTTTAAAAGTCACACCCGTCAGCGTATTTATTAAACAGTAGTCTTGTAATTGTGGAGAGGTCCAGATAGAGGATTATATAATGGCAGTATTTGTAAAGTAGAAAAATCTTTAAAAATGGATAGATCTTAGCTGGAGGAAGAAAATAACAGAACAGATTAAATCATCTAGGATAAGTGTACCTTGTTTGCACGCTCTTTATATACAAAATACAAAATGTCCAAAATTATTTTTAAAGCAAATTATGGCTTTGGTAAATTAAATGCAAACCCCAACTGAAAGACATGTTTCCTAAAGCACTGTGCATCATAACCAGTTTTAAAACAAAATACTTGATTTTATAATTTTTTTAATTTTTTTTATCAGTTGTTGCGTCTCAGTGATGCCGATCTCCGACAGTCTCTTTACAACCACTTCATGTTAAATGCATTGTGTTGTCACCCTATACTGGGAAATGGCTGAACATGGACCTATATAGCATGATCATTAGGCATTCATTTAAAGTCAAACCTCAGAAATTAGACAAAATTGACCTTTGCAGTGCCCCCCACACTGAAAGGGTTAAATGTGCATATGTCTAGGGGAAGCTGAAGAGGGTTGTAGGTGGTTCTGGGGTGCCATCACAATGAAGGGCTTTTATACCTGCATGGTTTTGTGGAAGATGCAGGAGTGTGACCATAGTAGGGTGTGCCTTAAAGAGGAGGCTTCACAGGACTGGTCATAACAATGAAGGGACCCTACTGGAGCACAGAATAAGGTAACTATTACTTCTTATTTCTTCACTTTAAGACTGAACAAACAGTTAACCTTGCCATGTGAAGTTGGGGAAAAGGGTGCCCACTTCAAGGGAAGATTTTGTCTCATTCCTGGAGTTGGGGTTTAATGAAAGCTGCAGATATAAAAATATTGAAAATTGCATTTCGTAATTTAAATTGACATCTTAAAGCTAAACTCGAGGAATTCAGCCACTTTCCAAAATGTGCCAGATTACTATGGCTTAAGTCCAACAAGGTGCATGCCACCTCATGAACCTATCTCTTTAAGTTATAGTTTACATTTTTATTAAGTGTAGGGAGAATAGCTATTTCTACACTTCCAGCGCTCCGACACTGGACTATATGGTCTTAGCACCAACAGCTGCCAAGTCGCATGCAATGATTCTGCCCATCCCTCCCCTCCACTCCTCTTGCCCAATCACAGAGCACTTTGAATTATGAAATACAAAGTCTTCTGTGAATGGGCAGTAGAGGGGAGGGGCAGGCAGAGCTGCTGTTGTGCAAGAATGCAGTGTCTCTCCTGTCTGAGCACCAGGACTATAACAATAACTGTACTCTCAGTGTTCAGTAAAATTGTCAGCTCTAAATAACAGAGAAGTCCACAAGGTGGCATGCACCTCATTGCACTTAACCCATAGTAAGCCAGTACACGTTAGAAAGTGGCAGTTCAGTTTCTAAAGTTTTTATGTGATTATTTTTATTGGGTTTACATATACTTTATTTAAGGTTCCATTAAATTAATCAGAAATGATAGTACTTAAAGTGTTTGTTACCCTAAAAAATATATATATTGATTTTGTTCCCTTAGCATGTTATGCAGAACAGTGCTTGTGCTGTATAATTTGGCCCCCTGTATCACCTGAAATACCTGGTTGATCCTGCTTGGTTCTGCCCTTCCCTTTGTAAACTGACCACTGTATATCATGGCTGCTGAGCCCTGGCACCGTGGTCAGTTTATGTGCCTCTGTCGTCTGCAGCTCTCCTGTGGTCCTCTGTCCTCCTCTATCATATCCCTCCCTGCCTGTTAGTGTCATGGTTATGCAGTAATCTTTCCCTGTTTGCTTACCTCTCCTCATCCAACTAAGAGGCCAGCCACTCTCACCTGGTGGGTTTTATAACCTCTCCTCTAAGCATGGCTCCACCCCAGGCTCTATCAGGGAACCCTATATTAACCTGTGCACTGCAAGCCAGTGGTGCTGATCAACCATTGTGTATCCGTGGTGTGTTCGGCTTCCTGGTTCCTGCTTGCCGTGTGCTCTATGTTTGTCTCTGTTACCGACCTTGGCGTGTTCTCAACTATTCCTGTCTGCTGGTGATCTTGACCCTTTGGCATGTCCCCGACCATCCCTGTCTGCCTGTGACCCTGAACCTTTGGCATGTACTCTGTTGTTCCTGTTTACCCTGATCTCTGCCTTATCCCCTTACTATCCTTGTCGTTCCAGCCTGCTGCTTCTTTCTACTGTGAGCGTGAGCTGTGAGACCCTGGGGGTCGCGACCTGGAGCCAGACTGCAGCGAAGTCCATCCTCACCACTAGAGGCTCTGGCGAACACCTGCTGGCTCTTAGACTCCGCGCCCTGGGGAATCTATGCTCTAGTTCCCACTGGGATCTGTGTTAGTGATCCAGTAGACCTGTGTCCTGAATCTCCCTGGGTACAATCCGCAGCAGTCAGTCCTAAGGTCCACTACCTAGCGGTGCACTTCCAATTCCTACTGAGTGCACCTGTCACCTGGTCTCAGGTGACCTGACAGTTTGATCAGCCATGGACCCAGCTGATGTGCCGCTACCCGCAGATGATCCATTGCAGGGCTTAGTTCGCAGACTTGAGACCCAAGAATCGCATCAGACCCAGGTGATGCGATTCCTTCAGGATTTGGCATCCCGTGTTGAACAGGTTCAGGCCTCATTAGGACCCCCGGTTCAACAACCTCAAACGCTATCTGCTGCTGCACCTATCGCATCAGTCGCAGCCACACATTCATTACAACTACCAGCTCCGGCCCGTTTCTCTGGGGACTCCAAGGCTTGCAGGGGGTTCCTTAGCCAGTGCACAATTCATTTTGAACTTCAGCCCCAAAACTTCGTGTCTGATCGGGCGAAAGTAGCATATATTATATCCCTTCTGTCAGGCGAGGCGCTAGCTTGGGCTGCCCCTCTGTGGGAACTGAATGACCCAGTGGTTTCTAGCCTGTCTGATTTCTTGAAACTTTTTCGGAATATCTTCGAGGAACCGGGTCGTGTCTCCTCAGCGGCTAGCGCTCTTTTACGTCTCCGTCAAGAGTCCGCTTCTGTGGGCCAGTATGCTCTTCAGTTCCGTATCCTCACAGCTGAATTGAGCTGGAATAATGAGGCCCTAGTTGCAACCTTTTTGCATGGCCTCTCTGATAGAGTGAAGGATGAATTAGCAGGAAGATCCCTTCCTGTTGATCTGGACAGTGTCATCACCTTGTGTAACCAGATCGATATTCGCTTTCAGGAGAGGGCCCTGGAAAAAAGACTCCAGCACTCCCCGTTCTTTAGTCAGCCTGAGCTCCCAGTCCCTTCTCTTCGATCCGATGAGCACCCCCTGCCTGCTGAGGAACCTATGCAGTTGGGCTGGACCAAGTTATCTCCCAAAGAACGCGCTAGGCGCAGAACTCTGGGACTATGCCTCTATTGTGGGGCCAAAGGTCATTTCCGTGACACTTGTTCTCTTCGTCCGGAAAAACGCTCAGGGCTAATACATCTGGAAGGTGGAGTATTAGACCCTGAAATATCACCTTCACCTTCTCGTCTTCTCCTTTCTGTGTTGCTTCATGTCGGCACTTCCTCTCGTTCGGTCTCAGCACATCTGGATTCCGGAGCCGCTGCCAATTTCATGGCTTGGGAAACTGCATCCTCCATGAGACTTACCCTTTTGCCCCTTGCAACGCCATTGGTGGTCTTGGCGATTGATGGCACTGTTCTCCCAGGGGGCCCTATCTGCTTCCAGACCCTTCCTGTTAAGATGTCAGTAGGGACACTCCACCAGGAGTGGATATCCTTCCTTGTCTTACCTAAGGCTTCATCTCCTATCATATTAGGTCTTCCTTGGTTACGGCTCCATTCCCCCCATGTTGACTGGACTGCTGGACAGATCCTGGCTTGGGGTTCCTCCTGTTCCTCTTCCTGCCTACTCAAGGTAACCCCAAAAGAGAAACCTCCTGTTGCTATCATCCCAGTAGCTTCTGCTCATCCCGCTGTATATAGTGATCTCTGGGATGTGTCCTGCAATAGTCGGACTGATGCGATTGAGATGGTCACTACACCTGACAATACTATTCAGTCGGCCTCTGCACTAGTTATGCCAGTCCAGCCCATGCCCAGTGAGCTTTCTGCTTCTTGTTCAGGACCTTCTGTAACCTGGCCTCACCCTACTGCTACTATGCCCTTAACCATTCCTAAAAAGCCTTTAGTCCTCTACAAGTCCTCTCGTCCTCTCCCTACCTCGGTTCCGGTCTCCGAGGATAATCTAAAATACGAGGTTAGTCAAGTTTTGGATTCCCGACTCCGTAAAGGCATTCTTCAATACCTCGTACATTGGAAAGGGTTTGGTCCTGAGGAGAGGTCTTGGATCACTGCATCTGAGGTCCTTGCTCCTCATCTGCTGAGGAGGTTCCATCTGGAGTTTCCCTTTAAGCCTGGACCCAGGTGGGGGAGGGGGAGGGGGAGGCCTCATAAGAGGGGGGGGGTACTGTCATGGTTATGCAGTAATCTTTCCCTGTTTGCTTACCTCTCCTCATGTGTTCCAACTAAGAGGCCAGCCACTCTCACCTGGTCGGTTTTATAACCTCTCCTCTAAGCATGGCTCCACCCCAGGCCCTATCAGGGAACCCTATATTAACCTGTGCACTGCAAGCCAGTGGTGCTGATCAACCATTGTGTATCCGTGGTGTGTTCGGCTTCCTGGTTCCTGCTTGCCGTGTGCTCTATGTTTGTCTCTGTTACCGACCTTGGCGTGTTCTCAACTATTCCTGTCTGCTGGTGATCTTGACCCTTTGGCATGTCCCCGACCATCCCTGTCTGCCTGTGACCCTGAACCTTTGGCGTGTACTCTGTTGTTCCTGTTTACCCTGATCTCTGCCTTATCCCCTTACTATCCTTGTCGTTCCAGCCTGCTGCTTCTTTCTACTGTGAGCGTGAGCTGTGAGACCCTGGGGGTCGCGACCTGGAGTCAGACTGGTCTCAGGTGACCTGACAGTTAGCTTGTGACAGTGCCACTCCTGCTGTTATAAAACTATCATACTGTCATGCCATCCCCTCTGTGTCTCCTGGCGCTCACGTGACTCCTCGGCTCTCTCCTCCCAGCTGACGTCAGCGGGAATTCTTGACCCCGCCCGCTGGAGCTGTCAGCCCAGGAGAGGAGAGAGCCAAGGAGTCACGTGAGCGCCGGAAGACGCTCTGAAAGTAGGTAGAAATCGGCATATTTTTTATAAAACACCTAATGTGCCGCATGTCTTTATTTAACAGAGGGGGTGGCATGATAGTACGATTTACAACCACTTTGAATATATTGATAATGTCATAACATTTTTTAAATTCCATTTTAATGTTCTATTTATCAAACTTCACATTCAGCATTTACATTTTAACCTCGCTTTCTCAGAGGTGCAGCTGGCGTGTGGGCAATTTTTCTCTGACCTCATGGTGACAGAAAAAATAAATAAAAAAAGAGTGCTGCTAGTGGGTATAAAGTGCAGTCAGCTAGAATTGCACTTACCTACAGCCTTTCTGTTTCCTCTCCTGCAATTGACCAGTTATGAACACATCTGGTCTAACACATATTTCTATTGGCCAGAATGACAGCCCATCACAATGATGCCAATAGGAGAGCGGGAAAGCAGTGACACTACCTGGAAATTCATTATTCATCTGCAGCAGAGGATGAAAATGGTGCTGCAGGTATGTGCAGACTCTTCTGGTTTGGCTCCCATGCACAACTGGAAGCGAAACTGACCATTAATCCTGAAACTTTTAATCACTTCAAAACAAGAACCCATCTTTAGTTGCATGGTTTAGAGCAGGGGTCTCCAATCTGTGGCCCGCGGGCCAAATGTGGCCCCTTGCTTGCCTTTATCCGGCCCTTGGGGGCACTATTCCTTCCACTGACACCATAGATGGGGAACTAATTCTCCCACTGAATCCAATTATGGGGCACTATTCCTCCCACTGACACCATAGATGGGGAACTATTTCTTCCACTAATCCCAATTATGGGGCACTATTCCTCCCACTGACACCATAGATAGGCAACTATTTCTCCCGCTAACCCCAATTATGGGGCACTATTCCTCCCACTGACACCAATGGTGCATTTTTTTTTTTTTACTCCCATTGACCACCAAGCCTACGTCATTATTTATTCCCACTGATGCCAGGGCATTTTGCATTCCCATTGGCCACAGTCCGGCCCCCCTAAGGTTTAAAGGGCAGTAAACTAGCCCTTTGTTTCAAAAGTTTGGAGATCCCTGGTTTAGAGAATTCACATGTTTTTACAGTAAGCTGCAGGATAAAAATGAAACATCTGACTATAAGAAACATGGCTACATTTCATTTATATTAGTATTTGCAAAAAAAAATAAAAGCAACACAATTTACAGGGTTTACAATAATTGAAACACTATAAACACTTGTTAAATTAAAGCGACTGTCACCACATAAGGAGCACTCCCTTTAAAGAAATGAGTTATAATTACCTTACCTGTCCTGCTGCTCATTTGTTGGATCTTCAATTTCTTGATGAGCTAACTGGCTGAAGAATCTTCTTCACCATCTGAAACACTTCACTTTAGCAGTAAAAATGTCATGAATATTGATTTAGACGTGTTTTTTTTTAATTGAATATTTGTCAACTAAACTTTTCTCTCAATTTAGACAATACAAATGGGTGCATACCCATGTTTAGCACAGCCCACACTTCCTCCTGGCTCTCTCTTCTCTGCTGCTATTACTACTCCTGTAGTGTTAAGAGGGATGTGGTGGGAACAAAATATCTAAGCCACTCTCAAAATAACAGAATATATTATATATATACACACAGTGCTGTGAAAAAGTATTTGCCCCCTTCCTGATTTTTTATTTATTTTTTGCATATTTCTCAAACTTAAATGATTCAGATTATCAAACAAATTTTAATATTACACAAAGATAACCGAGTAAATCCAAGATGCCGTTATTTAAATTATTACATTTAGGCCCCTTTCACACTGGGGCGTTTTTCAGGCGGTACAGCGCTAAAAATAGCGCCTGTTCACCGCCTGAAAAAATCCGGCCCCTTTAACTCCAGTGTGAAAGCCGGCGGGCTTTCACACTGGAGCGGTGCGCTAGCAGGACGGCAAAAAAAGTCCTGCTAGCAGCATCTTTGGAGCGGTATAGGAGCGGTGTGTTCAGATAATTGACAAGAGGGAGGGAGCAGAACTGAGCCCTTCCTGCGCCGAGGGGAAGTGACGTCAAGAGCCCAGGCACTGAAGGAGGCAGACTACGAGGGACCCCCTAGCAACAGACATTTTTTTTTTTTTAGGCACATTCATGCATTTATTTTATTTATTTTTTGGGTGGAACGCTACTTTAACTGACCAGATCAATATCCCCGGAGTTTAATTGACTTGATGCTATACTCTGATTAAAAAGTCTTCCTTTGATTTTTATGATAAATGTGTGTATATGTGTATGTATGTGTATATACAATGCTGTGAAAAAGTATTTGCCCCTTTCTAAATTTTTTTTTTTTTGCATATTTGTCACCCTTAAGTAACTCAGATCATCAAACAAATTTGATTATTACACAAAGATAACCCAAGTAAATACAAAATTCAGTTTTTAAATGATGGTTTCATTTATTAAGGCAAAAAAGCTGTCCAAACCTGCCTGGCTTTATGTGAAAAAGTAATTAAACCATATAACAGGTCCCAGATGATTGCGCGGCCAATCACGGCGCGTGGCGTCGCTTGCACATGCGCAGTGGGTGCCCGGCTGTGAAGCCACAGCCGGGTGCCCACAGTTACAATGCCGACGCCCCCGCATCGCTGGACCCTGGGACAGGTAAGTGTCAGATTATTAAAAGTCAGCAGCTGCAGTATTTATAGCTGCTGACTTAAAACATTTTTTGTTATAATGGGAAAACCTCTTTAAGTAGCAGAGGGGGTTGTTTATTAGTTTCAGCTGCTTTGGTGTTAATGAAATTAATAACACGTGCTCTAGATTGGCAACAATGAGACGACCTCCAAAACAGGAATGGTTTTACAGGTGGAGGCCACTGACATTTTTTTTCCCTACTCCCTTCCCTAGGGTCAGTGTCACTACTGGTAGCATGAAGCAATACCTGAACCCTATAGAGGTTGCAGGCAGTCCAACTCCTCTAGGATGGCATATCAATACGTGCCATTGCCAGAAGGTTTACTGTGTCTCCCAGCACAGTCTCAAGAGCATGGAGGAGATTCCAGGAGACAGGCGGTTACTCTAGGAGAGCTGGACAGGTCCGTAGAAGGTCCTTAACACATCAGCAGGATTGGTATCTGTTCTTTTGTGCAAAGAGGAACAGGATGACCATTGCCAGAGCCCTACAAAATGACTGACCTCCAGCAGGCCACTGGTGTGAATGTCTCTGACCAAACAATCAGAAACAGACTTCATGAGGGTGGCCTGAGGCCCAGACGTCCTCTTGTGGGCCCTGTGCTCACTGTCCAGCACCATGGAGCTCAATTGGCATTTGCCATTAAACACTACTGCCACTGGCACCCTGTGCTTTTCACAGATGAGAGCAGGTTCCCCCTGAGCACATGTGACAGACGTGAAAGGGTCTGGAGAAGTCTTGAAGAATGTTATGCTGCCTGTAACATCGTTCAGCTTGACCGGTTTGGTAGTGGGTCAGTGATGGTCTGGGGAGGCATATTCATGGAGGGACGTACAGACCTGTACAGGCTAGACAATGGCACCCTGACTGCCATTAGGTATCGGGATGAAATCCTTGGACCCATTGACAGACCATATGCTGGTGTAGTGGGTCCTGGGTTCCTCCTGGTGCATTATCATGACGTTGTCAAGCATGCAAACAAGCACGTGTGGGCCATACAAACTACTAAGTACCATTTTGAGTTGCTGCAACGAAATTTCAGCAAAATGGACTAGCCTGCTGCATAATATTTTCACTTTGATTTTTGGGGCGTCTCTGCATTCAGCCCTCTGTAGATTGATAATTTTAATTTCCATTAAACGACGTGGCATCCTTTAGTTCATAACACATTACCCAGTCCATATCAGTATAGATATCCAGCATGATATTTTTCCCCATTGAGATCTGATGTGTTTATAAAATTTTCCTTAAATTTTTTGGAGCAGTATATACTGTATATACAGTATCTCACAAAAGTCCACCCCTCACATTTTGTAAATATTTTATCATATCCTTTCATGTGACAACACTGAAGAAATAACACTTTGCTACAATGTAAAATAGTGAGTGTACAGCTTGTATAACAGTGTAAATTTGCTGTCCACTCAACACACAGCCATTAATGTCTAAGCCGCTTGCAACAAAAGTGAGTACACCCCTAAGTGAAAATGTCCATATTGGGCCCAATTAGCCATTTTCCCTCCCCGGTGTCATGCAACTCTTTATTATTACAAGGTCTCAGGTGTGAATGAGGAGTAGGTGTGTTAAATTGGTGTTATCGCTCGCACTCTCTCATACTGGTAACTGGAAGTTCAACATGGCACCTTATGGCAAAGAACTCCAAGCATCTGAAAAAAAGAATTTGTTGCTCTACATAAAGATGGCCTAGGCTATAAGAAGATTGCCAAGACCCTGAAACTGAGCTGGACCACGGGGGGCCAAGACCATACAGCGGTTTAACAGGACAGGTTCCACTCAGAACAGGCCTCGCCATGGTCGACCAAAAAAGTTGAGTGCACCAGCTCAGCATCATTTCCAGAGGTTGTCTTTGGGAAATAGAGGTATGATAGAGGTATGAGTACTGCCAGTATTGCTGCAGAGTGGGGTGGGGGATCAGTCTGTCAGTGCTCAGACCATACGCCGCACCTCATCAAATTGGTCTGCATGGCTGTTGTCCCAGAAGGAAGCCTCTTCTAAAGATGATGCACAAGAAAGCCCGAAAACAGTTGCTGAAGACAAGCAAAGGACATGGATTACCTTGTCCTGTGGTCTGATGAGACCAAGATAAACGTATTTGGTTCAGATGGTGTCAAGGGTGTGTGGTGGCAACTAGGTGAGGAGTACAAAGACAAGTGTGTCTTGCCTACAGTCAGGCATGGTGGTGGGAGTGTCATGGTCTGGGGCTGCATGAGTGCTGCAGACACTGGGGAGCTACAGTTCATTGAGGGAACCATAAATGCCAACATGTACTGTGACATACAGAAGCAGAGCATGATCCACTCCCTTCGGAGACTGGGCCGCAGAGCAGTATTCCAACATGATAATGACCCCAACACACACCTCTTAAACTACCACTGCCTGCTAAAGAATCTGAGGGTAAACTCTATTGAGCATCTGTGGGGCATCCTTAAACGGAAGGTGAAGGAGCGCAATGTTGTCATGGGAGGAGTGGAAGAGGATTCCATTGACAACCTGTAAAGCTCTGGTAAACTCTATGCCCAAGAGGATTAGGGCTGGAAAACAATGGTGCCCACACAAAATATTGACACCCTGGGCCCAATTTGGACATTTTCACTCAGGGGTATACTCACTTTTGTTACCAGCGGTTTAGACATTAATGGCTGTGTGTTGAGTTATTTTGAGGGGACAGCAAACTTACTCTGTTATACAAGCTGTACACTCACTACTTTACAGTAGCAAAATGACATTTCTTCAATGTTGTCACATGAAAAGATATAATAAAATATTTACAAAAATGTGATGGTGTACTCACTTTTGTGAGATACTGTGTATATATATCTCCACACACACACACTAATAAAGCTTGAATCTGATATATGTCAGACCCAGAGCTTAACATTTTTATTTAACCACTTGCCAAACAGCCGCCGTATAATACGGCGGCAGGTCGGCACGATCCCGCAAACCATTGTAGCTATACGTCGGTCCCTTTAAGCAGGATAGCAGGCGAGCGTGCGCCGCTGCACAGCGGGGGGTGCCGATGCTCGTGACCAGCGGTTGCGATGACACCTGGGCACGAGAGACAAAACAGGTATGTGTGTGTGTAAACACACACATCCCAGTTCTGTGAGGAGAGGAGAGGAGAGAGAAATTGTGAGTTCCTACGAGCTGGGAACCACGTTCTCTCATCTCCTATTGTCAGTCCCATCCCCCACAGTTAGAACACACACATATGGAACACAGTTAACATCTTGATCACCCCCTAGTGTAAACCCCTTCCTTGCCAGTGACATTTATACAGTAATCGGTGCATTTTTATAGCACTGATCGCTGTATAATTGTCAATCGACCCAAAAATGTGTCAAAAGTGTCCGATGTGTCCGCCACAATGTCGCAGTCTCAATAAAAAATCGCAGATCGCCACCATTACTAGTAAATAAAAAAATAATAAAAATCCATCCCCTATTTTGTAGACGCTAACTTTTGCGCAAACCAATCAATATACACTTTTTGCGATTTTTATTGCCAAAAATATGTAGAAGAATACATACAGTGGTGTGAAAAAGTGTTTGCCCCCTTCCTCATTTCCTGTTCCTTTGCATGTTTGTCACACTTAAGTGTTTCGGAACATCAAACCAATTTAAACAATAGTCAAGGACAACACAAGTAAACACAAAATGCAATTTGTAAATGAAGGTGTTTATTATTAAAGGTGAAAAAAAATCCAAACTATGGCCCTGTGTGAAAAAGTGATTGCCCCCTAAACCTAATAACTGGTTGGGCCACCCTTAGCAGCAACAACTGCAACCAAGCGTTTGCGATAACGTGCAATGAGGCTTTTACAGCTTCCTGGAGGAATTTTGGCCCACTCATCTTTGCAGAATTGTCCTAATTCAGTTACATTAGAGGGTTTTCGAGCATGAACGGCCTTTTTAAGGTCATACCACAACATCTCAATAGGATTCAGGTCAGGACTTTGGTTAGGCCACTTCAAAGTCTTCATTTTGTTTTTCTTCAGCCATTCGGTGGTGGACTTGCTGGTGTGTTTAGGATCATTGTCCTGCTGCAGAACCCAAGTTCGTTTCAGCTTGAGTACACGAACAGATGGTCGGACATTCTCCTTCAGGATCTCTTGGTAGACAGCAGAATTCATAGTTCCTTTTATCACGGCAAGTCTTCCAGGTCCTGAAGCAGCAAAACAGCCCCAGACCATCACACTACCACCACCATATTTTACTGTTGGTATAATGTTCTTTTTCTGAAATGCAGTATTCCTTCTACGCCAGATATACTTGGACACACACCTTCCAAAGAGTTCCACTTTTGTCTCATCAGTCCACAGAATGTTGTCCCAAAAGTCTTGGGGATCATCAAGATGTGTTGTGGAGAAATTGAGACGAGCTTTGATGTTCTTTTTGCTCAGCAGTGGTTTTCTCCTTGGAACTCTGCCATGCAGGCCATTTTTGCCCAGTCTTTTCCTGATGGTGGAGGCATGAACGCTGACCTTAACTGAGGCAAGTGAGGCCTGCAGTTCCTTGGACGTTGTTGTGGGGTCTTTTGTGACCTCTTGGATGAGTCGTCGCTGCGCTCTTGGGGTAATTTTGGGCGGCCGGCAACTCCTGGGAAGGTTCACCACTGTTCCATGTCTTCGCCATTTGTGGATAATGGCTCTCACTGTGGTTCGCTGGATTCCCAAAGCTTTGGAAATGGCTTTATAACCCTTTCCAGACTGATAGATCTCAATTACTTTCTTTCTCAATTGTTCCTGAATTTCTTTGGGTCTCGGCATGATGTGTAGCTTTTAAGGATCTTCTGGTGGACCTTACTGTGTCAAGCAGCTCCTATTTAAGTGATGCCTTGATTGTGAACAGGTGTGGCAATAATCAGGCCTGGGTGTGGATAGAGAAATTGAACTCAGGTGTGGACAACCTCAGTTATAGTATGTTTTAACAAGGGGGGCAATCACTTTTTCACACAGGGCCATGATGGTTTGGATTTTTTTTCACCTTTAATAATAAACACCTTCATTTACAAATTGCATTTTGTGTTTACTTGTGTTGTCCTTGACTATTGTTTAAATTGGTTTGATGTTCCGAAACACTTAAGTGTGACAAACATGCAAAGGAACAGGAAATGAGGAAGGGGGCAAACACTTTTTCACACCACTGTATTGGCATAAACTGAGGAAAAAAATTGCTTTTTTTTTTTTTTTTTTTAAATTGGGGCTATTTATTACAGCAAAAAGTACAAAATATTGTTTTTGTTCAAACTTGTCGCTTTTTTTTTATTTAGAGCGCAAAAAATAAAAACCACAGAAATGATCAAACCACCAAAAGAAAGCTCTATTTGTGGGGAAAAAAGGACGTCAATTTTGTTTAGGTACAACATCGCACGACCGCGCAATTGTCAGTTAAAGCGACGCAGTGCCGAATCTCAAAAAATGGCCTGGTTATTGAGCAGCCAATTCTTCGGGGCTTAAGTGGTTGAAAAAATATATTTTTTTTTTTTTGAAAAGGCCTAAAACACTATTTTCAAGATTTTCAGACAGGATTGTAATATAATATTGTGCATGACAGACTCCCTTGTCATAAACAGGTAGCTTGATGCAAGCTACCTGTGCGTGCTGTCACTAAGGCTCCATTCACATCTGGGTGTTTTGGGATCGTGGCAAAATCCCTGCGATTCTGCCCGCAATCTCAAAAACACACTATATTGGCAAAGCATAGGTTCATGTGCCATTATTTTCCTAAAACTTGGTGCTCCTGCTCCTTTTTGGGCAAGAAGCTTCACACAATGCGATTGCCCTGCTGCAAATCATGCAGAAAAATTGAACTACGTTTTAGGTGCCATTGCAAATAATGCCATTTGAACCTGTGTTTTGCAATTGCAGTGCGTTTGGAGAAATCACAGGCAGAATCACAGCGATTCTGACACAATCCTAAAATGCCCAGGTGTGAATGAAGCCTAAGATATTTAGTAGCAGCATCATGCTTTTTGTATCACTTGTCATGATGGGATTAAAACCAAAAATTAGCCCTTTATAGTTCAATAACAAATATTTTACTTTAAATGAAATTGTAATTCACCTTCAGTCTATTAGCCTCCAGCTTCTCTGGGTTAAGGTGCTGATCTTCCCTGCACAAAGCCCTTACATCACTTCCTTATCCTGCCCAGGACTACATGCCCATTAGGCATTGCTCCTCACATTCACAAGTTCTCAGGCACTTGCTGCATAGATGGTATACTGAGCTGTATGTGTGCTGCACTGTGTATACTGACATGTATTAACAGTGTACTGAGCTGTATGTGTGCTGCACTGTGTATACATGTAGGAACGATGTCCTGAGGTTATCTGTGCTGCACTGTGCATACTGATATGTAAACAAATAATGCATTTTGTATGCATGCCAACCAATTGATAATGAAAATTGTAGACAACTATTTTTTATCATAGATTATGTCGATTAGTTGTTTTAGCCCTTGATTCGATATCCCATCCACACATTCGATATGGATGCGTGAATCACTCCCGCTGTCCTATTCCCGTCCCAAATTAGCAAATTAAATTATTTTGTAGAGTTTTTGTGGATGGCTTCATCCATAATTTATTGCTGTACATTTTAATGTACTTTCTAACGACATTTGTCCAGTCATCGAATGTACAAAAAATGTTTGTACTAGTAATGGTACGAGCCTTCGTTAGAAAATCTAAAATCTAAACCTAAATTTTAAAATGCATGTTTCTACCGCGATTTTGGAGGAGCACCATTTATTTGAATGGGCTGCTCTCTGCTCCAAAAATGCACCAAAGTAGACCCTGTGCGTTTTTCTGGAGCCAAGTTTGGCACGTTTTTGGAAAGAGCGGTTTAGAGCATTGTGCATGTTTTATCATGCACCAAAACCCCCATTTTTTTCTGATTTTGGGGTGCCATATACAATAATGGCACCCAAAAGTGCATTGCACATTTTGCTGCGATTTAACCGCTTTCCAGAATCTCAGGCAGAATCGTGCCATTCTGTCAGCGATTCTGGAACTTTCAGACATGAATGGGACAGTAGGCCGATTATTACAGCCTAACTGTAAAACACACAAGTTTTAATTAAGGACACTCCAACTGGAAGGATGTCTCTACACTGTGAATATAGAAAAGTAACTAACTATTGATCCTGCTGGAAATCCAGTGCCTTTTTACTTTCTGTATACTGAACTGAAATCCAAAACAATGTTATCAGACTTCCCATTTCTTCTTCTTTGTTTACCTGCAGAACAAGTATAAAACATGTGCAGTATATCAACAAGGAGAGGGGAGGTCTTTTACAGTTCTTACACACTTCCTGTCTTAGTGTGACAACACTCTTCCTCTAGAAATACAGAACAACGTAGAGTGAGCCGTTTCACCCTAGAACAGGAAGGGGTTGATTTGCAAAATGTGGTGCAGTTGTGCATGGTAGCTGGTATCATTAGCACGGCGTTGTTTTTATGCAGAATTAGATGTGTATTCTTTATAGCAATGGTCTATTGATCATCTCGTGTTTGCCAGAACTAACTCATTAGTCTTTGGTGATCTGTTTTAAGTGGGATGAGATCCCCATTTGGTTAATTCTGCTTCTTTTTCCCTACTGGGGCAAATAGTTTACTTAGACCCAGGAATGATTTTGCTGGCACTTCACAGTGGGTGCCGTATATGACATTGCTAGAGGCCTACTTCATTACAACTGGCATTGTGAGATCATATTCCCCAAATGCTGCTATCTTGGTGGTTTTTCTTTCAGCATACAGTACTTATTTTTTATTCTTGTCATCAACCATTTTTGGCTGTACTATCATAATGAGTGAATAATCAACTGGATCCTGAGAAAGCTCCTTTTGGGCAAAACGTGTCAATCCATCTGTTTTATCTCATGCTTGTTGTATTGTACACTCTCATGTTGGTACTGCAGTTAATTACAAAAGCTTTTATTACCTATATATTTCAATGTGGAAATCAAAATGTGCTTTTATTGATTTTTTTCTTCAGTTTGAGTGATATTCTGGCACACTAAAATCCGTAATACCACATTACAATGGTATTTTATAGGACATGGTGGGAACTCTTTTTGTTTCCCCCAACAATCAGCTTCTAACTTCAGCTTGCTCAGTAAAACGTTTCTAAAAACAAATACTAAGGACTAATGTCAGAAACGCGTAGGTTGTTTTTACAGCATTGTACATGTCTTTTCAATAAAGGAATACCATTTTTTGGATGTCATCCTAAAAGCCGACCATCCCTTTCCTTACTCTGGTATGTTGGAGGTGTCAGCAGCCTCAAGGTCTGAGCACTGGCCGAAGCTGTTATGTGAAAAGGTTGTAGCGCCTAGACACCTGTTTTCACTTGTTGCTAAAAAAAAGTTTTAGTAAATCAACCCGAAGTGTTTTACTGACAGGTTCATCATGTGAAAAGAAAAGGGAACAATCCTGGAAAAAAGAAAAGGAATGCGGCCACCACAGCTGGACTAGATCACATTTGTGTTCTTGGGTACAGATACATTTTTATAAATCTGATTAATGTATATTTCCAGTACTAATACAGGGGGTCCCCTACTTACAAACATCCGACTTACAAACGACTCCTACTTACAAATGGAGGGAGACAACAGGAAGTGAGAGGAAATCCACCCTTAGGAAGGGAAATTCACTCCTGTAAGAGTTAATATGGGAAAAAGGTGTCTCCACTGATGCTTTATCACCAGTCCATGTTTCCCTAACAACCTCAAATTTTCAAAATCCAATTGTCATTGGGACAGAAGGTGAGGTGAAATCTTCTGAACAGGGGCACAGACAGCAAAACAAATGTTACAGGAGTGATAACCCTTCTCTATGTTATCTAAAAAACGTACAAATAGATTTTTTGGCTGGAGTTACACTTAAAAAATGTACCTGTTCCGACTTACAAACAGATTCAACTTAAGAACAAACCTCCAGTCCCTATCTTGTTTGTAACCCGGGGACCCCCTGTACTGCACTTTCTATGAAACTAGAGAGATAGCACACAAGGCCCTCAAATCGAATCTAGCAGTTCAAAGAATCAAATTCTAGACAGCATCAAGTATTAAAATGAAAAAGTGGCAATATACAGTATGTTGATCTCACAAAAGTGATTTTTTTTTTTCTTTGTGTACAGCCAACTGGGGGAAAGAGGCTCATCAGTCTATCCAAACCATTATGCCATCACTCTGAGCACCAAGGAAGTGAGCGAGTTATATAATTACCTTCAAAAAAACGAAGGAAAATGCTGGTAACACTTCAGCATGAAGCAGAGTGTTCCATTAGGAAAGCCTCCTTTTAGGCACTGAGCTAAATAATGGATTGGGGTAATTACACTCCGTGTGCACAGCTTATTGAAAGACCTATTTTTAGTTCTGTAACACAAGCAGCATGCAGGGGTGTTGCTTAGGAAACCATCAGACATCCAGCACTGGTTGCATGGATAGATTTTTTTTTTTTCTCTCTAACAATGCTACTGCCTTTGGGACAGAATAAATAAATGCATCAAGCAAAGTCTTCTAAGGGCACCCAGGGGACAGAAATCAAACTTTTCAAGTTTAATATCAGAGAACTTTTTCTCCAGTCAACTCCTGACATACATATTACAGCCAGGAGGTCCATTGTTCCAAGGTACACGGTTTATAGGTCATCAATTTTAATTCAAAGAAAGAAGACAAAGGATTTATGCCTCATTTAAATTCTATGTAATGCCAAAACTCTAAAGCCTGGTACACACTACAGTTTTTTTTTTGCGCAACCCAGCAGGTTGCAAAAAAACAAAAAAACCTGAAGTCACTGGTTGGAACCGCTGTACTAACCATGTGAGGTTAGTCCAGCGATCTCCCCCACTGAGCTGTTGTGTTCTGACAGGGGGATGGCCCCCCTGCCAGAACACTCTGATCAGCACTCTCTGCCATTGGATGAGAGCGCTGATCTGGAGTCAATCGGATGCTGGTTTACCAGCATACACGGCCAGCTTCTTTCAGACAGACTGGCATATACGTGCCAAATATATGTGCCAAATGTCAGCTGTTTTTCTTTTTTTAACCGGCCGTTGTCTCCCGATATTTGGCCCATGTGTACAGGGCTTGAGTTTAGATTTAAAAAAAAGGAGTAGGAGAGGGTTAAAACCCCTATCAAGTTATTTTTGCTGTCTCTTTCCCACTGGGGAGATTTCCTTCACTTGCTGTTCCAGATGTAGCGTACCCCGAAGGAGACGCTGGCTTTGATGGTCCCGTTTCCCCGAACTCAGTGCACACACAGCCAGGCTGTAATTTCTTCTTTCTCACTGTCGCAAATTAATAGTCTAGGGGTGTTTTTTGTATGTAGATTTCTGAGTTTTAGAAGTTTTATTGCTGAGTTGAGCTTGGGTGGGTGAGAGTGGAAGCGTGGGATCCCCCGATAGCACTGAATTGACAGAGGACACTTTTCTTCACTCTATTCTGGCAGAGAGCTTCCACAAAGTGCACTACTGGGAAAATACCTAGGACTTGCTTTTTGTAGAACCTGGGAACTGCACACAGTATTTAGGGCACAGGATTTAGGTCAGTACTCAGAATTCCACACGATCATCAGTTGCCTCCTTCTGATATGCACTGGACTCTTTTTAGTGAGGGAAACACAGACTCACAATACCACTGACTGGACACTCTTCCCTCTAGCCTCCACCAGGCATCCTCCAGTGAGCTTCTCCAGACCGTAAGGGAGAAATACTAGACTTTAGAACACAAGCTCCCCAGCTTAGGTTATAGCTGGGACTGCCAAGCAGTGTCTTCAGCAGGGGGTCTCCTCTGGAAGGGCTGAACCCAGGATCCAACCCATGAACCCTCTTATATAAGGCATGCCTTTGTACTTCCCGTTTTCCAGATTATTGTGCTTTCTCCAGCCAATATCTTGCTCTTGTCACTCCTGCTGCCGTCCATATCTTCACTATCACTTGTTACCGGCTTTTGGCTTGTTGCTCGACTACGTTTCCACTTGATCCCAACTTGCAAACACTTGTTACCAGCCTTTGGCTTATTCCTCGACTATGTTTCCATTTGATCCCAACCTGCAACCACTTATTACTAACCTTTGGCTTGTTTACTGACTATGCGTCTGCTTGATCCCTACCTGCTACATCTGCTACTGGACCCTGGCTTGCTCACCTCCTCGTGGGGCTATCCTGAGGACCGTGA
The DNA here is from genome assembly GCA_028564925.1 of Lithobates sylvaticus. Classification (NCBI taxonomy): domain Eukaryota; kingdom Metazoa; phylum Chordata; class Amphibia; order Anura; family Ranidae; genus Lithobates; species Lithobates sylvaticus. Next base: position 325,104,418 of record CM053029.1, on the reverse strand, counting down.
CCTAGTACTAACATGCAGCAAAACCCATCTCCAATATCAGGAGCTCTAGTGAATACCGGTTAGTGCTTAGATCTTGCTCCTCAGGTGTAGGACCAAGTTCCCCTGCTGGTGCACTGTGGTGCTCTGGGCTGATTGCTGCAGTTCCAGTATCCACCAGCAGGTGTCTCCTAGGCCCCAGTAATCAGTTTCAAATGGTCTCTTGCAGGACATATAATGCTTCTCCCAAAAGCACACAACATGTCAGTATTTTGGCTTCTCCTGCCCTGTACTCTGGTTGCCTTGTTGCTGCCCCCTGACTCTGCTGCCATTTATTCTTGACCTTGCTCTTGTTTCTGCCCTGCACCCAGTATTCTGCTTTCCTGCTCCTCCAGTTTCCCCCTGCCTTGTGTGCATCTCATTTGTGTATATTGTTAGTTTTGTTTTTGGTTGCTAGTTAGGCATGTTGTCCTTTCATTTTGATTCTCATGTTTATTGTTTGCTGGTGTGTGATAATCTTTAATTCACTGTAAATAAGTATCACTTCAACGATATTGGGTACATGGTCTGGTCCCAGTATCCTTGTGTGGCTACATTTATCTGGTTATCCCTGTGCTGATTCTGGAACCTAACACTGAGGCCCGTGTGCTAGTGGGAGAAGCATTATATCTCCTACTAGCAGCTGAGTCCATTTGGAACTGATTACTGGGGCCTACTGGCCTCTAGGATACACCTGCTGGTGGACAATGGAACTGCAGCAATCAGCCCAGAGCACCACAGTGCCACCAGCAGGCAAACTTAATCCTAACATCAGGTGAGCCGCTTCATCTGCCAGGGTGTCCTGCCCATGCACTTATCCTTCTGGTCTCTCTATTGCTGTTGCTACTGGTCTCTGAGCATGCCCCAGCAGGTCAATGCTAAAGCTCCATCACAAGAAAGAGATTGCTCAAATCAAGAACCTGTGTTCCTGGGATTACTTAATGCCCAGGATTCTATTCTGTTAGGAACTTATGGACCAGCTGTAACAGAAGCTACCTAAACCTGTGCATACCAGTCACAGAGAAACACTGATTTTAGGCCTATACCCCAAACTTGCCATGACAACAAGCCCTTAGTGATTTCCTGTTGCATGCAGACTATTGATAGGAAATTCTAGATAGCATGTGCATGTATATATGTATACATATTTGTATTACAATGTCTTGTGTTATAATGTCTTGTACTTGTAACTGTGAGTAGTTTTTATACTCATTCTTGTTTAATAAAGAACACAGTAATATGCTTCTGAGTTTGTTTCCTTGGGTTTACTGCAAAAAAATAGACAGTTAGCTAAAAAAGCAAAAGCAAAATGCTAATCTTCAGGTTTCAAGCGTTTGTTATCAGATCTTGTTCCCTTAAAGCATGTTATACAGCCAAGTGACCCTCCTTAACACCTGAAATACCTGGCTATACCCTTTCCCCCTGTACGCTGACTCGTATATATCAGGGCTGCTGAGCCCTGACACCGTTGTCAGTGTATGTGCCTCCGTCATATGCTGCCCTGCTCTCCTGTGTCTCCTCTGTCCTCATGCCCCCTCTCTGTCTGCTTGTACTAGTGCCCCCCCCCCCCCTGCTGCTCTCATATCTGCAGCTAAATCCTCCCATCCTCTCTGTACTATAATAATAAGTGTCCCTGTGCCTGGTCTGTGTACTGTAAAAAATCTGCTGATCTGTACCTATATGACCGTGGCTCCCGGCGCTCAGCTGACTGTCGGCTCTCTCTCTCCTCTCTCCCCTGACTCCTTGGCTGATGTCAGCGGGAGGGCTCAGCCCCATTCACTGGAACTGTGAGCTGAGAGAGAAGAGAGCTGAGCACCGGGAGCCAAGCTTATATAGGTACAATCCTTCAGATTTTTTACAATACACAGGGACACTTAATTATTATGGTACAGAGGGGATGGGAAGCATTTGAAAGAAGTGGTTTAACAACCACTTTATGTGCTCTCATAAAGGGAAAGGGGGGCTTGCTTGATCCTGTGCAAATTTAGACATTCAGGAGGTTAAAACATCCACATTGAACTCTGGTGGTAGGTGAGGGCAGTGGTGGAGAGCAGGGAAGGCAATTACATCCTGTTGATGGTGCCCTCTATGAAGCAAACCTGTTGATTTGCCTTCTAAAGAAACTTTCAATGCTTTTTAAATGTATTATTTTTTTTTATCATTCCTTTTGCAAGTACAGCATTTTTTCTTTTACAAATGCTTTATTGAGTTTTTAAAACAGGTTTGTTTAACAGCATTTTGTAATCCTTACTGAAGTTTTACCATTTAACAGTGGATAGAACATATGGCATTGAAGTTTACAGCATTAGGGCCTGTGACTACAGGCTTCAATGGTCAAGTGCAGAATGGTTTCTACATCAGAGGCGTTTATGAGATCATTCAAAATTCACTGCAGGGGCAATTGACCTGCAGCTGAATTACATTTGAGCTGATTCAAGCTGCTTTTGTATTCACAAAGGTCATTCAATGTAGCAATATGTTAAGTTACACTATATTGCCAAAAGTATTAGAACGCCTGCCTTTACACGCACATGAACTTTAATCCCAGTCTTAATCCGTATGGTTCAATATTGAGTTGGTCCACACTTTGCAGCTATAAAAGCTTCAACTCTTCTGGGAAGGTTGTCCACAAGGTTAAGGAGTGTGTCTATGAGAATGTTCCTCTTCCAGAAGTGCATTTGTGAGGTCAGGCACTGATGTTGGTCAAGAAGGTCTGGCTCGCAGTCTCCGCTCTAATTTCTCCCAAAGGTGTTCTATCGGGTTGAGGTTAGAACTCTGTGAAGGCCAGTCAAGTTCCTCCATCCCAAAACTGGCTCATCCATGTCTTTATGGACCTTGCTTTGTGCACTGGTGTGCAGTCATGTTGGAGCAGGAAGGGGCCATCCCCAAACTGTTCCCACGAAGTTGGGAGCATGGAATTGTCCAAAATGTCTTGGTATGCTGACACCTTAAGAGTTACCTTCACTGGAACTAAGGGACCAAGCCCAACCCCTTAAAAACAACCCCACACCATAATCACCCCTCCTCCAAATGATTTGGACCAGTGCACAAAGCAAGGTCCATAAAGTTGGGCCTATTTATCACATACCAGGGATCATGGATCAGTTTGAATACATCAAAAATACTTTAAGAGGTCATGTTAACTTATATCGTAGAGGAAATGCCCTTGAAATGGGTGTCTCAACAAGACAACAACCCCAAACACACCAGTAAGCTAGCAGCATCTTGGTTCCAGACTAACAAAATTAACGTTATGGAGTGGACAGCCGAATCCTTGGACCTCAATCCAATAAAAAACTTGTGGAGTGACATCAAAAATGCTGTTTCTGAGGTAAAACCAAGAAATGCAGAGGAATTGTGGAATGTAGTGCAATCATCCTGGGCTGGAATACCAGTTCACAGGTGCCAGAAGTTGGTCAACTACATGCAACACATATGTGAAACAGTTCTCAGAAACAATGGTTATACAATTAAAAATGTATTCAGTGATTCACAGGAAAGCTAAATCTTCAAGCATTTTTCAGTTTATACAGTAATCGTTTGAGTTTGTAAAGAAAGATGCAGATACTGCTATTTTTGGGAAAAGACTAATTTTCCTTTATATATGTAGCACTGGCTCCTGAAGAGCAGGCGCTATTATTTTCCAAAATTAAGTTGCCGGAGGCCACAGTTGGGCTTCAGGCTAATTTCTCTAAATTACTGGTTTCTGTACCAGTTCAGCTGGGTTGCACTGGGTTCTCCTCTGCCGCAGGTGTCGCTGTCACCGCCGGCAAGGGTAGAAACGCAGCTTAGCTGGATGCATTGAATGCCACCTATTGCTCGGAACCAGCCCAGTGGGAGTGTTTTCCTGCTGTGCATTCTGGGGGGTGGTATGTAAGGTACCAACGCCAGGTTGGCGGGGAGTTTTTGTTGCTGCAGTTTTGTTTCCGGATCTCTCCAGACCCAAACCCCATGGCCCTCCTGGCCTGGGGTGCGGAGCTATGTATCCTGTGTCTCTGGACCGGCTGGCCCGAGGCAGCGCAACTGAGAGGATAGGCCCAAGCGGATCTCAGAGCCTATTGATCCAGGGATAGTCCGGTTCCCTCTCATCTGAAGGGAGAGACCCAGAAACTGAAGGACCCAGGGGAGGACTCTTTCAGGAGAAGACCGTGCACAAGGCTGGTTTCTCTGAAGGAGCCTGGAGACACAATCCGGATCAGTATACCTACAGTACCGCCAGTTCGCCTGAAAGAGACTGGTATTGTATGGAAGTATTCTTAAATATTCTCAGTGACGCTTATGCTTAAATCCACAAGTCTGTGGCAGAGACTGTGTCAAATACCCCACCGGCTGTTACGTCCATTGAGAGGGGCTTATCCGGAGGTGGCTGGATCTAATAAGTGGAACTATTGCCTTGTTGATCTGTGGCAGAGATCTTAAACCTGCAGTACCAGGTGCCTGAACTCATCCTTAACCCTTTAACTCTTTTTATTGAAAGACTTTGCCTTTATTATGAATAAATAATCATAAAAAGGACTAAGTATTGGGAATTTACATTCTGGGCCATTTTCCACGGGATCCCCAAGACGGAGATGCAAGCAGGTGAGGTAACGGTAAGCCCAAATAAAACCAGCAGCTCCCTTGGGGGTTAGTGCTACATACATATATATATATATATATATATATATATATATATATATATACACACACACAAACGGACACTTTTTTAGGTATACCTGTTCAATTGCTTGGTAACACAAATTGCTAATCAGCCACATGGCAGTAACTCAATAATTTTAGACATTAGACGTGGTGAAGATGACTTGCTGAAGTTCAAACCAAGCATCAGAATGGGGAAGGAAGGGGATTTAAGTGGATTTAAGAGACTTTGAATGTGGCATGCTTGTTGGTGCCAGACGGGCTGGTCTGAGTATTTCAAAAACTGCTGCTCTATTGGGATTTTCATACACATCCATCTTTAGAGTTTACAGAGAATGGTCCGAAAAAGAGAAAATATCCAGTGAGCGGAAGTTGTGTGGATGAAAATGCCTTGTTGATGTCAGAGGAGAATGGGCAAGAGAAAGGGTTTGAGATTATAGAAAGGCAACAGTAACTCAAATAACCACTTGTTACAACCGAACTATGCAGAATACCATCTCTTGAATGCACAACACATCGAACCTTGAACCAGATGGGCCACAGCAGCAGAAGACCACACCGGGTGCCACTCCTGTCAACTAAGAACAGGAAACTGAGGCTACAATTCGCCACATTCCTGTTGCCCCTGTTGATGACCACTAGGTCGAAACGCGTAGGGATTTTATCTGATACTTTTCACATTGCCCTTTACTGTTTTTTGCTTGTATCTTTATAACTGGACTATTTTTAATTTGCTCCTTCATTGTGAGACTTTTTATTCCAATAAAACGACATTGGTTAATTTGCACCATATGGAGCATATTTTTTTCCTGTTTCTCACACTATGTCCCACTACTTGTGATCTCGGATGAGCCGGAAGTACAGTTTCCTACTGTGTACCAACCATCTAGATGATATATTGTGCGTTTACTGGATGATCCATCGTGTGCCCACTCCTGGAAGTTTTGGTGATACCCTAAGGCTGCGTGTCCATATCCACAAGGCGTATCCATAGGTTCCGGAACCACCTTCCAACATCCAAAGGGAGAAAAACACACAAGCGCTGTTGACTAACTGCCGTACGGTATGTGCGTCCATCTCATCCGGTAAGAAGTACCTTATCAAGTATCAATATTTCCCTTGGATCGCATTCATATATTTTGGTGTATGCAGTACCTCTACAATACCAATTTCATCTACGTTTGGAAAAAGAAATTTCCATCCATCTACCTCATTAGTTCATCTTGAATAAGAGAGACTTTTTCATCACTAGTGTTATCACTATTTATTATATTTTAGCACTGTTGCACATATTTTTATTTTTTATTTTTGTACTTTTATATTTTTTACATTTATATATTTATATTTTTACAGCATTTTTGCACAATTTTCAGTGTTTTAGCGCTTCACATATTGTTTCCATGTTTGCATAACTTTGTTTGTTTGAGTGTAAGCAGCTTTAGAAAAGCAATTTTCTTTCCACTTCCCTTTTGGTGTTTAGCGCAGTGATATTCCCCCACACTTACAATTCGCACAGGCTCACCAAAATTGGACAATAGAAGATTGTAAAAACGTTGCCTGGTCTGATGAATCTCCAATTTCAGCTGCGACATTCAGATGGTAGGGTCAGAATTTGGTGTAAGCAACATGAAAGCATGTATCAACGATTCAGGCTGGTGGTGGTGGTGTAATGGTGTGGGGATATTTCTTGGCATACTTTGGCACTTTTGTACCAATTGAGCATCGTTTAAACGCCACGGCCTACCTGAGCATTGTTGCTGACCATGTCCATCCCTTTAGGACTACAGTGTACCCATCTTCTGATGGCTACTTCCAGTACGATAATGCACCATCTCACAAAGCTCAAATGCTCTCAAACTGGTTTCTTGAGCATAACAATGAGTTCACTGTATTCCAATGTCCTCCACAGTCACCAGATGTCAATCCAATACAGCACCTTTGGGATGTGGTGAAATAGGAGATTCGCATCATGTATGTGCAGCCAACAAATCCACAATATATATATATATTGTAGGGGATCAGAGGTGTGAAAAGCCAGCTCAGACAGTTTAGTAAAATAAAAATGGCGTTATTTAGCAAAGCAAACAGAAGAAACGACAGGCTTGTCTTGCTACACAAGTGCAGATATAGGAAAAGTTCAGTCTCTCTAGCCAACAGGCTGATATATAGACAGAGTACACTGCTCTAGCCAATGCTACAGTCTCTGATACGGTTTTGCTCACCCCAGCAGGTACACAATCCAGCAAAATATCCTCTCACACAGCATGCTGCTGTGTCTCTCTCTCCAAACACATTGCTCCTCTCTGACATTTTTAGCTCAGCTGGCCCTGCCCCAGGCTGACCCTCTACAATATATATATATATATATATATATATATATATATATATATATATATATATATACAGTTACAGTATCTCACAAAAGTAAGTACACCCCTCACATTTTTGTAAATATTTTATTATATCTTTTCATGTGACAACACTGAAGAAATGACACTTTGCTACAATGTAAAGTAGTGAGTGTACAGCTTGTATAACAGTGTAAATTTGTTGTCCACTCAAAATAACTTAACACACAGCCATTAATGTCTAATCCACTGGCAACAAAAGTGAGTGCACCCCTAAGTGAAAATGTCCAAATTGGGCCTAATTAGCCATTTTCCCTCCCTCGTGTCATGTGACTCATTAGTGTTACAAGGTCTCAGGTGTAAATGGGGAGCAGGTGTGTTAAATTTGGTGTTATCGCTCTCACTCTCTCATACTGGTCACTGGAAGTTCAATGTGGCACCTCATGGCAAAAGAACTCTCTGAGGATCTGAAAAAAAGAATTGTTGCTCTACATAAAGATGGCCTAGGCTATAAGAAGTTTGCCAAGACTGAAACTGAGCTGCAGCAAGGTGGCCAAGACCATACAGCGGTTTAACAGGACAAGTTCCAGTCAGAACAGGCCTTGCCATGGTCGACCAAAGAAGTTGCATGTCCAAACTTATTATTTAAAGTGAAAGGAACATGGAATTCAGCTTTAGGATAATTCCATGACGAGTGAGAGATGAAAACCAGGAACAAGGGTAGATTTCCCATTGTACAATGTCCATGGTGTTATGTTTCAATTGGTTTATTTGAAGACATGAGACTGCTGCAAAATGTATTAAAGATCAAAATTAGGATTGGTTTAAAAAAAAGCCAAACACATAGGGTTGTTTAGAATGGTGGGGTGTCATCTGCAAACAGGGGCATTTTCTTTTCTGTGTTTTTCATTTCTTCCCACTTAATGTCAATTTGTTGTCTTGTATCTCCTGCTAAAGGTTCCAGTGCTGACCAGTGAAAATGTGTAGCTTAGTAGTTTTTTTTATATTGTTTTTCACGTTGTTGTTTTTTTTCCCCATTTTTCTCTTTTGACATTTCTGTAATGTTGTAAAAATCAATAAAAGAGAAATAAAAAAAAGGTTCTAGTTAGAGATGGGAATGCCTGAAAAAAAATGGAGACATTGGGGAAATGTTTTATTTTTTTTTCGATTTTTTTTCAGGAAACATTGAAAAAAAAAGAAATAAGTGTGGAATTTTCTTTACAATGATAAATAATATATCTATGACATGGTATTCAAACTGTTTGACATGAAGACCCTAATGAAAGATTTCTGAGACTTTATTTAAAGTCTTAAATTATTGCAAGTTCTCTACAGCTGGGTGATTGTTTGAAAACATTTTGTAAAGCGCTGTGCAAACTGTTGGCAGGGCTGGTGCAAGGATTTTTGACACCCTAGGCGAAACCTCATTTTTCCGCCCCCCATTGGCTCTACCCCTGACTCCACCCCCTTTGCCTTGCCCATGTGACAGGAGGCGGCGCTGTACAGGAAGCATCGACTCTGCTTCCTCTAGTGCTGGCTCCAGTGCTGTGCCTCTAATTACATTGCCGGCCAGACGAAGCAGCTGGCTGAGACTGAGTTAGTTACATGCTGCAGCCTGCAGACCATGCAGACACGGAAGGGAAATCGGAGGCCGGGCGCCCCTAGGCAGCAGTGTGCGCCCTAGGCGGCTGCCTAGGGGGGTTTGCATAGTGGTAGCACCGGCCCTGACTGTTGGCGCTATATAAATCCTGTATTTTAATAATAATAATACAGTAGATGATAGTGCCTGTCCTCTCAAACCTTAATTGAAAAATAAGAGGGTAAAATGTATCTGACAAATTAGTTTATCTTTATAACCTTAAATGATTCCTCTCCACCATCACAGCATAATGTTTAACTAAAGTCTGCTCAGTAAATTGTTTATTTTCCATCAGTAAAAATGGTGGGACCAATATCTAGAGTTTGGAAACATTTCCACAGTGCAATTTCTGTTGAGAGCAGAGCTGCAATTTGCAGATATTGTGAGAAGAAATGTTATTTTACAAATGCTACAAGGATGACAAAACACATACTTGCATGCCAGACACGCCCTAAAGACATTAAAAATACTTTATGGAATGAAAGTAGGAATGAAGGACCATAATGAAAGTGCAAGTAGCTTTTCCCTCCAGAGTTCTCATTCCAGAAACACTCTCTGCTGATTCTGGATTATCAACGTGTTTCTTCACCAGCAGCATCTTCAAGTAAGGAAGTGTTGCAAACCACTTTCTCCCAAAAATACACAATACCCTCATTCATAGGTAAAATGACACCTGAAAAATCAGGAGAACATTGATCAAGCTCCTCTAAGAGCAATATATACTTCTGGATTAGCATTTTTAATAACTGAAAATGCATATTGGCAGGAAGCTTTTATACTATTATGGGGCAGATAGGGTGGTTATCTGTTCTCATGTATAGTTGGAATCAGTGGCGGAACTACCGCCATAGCGACACGCGGGCGCTATGGGGCCTGAAGCTGCTATGGGGCCCGCAGCTGAGTGGGGCTCCTAGCCTAGCTGATAGGATGCAGGCTGACCCGGGTGGATCATCATGCGAGTGTGGCATGTCAGTCTGCGGGGCCCGGCGGCGGCCGCGGCTCTGCCGGCATAGTGCTACCTCTGTGTTTTGACTCTGCATTGCTGCTGACCGTGCAGTGTGCAGACTTCACGGTCTGTCCGACCAGCGCTGTCTGTGTCTGCCAATTGAATTGGATGTGACGCCGCCGCCCGCCAGACCCCGCCAATGCCCATGACGATTACAATTAGGCTGCTTCCTGTGTGCCCAGTGAAAGGTGCCGTGACAGCCAATGAGGTGCTGAGTGCAGGCGCGGTGCCGCCCACCTTATCAAGACCTCGTTCCCTCCTTCAGTGCCACTCACAATGGAGCAGAGGAGCCTGCGGAGCGCTTTGGCTGGCTGTCCCACACGGTCTGCACTGTGGAATGGAGGCTCAGGCTAGAGATGAGAAGAAGAGAAGAAGGTACAGACAGTCTGATGTGCAACAGTGTCAGTGTGGCCTGTAATTGGTACAATCTCATGTGTGCAACACAGTGTGTCAGTCAGTGTGTCCTGCAATAATTGCTGCCTGGCTCAAGCTGTAGACAGACAGTTTTATACACAGTATGTAGCAATCATATTCAGACTTTACAGTGTCCAGTGTAATGGCATCATATACACATTTATTATAGTATGGACAAATATTGTATACTGTATTGTGGGAAACATTGTCAAAAACCAAGGCATACTGCAAGCAGGTACACATAAATAACATCCACCCTCCACCCAAATTAGTTTGCTGTATACACTCTACACACTAAAACCCCTTTCACACCACACCGCCTATAGCGTCGGCGGTAAAATGCCGCTATTTTTAGCAGCGTTTTACCGTCAGATTTGCGGCACATTTCGGCCGCTAGCGGGGCGCTTTTACCCCCCGCTAGCGGCCGAGAAAGGGTTAAAACCCCCAGCAATATGACGCAATAGCGGCGTTTTGCCAGCGGTATTACAGCGCTGCCCCATTGATTTCAATGGGAGCAGCGGTGGAAGAGCGGTAAACACACCGCTCCTTGACCGCTCCAAAGAAGCTGCTGACAGGACTTTTCCTGAGGTCCTGTCAGCGCACCGCTCCAGTGTGAAAGCCCTCGGGCTTTCACACTACAGACAATGGTGCAGCTGTTTTAGGGCGGATTGCAGGCGCTATTTATAACGCTATAGTGCCTGCAAAACGCCCTTGGTGTGAAAGGGGTCTTAGCTGTGGCCTGGGTACTATGCTACATGAGTGTGGTAATCTGTTGTTCAATGGCATTCGTTTATTTTTTTGTGTGGGGGGGGCGCCTATAGAACATTTTGCTATGGGGCCCTGTGATTTCTAGTTACGCCCCTGGTTGGAATGTTATGTACAGACAAAAAAAAAAATACAATTTTTAAAAGTTTAGCCTATTTACTTAATAAGCTGTACTTTTATTTCAAGCATAATAGTTTGTTTTGTACAGACAAAAAAAAAATACAATTTTTAAAAGTTTAGCCTATTTACTTAATAAGCTGTACTTTTATTTCAAGCATAATACTTTTATATAAACGGAATTTCACCTTCCCAGTGTAACAAAATGACTTTCATTTTGTAAAACAACTCCACACTGAATGTTTTTTTATTTATTTTTTTTCAGAAAATTTTCAATATTTCCAGAAAAAAAATAGTTTTTTTTCCCCATGGCTTCAAAATGTCCGAAGATTTTACATCTCTAGTTCTAACGGTAGCATAAACAGAATTGGTGGCAATGGGCATGCCAATTTTGTACCTAACTCCATGGGAACTGGATAAAAGCCATATTTAATCTGATTTCTTTGGCAAGCATTTGTTGCAGAAGAACTTGGCATTACCATCAAGGATTTAGGATCCATGTCTTGTCTCTGGTTGATTCAATTGGATGACCCATTGCCAGAGATATGGCAAGCAATTATGAGCTTTATGTGTATTTGAGGATCATTCTACAGTGGTAGAGGCAAGTGCAGAGCAAACCAACTTCTTTTTTAGATGTAGATTGAGATCTCATTACCCAAGTAATGTGAAAAAACGAAGAAGATGCTTATCTTAGTCCATTGTGGGATTGCGCCTCCTCAGCCACCACTCCAGAACTCCCCAGCCTATCCTTACTTCATCACTGCTAGCACAAAATACGTTGTTTCTATGGGCATGGGAGAGAATGTGACCTCTTCCCATAAGGCAGTGCTTGTGCCTAGCGGCTAACCGCTGAGTCCTAGCACTGACACGGGGGGGGGGGGGGGGGGGTTTCACTAAAACTGGAGTGTGCAAAATTTTGCACACGTCTTCAGAGATACCAATCAGCACCCAGGTTATATTGTCAAAGCTTAATTGAACAAGCTGATGTTAGAAGCTGATTGGCTACCATGCACAGCTGCACCAGATTCTGAGTACTCCACTTTTAGTAAATCTCCCCCATGGAGACATCACTCCTGCTAGGCTTTAAAACCAGCTGACATGGGGTATTTTTTGTAGGTACAACTGAGAAATTAGCAGTGAGGGATCACTTGGGTGGTTGTGTGTTATAGAGGTTTTGGAGGGAGGAGCATGTACAATGCCATTATCACCTTGCCCTAGATTTCTTTATTTTTAAAAACAACATGACAATTTATTTTCTTACTTAAAAAGGGAGTCCTACAATAATATATGGAGAATTGTGCTTGTTCATGTGTATAACTTGTATTTCAGTTATTCATTTATTTTCGGTATATATGTGTGTGAAATGTTGCACACACTGGATCTCAATGCTAGGAGAAGTTTGTTGAATGGGTGTTTTTCACAATCCTGAAGCAGGCAGAAAAGAATTGCAGCATAGTGAAAGTGATTATTCCTTGGCAGACAGATGGTTAAACCACTCCAATCTGTCAACTATACAGGCAAATAGCATCTTTAAAAGAGAAGTATGGGATTTTTTTTTCATCCCATATTTATACTTACCTAGGTGGATGCAGCATCGGTCCGAAGCTGCATCTTTCCCCCGTTGCCTCTGCACTGAGAACCGAGCCACCGAATCACTGCCGATGGCTTGGTTCTCTCACCTCCCTAAGCGGAGAGATGCTGACTGTCAGTCAGCATCTCTCCTGCTCTGCTCCTCCACGCTCATTGGAGCTCTGAGCTGTGGAGGGGCAGGGAGCGGCCGTCTCAGCAGCTCGCTGAGAGGCTGATAGGCCTATCAGTCCAGGCACAGAAGTCGGGATGATGCGGCACCTGGACTGATCTGTGTGACGTCAGCAGAGAGCAGACTTCAGACCGCTCTCTGCGGAAAACAGGTCACAGGAATGCAAAACGAATTGCACTCCTGTGACCCTTAGGAGAAGCCCACCCGAATGAGCTCAGGCTGGACTTCTCCTTTAAAGGCCTACTAAACCAAAGTATCTAAAGGAATAACTGTAATTATGCACCCATTCACAAAGGATACATTTCTATGTACTTTGTGGCATTTTCCACTGCAATAAAAATTCATAGTCTTCAGAAAAACCATTGTTTTATGTGGGACATTTACACCAACACATTGGATGCTGCATTTATGTGTGCATTTTGTGGCTGAAGTCGATTAAAATGAAAGACTCAATTCACAAATTTAGCATACTAAAGTAAGTATACTTATTCATAAACAAAAAGTGAGTTATTTTTTCAGCGGAGTCCAAAGAAGTTTGGAAATTACCGTCACAAGGTTAAATTAGAGTGACTTTTACTTGTGTTGAAGCTTTGTGAATTGAGTCTAATGTGTCTAAATTGTGTAGCAATTAAACATGCCTTAAAGCATGCATTTTAGTGTAATCAAACCTTCCGTGTTCCAAAGAATATTTATTTCATTATACCATTTCAGATGTGACAATGAAAAGAAAAATCTCATTAGCAGCAATAGGCAGCAGAGATAGTTCTTTCTGACACACACACAAACACATGAAACAACCATATGTCAAACCTTGCTTTTTTCAATTTGTACTTTAACAAGATAAAGTACTTGTAGCTAGCTGGAAGAAGAAGTTTGCATGAGAAACATGCTCCACCAAGTGGTAGAACAAGTTGCTGCAAACAAGTTTTTGATCAAATGATTGCCCAAAACAAAGTGGTAAAACATAGCTTCCTTAAAAAAGTGGGCTTAGAGAAATGAGAACATTAGATGGCCCCCATATACTTTGTTAGCAACTAGACAAGTTTCTTTACTGTAAGCAACTTGAAGTACAAAAGATTTCTCCAAAGACTCCAACATTAAACCAGGTTAGCATTTTTCCAGTTCAGGATGGGGGAAGCAGATTATAGTTTTCAGTTCCACCTGTTTTTGTGTTAAGTCAGCAGCTACAAAATGTGTAGCTGCTGACTTTTAATAAACACACACTTACCTGTCCAACAGACCAGTGATGCGGCCACCCGAACCCTCGCTCCTCTCCCTCTCCTCAGCACCAGCAATACTACTATGGGCAACAGGTTGTAAAAGCCGGGTTCACACTGCACATTCGCGAGTCGCGCCCAATGTTCTGGGACCTGTGACGTGTCCCAGAAGATTGCTGGGATGGAGGGGGAGAGGAGGAGTTGCCTAGGTGGCTCAGGGCAGAAGTGGGAGCTGGGTAAATGTAAATGTGAAAACTAAAATAAATGACTTTTGGGTGGAACTCTGCTTTAAACACTTCAGGACCAGTATGACCGACCACAGGCAATGTAGCCCTACAGAACTTTTTTTTGTTTCAAAGTTGTGTTGTATAAATTAGCATTTCACTTTTGTAATCTATTCTATCAAATTATGCATTTTTTTTGTCAAAAAGGTTGAGCTGTCATCTGGTATTAGATCTGAATACAAAGATTCACATTTTAGATTTTAATTAGAAAAGTGTAAAAAACGTTAAAAAAAAATACATCATCCTGTTGTAGTTCCTAAAGATAGGTATGATTTTGAGTTTTCAAAGTCGAAGAATACCTTAGCATGTCGCTTTTTTGCAACGTAGAGGGGAATATTACAAAGTCAGAATGACTTAAACATTATTTAAATACACGTTCAAGTATATTACTTACATACTTGGATTAACTAAAGGTCTTTTATTCTACCTTTACTTACATATAATTCAGAGGAACAGTTTCACTTAACTGCTGGCTTCCCTAGCAGCTTGGAATCGCCCCCTCCCAATCCTGGAACTCTGTTTTGCGCGCTGCACCAAAGAGAATGGACCCAATGTCATAGTCCTGGAGTCTTGCAATTGTCTGCTCAAGTACCCAGCACTGTTTCATGCAAAAAAGAAGGGATGGCTTATATGCTCTCCATATCCAGAAGAACTAGTAGTTTCTGATAGATTTGTGTGCTTAACAGAGGTGGGCGAAAAAATGGGTGGGTGGCAGTTAAGGAGTATCACTGAGGAGATGAGTATAGCAGTATTTTTAACTCCAGCCAAGAACTCACGTTTTTTTATTCTTGGCTTTAAAACGGGAGTTACATGCCTGTCCCCCTTCCATCATAAATCCATAAAATAAGGGATTTATATCTCATTTTAGGATAATGGGCTGAGCCATGCAAATAATTTATTTTTCCCCTGTACCAACTGTGCATCAAGAACTGTGGAAACAATGTAATAGTATATTAGTAGTATAGCTTTGTAAAGGATATACGTACACCTGGTAGAAACTGATATAAACATGATAAGAACACCCATATAGCTAGCCTGCCTGACCAACCCTGTTGCTGACACTATGAAAAGTATTTTTCAGAAGTACATATATAGACTTGTACAAGAGTTGTATTCACCATTCCTTGTACCACCGGGAAATGGTAACTGTAAAAGCTACATTGTTTAAACAGGTCAGTTTAAAGAATAGTGGGGCCCATGCAGGTAACAGAAGATCAGTAAAAGAGTCTGCTGTAACTCAGTTTAGTCTATTGAGAAATGTTATGCTAAAGTAGTGACATCAGTTTCATGGGGCCCACCATAAGGATTTATTAAAAACTTCATTGTATATGACTATAGAATCTGTAAGAAAATGGTTTTCAATTACAGAAACGAGAGCAAACGACGTATACATCTATATCACTGATGTAATGGTGGACAAGCTGTTTCCAGCTGGAGGACATTAAAATAGACAGTCCTCTAAAGTTTACTACCTGAAATGAAGGCAAGTTTTTACATCTTGGAATGTTCAAGAACGACTTTTTATGTGGTATCTTAAAACAGAGGTGCTCATTAAATTTTATATCAGTCAGTATAAGCATTCTGTGAAACTGTAAATGTAATTTTGTCATTGTTTTGAAAATGAATGTTTCTCTGTACATCCTTATTAAAGGAGAAGTAGGGCCAAAGCAATTTTGGCCCCACTTCTCCTGTGGTTCACAGGGGTGCACATAGTTCTGTACTCCTGTACCTATTTTCAGCCGACTGTTATGGAGATCTCCTGACTTACAGTATGTGGAGATCCACCCAATATCCTGGATCGGAAGCTTGCTCAGCCTCTCAGAAAGCCACTGAATGCCTGAGCCAATCCCTCCTACCTGCCGCCCCCAACAATCCCACGCTCAAGGGTAGAGAGCCAGTGACTGACAGTCAATGGCTCTCTGCTCACTGAACACCGAGAACTGAGCGTTCAGCAGTGTTTGATTACTCAGTTCTTGGTCTAGAGTCGGCAGGGAGAGCTGCAGCTGGGATCGATGCTGCAGCCATCTAGATGAGTACGATTGATTGTCATTCTCGATTCCCACACTTCTCTTTTAAAGGAATGTAATTTCTAACATTCTGGGAGCCACAATAAACTACTTGTGTTGCCTCCCTTTAACTCTTTGTCTATGAGTTGCACATCTTGACCTCAGAACAATGAGGCAAAACAGCTAACATAGGTAGCAAGGATGTATACTTATGTCACATTAGAGGTAGAAAACATGTACTGTAAATCAGCCCCTGAGAAGTCCGTAAGCAGCCCTGAGCTTGTGTATGGGACTTTCTATAAGACCTTATCTGTTTTCACTGGGTAATAATCAGTTTTTAGATAAAAATGTACCTTGATTTGTCAAAGTCACGTTAATGCATTCTGTCGAAAATATTAACCACTTGCTTACTTGGCACTTAAACCCCCCTCCTGCCTAGACCAATTTTCAGCTTTCAGCGCTGTCACTCTTTGAACGAAAATTGCGCAGTCATGCTACAGTGTACCCAAATTACATTTTTATAATTTTTTTCCCACAAATGGAGCTTTCTTTTTGGTGGTATTTGATCACAGCTGGGATTTTTATTTTTTGCTAAACAAACAAAAAAATGGAAAATTTTGAAAAAAATAAAATCATGTTCCATAGTTTGTTATAAAATTTTGCAAACAGGTAATTTTTCTCGTTCATTGATATGCACTGATGAGGCGGCACTAGTGAGCACTGATAGGCACAGATAAGGCGGCACTGATGAGGACAGATAAGGCGGTACTGATGGGCACAGATAAGGCGGCACTGATGGCCCCTGATGGGTGGCACTGATGGGCACTGATAGGTACCACTGATGGGCGGCACTGGGCACTGATGGGCGGCACTGATGGGCACTGGTAGGTGACACTGATGGGCACTGATAGGTGGCACTGATGTGCAGAACTGTTGATGAGGCACTGATTGTGGGTACTGATAAGTAGCACTGTGGGCACTGCTGGGTGGCGCTGGTGGGCACTGGTAGGTGGCACAGTTGGGCACTGAGGAGCTGGTG
The DNA here is from genome assembly GCA_028564925.1 of Lithobates sylvaticus. Taxonomy (NCBI): domain Eukaryota; kingdom Metazoa; phylum Chordata; class Amphibia; order Anura; family Ranidae; genus Lithobates; species Lithobates sylvaticus. Next base: position 325,087,171 of record CM053029.1, on the reverse strand, counting down.
GCAGCTCTCCGTGATCGGGACTGATGTCCCTCTCACGGCTGCCGGTGATCGGCTTTTTTTTTCTCCTGGCACTGTCAGCGTGAGGAGAAAAAATAGCCGATTACCGGCTCTGTTTATAGCACATGATCAGCTGTCATTGGCTGACAGCTGATCACGTGGTGGACCCCTTACTCATAGACTCGCTGATCACAGAGCGCACCGCGCGCGCCATGCAGGAGGCACGCAGGCAATAGCGTGGATTTGAAGAAGTTAAGCAACATTAGCAGAGGTTTATTCTCCAGGCTGATGCATACAGTAATAAGAACAATGGCAAAAATTAACAGAAAGCTAGTCAAAGTGGTTTAGTGACATTCTTCTGTAGTATACAGCCAATCCATGTTTTCAAAAACAAAATGTAGCTAAAAAAAATTACAAAGTGCAATTTACGATCACAGAGCCTAGGAAAGGGACCTCCCACCTTCAGAAATATTTAAGGTTAGATGGAAAACCTGCCCACACGTAGACCACTGTGCCCCATTCCTTTGGTTCCTGCATTACTTGAATATTCTACAGATACTCCTTGTTTAACGACTTACCTGTTTAACGACCACTCAGACTTACGACCAGCTCTCCCACCCAAGCGACACGCTATACATCATTGTATTGTACAGTACAGAATTTTAATTTGTGTTCTGTACTTATGCAAAATTAAAACAACATTATTGAGTTGGAGTTTTGTGTTTAGACATTTTTTTCACAATACAGTACAGTACAGTAGTTAACCACTTCAGCCCGGGAAGAATTTACCCCCTTCCTGACCAGAGCACTTTTTGCGATTCGTCACTGCGTTGATTTAAATGACAATTGCGCGGTCCTGTGATGTTGTACCCAAACAAAATGTACGTCCTTTTTTCCCACAAATAGAGCTTTCTTTTGGTGGTATTTGATCGCTTCTGCATTTTCTTTTTTGCGCTATAAATGAAAAAAAAGCGACAATTAAAAAAAAAAAAAAACATTATTTTTAACTTTTTGCTATAATAAATATCCCCCAAAAATATATAATAAAAATGTTTTTTTCCTCAGTTTAGGCCGATATGTATTCTTCTACATATTTTTGGTAAAAAAAAATCGCAATAAGCGTATATTGATTGGTTTGCGCAAAAGTTATAGCGTCTACAAAATAGGGGATAGATTTATAGCATTTTTATAATTTTTTTTTTACTAGTAATGGCGGCATTATCATGACTGCGACATTATGGTGGACAACATCGGATAATTTTGACACATTTTTGGAACCATTGGTATTAATACAGAGATCAGTGCGTTAACTGTGTTCCCTGAGAGGTGATTCTAACTGAAGGGGGAGGGACTAACTACAGGAAGTGACAGATCGTGGTTCCTAGCTAATAGGAACACACAATCTGTCACTCCTGTCAGAACAGAACAGGGAAGTGTGTGTTTACACACACTCATCCCTGTTCTGTGTCTCCAGCTCACGATCACTCGTGGCCGGCTGTCATCACGACCGTCAGCCACGAGCATCCGCACCCCCACTGTGCAGCGGGCGTGTGCCTGCTATGCAGACCCCGCAAGCTAACGTATAGTTACGTGGTTTTGCGCACGGGAGCCAAGCGGTTAAAGAATGCTTAAACTATTGATTACCTGTGGCTTCTCGTTTAACAACCAATTCGTTTAGCGACCTGGTCGTTGGAACGGAACCTGGTGGTTAAGTGAGGAGTACCTGTATATCAAACTTTCAGATGCATATAAATTGGCTATACCTATAAAATGATAATTTTAGCATCCTCTAAGATTAGGCCCATTTCATAAAACAGGTTAGGGACTGGTCCTGGGAGGTGGGACCATGTGGTTATACTTGTTGACCGATTAAAGTTTTTCCTGTAAAGACATCCTTGGTGTGCAACTTTTCCTATGGATTACACCAAATCTTTTAGAAACTGATAAACTGCTTCTAAGCGGTCTAACCGTTAACCTCTTAACTTCTTGTGAAAACATCCCCTACCATATTCAAGGTTGACTCCATTGCTGATGTGCAGCTGGTAAGGACCTATTTAAAAAAATTTGTAAAGTTAAAGAAATTCAAACACATTTAGATTCTGAAATGGCGTTTGTTTTTATCGGTACGGTTTTCCACTGGCACAAACTCATATGCTTTCTACAGTGTTGGCAGCGGAGTGTAAACATGCTTCTTTTATTTAACGACCTTTGGCTGCAGACAAACTTATCAGAGGTGGCGTGAAAGGCAGCACCCATTCAAATACTTGTTAGAAATCTGGCACCTGAAATCGAAAGACAGGAAGGGGGCATGTAAGGGGAAAAGGCCGTGCAATACTTTATCTTAAAAGGATACAGTTATTGAGCTCTGGGAAAGCAGACGGCTTGTCTGTGTATGTCTGCTGGTATTTTAGAAAACTTCTGTTGAATAAGCATTCAAAGATTTACCGTAAGAAGATAAGAATGGACAAGATGAGCTATTTTTAGGCATGAGAAAATGTTTCGCTTTAGGAAGACTAGGGTTGTGTGGAGAAAGACAATAACTCCCGTGCAAGATGAAGCAATGCTAAAAACAAACAAGTCTTTCTCACCTGCTATATCTTTTTCATACAAGAAATTCCAAATATTTCAAGCAAAAAAAACACCTTATTTTACCAATTTCATGTACAATATTTCCTGTTTGCTACAGTATACCAGTGCCCCAACTAAAGATGATATACCACTAGCAGAAAACAATTTTTTTTAACCTTTACAAACCAAGTGTAACAAAACCTAATGCTGCGTACACAAGAGTGGAATTTCCGTCCAAAAAATCTTGGATGTTTTTTTCTACGGAATTCCGCTCAAGCTTGGCTTGCATACACACGATCACACAAAAGTTCTCTGAACTTTTGACTGCCAAGAACGTGGTGACGTACAACACTACGACGAGCCGAGAAATTGAAGTTCAATCTTTTCGAGCATGCGTCAAATTATTTCCGAGCATGCGTGATTTTTTGCGCATCCGAATTGCATACAGACGATCGCATTTTCGGATAGGAACTTTTCCCGACCGAAAAATAGAGAACATGCTCTCAATCTTTTGCTGGCTGGAATTCCGCCAGCAAAAGACCGATGGAGCATACACACAGTCACATTTTCTGACAAAAAGCTCTCATCTGAGTTTTGCTGGCGGCATTTCCGATCGTGTGTACGGGGCATAAGAATCTGAATTATGGAAATATCTCCAACAGTGAGGTGTGGGATGCAGGAAGGGGCAGGATAGCGCTTTATTCTGCATGCTGAAGTTGGGATATGTATAAAGGAGCACCCAAAAATGAAAGCTTTTTGGGTGTTTAAAGCCATATAACGTTAAGTGCAGTCACACCAGATCCCTAGTTGTCTGTCACATTGGTGATTTAGTCTAGGTTCACATTGGAGCAATTTGTCATGCGATTTGAGAGATCAAATCGCATGACAAGTCGCAGCCTATTGGCGGCAATGGCACTGTTTCAATCGGTGTGAAACCGATTTTGCGGTGCCGCACCAATTTTCAAAAGTAATTCCTGCTCTACTTTTGCTGATTTCAGGTGCGACTTCAATAGACATCTGTGTATGAAGCCACACAGATGTCTATCAAGTAGCAAATGAAATTGCGCTACTTCAAGTGAAGTAGCACGATTTCAAAGTAGCATCAATGTGAACCAGGGCTTAAACAGACCGTTATTAAAGAAGAAGTATAGCCAAGGCAATTTTTTGGCTTTAGTCCTCCTGGGGATCATAGGAGTGCAGTTTGTTCTACACTGTGACCCATTTTCAGCCGACAGCAGCTAAGGCCCTCTGTTGATTGACGTCACTCAGCCGTTCCAGGCTCTGAAATATGGTATGAATCTACCTAGGATTCAGGGCTGGTACCTGGCTCAGGCTCTAAGAGCCTGAGCCAGCTGCTCCCATCACCTACACAGCCCAGTGCTCCAGTGAGCATGGGGGGGAGGTCAGAGCAGAGAGCTGGTGACTGACAGTGCTCAGAGCAGAGGGGAGAACTGAGCAATCAGCAGTGTATGATAGTTCAATTGTTAGTGCAGAGCTGGCAGGGGACAGATGCAGCATTGGATCGATGCTGCATCCACCTAAGGGAGTATAAATCTTAATTTTTTTTACAAAAGCCATGATTCTCTTTTAAAATGATAATAAATGCTCAGTTTTATCAACCACTTCAGAATTTACCCCCCTCCTGACCGGGCCATTTTTTGCGATACGGCACTGCATCACTTTAACTGACAACTGTGTGGTCGTGCTACGCTGTACCCACAAATAGAGCTTTCTTTTGGTGGTATTTGATCACCTCTGCGGTTTTTATTTTTCGCGCTATAAACAAAAAAAGGCCAGCAATATTGAAAAAACACACAATATTTTTTACTTTTTGCTATAATAAATATTCCCCAATTTAAAAAAAATAAATAAAAATTCTTCATCTGTTTAGGCCAATATATACTCTTCTACATATTTTTGGTAAAAGAAAATCGCAATAAGCGTATATTGATTGGTTTGCGCAAAAGTTATAGCGTCTAAAAACTATGGGAAAGATTTATAGCATTTTTATTATTATTTTTTTACTAGTAATGGCAGTGATCTGCGATTTTTAGCGGTACTGCGACATTGCGGCGGACAGATCGGACACTTTTGACACATTTTTGGGATCATTGACATTTATACAGAGATCAGTGCTATAAATATGCACTGATTACCGCGTAAATGTCACTGGCAAAGGGTTAAATGTGTTCCCTCGTGGGGGATTCTAACTGTATAGGGATGTGACTGACTGGGGAGGAGACATATCGTTGTTCCTACTTTGGAGGAAAACACGATCTGTCTTCTGTCCCCTGTTTACACACACAAATCTTGGCTCTCGCTCTCATGCCCGCAATCGTGGGTGGCCTGTAGCAATCGTGCGCACCAGCCACGTGCATCGGTTCCCCTGCCGCGCAGCGGGCGTGCGCATGCCTGCTATGCCTCTTAAAGGGGGCTACTTACCTATACGGTGGTTTGCACAGCAGTGCCATTCTGCCGCCGTATATATATATATATGTGAGGCAGTCAGGAAGTGGTTAAGCGCTTTCCGCAGCTGAGTAAAGACTTACTGAGTAAGGTCAGCCATAGACTTTTTAAATCTCGGCAGGTTCAGCAGCAACCAGCCAAGATACAAACCAAGAATGAGCAGGCTGAATGTACCAAGTTGATCAATTGGTCAACTTGGGTACAACCTGAATGTACCAAGTTGATCAATTGGTCAACTTGTGTACAGAATATGAATTATTATTTACTATTCTCAGAATACAGTCTTTTTATCATTATTATTATTATTATACAGGATTTATATAGCGACAACAGTTTGCGCAGCACTTCACAACATGAGGGCAGACAGTACAGTTACAATACAATTTAATACAGGAGGAATCTGATGTCCCTCATCGTTAGAGCTTACAAACTAGAAGGCAGGGTCAAGTGAAACAAAAGGTAATAACTGTGGAAGATGAGCTGATGGAGAAAATAAACATATAGTTGTTAGGTGTGGGTAGGATAGGCTTCCCTGAAGAGAAGGGTTTTCAGGGATCACCTAAAAGCTAATAGAGTGGGAGATAATCTGACAGATTGGGCTAGGGAGTTCCATAGGATTGGAGAGGCTCTGGAAAAGTCCTGGAGGCGAGCATGGGAGGAGGTGACAAGGGAGCTAGAGAGCAGGAGGTCTTGAGAGGATCGAAGAGAACGATTAGGTTGGTATTTTGAGACTAGGTTAGTGATGTAGCTGGTGGCTAAGTTGTAGATGACTTTGTAAGTAGTTTTCAGTATTTTGACCGTTGCCACCAGTTTGTGATGGAGGTGTGGGTAGAACAGAACATACACAGAGAGCAGGAGGGATTTTAGGGCCCCTGACTAAGGGGTTCTTTATTTTAGGGGGGTTAAAAAACAGGGAGTCAGGTAAGGGTAACCACAAGGCAATAATTCCAACACCATGAGAGATATGCAAAAATATAACAGGGTGGAAACAGGGCACATCAAGGGATAAGTGAAGAGGCACAGGGCAACAAGTTTAGTCCAGCAGGGGTTTAGTTCAGGATCACAGGGCACAATCAGGTACAGCAAAGTCCAGGGGCACAGGGCAGCAATTTAGTACAGCAGGGGCTTAGTTCAGGATCTCAGGACACAATCTGGTACAGAAAAGTCCAGGGGCACAGGACAGAAATTTAGTACGGCAGGGGCTTACTTCAGGATCACATGGCACAATCCAGGCACAGAGAATAGCATGCCCCAATCCAGTTTTCTATCCATTTGCAAACTGATTTTTCCAAGCCAGTAGACTTTGCCTTATATATTAGCTGTGTGCAGGGATCAGAGTTAAATGCTTTGGAAAAATCCAAGTATACCACATCCACAGTCACTCTTTTGTCTAAGGTTTTACTTACCACCTCATAAAAAGAAATCAGATTTGTTTGACAACTTCAGCCTTTCGTGTATCCATCCTGGCTATTGCTTTAACCCTTTGGTGCCGGCAGCATGCAAATATGTGGCAGGCCTTAGTGCTAGCAGCTACATATTTGCATGTGTAGCATCCTCTACCTGAAGGTAGGTGCTAGAATAGGATTTTATAGGCTCAGGGTCTAGGTGCAGGTAAATCTGGTCAGGCTTGTGCTTTGGGCTGGGCCTGGTTGTTTTGATTTGGGACTGGGAGTGTGCAGTGTGGTGGTGGGTGTGGTCACCTGTGCTCGGATTCAGAGATGCTCCCTTGTTTTCAGAAAGATGGTTCTGGAACAAGGGTTGGACCTAAGGTCAGAGTGGCAGGGAGCTCATGAGAGGAACAGAAGTCCGCCTTTTACCATGTGTTGGGCTGTCAGGGGGGAGGTACCTAGTATCTCTGTCATGGTAGGCACATTGGTAATATCTTCCAAAGACTGTGTGGCTGCCAAGCTCATTGGGCCATCGGGGAGAGGCTGTGTAGGTCTTTGGCTCATTGATTTGCCGAGGCAACACCATAATGGTCTGGAATTAGGTGGAATTATTCAGAGTTATTTTTTCTTGTCCCAACGGAAGTGGAGCTACAGGGATCTAGCAATATACAGAAGAAGGAGACTGGGAATGCTAGATGTGCATCAATTTTCAAAGCCAAGGCTGCCAAATAATGTCTTACAAAGTACTAAATGCTATAGGCATCTCATATCATCCCTTGTCCCACCCAAGTTGTATTCTCTAATAAACTCAACAAAACCACGCAAATGACTGCTCATTGTCTTAACTGATAGATGGTGGTCTGGCAGCAGGGTGATTGGTGGATTGCTAGTAACCAAGTGGTGAACATACCGCTACACATGAATTAGTATACATACAGCTGTGCCGAGAACATGCGCCCTGCGTTGTCCCGATACAGTTACCAGCAGCTAACAGAAAGCTCCCGGTCACAAGTAGCAATCGTGAGCTTTCCGATCATGTGATCGCCTTGACAGCCAATTATGGCGGTCACATGATCATAAACCCCGCCCTGTCTCCCAGCATCATGAACCCTGTAAAGGGACAGGAGGTCCAGGTTTCAAGGGCCCCCACCTCAATGCAATTTTGCTCTTCACCCCAACATCTCAAAAAACTAGACATGGGAACCATCAAAAAATTTGTTCCGTTTCGTTCCGTTTCGATTCGTAAAAAAAAAAAAAATCGTAATTCGTAATTCATGTACGAATTCCGTTCGAATTCGTATGAAATACGAAATTCGTACGAATCGTTAAACAAAAATTTGAATCGTTACGAATCGTTAATAATCACTCGCGGCTAATGCATTGCCGGTTCCCGTAACACATAGAATAATTCGAATCCAACTACCAAATATCGAATTTCAACTAATACGAAGGAAATTATTATAGCGGATATAACGAATGATTCAAATGAATTCGAATGATTCGAATGACAAAGTGTCATTTTTGCAGGAAAAAAAGCTATTTAAAATCACTCGGGACTATTGCCCGCTAATGAATTGTCGGCTCCGTAACACAGAGAACAGTCATTCATTGATAAAAAAAAAAAAAAAAGCATGGGGGTCCCCCCAAATTCAATAACCAGGCCCTTCAGGTCTGCTATGGATATTAAGGGGAACCCCAGCCAAAAAAAAAAATAAAATGGCGTGGGGTCCCCCCTAAATATCCATACCAGACCCTTCAGGTCTTGGATGGATTTTAAGGGGAACCCCGGCCAAAAAAAAAAAAAAGAATGACGTGGGGGTCCCCCTAAAAATCCATACCAGACCCTTTATCCGAGCACGCAACCTGGCAGGCCGCAGGAAAAGAGGGGGGACGAGAGCGCCCCCCCCCCCCTGAACCGTACCAGACCACATGCCCTCAACATTGGGAGGGTGCTTTGGGGTCCCCCCCCAAAGCACCTTGTCCCCATGATGTTGATGAGGACAAGGGCCTCATCCCCACAACCCTGCCCATTGGTTGTGGGGGTCTGCGGGCGGGGGGCTTATCGGAATCTGAAAGCCCCCTTTAACAAGGGGACCCCCAGATCCTGGCCCCCCCTGTGTGAAATGGTAAGGGGGTACAAAAGTACCCCTACCATTTCACCAAAAAAGTGTCAAAAATTGTAAAAATGACAGGAGACGGTCTTTGACAATTCCTTTATTAAAATCTTCTTTCTTCTGGTCTTCCTTCTTCCTTTCTTCATCCTTCGGTTTCTTCATCTTCTCCTTCCGGCATCTTCTTCCATCTTCTTCTTCCACCATCTTCTTCCCCCGATCCGCTTCTTCTTGCGCTGGTCTTCTCGTCCTTCTTGTCCGGCATCTTCTTCCATGGCATCGGCGTCTGTTCTTCTGTCGGGCCGCTCCTTGCAATGGGAGGCTCCCGATGTGTGAGGCTTCGCTCCGTCTGACAGGTCTTTTATAACGGAGGGCTGGGGTTCCCCTTAATATCCATAGCAGACCTGAAGGGCCTGGTTATTGAATTTGGGGGGACCCCCACACTTTTTTTTTTATCAATGAATGCCGACAATTCATTAGCCGGCAATAGCCGCGAGTGATTTTAAATAGCTTTTTTTCCTGCAAAAATTACACTTTGTCATTCGAATCATTCGAATTCATTCGAATCATTCGTTATATCCGCTATAATAATTTCTTTCGAATTAGTTGAAATTCAATATTGATAGTTTGATTCGAATAATTAATTTGGAGCTGAAGTTCTTTATTTTAGGGGGGTTAAAAAACAGGGAGTCAGGTAAGGGTAACCACAAGGCAATAATTCCAACACCATGAGAGATATGCAAAAATATAACAGGGTGGAAACAGGGCACATCAAGGGATAAGTGAAGAGGCACAGGGCAACAAGTTTAGTCCAGCAGGGGTTTAGTTCAGGATCACAGGGCACAATCAGGTACAGCAAAGTCCAGGGGCACAGGGCAGCAATTTAGTACAGCAGGGGCTTAGTTCAGGATCTCAGGACACAATCTGGTACAGAAAAGTCCAGGGGCACAGGACAGAAATTTAGTACAGCAGGGGCTTACTTCAGGATCACATGGCACAATCCAGGCACAGAGAATAGCATGCCCCAATCCAGTTTTCTATCCATTTGCAAACTGATTTTTCCAAGCCAGTAGACTTTGCCTTATATATTAGCTGTGTGCAGGGATCAGAGTTAAATGCTTTGGAAAAATCCAAGTATACCACATCCACAGTCACTCTTTTGTCTAAGGTTTTACTTACCACCTCATAAAAAGAAATCAGATTTGTTTGACAACTTCAGCCTTTCGTGTATCCATCCTGGCTATTGCTTTAACCCTTTGGTGCCGGCAGCATGCAAATATGTGGCAGGCCTTAGTGCTAGCAGCTACATATTTGCATGTGTAGCATCCTCTACCTGAAGGTAGGTGCTAGAATAGGATTTTATAGGCTCAGGGTCTAGGTGCAGGTAAATCTGGTCAGGCTTGTGCTTTGGGCTGGGCCTGGTTGTTTTGATTTGGGACTGGGAGTGTGCAGTGTGGTGGTGGGTGTGGTCACCTGTGCTCGGATTCAGAGATGCTCCCTTGTTTTCAGAAAGATGGTTCTGGAACAAGGGTTGGACCTAAGGTCAGAGTGGCAGGGAGCTCATGAGAGGAACAGAAGTCCGCCTTTTACCATGTGTTGGGCTGTCAGGGGGGAGGTACCTAGTATCTCTGTCATGGTAGGCACATTGGTAATATCTTCCAAAGACTGTGTGGCTGCCAAGCTCATTGGGCCATCGGGGAGAGGCTGTGTAGGTCTTTGGCTCATTGATTTGCCGAGGCAACACCATAATGGTCTGGAATTAGGTGGAATTATTCAGAGTTATTTTTTCTTGTCCCAACGGAAGTGGAGCTACAGGGATCTAGCAATATACAGAAGAAGGAGACTGGGAATGCTAGATGTGCATCAATTTTCAAAGCCAAGGCTGCCAAATAATGTCTTACAAAGTACTAAATGCTATAGGCATCTCATATCATCCCTTGTCCCACCCAAGTTGTATTCTCTAATAAACTCAACAAAACCACGCAAATGACTGCTCATTGTCTTAACTGATAGATGGTGGTCTGGCAGCAGGGTGATTGGTGGATTGCTAGTAACCAAGTGGTGAACATACCGCTACACATGAATTAGTATACATACAGCTGTGCCGAGAACATGCGCCCTGCGTTGTCCCGATACAGTTACCAGCAGCTAACAGAAAGCTCCCGGTCACAAGTAGCAATCGTGAGCTTTCCGATCATGTGATCGCCTTGACAGCCAATTATGGCGGTCACATGATCATAAACCCCGCCCTGTCTCCCAGCATCATGAACCCTGTAAAGGGACAGGAGGTCCAGGTTTCAAGGGCCCCCACCTCAATGCAATTTTGCTCTTCACCCCAACATCTCAAAAAACTAGACATGGGAACCATCAAAAAATTTGTTCCGTTTCGTTCCGTTTCGATTCGTAAAAAAAAAAAAAATCGTAATTCGTAATTCATGTACGAATTCCGTTCGAATTCGTATGAAATACGAAATTCGTACGAATCGTTAAACAAAAATTTGAATCGTTACGAATCGTTAATAATCACTCGCGGCTAATGCATTGCCGGTTCCCGTAACACATAGAATAATTCGAATCCAACTACCAAATATCGAATTTCAACTAATACGAAGGAAATTATTATAGCGGATATAACGAATGATTCAAATGAATTCGAATGATTCGAATGACAAAGTGTCATTTTTGCAGGAAAAAAAGCTATTTAAAATCACTCGGGACTATTGCCGGCTAATGAATTGTCGGCTCCGTAACACAGAGAACAGTCATTCATTGATAAAAAAAAAAAAAAAAAAAGCATGGGGGTCCCCCCAAATTCAATAACCAGGCCCTTCAGGTCTGCTATGGATATTAAGGGGAACCCCAGCCAAAAAAAAAATAATATGGCGTGGGGTCCCCCCTAAATATCCATACCAGACCCTTCAGGTCTTGGATGGATTTTAAGGGGAACCCCGGCCAAAAAAAAAAAAAGAATGACGTGGGGGTCCCCCTAAAAATCCATACCAGACCCTTTATCCGAGCACGCAACCTGGCAGGCCGCAGGAAAAGAGGGGGGACGAGAGCGCCCCCCCCCCCCCATGAACCGTACCAGGCCACATGCCCTCAACATTGGGAGGGTGCTTTGGGGTCCCCCCCCAAAGCACCTTGTCCCCATGATGTTGATGAGGACAAGGGCCTCATCCCCACAACCCTGCCCATTGGTTGTGGGGGTCTGCGGGCGGGGGGCTTATCGGAATCTGAAAGCCCCCTTTAACAAGGGGACCCCCAGATCCTGGCCCCCCCTGTGTGAAATGGTAAGGGGGTACAAAAGTACCCCTACCATTTCACCAAAAAAGTGTCAAAAATTGTAAAAATGACAGGAGACGGTCTTTGACAATTCCTTTATTAAAATCTTCTTTCTTCTGGTCTTCCTTCTTCCTTTCTTCATCCTTCGGTTTCTTCATCTTCTCCTTCCGGCATCTTCTTCCATCTTCTTCTTCCACCATCTTCTTCCCCCGATCCGCTTCTTCTTGCGCTGGTCTTCTCGTCCTTCTTGTCCGGCATCTTCTTCCATGGCATCGGCGTCTGTTCTTCTGTCGGGCCGCTCCTTGCAATGGGAGGCTCCCGATGTGTGAGGCTTCGCTCCGTCTGACAGGTCTTTTATAACGGAGGGCTGGGGTTCCCCTTAATATCCATAGCAGACCTGAAGGGCCTGGTTATTGAATTTGGGGGGACCCCCACACTTTTTTTTTTATCAATGAATGCCGACAATTCATTAGCCGGCAATAGCCGCGAGTGATTTTAAATAGCTTTTTTTCCTGCAAAAATTACACTTTGTCATTCGAATCATTTGAATTCATTCGAATCATTCGTTATATCCGCTATAATAATTTCTTTCGAATTAGTTGAAATTCAATATTGATAGTTTGATTCGAATAATTAATTTGGAGCTGAAATTCGTAAACGGAATTTTTCCTGCAAAAATGACACTTTGTCATTCGAATCATTCGAATTCATTTGAATCATTCGTTATATCCGCTATAATAATTTCTTTCATATTAGTTGAAATTCGATATTTGGTAGTCGGATTCGAATAATTTGGCGACGAAATTCGTAAACGGAATTTCGTATTCCGTACAGAATTCGTATTCGAAAAAATTCGTACTACGGATTCGTAAATTCGTACGAATTTCGAAAAATTCGGACGAATTACGAATTCGTACGAAACTAATCGCACACACATAGAATTATCTACAAAAAACTTTGCAGACCCCCTTCACATCATTCACACAGTGTCCTCAGTTCCTTTTCATGTCACAGCACTCCATTACATTGCAGCCTCTTCACATCACAGCACCCCATTACCAGTGATGTAAGTAACTGAGTTAAAATAAACGGAGTTACATAACGCAGTTACTTTAGAGGGTAACGAGTAATCTAACTGATTACTTTTCCCCTCATGGTAACTCAGTTCCCATTACTTTGGCTTAGTTACCCCAATTACATCTACCGCCACTAGATGGCAGTAGTGTAATTCCGGTATCTTGCCGAAAAAGTTCCCCTGCCGGATAAGGACCCCCTGTACTGTGCAGGCGCAGGGCTTGCGCAGTACGAAGGACTACGGAGCTTCCGAAAATTGCCGAACCTAAACAGCTCTGAGTGAACTCTACACCGCGCAGGTGCAGTTAACATGTAATTGTACAAGGCGATGTCACACGCTCCCGATGCTCGTGCTACTCTGCAAGGGGCGTCTATTGTGTAAGTAAGGGGCGGGTCTAGTATTACTGTAACCAAGGGGCGCATTTTTTATTATTGTTATATATTGAGTTCTGCCCATTAATTTAACATTCGCCCTCTTCTGTAGCCATCCGCCCCTTACACGATATAATAATAGACCCGCCCCTTGCTTACACGCTATAACAGATCTGCCCCTTGGTTAGAGTAATAATAGAGCAGCCCCTTGGTTACACGACATATAACAATAATAATAAATGCGTCCCTTGCTTACAGTAATACTAGACCCGCCCCTTAGTTACATGTGTAGAATATTTAAAAAAAAAGTCAGTTACTTTGCTGCGTAACTAATTACTTTTCCAATGTAGTAACTGAGTTACTAACGCAATTACTTTTTGGGAGAAGTAATTTGTAACTTAACTAATTACTTTTTTAAAGTAAGATGACCAACACTGCCCATTACATTGCAGACATTTTCGCACTATAGTGCCCATTTACACATCACAGCACCCCAATTACATTGCAGCCATTGTCACATCACACATTCACATGTAGGTGTTTTGGATGCCAACATCTGCGCAGGCACAGCAGCCCATTCATTTGAGTGGGCTACCATGCCTTTGTTTCCTGAAGAAAAAAAGGTACATACAGCATTTTAAAAATGCAGTAGAATTGAAATGCATTCTGCTTTTGCACTATGCGACTTACCTGTAGTTCCTGCACACACAAACGCACTGTGTTTTTAAAAGTGTGGCCTAAACATCTAAAAATGCAGCAAGTTTGCTGGTGCAGGAACTGCAGGCAAGTCACATGGTGCAAAAGCAGAATGGACAGACAGTGCTGTATTTCACTGCTTGGTGGGCATACGTGTGCGCAGCGTATTACATGATGCATGCACATTTTTGCACATAGGTTGCTGTGCCTGCGCAAATGTGGGCCACCAAAACACATTGCGAAAATTGTTTTGAAAAAAAAAAACATCAATTGCAGCCACTGTGCCATCAAACGCTGCCACTGTACCATCAATTGCAGCACTGTGCCCATCAAACACTGCCACTGTGCCCTCAAACGCTGCCACTGTGCCCTCAAACGCTGTTACTATGCCATCAATTGCAGCCACTGTGCCAAGCGCTGCCACTGTGCCCATCAAATGCTGCCACTGTGCCATCAAACGCTGCCACTGTGCCACCAAATGCTGCCACTGTGCCCATTAAACGCTGCCACTGTGCCCATTAAACGCAGCCACTGTGCCCAGCCACTGTGCCCATTAAAAGCAGCCACTGTGCAAATTAAACGCAGCCACTGTGCCCATCAAACACTGCCTCTGTGCCCTAAAAACGCTGCCACTGTGCCCTCAAACGCTGCCACTGTGACATCAATTGCAGCCACTGTGCCCATTAAACGCTGCCACTGTGCCCATTAAACGCTGCCACTGTGCCCATTAAACGCTGCGACTGTGCCATCAAATGCTGCCACTGTGCCCATTAAACGCTGTCACTGTGCTCATCAAACGCAGCTACTGTGCCAGCCTGAGTGGCGGCTGGTGCTCCAAATATTTTTTTTTGGGGGGTGGGGGCGAAAATTGTTTTGAAAAAAAAAACATCAATTGCAGCCACTGTGCCATCAAACGCTGCCACTGTGCCATCAAACGCTGCCACTGTGCCATCAATTGCAGCACTGTGCCCATCAAACACTGCCACTGTGCCCTCAAACAAACGCTGCCACTGTGCCATCAAACGCTGTTACTATGTCATCGATTGCAGCCACTGTGCCAAGTGCTGCCACTATGCCCATTAAACGCTGCCCCTGTGCCCATCAAATGCTGCTACTGTGCCATCAAACGCTGCCACTGTGCCATCAAATGCTGCCACTGTGCCCATTAAACGCTGCCACTGTGCCCATTAAAAGCTGCCACTGTGCCAATTAAACACAGCCACTGTGCCCATCAAACACTGCCACTGTGCCCTAAAAACGCTGCCACTGTGCCCTCAAACGCTGCCACTGTGCCATCAATTTGAGCCACTGTGCCCATTAAACGCTGCCACTGTGCCCATTAAACGCTGCCACTGTGCTCATCAAACGCAGCCACTGTGCCAAACGCTGCCACTGTGCCCATCAAACACTGCCAGTGTGCCCATCAAATGCCAGTGTGCCCTTAAATGCCCCTAGTTTGACCCCCCCGCCCGCTCGCCGTCTGCCCGGCACTTACCCTGTCTTGGTGGGGCAGCGGGTGACAGCGACGAGTGGAGTCCTTTGTGCGTCTCCAGCTGTGGCCATAGATAGATTCATGCAATGCATGAATTGGTGCTAGAGGGGGTGGCAGGTTTTTAAAATTTCTACTGTTCTACACATGGGGTGCGGGAGCCAGGGGAGGAGAAAGAAGACCTACCTTATCCTCCTGGTCAGCTCAGTTCCGAACCCGATCAATTCCTCCACACTGCTGGTCTGCTGCTATTGCTAGTTTCACTCCAGGCACCAGCACTTTCTCTGACAGCACTCCACAGTCTCCACTCCGTGCCGCCGTCTGACTCCTCCTACCGAGGCCTCCGCAGCCGCTCCTCCGAGTCCGATCACATACATGCTTGCAGGCAGCATAGCAAGGGGTGGGCCAGAGCGTCAGGGGAGCTCAAGGCCCCGCCCACCCGCGGCCAGCTCCTTCATCGAAATGAATGCAGCACTGGCACTGCTGCACACTACTGTGTGCATGCCTGCTTATGCCGGCTGATAACTGTCTGCGACAGACAGACACACACTCTTTACACACTCTTTACCACAGACCGATTTGTGGGCACCGCATGGGCTTAAGGAGCAGCTCTGATTTGGGCCCCAAACACTGAAAGGGCCCTGGGCAGCTGCCCCGTTTGCCCTGTGGTAAAGACGGCCCTGTCTAGCAAAAACTCTTGTATGTGGCCTTTAATTAAACTCAAAATCATCCAACTATAGAAGTTAAGCAAACCTGTCTGTAGTTAAAAGACTCTGATCCCTTTTTAAATACAGGCACTACATTGGCTTAATGCCACTTAATCAAGTGGTACCACGCCAGTCATTAAAGAGTTGCAGGCCTCTTCTGTTTAGAACTGTAGGATCTGGTTGCCGTTAAGCTGCTCCGCCACCACTGTGAGTGCAACTGTATTTTGTTCTTTTTTTGTTTTTTACAAATAAATATCTTTTAGGACTGGTGCACTTCTTTGTTTTTTATGTTTCCGTTGAATATTTTTGTCAGCACAGGTATATTAACAACTATACCCTAGCTATGTAAAGAAGTTGTGCAAAGAACACAAGTCTGTCCACTGATGTTCTATGCACAAAATGGTTGTCTCTTTCTGTCAGTTCACCATTAGTCAAAGCAAGTTCGCCCAATACAGAATCCAACTCCCTTATTTCTTGGATGAGAGGATACAAAGAGCCAAAAGAGGTAAACAGGCCCCATAGGGCTGGGCAATGCTCAGCAGTGTTTTGGCAAACATAAGGTACCCAGTCATATTATTGGTTTTGCAGTATTACAGACTGTAACTATTTCAGGCCAACAGTGTATGACGTACATATATTTCTAGATCCTTTGCCATCACCGTCACCCTGTTTTACCCCACGCTAACTGTATTTCCAAGTAACTGCCCAATCAGTGTGTTTACGTTTGCAAGCTGGAAACATCTTCTTTGGATTGTGTTACAGTACATAGCTTTGTATGATCTGCAACCATGGAAATAGTACTTTTAATTCCAAAAACTTTTATATCATTTATAAACAAGTTAAACAGTCATGTTTGTTTAAATAAATCTGTCTTTTATAAATCCATGACATCATTTACAATATTTTCTATTACATATTGCTGTATGTGGTCCAATAAAAAACCCTCAAAAATCTTTCCTACAAAATGCAGTAAAATTAAAGATTCATAACTACCAGGTGTCTTCTGACTACAGCAATATATTCAAAAACTGTGGTTTGAACGCCATTGTGCCAATATCATTGTTATTCTGACCATCAACATCATAATGTACGTTTCTATATGTAGCGGTGTAGTTGTCACTAGTAACAAACATCCACCAATTCACCCTGCTGCCAGACTCCCATATATCACTTGCAGAGACAATGAACAGTCCTTTTCTGGTTTTGTTTTTTGTTTATTGGGGGGGATACAACTTGGTTGAGGGAAAGGGGTATAAGGGCTGCCCATAGAATGGTTAATTTTGCCATCATATTTAAGGTTATTAAAAGTTTGCACATATTTGAGCCCGAAGAAGTGATATGCATATTTGGTAGCTATGATCTTCCTCCTGCATCACCATGCAGACTATTGCTCCACCTCTGCTTAACTCCCACAGACTACTGCTTCCAATAATTCCTCATTATTATCGTGTGAAGAATGAGGACATCACTCTTGATCGTTTAAGGGTGATGTTCCCAGAACTCCTCTCCTCCTGCACAAACATTATCATGAAATTATTAAAGTAGTAGTATGTCACATCTTCTTCTGTATGCTAGAAGGTCCCACTCTGAATAGTTCCTCTTAACTGGCTCTGGTTGCTCGCTGCTACTAAACTAGAGGCCTGCAGTAGCTCTCCCCAGAGGTCTAGTAGTTTTAAAGCACATGTTGGATAGTGGACTACTGTTCCCAGTCAGCCCAACTTGCAAATCCTGCGCCCTCAGGCCACATCGATTTTACACATATCCCCACAGTCTCTCTTCTGATCCAGGAATGATGAAGACTTTGCTAATGACCGTGTAAAAGCAAAGTTCCCTCACAGACTTCCTGGCACATCCAGCCCTCCACTGTGGTAACACTCACTGACCTTTCTCTGCCCTGAGTCCTTGATGGAGAACTTGACCGGACCATACGTTCCGACAGCTTCACCTGCCCCTCTGCTCCAGGAGTGCTTTATCAATGACTGTGTGATGATGAAGACAGTGCCAATGACCCTGTAGAGGCAAAGTTCCTTCACAGCTCTCCCTGGGCCTCCTCCTGCAATCGGCGCACCCCCCCCCCCCCCAGATGGGGGTGCCCTCCTGCTGCTGTCTAGTATTCCATCCTCCACTTCACTCAGCCAACAACTCTCCCCAGTGGCATGTTACCCCAGCTTATATAGTAGGCCCGCCCCCTGCCAATACCAGTTGGGGTTTGGTCAGGGCTCCCACATGTTCTGCCTTCCACTCCAGTTCTGGGCCCAGCCCCTCTTCCAGAACATTCTCCCTGGAAGCAGGGGAGGCGTCTCAGCTTTGATATTTTTAGGGCTGGTTCATGCCAGATGCATTGGGTTGCGCTGGGTAGCCTTGCCTAATGTAGTCCCAATAAAGGCAAAAAGTATCATTCTCTATGGTGGCAGCTTTTTTTTTTTTTATCACAGCTAGTGCGATGCAGTTTACCACATTGCATCAAGCTACAGCCAATAAAATGTTACTTTTTGAGACCTCAATAAAGTTCTAAAAAAAAAAAAAAAAACACATCACAATGGGATACACTTTTTTTCAGAACATCTGCACCACTGCCTTCACATCTGTGTAGTGCATGCTGCTAAGGCAGGGGTGTCAAACTGGTGACCCTCCAGCTGTTGCGAAACTACAAGTCCTATCATGCCTCTGCCTGTGGGAGTAATGCTTGTAACTGTCAGCATTGCAGTGCCTCGTAGGACTTGTAGTTCTGCAACAGCTGGAGGGCTGCCAGTTTAGCACCTGTGCTTTAAGGGAAGCAACATACTTAGACTTTATTTTTTTGCTGGTGCTGTTGCTATTGCCTTGTTGCTATTGCTCTTTGTGAATTGGAATTGGTTATACTAGATATAATAGATGGTGTGCACAAAGCACCATTAAAGCCCAACTGAACCTGGGTACTTATATCTGTACTTTTACTAGACATGGGAACTGTCCAAAAATTAGTTTCGTTTTGTTTCGTCCCGTTTCGTATATAAAAAAATTCGTAATTCGTAATTCGTGTACAAAATTCCGTTCGAATTCGTATGAAATACGAATTTCGTACGAATCGTAACATTTTTTTCGAATCGTTACGAATCGTTAGTAAAGTTACGAATCGTTACGAATCGTTACGAATCGTTAACGCGGGTAATGAATTGTCGGTTCTCATAACACAGAGAACAATTCGAATCCAACTACAAATGTCGAATTTCAATTTCAAGTTACGAATCGTTACGAATCGTTACGAATAGTTACGAATCGTTAGTAAATCCAACTACAAATATCGAATTTCAACTAATATAAAAAGAAATTATAATAGCGGATATAATGAATGCTTCGAATGCTTCGAATGAATTCGAGATTCAGTATATCTAATATAGAGAACTGTTCCTGCACAAAGTGTAATTTTTGCAGGAAAAAAAGCTATTTAAAATCACTCGCGGCTAATAAAAAGTCGGCTACGTAACACAGAGAACAGTCATTCATTGATAATAAAAAAAAAAAGCGTGGGGGTCCCCCCTAATTCAATAACCAGGCCCTTCAAGTCTGTTATGGATATTAAGGGGAACCCCAGCCACAAAAAAAAAAAAAATGGCGTGGGGTCCCCCCCAAATATCCATACCAGACCCTTCAGGTCTGGGATGGATTTTAAGGGGAACCCCGGCCAAAAAAAAAAAAAATGGCGTGGGGTCCCCCCTCAAAATCCATACCAGACCCTTTATCCGAGCACGCAACCTGGCAGGCCGCAGGAAAAGAGGGGGGACGAGAGCGGGGGGGGTCTTATCAGAATCTGGAAGTCCCCTTTAACAAGGGGACCCCCAGATCCCGCCCCCCCTGTGTGAAATGGTAAGGGGGTACAAAACTACCCCTACCATTTCACCAAAAAAGTGTCAAAAATTGTAAAAATGACAGGAGACGGTCTTTGACAATTCCTTTATTAAAATCTTCTTTCTTTCTTCTGGTCTTCCTTTCTTCATCTTCTCCTTCCGGCATCTTTTTCCATCATCTTCTTCCTCCGATCCGCTTCTTCTTGCTCCGGTCTTCTCGTATTTCTCGTCCGGCATCGGCGTCAGCGTCTCTTCTGGGCCGCTCCTCGCAATGGGAGGCTCCCTCTGTGTGAGGCTTTGCTGCGTCTGACAGGTCTTTTATAAAGGAGGGCACCTGGTAACCCCGCCCCCTCTGATGCACGGGGACTTCATGGGGACTTCCCTATGGCTTTCCCCATGATGTCAGAGGGGGGGCCGGGTCACCACGATTTTAAATAGCTTTTTTTTCCTGCAAAAATGACACTTTGTACAGAGACAGTTCTAAGCACGGGAAACATGCCCCCCTTCATAGACATAATATATATATATATTTTTATTTATATATGCAATATATATATATATACTCTATAGTATGTCTATGAAGGGGGGCATGTTTCCCATGCTTAGAACTGTCTCTGTACAAAGTGTCATTTTTACCATTTTTGTCACCTTTTTTGGTGAAATGGTAGGGGTACTTTTGTACCCCCTTACCATTTCACACGGGGGGGGCGGGATCTGGGGGTCCCCTTGTTAAAGGGGACTTCCAGATTCCGATAAGCCCCCCGCCCGCAGACCCCCACAACCACCGGCCAGGGTTGTGGGGATGAGGCCCTTGTCCCCATCAACATGGGGACAAGGTGCTTTGGGGGTCTCAGACCCCCAAAGCACCCTCCCAATGTTGAGGGCATGTGGCCTGGTACGGTTCAGGCGGGAGGGGGGGACCGCTCTCGTGCCCCCCTCTTTTTCTGCGGCCTGCCAGGTTGCGTGCTCGGATAAAGGGTCTGGTATGGATTTTGAGGGGGACCCCACGCCATTTTTTTTTTTTTGGGGCCGGGGTTCCCCTTAAAATCCATCCCAAACCTGAAGGGTCTGGTATGGATATTTAGGGGAGACCCCACGCCATTTTTTTTTTTTTTTGACTGGGGTCCCCCTTAATATCCATACCAGACCTGAAGGGCCTGGTTATTGAATTTGGGGGGACCCCTACGCTTTTTTTTTTTTTATATCAATGAATGACTGTTCTCCGTGTTACGGAGCCGACAATTAATTTACCGGCAATAGCCGCGAGTGATTTTAAATAGCTTTTTTTTCTGCAAAAATGACACTTTGTCATTCGTTATATCTGCTATAATAATTTCTTTCGAATTAGTTGAAATTCGATATTGGTAGTTGGATTCGAATAATTTGAAGCTGAAATTCGTAAACGGAATTTTTCCTGCAAAAATTACACTTTGTCATTCGAATTCATTCGAATCCATTCGAATTCATTCGAATCATTCGTTATATCCGCTATAACAATTTCTTTCATATTAGTTGAAATTCGATATTTGGTAGTCGGATTCGAATAAATTCGGCGACGAAATTCGTAAACGGAATTTCTTATTCCGTACGGAATTCGTATTCGAAAAAATTCGTACAACGGATTCGTAAATTCGTACGAATTTCAAAAAATTCGTACGAATTACGAATTTGTACGAAACTAATCGCACATGTCTAACTTTTACTGTACTGCAGGGACTGCCCTAGGTAGTAACGTCTCTAACATAAGTTTAAAACCCAGTTGTAGTCAGTCTCAGCTCTAATTGTTATAGTTCTGCTTTTGTTAGGTTTACAGTTTTATTGTTTGCTTCTACCTGTGGTTGGTGACTGTTCCTGACAATAGTGTGGGAGATACAATAATTCTGAGGTATGAATATTTATGTCACCCCGGCCAACCACTAGGCGTTTTAATGCCAGTGGTGCATGCTGGGGAAGAATTTAAGCATGTGGGGTAACGGTCTGTCAGCCTTTGTACATCCTGCTGCCAGAATCATAGGGTGTGTTGGAGCTCAGTGCCTCCCAGGCCCACTTCTTCCAAAGGAAAGGTCGAGTTTGAAGGCCTAAGTAATCTGAGACCACCTGAAATGGAGTACAGGGGTAAATCTTTACTTCTGAAGGGTGTACTGGAGAGCTGGGTAGAAGCTACAGCCAGAGGACACTGCAGGAAGTTCTGGTAGCTCACCCAGGGAATACAGTGCCTTGAAAAAGTATTCATACCCCTTGAAATTTTCCACATTTTTTCATGTTACAACTAAAAACGTAAATGTATTTTATTGGGATTCTATGTGATAGACCAACACAAAGTGGCACAAAAAATTGTAAAGTAGAAGGAAAATGATAAATGGTTTTCAATTTTTTTTTACATATAAATACCCCTAACTAAAATGTAGTAGAACCAATTAACTTCAGAAGTCGCCTAATTAGTAAATGGAGTCCATCAGTGTGTAATTTAATCTCAGTATAAATACAGCTGTTCTGTGAAGCCCTTTAGAGGTTTGTTAGAGTACCCTAGTGAACAAACAGCATCATGAAGGCAAAGGAACACACCAGACAGGTCAGGGATAAAGTTGTGGAGAAGTTTAAAGAATGGTTAGGTTATAAAAAATATCCCAAGCTTTGAACATCCAACAGAGCACTGTTCAATCCATCATCTGAAAATGCAACGAGTATGGCACAACTGCAAACCTACCAAGACATGGCTGTCCACCTAAACTGACAGGCTGGGCAAGGAGAGCATTAATCAGAGAAGCAGCCAAGAGGCCCATGGTAACTCTGGAGAGATCCACAGCTCGGTTGGGAGAATCTATCCACAGGACAACTATTAGCTGTGCACTCCACAAATCTGGCCTTTATGGAAAAGTGTCAAGAAGAAAGCCATTGTTGAAAGAAAGCCATAAGAAGCCCCGTTTTCAGTTTGCGAAGTTTTGAAAGTTTTGACCTAAATGCAAAGCGCTATGTGTGGTGGAAAACTAACACTGCACATCACCCTGAACACACCATTCCCACCGTGAAACATGGTGGTGGAAGCATAATGTTATGGGGATGCTTTTCTTTGCAGGGACAAGGAAGCTGGTCAGAGTTGATGGGAAGATGGATGGAGCCAAATACAGGGCAATCTTAGAAGAAAACCTGTTAGAGTCTGCAAAAGACTTAAAACTGGGGGGAAGGTTCACCTTCCAGCAGGGCAGTGACCCTAAACATACAGCCAGAGCTACAATGGAATGGTTTTAGATCAAACATATTCTTGTGTTAGAATGGCCCAGTCAAAGTCCAGACCTAAATCCAATTGAGAATCTGTGGCAAAACGTGAAAATTGCTGTTCACAGACGCTCTCCATCCAATCTGACAGAGCTTGAGCTTTTTGCAGAGAAGAATGGGCAAACATTTCACTCTCTAGATGTGCAAAGATAGTAGAGACATACCCAAAAATACTTGCAGCTGTAATTGCATTGAAAGGTGGTTCTACAAAGTATTGACTCAGGAGGGCTGAATACAAATGCACGCTACATTTTTCAGATATTTATTTGTAAAATAATTTGAAAACCATTTATCATTTTCCTTCCACTTCACAATTATTTGCCACTTTGTGTTGGTCTGTAACATAAATTCCCAATACATTTACTTTTTTTGTTGTAATGTGACAATATTTGAATATTTCAAGAGGTATGAATACTTTTTCAAGGCACTATACTGCCTACAATCTCCTATACAGTCTGAAGAGTATAGTGCAAATTTTGGCTTAAAGGCTCTTCTTCTGTATTGACTGAAAAGTAGAGTTGGAAGTCTGCATTTTTGGTAATTTTCGGGTATCCTGTGCCCTATTCCCTCTCTCTCCGAGTTTATAGTCCTATAATAAACTCCCTAAAGTGACGTGCTCAGTTTCTTTCACCCCACAAAGAGACCTTACAGCAATAAATAATGAGGGTTTAGTTGTGATTTAAAATAGAACTAAAAGGGCAAAACTTAAGAGTAAGAGAGGGCTATAACCCCTGTCAGGTTTATTTTTGTCATCTGTGTTCCATTGGGGAGATTTCTCTTTGCTTCCTGTCACATAGCCAATACAGGAAGTCAGTGAAAGTCCCTCTAAAGTTATTGAATCTCTGGTTGTCACCAGTACTAATGTTCCCATTGGAAGATATACCCACTATTCCTGTTCTGGTGACAACCCAAAATGCAGGAATTCATTTAACTTTCACTTTCTGTAATAATGGTAAACAGGACCAAAAGAGAGGGTGAATATCCCTGACAGGGGCATAGACAGCAATAAAAACCTGACGTGTTCTAATTCCTCGCCAGTCCCTCCGTCCAACACTATATTCAAAAGTTGCCTTTTAGTTATACTTTAAATCTAATTGGGCAAGCCACAATCCCAGATTTACCTGGAGATGGTGCTGATGTTGAAACTGAGGAAGTTTTCATAGCAGTTCGGAACCTCCCAGTAGTGAAACAACTGAACATTTAATACACAGTATTCCTGGCATGACTTTTAGTATATTAAAGGGCTTAGAGTCTTACTTAGCATGCACATTGCAATGATAACAGCCAGTAATATTAGGTGGAGATGTGTTCTAGTTCCAAGCGGATGAAGCTGGCTTGTTCTGAATACAGAAAGGCAGTCCCGCTCCAAGCATGAAATATAGGGGAAAGAAGGAATGTTTATAAACTGAACTAATCCTGATTTAAAGCCCGAGACTCAATGTTTATGAATATCTGACTTTTTTTTCTGGTTCACTTTTTGAAATGCTTAGAGTAAAATTGTCAAACTATGTAGATATTTGCAGAAATCTGTATAAAATAAAGGATTTAACCATAGGTTAAAATATACCAAAATAGAAATATTTTAAAGATATTTTATTTTGGCTGTAAGGATCCTTTGTTAACATTTTTGGAACCTCTAGAGATTTATTATAAAATAGGCTTACATGAGCTATTAATGGGGAAAAAAAGCATGAAAGCAGATTTCACAAGATCAAAGTTATAGACTTCATTTGATAAAATGCAAAGTAAGTAGATGGCATTAAAGAACAGCTTCAGTCAGTACAAAAACACTAATGGTCTTATATAACATTAGGTTAATTGAACTTTTTATTTGAGATCCATTAGAATCTCTGTTGAAATTTGAAGGGAGTCTGAACGGAAAGACGTGGAATGTAAAGTAAAGAGCCATTACTAAAGCGAACCTGTTGTATATCCCTGCTATGACAAAGCACAGACTCACTTTTACATTTTCAAATTTTACTTAAATTAATAGCAATGGCAAATTACAATAATATTTTTAGAAAATAAAGTACCTCTTGCTTGCCATAAATCGGAAAATCCAATCCTACACAGCCTAGATCACATTATTCCTAGCTAATATCACATTCTGTGTTTTTTTTTTTTTTTTCAATTAGCAGTAAGATAAGAGAATCAAAAATTCTGCCCCCATGTACATTGAAAATGAAAAAAATAATATTAACTTCTCGTTAATCGCGTTTTCTATTTTTACAAAGCATGGCAGCGGGTGGCCATACAGCAGCCCCTCTCCATCAGGGTTCAGTGGATCCCCAGGGTTTCTCCAGAGGTTGCTATAGGGCAAGGGTATTGAATTAAAATGAATAGAGGTCAGATTAATAAAATTTCAGCAGAGGTTCGAATCGCATTTTTGTGCGATGACCCTTTACATCACAGCCCAGGTGTGCAGGCATGACAGCCCATTCATTTGAATGGGCTGCTGTTCCTGCATTTTCTGCTGGGAAAAGGTCCGGGCACCTTTTAAAAAATGCAGCCGCATGGAAACAGCATGGTGCATTTGTACCATGCTATTTCCATGTGCGGGAAACTGCACCTTGTATTTTAGTGTGTTTAAGAGTCAATGGTACCCCTGCACGTTTTCTGTGAAGCGCCTCATTTTGTGTGCAGCTGCTTGTCCCCCTTCACATCTTCCCCACCACAACACTGCCCTCTTCATATATCCCCCCACAGCACTGCCCCCTTCACACCCCCCCCCCCCCACAGCACTGCCCTCTTCATATATCACTCCCACAGCACTGCCCTCTTCATATATCCCCCACAGCACTGCCCCCTTCACATATCACCCCCAAAGCACTGCCCCTTTCATATCCCCCTCACAGCACTGCCCCCTTCACATATACCCCCAAAGCACTGCCCCCTTTCACCCCCCCCCCCCACCCACAGCACTGCCCCCTTCAAATATCTCCCCACAACACTGCCCCCCTTCATATATCCCCCCACATCACTGTCCCCGTTCATATACTGTATACCCCCACAACACTGTCCCCTTCCTATATCCCCTCACAACACTGCCCCCCTTCATATATCCCCCACAACACTGTCCCCCTTCATATATCCCCCACAACACTGTCCCCCTTAATATATCCCCCCACAACACTGTCCCCTTTCTATATCCCCCACAACACTTTCCCCCTTCATATATCCCCCCACAACACTTTCCCCCTTCATATATTCCCCCACAACACTGCCCCCTTCATATATCCCCCCCACAACACTGTCGCCCTTCATATATCCCCCCACAACACTGTCCTCTTCCTATATCCCCCAAAACACTGTCCCCTTCCTATATCCCCCCACAACATTGTCCCCCTTCATATATCCCCCACAACACTGCCCCCTTCATATATCCCCCCACAACACTGTCCCCCTTCACATATCACCCCCAAAGCACTGCCCCTTTCACATCCCCCTCACAGCACTGTCCCCTTTCACATCCCCCCGCAGCACTGTCACCCCCCCCCCCACACACACACACACAGCACTGCCCCCCTGTAAATGACCCCCACTCCCCATCCTTCACAAGTTCACAGCCATGTTCTTTCCTCCCTTCATTATCCTACCTTTCACAGAGCTAAGAGCAGGAGGTGGGACAATCCTGAATTGAAGGTAGAGGCACAGCAGCACTGGATGAGGTGCAGGAGTTGCCGTGTAACTTTTCATATTAGCAAGCTGGTGATTGGTTGCTAGGACTGCCTCCTAGCAGCCAATGACCTCCTTGTTAACCTGAAAAGTAAATTCAGCCACAACACTGCCCCCTTCATATATCCCCCCCACAACACTGTCGCCCTTCATATATCCCCCCACAACACTGTCCTCTTCCTATATCCCCCAAAACACTGTCCCCTTCCTATATCCCCCCACAACATTGTCCCCCTTCATATATCCCCCACAACACTGCCCCCTTCATATATCCCCCCACAACACTGTCCCCCTTCACATATCACCCCCAAAGCACTGCCCCTTTCACATCCCCCTCACAGCACTGTCCCCTTTCACATCCCCCCGCAGCACTGTCACCCCCCCCCCCACACACACACACACACAGCACTGCCCCCCTGTAAATGACCCCCACTCCCCATCCTTCACAAGTTCACAGCCATGTTCTTTCCTCCCTTCACTCTCCTACCTTTCACAGAGCTAAGAGCAGGAGGTGGGACAATCCTGAATTGAAGGTAGAGGCACAGCAGCACTGGATGAGGTGCAGGAGTTGCCGTGTAACTTTTCATATTAGCAAGCTGGTGATTGGTTGCTAGGACTGCCTCCTAGCAGCCAATGACCTCCTTGTTAACCTGAAAAGTAAATTCAGGCAGCTGCCTCTCTCCATCCAGTGCTGGTCCTGCCCCAGTCCAGAATTTTCCCTCCGCTCCACTCTATTCTGATAATTACAGCGGCTAAGGCTGGGGACAAAGGCGGCAGCTAAATGGGGCAATCGCGGCGGTCCGGAAAGATCAGTAGCTCGGGTCAAACGTGGACCGCATTCTGCCATTTAGTGATGCCCACTATAGGGGTTCCGGTTCCTTGAGCAATCAGCAGTAAATAACCACTGACATCAATGATATTTTTAAATCATAATTTTCTCTGTAAGGGTGGCATTCTTCCCGCTGAGCACAAATGTAAGCAGTATTCTTTCAACTATGAACCAATGGAAGGAATATTCTACACTCTGCCCGCTAATGTAAGGGGGCACTTTTTCACTGACCACCAATGTAAGGGGGCATGTCTCCGCTGAACACCATAGGAAGGGGGTACTTCTCTTCTGACATCCAATGTAAATGGGTACTTCTCCCCTGACATCCAATGTAAAGGGGTTCTTCTCCCCTGACATGTAAAAGGGTACATCACCAACGTCCAATGTAAAGAGACACTTCCTCGGCTGACATCCAGTGTAAAGTGACACTTCTCCACTGATTTCCACTGTAAGGAAGAATTTCTCTGCTCACATCCAATGTAAGGGGGCATGTCTCCGCTGAACACCATAGGAAGGGGGTACTTCTCTGCTGACATCCAATGTAAATGGGTACTTCTCCCCTGACATCCAATGTAAAGGGGTTCTTCTCCCCTGACATGTAAAAGGGTACATCACCAACGTCCAATGTAAAGAGACACTTCCTCGGCTGACATCCAGTGTAAGGTGACACTTCTCCACTGATTTCCACTGTAAGGAAGAATTTCTCTGCTCACATCCAATGTAAGGGGGCACTTCCCTAACAACCACTGATGTAACAAGCTATTTCTCTACTGACCACCAATCTAAGGGGGCACATGCCCACTGACCCCCAATATGGGGACAGAGTGCATGTTAGCAGTTGCACTGTCAGAGAGCTCCTCTGGTATGATCCCTTCCTAGCATTTTTAACCATGATTTCTTCTCACAGACTGCTGCAAAAACCATTTTGGCAGCACAGAACAATAGCCATGACCAAATCAAATAAAAAAGTTGCAGGACAACCAAAACAGTATAAGGGGGCCCCTCTCTAATAGCCATCAATATGAAGGAACACAGCAAGTTCTCATCACTGGAATCAATGAATCCAAATAACACCACCCACGGGTACCAACCGGTATCCATGGATAGCATTCCTTGCCGCAACATACATATACACTATCCCCTAGGGAAAAAAATTGTTGGCTTATAGCATCCTGAAAACTTTCAGAAACGGCGGCCATGGTCAACTAGTTAAAAACGAAAGTCACAGGGTTGTTGATACCAGCTCCCCGATTCAAGATGGTATTTAAATTTGTATTAAGTTCTGGGTTATTGGTGTGAAACATGAAGGACAAATTTCTGTTTAAAGAGATATTAAACTGTGAGCTTTGGCATATCTTTTGACCTTTTATTTAAGGAATTTCCTAAGTTAAAACACCAATCTGGAGAGTGGCTTCTACCAATTATCGGGAAGGAAATTGTGTTATTTGCATACATGGCCGATACATTGGTTATAGTTACAGGAGGAGTACCATGAAAAAACAGAGTTATATTTACAGGGGCAGCTAAGAGAGGAAGTTGGAGTGAGCTTGGATGCAATTTACTGCATACCCAACATTTGTCATGACCTGACTTCTGAGCATAAGAATACTTATACTGAAGTAACATTTTATAAGTAGGGGTGTATGAGTCATTTGGGCCCTCCAAGTAGGATTCCCTCCTTTGTCTACTGTTAGAAGTGAGGCTGTATATGGCCTTTAGGGCACCCAAGTCCTCAGGGTGATGAATACAGTTAGTGATGAGCCATATGGGCAGAAATACTATCAGTGTCAGCATAAAGAGTAGGCACAAGGCTTTTCCAAAAGTCTGTGGTGAGAGAAGTGAGGTCGTCTTTTATCACCTGTTTCACTCACTCTTCGAGGATTTGCATTACCTGCTTCACCTCCTTTATCTGTGTCTTGCTTCTGGGTCCTTTGTGGTACTTTCTTTATCCTCTCATTGTGGATCCAGGCTCCAGCTTGTTCCGTGAGGACAGCGGTTCTGGCCACTGCGACTATGCAAGTGGGCAGACCAAAAGGGTAATCTTGCTTCATGGTCCGGTTCAGCTGGCGAATTACAACCACATCTCCGGGTTGGAACTTGTGTGTTGGTTCCTGTGAAGGAAATGGGAAAGAAGAGAATACTTTACCGTGGATGCCATACATATTCATAATCAAGTCTCTACAATATTCTTCCTGTATCAAACTCAGATCTCCCTTCTCTATTACCAAGGGTTTCTTAATCCAGGGTGTGGGAAAAGGTCGACCCACCAGGATCTCAAAAGGGGACAAGTGGTTAGTCTTGGAAGGGGTCATTCTTATTTCTGCTAAAACCACAGGCAGCAGAATGTGCCACCTGTAGCCTTCCTTATTTTATCTTTAATCGTTCGGTTCATTCTTTCCACTATACCTGAACTCTGTGGGTGTTATGGAATGTGGAATTTTCACTCTATTTGCAAAGTCTTGTGTTTACATTATAGCTGTAGCTTTCCATCCTTTATGTCTTATGCCATGGTACTGTGAGATGAATAAAGGTACACTTGCTTTTGGTATGCCTGGTTTCCCCTCTTTGGCAATGAGTCCTGTCTCAGAATTCATCGTCAGACCCTGTTTATGTCAATAGACCGTCAAAGCAGGTTGTTTAGCAGCGACGTCAGCCAGTGCATTTCCCTTTGAAATGTCATCAGTATTTGTGTGTGTGCTTCCGTAGGGTGAATCCCACTGATTGTCCGTCTGGCTTTTTCCTTAAGAGCCTCTATTTATACTATTTTCAAATCAGTCTCCCAAAGACTGACTTAAGCCACCTCAATGCAGGGCACTTACACCTCCTTCCTGCCCAGGCCATTTTTCAGCTTTCAGCGCTGTCACACTTTGAATGACAATTGTGCGGTCTTGCGGTCATGCAACCTTGTGAAATTTTTATCATTTTCTTCACACAAATAGAGTTTTTTTTGGTGGTATTTAATCACTTCTGGGTTAAAAAAAAAAAAAAAAAAGACCGAACATTTTGAAAAAAAAAATAGTTTTTCTTAGTTTCTGTGAGTAAATTCTGTAAATAAGTAATTTTTCTCCTTCACTGATGGGCGCTAATGAGGTGGCACTAATGGGCTCTGATAGGCTGCACTCATGGGCACTGATAGGCCGCACTTATGGGCACTGAGGAGGTGGCACTTATGAGCACTGATGAGCACTGATATGGCGGCACTGATATGCTGCACTGGTGGGCACTGAAGGGCACTAATGGGCAGCACTGATGGGCACAGATGGGTGGCACTGGTGGACACAGGCATTGATGGGTGGCATTGATGGGCGGCACTGATTAGCACTGATGGGCATTGATGGGCAGCAGTGATAGCTAGCACTGACTGGCATCACTAATGGACTTTGCTGGCAATTGTGGGCACTGATTGCTGGCTATTGTGGGTACTGATTGCTGGCACTTGTGGGCACTGGTTGGCACTGATTGCTGGCAGGGGTGGGCACTCATTTCTGGCACTGGTGGCACTTAATTTTAATCAGGGCTGATGATCAGTGCCCTGTTTACATACCTAGATTTCCTCCTGTGAGGAGATGCCGCTGATCGGCTGTCCTCTTCTCACACTCGGTCAGTGTGAGGCTAGGATCGCCGATTACCAGCATCTCCGTGTTTACATGTGACCGACTGTGGTTGGACACAGCCGATCACATGGTTAAAGAGCCACGGCCGCGGCTCTTTACAGATATGAGGGTCCCGCTGTGTCCTAGCAACAGTGATCGCTGCGCACCCCCGCGGGCGCACAAGATCGGTCATTCTGGGAAGCTATCATAAGACGTCCACCCAGAATGAGAGCCGCACCGCCCCGCTGTCATTCGACAGTGGGTGGGTGCCAAGTGGTTAATGTGCTTCCCAAAAGCACAGCAGTTTACAATTAACCTCTGTACAATTTTGCACTATCAGTCTCCCAAAGGCTATTGCTTTAATGTGCTTGCCAAAAGCACAGCAGTTTGCAATTTTGCACTATACAAAGATGTGGTATTGTCAGAGCCAAGGCAAGAAGAACAGCGTCAACAAAGCAGACAAATTCTACGTACCTCAGATGATCATCGCATTTCACATGCTGCCACCAGTGACTGTTATGCCACGTACACACGATCAGACTATCCGGCGTACTTAGTCCGATAGACTTAGTCCGGCGGACAACCCGCCGGACTTTCCAGCGGAGGTCCGCCGGACTTTCCCAACGTGCGGACTTGCCCACACACGCTTGGACTTTTCTGGCAGACTAGATCCAGACTTTTGAAATGAACGGACTTGCCCACACACGGAGTAAAGTCCGTTCATTTTGAACGTGACTCCAGGTAGACGGACTAGCGAAGGAAGTCAATGCCACCGCCTCGATAGGCGAGATTGACACCTTGCTAGCCCCGTCGCCTGATATGGATTTAAAGGGGAACCCCTACGCCGAAAAAATGGCGTAGGGGTGCCCCTCAAAGTCCATAACAGACCCTTATCCGAGCACGCAGCCCGGCCGGTCAGGAAAGGGGATGGGGACGAGCGAGCGCCCCCTCCCCCTCCTAAACCGTACCAGGCCGCGTGCCCTCAACATAGGGGGGTGCTTTGAGGAAGGGGCGCCCCCCCACCCCAAAGCACCTTGTCCCCATGTTGATGAGGACAAGGGCCTCTTCCCGACAACCCTTGCCATTGGTTGTCGGGGTCTGCGGGCAGAGGGCTTATCGGGATCTGGGAGCCCCCTTTAATAAGGGGGCCCCCAGATCCCAGCCCCCCACCCTATGTGAATGAGTATGGGGTACATGGTACCCCTACCCATTCACCTAAGCGAAAAAGTGTTAAAAAAAAAACACAACACAGGTTTTTAAAGTACTTTATTAGACAGCTCCGGGGGTCTTCTTCCAACTTCGGTGGTCTTCTTCCAACTTCGCGGGTCTTGTCCCGCTCTTCATTTGTTCTGCCGGGCCTCCGCTATCTTCTTGCAGCTCTTGGCCCGGTCTTCTGCTTAGTCGCTGTTGTCGCCGCCGCTGCCACCTTCTGCTTCTTCTTCTTCTTTCTTCTCCCGATGTTGACACGATGCTGTCTCCACTTGTAATGGCCGGGACTCGTTGTGCGGCCACTTATATAGGGACAAGGGGTGGGGTCACCGGCTGAATCTCACGTGGTGACCCCGACCTTTATGATGTCACAGTCCCAGCATCCCCCCAACTGGGAACACTCTTGGATGCCAACAGTGTGTAGCAGAGCAGGTATCAGCCGAACTGACAGCGTCTCTCTGGAGGGGCGGAATGTGGCCTGGCTGTTCTGTGCCCAAACAGGAAGATGTCCACGGAGATTGTGGAGCCCTAAGCTTTCCCTACTCGTCTGGAACATTTCCCTGCTGCTATTACTGTCCCTACCAGATGGGTGACCTGTCCCTTCACTACCCACACGTTCATGCATACGAAACCCAGGGGCCAGGGACTTATATAGACTCTGCCTCATCCAAGATGGCTGCCAGAGTCACATGGGTGACCAGCATCCAATCGGATCACTGCCTCAGTGACTCAGGAATCCATAGAGGAACCATGACTTCCACTCCCTCTGCATTGCCATTGCGGTTGAGCGTCACCGGCAGTGGAGAAAACAGACTGCACCTGCCTACAAGCATAGCAATGGTCTCATTTAGTTTGTAAGAAATCTCTGTGGCAGGCATGTCATCCTGACCAGACTCCTCCACTGGCACCTCCTCCCCAGGCAATGCACCTGAATCAAGGGTGAAATAAAAAGTCAATTCAGGACAGGTCAAGGTCAAAGGGGCACGCCTGTGCCAACCCCCCCAGGAAGGCTAGAAATTCTGCCCATTAATTCTGACATTGTGCCAGAAAACTCCTCTCTAGAGAGAAAAGAGAAAGCTGGTGTGGCTGATTGTGAAGTCCATCTGATTGCCTTTTCCTGTACCTGTGATCTTCGGTGTCTGTGAAATTGTCCCCAAAGAGGTACTCACAAGCTCATAGGCTGCCGTAACCCAGGTATTGCAAGCATAGCCACTGTCCTGGAAATTTGGCTGTACGCTATGCACACAGCCACATCTCCTGTGCTCCTAAGCACACATTCCGTCTAATGATATAATGTACATTACCTATCATTCCATTACCCTTGCATCCTCAAGAAATACAGACATGACCATTCCTTACGTTCTCAGCTCCGTCAGCATCTCTGCCTTTGAGCAGTTGACTCATTCTTTTATTCAAAGACAACAAAAGAAATTACAAAGAGGAGATCCTGGCTCCAACAGCAAATCGCCTCCTACACCGATTGTGACCTCACAGGAAATGACCAAATAAGGACATGACCAAATAAAGACAAGACTTTCAACACAGGAAATACAACAACCAATGATCAATGACTACATGAGTCATATGGGCCTGTATGAGCAGAGACAGGGTGCATGCATGTTTTTAGAAGCCACATGGCTTTCAAACATGGACTCCGACTCTGACCATAGCAACCCAAAAGACTTCCGTATTTCCGCTGATAGGAATCCTTATTCTACGTTGTTCCAGAGAACAACGCATACCCAGACTATTCTACTGTCCTTGTGGATGAGAGATTATCGGCAGGTGTACACTCATGGGGCCACAAATTTGATCAGGCATACAGGGGCGACACGAGTGCACACTCGTTAAACCGATAATGTCTTTGCAGAGCGAACACACCCCCACCAGATGATCGTTTTGTGCACAGGGGCCCTTAGCTGGCGGACATGTCCCCACTCCGCAAACACTTCTTTACATCCCCAAGGAGCTTTTCACTACCAAACGGATCTCAACCAGCGTCAGTCTGCCCCAGTCAGCTATTTAGAGCGGGCTGGGGGAGCGCTAACACTGAGAGACTCTTATGACAATACATATTAAAATACATCTTCATAAAATTTCCACAACACCACTTGTAATGTGCCCTCAGAGAGAGAACCAGGAGATGCTGCCAGTCTAGACTCCTGTCTGCAAAGAGAAAGCAGGGTGTGTAGGGGGTAGTAGTAACTCCCGTGAAAAAAAGATGGCACATGGGCCACCCATTCTTGTACGTCCACTAGACACTAATTGAGTAATGAGCACGGGCACAGTAGCACTGCCCTAGCCTTGCCCAGAGAAGCCAGCCATGCATTTCCACCAGGTAGGGTCCAGGTATGATTTCCCCAAGGCTCTACTGAGGAGTCTACTGATCTGAAAGCTGCATGAAAAACCGCAGTGGCTATGATGCACTCTATTGATTGAGGAAATATCTTGGAAAATTATCATCCAGCGAAGGGGAGATAGGCTTACCTTCTTATAAGGAGGTATTTTCTCTATCTCATTAGAGAAAGACTTTATCTATCACTTAGGGAAGCCAGAAAAACAACTGAGACTAGCTGGAAGTGGAGGGGCTTATATAGGGGAATGTCCCTGCAGTTGCATTTTCCAGTGCCCAATCACCTAAGAGTAGCTACATATTCTATACCTCCCCAAAAGTGGTTCTGTAAAATATTTACAATTTAAGTAAGTCCCAAATTACTGGACGCAGCATGAAGGTATCACCCACCAAGATAAACTTTTACAACTTTTCAAGCAAACGCAGGACCCAAAATTGCCCAGTCCTAACTTCTCCCTTGGGGCTCAATTCAGTGTCATAGCAAAAATTTGCACTCAACAAAATCTGGCAAACTTTCAGGGGAGAACAAAAAATGTACCGTACCTCCTGTCTCCTTCACGCAGCAATCACATGACAGACTGCCTGCCAGACATGAAATATGCAGCCTCCCATTACTTTCAAAGGGGCTAATTCTTGTAGCTAATTGGAGGAACCCCAGCTGGAGTTCTTGCATCTAATCTCCGAGCTGGCAGCATTTGCAAGTGTGACTGCACCCTAAGGCTGGATTCACACCTATGCAGTTTTGGTGCTTTCTGCATTTTGCAGATTCGCACTGCAGAACATGTTCCATAGGAAACCATGTTAAATGGACTGTAGTGCAAATCTGCAAAATGCAAAAAGCACTAAAATTGCATAGGTGTGAATCAGGCCTAAGGCTCCATAAACACTGGCTTAAAAAAACATAAACAAATTGCTGCTTCTGCAGGAGTTTTGCGTTTTGCCTGTAGAAGCAGCTCAATGTTTCATAGTGTCCATTAACAACTTAAAGACTAATGCCCCGTACACACGATCGAAATTCCGCCAGCAAAAGTCCGATTTGAGCCTTTGGTTGAAACTTTCCGACCGTGTGTATGTTCCATCAGACTTTTGCTGGCGGAATGGCCAGCAAAACATAGAGAGCAGGCTCTCTATTTTTCCGTCGGAAAAAACATCCAAGATTTTTCAGACGGAAATTCCGTTCGTGTGTATGGGGCATTAGCCTTTTTCTGACACTTGTTGCTTACAAGTTAAAATCAGTATTTTCTACTAGAAAATTACTTAGGACCCCCAAACATTATATATATATATATATATATTTTATATTTTAGCAGAGACCCTTGAGAATAAAATGGCGGTCGTTGCAATATTTTATGTCACACTGTATTTGCGCAGTGGTCTTTCAAACGCAATTTTTGGGGAAAAAATACACTTCAATGAATTTTAAAAAAAAAACAGTAAAGTTAGCCCAATGTTTTTGTATACGGTGAAAGATGATGTTACACCACGAGAATTGTTATATTTATTCTAAGCAAAAAAAATAGTGATTCTCATTTTAGCCAGAATCGTGCAGCTCTAGTGTCCATGCACATTAGGATGATTACAGGCATATATATATATAAAGTGCTTTTCACTACAGGTAAGCCTATAATGAGGCTTACCTGTAGGTACCGTGGATATCTCCTAAACCTGCACAGTTTAGGAGATATCCCCTGTATCAGTATGTGCCGACGTAATCGGCACATGCACACTGAAGCAACGGCTCGTTCGCATGTGCGAGAGTGACGTCATCGCGACTGCGGCCAATCACAGCACCAGAGCCCGCAATACCCAGAAATAACTCTGGGAGACATGTCGCAGAGTAGTGTGCCGGGACCACTGCGGGGGGCTTCGATCTAAGGTGAGTATTTCATAATGAGCTAGTATACTTTGCATACTAGCTCATTATGCCTTAGTCTTGCAGGTTTATTATTTTTTTTTAACCACTTAAGGACCGCCTCCTGCACATTTACTTCGGCAGAATGGCACGGCTGGGCACAACAACGTACAGGTACGTTGCTCTTTAAGAGCCCAGCCGTGGGTCCCCGGCGGCACGCTCGCGACCCGGTCCTGAGCTCCGTGACCATGGCCGCGGGACCCGCGGACCCGATTGCCACCGGTGTCCCGCGATCGTGTCACAGAGCTGAAGAACAGGGAGAGGTAAGTGTAAACAAACCTCTCCCCGTGCTTCCTAGTGAGGCTGTCACTGATCGTCTGTTCCCTGTCATAGGGAAAGACGATCAGTGATGTCACACGCCAAGCCACGCCCCCTAAAGTAAAAAAAAAAAACGCACAGGTCACACTTAACCCCTCCCCGCCCCTAGTGGTTAACCCTTCACTGCCAGTGACATTGTTACAGTAATCAATGCATTTTTAATCACACTGATCGCTATATTAATTCCAATGGTCCCAAAAAATTTACAAAATTGTCCGACGTGTCCGCCATAATGTCGAAGTCACAATACAAATCGCTGATCGCCGCCATTACTAGTAAAAAAAAGATTATTAATAAAAATGCCAAAAAACTATCCCCTATTTTGTAGACACTATAACTTTTGCGCAAACCAATCAATAAACGCTTATTGTGATTTTTTTTACCAAAAATATGTAGAAGAATACGTATCGGCCTAAACTGAGGAAATTATGTTTTTTTATATATTTTTGGGGGATTTTTTATAGCAAAAAGTAAAAAATATTGAATTTTTTCAAAATTGTTGCTCTATTTTTGTTTATAGAGCAAAAAATTAAAACCGCAGAGGTGATCAAATACCACCATAAGAAAGCTCTATTTGTGGGAAAAAAAGGACGCCAATTTTGTTTGAGAGCCACGTCGCACGACCGCGCAATTGTCAGTTAAAGCGATGCAGTGCCGAATCGCAAAAAGGGGCCTGGTCCTTTAGCTGCAAATTGGTCCGGGGCTTAAGTGGTTACTAGTGGGTTTACAACCACTTTAAGGTCTCATGCACACAGGACGTATAAAAAAACACCAGCGCTGCTTCCAGGAAATAGCAGTGTTAAAAACGCAATGTTAGCCGCGTTTTTGAATAAGGGTGTTTTTTTTACGTTAACCCCTTTTGGCTTTTTTTTCAGTAAAAATACTCACTATAATGTAAAAATGCGGCTTACAGCTTGTTACAGGGGTGTTTAGGGGCGTTTTTCGTTTTTACAGCTCAACAGCTTCTGCTCCTAGACGCACAGGCTGTAGCTTTTTTCTACTGCCCCTAAACGCTTATGCCTCCAAATGCCTCTGACAGTTTATGTGTACAAGGACACATAGGTGTTTATTTACTAAAGTCAAATCCACTTTGCACTACAAGTGCACTGCACTTGGAAGTGCAGTCGCTGTAGATTTGAGGGGGACATGCAAGGAAAATAAAAACAGCATTTTTTGCTTGTTGATGATACAATCAGCAGAGCTTCCCCTTATTTCAGATCTTCTCCTTAGACCTAAAGTGACTTGCAGTGCACTTGTAGTGCAAAATGGCTTTACCTTTAGTAAATCTAGTAAATCAACCCCATAGGCTAACATGGGGGGGGGGGGGGGTGTTCGAGACAGTTAAAAAAAATGCAAACGCCCCTAACAGCAGTTGTAAAAACGTTCTGTGTGCATGAGCCCTTAAGCTCAACGTTTAGGCTGCATTCACACCTGAGTGTAGTGTTTTCAGGCAGAGAATCGATTTTGCAGCGTTTTTCTGCTGTGTAAAAACACAGCAGAAAAACGCTGCAAAATCGATTCTCTGCCTGGCGATTTCACTGCGTTTTTTATGGCGTTTTGCCGCGATTTTGTGCAGAGCAAGAGGTCACCAATGTGAAAAAAGAAGAAAAACGCCCAAATCTGCCCGATTCGAGCGACAAAAAAGGGTCCAGAACTTTGTTTGAGCTTCAGGTGCTCGACTTCAGGCGACATGGAGTGGAGATGTGAACCATCGCCATTGAGAATAATGGATTTTTTCCCCTCTAGCGTTTTGTAGCTTGAGGCTTCAAGCTACAAAACGATTAGGTGTGAACGCAGCCTTAGAGGTACACTATGAGCGTTTTTTAATCCAAGGGAACTGGCGTTTTTTTAAAGCCCAGCTCGCATGGAGCCTTAAGCTACAAGACAAGAGTTCAAGTTCTTCTAAATGACTGATATCGGGCCTGAAAAACTATGATGTGAGAAAACTTTTTTGGAGAACTGGCACCATCTAGTGTTTGCAACAAATGTGTTCCTTTAAAAAAAATTGCATTATACACACACAGTATATATTCATCATAATTATCTATTTTGCTGATTATTTTCTTGGCGTAACAATATAATAAACTTTTAGGCCACGCTATAAAATAGCAGGGTGCTGTGAAAGGTCTGCTATGTGCTGCAAAGCGTAATAGTGAATATAAAATAAGTAAGAACGCTGAGCAGCAGCCATAAGAAAATTCTAATTGATTTGACAATTTATTACAAATTTTAATAAATAACAAATATAGGAATGTAGGACCTCTCTCGTGCAGCCAGTGTGCAGTGTTTGTCTGGGTAAAGGTCTGATGCTGAATAAAGTCCACCGCCATAAATTATGCAAACATTTTAAACTGAAGGGAAAAACACTTTTTTTTATTATTTAAGGTTAATGAAAGAGGTTTTCTTACAATGAAAGTGTAAAAGTTACTCAAATACCTTCTCCACTGCTGAGTGACAGGCATCTTCCCACTTATCTAATAGAAAGGACACCTTTACTAGTCATGACCTACCTATAATTTGCAAGTGTTGTTATAAGCGATGGAAGGAGGTTTCAATGCAATTTGTAAAAAGCTAATTTTGGTTACTATTTCTCAAAGGAAATGCAGTATATTTAACAATTTGTTTCTAGAAGTGGAAAAGGGCATTATTTATTTTAAAAAATTGCTATGTGGATGTCTCAAGCATTCACACAGTTGTAACGAATAATACCTGTAATGTGTGTAATATGTTTACTTCCTATAATCGCCAGATTGGAGTATTTCAGGAAAATATCACATTATGGCCACTAGATGGCGGTGACCATCACAAGAAGTGAACATATTACAGAAATTACAGGGAATAGTTTGTGACAGCTGTGCCTGAGACATCGGTACAGCTTATTTTTTTTGTTAACTGTTGTATATTGTTTGTGACACTTTTTTTTTTTAAATTCTTTATTTCTTTGCACGAATACATAACATAAATCATTAATAATAATTACATAAGACAACTTATGAAATCCACTTTCAAAAGAGAGCTTATTCTTTTAGAAAACAAAACATGGTGTATTCCTGCCATTTTTTATAAACGAATAATAATATTCCATTATCAATTCCCCACAACAACCCTCCGCTCCAAAGCCCATTAGGGGCTTATAGAACCGAGAGAGAGAAAAAATAAATAAATAAATAAATGTTATTGCTTATTACATTTTTTTTTTTCTTTTTCTTTTTTTATTTATTTATTTATTTATTTATTTTTATTCTTACCCCCCCCCGCCCCCTTTTTTATTTTATTTATTTATTTGTTTGTGACACTTTTTTATGTTATTTAGGTTTGTTTTTAGAGTGCTACTTTACACCTTAAATAAAACTTGACCAGTGTAGCCAAGATATGACCCCTTAGCTTGACCAAAACTCCCCTCACAAACTTATTTAATAAAATAAGAGACCACACCATTTCCTTGGAGTTAAATGGCCATAACAGCTAATTTATTAAATCCAAAATAAGAACTCCACTTTTCTTATTTACCAATAAACATAGATAACACATAAATAACCATAAATAACATAATAACATTAACCCCTTCAGATTCCTTTCTGAAAACTAGAAAACAAACAGGTTAACACCCACTTATTATTGGTCAGTGACGGCGCTAAGTGCTATATACCATAACCATGATATCAATCGATATCAACCACCAGGGGGCACTGCGGGATAGACAGACCCATGGGTCTCACTCTGTACCAACCGATAACCAACTTTCCCGCAGTGCACAATACCATTAAACATCAACAACGTTTGATGTACCAGGAGGGGCCATCTATTGATGAGCCCCCCACCCACTTACCACCTGTATAACTGCTGCCGTCACTGACCAACACAAACAACCAACGCCAACCCCCTTTTTGCTGTCATGACGAATTCTTTTTAACGACCTGAAACGATAATGAAAACATTAACACATCCAATACACATCCTTAACATAAAGGGAGGGTGGGTGGGAAAAACTGCCTCCTCAAGCTCTGTCTCTTCCCGCACTGTCCTCCCGAGCTCCGCCCCTCTTCTTATATGGCCGCTCCCCTTCCTGCAGAACCACTCCCCTTATCTTTTCCCCTCCTTGTCAGCTGCCCAGTGAGTCACTTGACACTTCTGTCATGTGCAGCCCTCCATTACCTTTCCTTACAGTCCATTACATTCCGGTCTTTTCTATTGCACAGACTTTTCTGCTTTTCAACCCGAGTTCCATATCGGGTGTCCCTGCGCCCCCCGTACCAGGCATTTGGGGTATTGCACATATGAGTGGTGGTAGTGTTTTTAATATACTGCCTGTGACTCCACATATTTCTTCCTGTACACATAACATGCGTTTTAAAGAGCTGACAACAGGTATTAAACCATGGTCTATGACTGTTATACCTTTCTACTCAAAAATCTAAATTGAAATAAAATTGAAAATGTGTGTCAACAACATGCACCAAAAACACAACTTAATGCACAAAGGAGATGCGTGTTGACATCATAATGCACCTGCCTAATGCTACAAAAAAAAACGCACCTCTACACACACACAGATGTAAATGGGCCCTACAAAAATGTATTTATTTTTTTAAATAAAAGACAGCCCCCATCAAGCTAGGTTATTCTGAATGCGTTATTACACACATGCCAACTGTTATATTGCATGTTATAGTGTGTTAAGACCCAACTTTAATATTAGGAAAACATTTAGGCTCTGTTTCCATT
Organism: Lithobates sylvaticus; assembly: GCA_028564925.1. Taxonomy (NCBI): domain Eukaryota; kingdom Metazoa; phylum Chordata; class Amphibia; order Anura; family Ranidae; genus Lithobates; species Lithobates sylvaticus. Next base: position 325,045,304 of record CM053029.1, on the reverse strand, counting down.
ACTGCGAGTTGCAGTGTGACTTGACACATGTGAAGTCGCATGACAAGTCAAAATCCATGTATTTAAATGGTCCCTGTTCTAATTGGTGTCGCAGTGACTCCAAAAAAGGTTCTTGTACTACTTTGTTTCGACTTCGGTGCAACTTGTTCTCCCATGGTTCTCACCAGTCGTATGATATTGCATCAAAAATCGCATTGCAAAGTCACACTGTAAATAGCGCGACTTTGGGATCGCAATAATGGAAACTGAGCCTTAGGGCCTATTTACATTTACTGTTGCATTTTAACATATGTATTGCAATGTCTTAAAACGTATGTGCTTAACTTCCCCACAAAAGGTTTCTCTTCCCATCTGCAGTGCAATGTGTCTTCAAAAAAAAACATGTCCGTCTTTGCTGTGTTTTGGACTCATGCACACTGGACATTTTTTTCTGCTGCTCCTAGGGGCGTTTGGTGTTTTTGTTTTCCCTGCCTCTAAATGCCCCTGCATATTAGCGTATGTGTCCATTCACACATACACTATATTACTAAAAGTATTGGGACGCCTGCCTTTACACTCACATGAAATTTAATGGCATCCCAGTCTTAGTCCATAGGGTTCAATATTGAGTTGGCCCACCCCTTGTAGCTATAACAGCTTCAACTCTTCTGAGAAGGCTGTCCACAAGGTTTAGAAGTGTGTCTATGGGAATGTTTGACCATTCTTCCAGAAGCAGATTTGTGAGCTCAGGCACTAATTTGGACGAGAAGGCCTGGCTCGCAATCTCCGCTCTAATTCATTCCAAAGGTGTTCTATCGTGTTGAGGCCAGGACTCTGTGCAGGCCAGTCAAGTTCCACCCCAAACTCGCTCTTCCATGTCTTTATGAACCTTGCTTTGTGCACTGGTCCAAATCATTTGGTGGAGGGGGGATTATGGTGTGGGGTTGTTTTTCAGGGGTTGGGCTTGGCCCCTCGTCAGCGTCAGCATACCAAGACATTTTGGACAATTTTATGCTCCCAACTTTGTGGGAACAGTTTGGGGATGGCCCCTTCCTGTTCCAACATGACTGCACACCACCAGTGCACAAAGCAAGGTCCATAAAGACATGGATGAGCAGGTTTGGGGTGGAGGAACTTGACTGGCCTGCACAAAGTCCTGACATCAACCCAACAGAACACCTTTGGGATGAATTAGAGCGAAGACTGCGAGCCAGGCCTTCTCATCCAACATCAGTGACTGACCTCACAAATGCGCTTCTGGAAGAATGGTCAAACATTCCCATAGACACACTTCTAAACCTTGTGGACAGCCTTCCCAGATGAGTTGAAGCTGTTATTGCTGCAAAGTGTGGGCCAACTCAGTATTGAATCCTACTGACTAATGCCGCGTACACACGATCGGAATTTCGGCCGGTAAAAGACTGATGAGAGCTTTTCATCGTAAAATGCGCCCGTGTGTAGGCTCCATCGGAATATTGTTGGCCGAATTCCCGCCAGCAAAAATTTGAGAGCATGTTCTAGCAATTCCTCTGTAGCAAAATTCCTACGCTGCTCGGAAAAAATTTGACGCATGCTCGGAAGCATTGAACTTGATTTTTTCTCGGCTCGTCATTGTGTTGTACGTCACCGCGTTCTTGACGGTCGGAATTTGGTGTGACCGTGTGTATGCAAGACAGCTTGAGCGGAATTCCGTCGGGAAAACCATCAGCGCTTTGTACACGGCATTAGACTGGGATGCCATTAAAGAGGAAGCAGGAAGTAAACCCTAATGGGTTTACTTCCTCTTTGTTTCCCTGCAAAGGTAAAGCATAATGGACTACTATGCATCGCATAGTAGTCCATTATGTGTCACTTACCTGACACAGGAGCCAGCAAAGTCACCGATGTCCCCTTGTGTACGGAGCCTCCATCTTCTTGGTGGGTCTCGCGGCTCCGGCGCTATCATTCGACTGCGCCGTAATGACGTCACTCCCGCACATGCGCACGGGAGCCGCCACTCGTGCCATATCGCCGTTGAGAGCGGCGCAGTCAGTGAGGGGGGAGACTGGAGCTCTTCTTTAAGGAAATTGAGAAACAGACTAAGGTCCCTTTCAAAAGCCGCATTCAATGTGAAGGGGGTGTAATGGTGGCCATACATGTAACGATCTTATTGAATGAGTCTTCACAGAATCAGATAACATGATTGAATCTATTGATTAATGAAAAAGCACATACTGCGCCATCAGTCATTCAACATGACCGTTTTGTATTTGGCGCATTGATTAATCTTTCCAATCTTCCAGCTGTATTTCTGATCATATAGTAAATCTATGGAAAATACAATCATATATAAAATCACTCTATTTATATCCATAATAATAGCCAAGTGCATCAAACCCACAACAACCAAAACTGAAGGAAAAAAAAAACTTTTACTGAGGATCTAAACATACAAATCAAACAAAATGTCAGCATGGATCATTTCCATGTATTATCCTGTCTAAAGGTAAATAAACTATATGTGTCCTCGTGTTTACCTGGCTGTCACCTATGTACAGTACATATGTCTAATCTGCTCTGGCTGCCCTCTGCTGGCAGAAGGAGGGAACAGCGTCAGCAGCCTTATGGGCTGTACACACGATAGGATTTTCCGACAACAAATGTTGGATGTGAGCTTGTTGTCGGAATTTCCGCCAACAAATGTTTGAGAGCAGGTTCTCAAATTTTCCGACAACAAGACTTGTCGGAAATTCCGAGCGTGTACACAAAAGTCCACGCATGCTCGGAATCAAGCAGAAGAGCCGCACTGGCTATTGAGTGTCATTTTTCTCGGTTCGACATACGTGTTGTACATCACCGTTATGTTTGGAATTTCTGACAACATTTGTGTGACAGTGTGTATGTAAGACAAGTTTGAGCCCACATCCTTCGGAATAAAAAAATCCATGGTTTTGTTGTCGGAAAATCCTATCATGTATACATAGCTTTACTCTTGTCACAGGTGTGATGTCTTGGTCCGGACATGCTCTCCTCGTTCCTCATGAGTAGTGTGCAGTGGTGAGTTGCAGGGTTCCAGAGGAGCTGTGGTGTCGGCCAGTCAGTTGCCAGTGTGTAGTATGGTGGGTAGTACACCTGGCAGCTCTCCTTTCTCCTCATCTCCCGCCGCCAGGTTTGAACTGCAGTCACGTGTCCACCGAGTTACAACTGTAAGGGGCCCGAGGGGCCTGCCTGGGCCAGAAGAAGGCAGGACGTGTGAAGGGGATCCATGCTGTGCAGTACAGAAATTATCTCACAGTTTCTGCAGTTCTTGTCATTGTTTTTAGACATCAAGCTCTTTATTGCCACCTCTGGCTACTATGTGCATGTGCACCCCTGGTGTGACAGTGATCTGCCTGTACTATGCTTCTCAGCAACATGTCAGCTTTGTGAAAACGATCTGGTACCAGGTAGGAAGCTACAAGTAGGGGCTGTGAAGGAAAGGGAGGGGGCTGTTTGTGTACAGGGAGGGACCAGAGGCTTGTGTGTGTACAGATTTGTGTATGTGGGGCTGCCATATATACAGGTGTGTGTCTGATGGGGCTGACATATATACAGGTGTGTGTGTGGGGGGGGGCTGATATATATACAGGTGTGTGTGTGTGGGGGGGGGCGCTGATATATATACAGGTTTGTGTGGGGGGGGGGCTGACATATATACAGGTGTGTGTGTGGGGGGGGCTGGCATATAAACAGGTGTGTGTGGGGGGCGCTGATATATATACAGGTGTGTGGGAGGCGCTGATATATATACAGGTGTGTGTGGGGGCGCTGACATATATATATATATATATACAGGTGTGTGGGGGGCGCTGATATATATACAGGTGTGTGTGGCTGAAATACATACAGGTGTGTGGGGGGGCTGACATATATACATGTGTGTGTGAGGGGGGCTGCCATATATACAGTTGTGTATGGGGGGGGCGACATATATACAGGTGTGAGGGGGGCTGACATATATTCAGGTTTGGAGGGGGCGGACATATATACAGGTGTGTGGGGGGCTGACACATATACAGGTGTGTGTGAGGGGGGCTGCCATATATACAGGTGTGTGTGTGGGGGGGCTGACAAATATACAGGTGTGAGGGGGCTGACATATATACAGGATAGAGGGGGGGGTGAGTCCGTACAGGGGAGGTGGCCGGTGTGTGGATTTGGTAGGATGGCCCATAGGCAAGTCCTGGGGAATGTTGGTGGTCAGGCTTGGGGGGGGGGGGGGTGGAGGGGCAGGGGGCCCAAAAATGTCTGATGTCTGCCCTGTCTATGTGTATGCTCTGCACACACAACTACACACAATACTGGACACACAGTACTGCACACACAACTACACACACAATACTGGACACACAGTACTGCACACACAACTGGACACACAACACTGCACACACAGTACTGGACACACAACACTGCACACACAATACTGGACGCACAACGACACAATACTGCACACACAACTACACACATACAAATGTATTAAATACATTCTGCAGTTCTGTGTATACAAAGGATCATGGGGGAGCTCATGTCTATAATGGGGATGGTATTGACACAGCCTCAAATGATCCACAATGGCTCAAGTGTGATATGTTCCAGAAATATTTAGACAGAATAAAGGTGGATAAAGCACCTGGACCAGATGGCATCCACCCACGGATCGTAAAAGAATTGAGCTCTGTCATTTCAAAGTCATTGTATCTAATTTCTAATCATTAATGACAGGAATAGTACCACTGGATTGGCGTAGGGCCAATGTGGTGCTTATATTTAAAAAAGGAACAAAGTCTTTACCAAGTAACTATAGCCCTGTTAGTTTAACATCTATACTTGGGAAGATACTGGAGAGTTTAATAAAAGACCACATAGATTTCTTCCAGTTCTTGCTGGAAAAAAATATTTTAAGCAATAGACAGTATAGATTCGTGAAAGAGAAGCTGTCAAACAAATCTGATTTCTTTTTATGAAGAGGTAAGTAAAACCTTGGACAGAGGGGTGGCGGTGGATGTGGTATACCTGGACTTTGGAAAAGCATTTGACACAGTTCCCCACACACGGCTGTGTAAGGTAAAGTCTACAGGCTTGGAATGATCAATTTGTAAATGGATAGAAAACTGGCTAAAAGCCAGAATTCAGAGAGTCGTGGTTAATGATTCTTACTCTGAATGGTCTAAGGTTATCAGTGGTGTACCCCAAGGTTCAGTGCTGGGACTCTTACTTTTTAATATCTTTAGAAATGATATTGGGTCTGTGATTAAAAGTACCATTTCTGTCTTTGCAGATGACACCAAGCTATGCAGTGGAATAACGTCCTTACAGGAGGTCTCCAATTTACAAGCCAACCTCAATGCTCTGTCTAATTGGACGACTATGTGGCAAATGAGGTTTAATGTTGATAAATGTAAAGTTATGCACTAAGAATATGCATGCTTCATACATACTATGGGGAGTACAACTGGGGGAATTAATGGTGGAGTTGGATCTGGGGGTTTTGGTAGATCATAAGCTCAATAATAGCATGCAATGCCAAGCTGCGGTTTCCAAAGTGAGCAAAGACCTTTCTTGTATTAAGAGAGGTATGGACTCCAGAGAGAGAGATATTATTTTGCCCCTGTTCAAATCATTAGTAAGACCTCATCTGGAATATGCAGTTCAGTTTTGGGCACCAGTTCTCAAACAGGATATCGGGAACTGGAGAAAGTGCAGAGAAGGGCAACCAAACTGGTAAGAGGCATGGAGGAGCTCAGCTATGAGGAAAGATTAGAAGAATTTAATCAATCTCCTCTTGAGAAGAGGAGATAAAGGGGGGATATGATCAACATGTACAAATATATAAGGGGTCCATAAAGTGAACTTGGTGTTGAGTTATTCACTTTACGGTCAACACTGAGGACTAGGGGGCACTCTTTACGTCTAGAGGAAAAGAGATTTCATCTCCAAATACGGAAAGGTTTCTTCACAGTAAGAGCTGTGAAAATGTGAAATAGACTCCCTCCAGAAGTGGTTCTGTCCAGCTCAGTATATTGCTTTAAGAAAGGCCAGGATTATTTCTTAAATGTACACAATATAACTGGGTACTAACATTTATAGGTAAAGTTGATCCAGGGAAAATCTAATTGCCTCTCGGGGATCAGGAAGGACTTTTTTCCCTTGTTGTAGCAAATTGGATCATGCTTTGCTTCTTTTTTTTTTTTGCCTTCCTCTGGATTAACTGTGGGTATAGGATTGGGTATATGGGATTGTTTGATATTATTTTTTATTTATTTTTATGGTTGAACTAGATGGACTTGTGTCTTTTTTCAACATGACTAACTATGTAACTGTAGCACTGAGCCCCGAAGGAGCTGCTGGTTAAATTTGGGCTTACCATTACCGTAACCCAGAGTAAAGGTTGAGACTGACTCCTCTTTCAGGGTTTTTATTCACGAAAAATAGAACACAGTCTCTCAATAAAGGGTAGAGGGTTTAGGGGTGAATTCAGGTACTTAGATTGCGAGGTGAAGATATCAAATGAATCCAGAGAATAAACTGTTTCACAACTGGATTCAGCACCCCCGGATAGGTCTCTCTCACTAGGCCTAGTAGCCGGTAGGATACTCGGTAAAGTCTCTGCCACAGACTTGTTACACTTTAACATCACTGAAGTATTAGATGAACTTTAGGTAACTGTCATACGGTACCAGATTCTCTCAGCCGATCCGGCGATACCATATGAGGGATGTTCCAGGTTGCGTCCTTCAACTAAGCCTCCAGGCTCCTTCAGAGAAGCAAGCCTTGCGCATGGCCTTCTCCTGAAAGGTTCCTCCCCTGGGGTACTCCATTCCTCTCCATTCCGTTGAGACAGAACCGGACCTTCCTTGGATCAGGAGGCTCCGAAAGTCACTCGGGCCTACCCATGCAGTTACATTGCCTTGGGCCAGCAAGACACCGGACGCATGGTTCACATCCCAGGCCAGGAGGGCCATGAGGCTGGGTCACATGGTCTCGGTACTTTAAATACCCCCCCACAGAATTCACAGCGGGAGAACAGTTCCACTGGGCTGGTTCCGAAAGGTAATTGGCATTTAATGCATCCAGCTAGACTGCTTTCTACGCTTGCCGGCGGTGACAGCGACACTTACGGTCAAGGAGAACCCAGTGCAACCCAGCTAGACTGGTACTGAAACCAGAAATTTTAGAAGAATTATCCTGAAACCCAACTGTGGCTTCAGGCAACTTAAATTTCAAAAACAATAGCGCGGGGGTGTGCTCGTTAGGAGCCAGCGCTACATAACTATGTAACAATTAGGGATGGGCCCGGTGTTCGATTTGAACCCATGTTCGATTTGAACATCGGGCGTTCGCCCGTTTGGCGAGCCCAGAACTATTTGGGCCGCTCGCATCAAATTCGTGTGATGCGAGCAGCCCGCAATGCACTGCACCAGTTGCAGTGCATTGCTGGCTGATGATTGGCCAAGCATGCACTGTGACCCGCATGCTTGGCCAATCAAAGAGCCAGCGGCGAGGAGAGCAATAATTGGCCACAGGCGGGATGCCTGTGGCCAATTATAGCTCAGGGGGTTTAGTACACGCCCCACAGTATAAAATGGCAGCCGCGCCGGCGGCCTCGCATATTGTGTTGTGTTCCAGCGTCAGTGTCAGTGTTATGTGCTGCTGACTGCTGACATTATGTGCTATGATTCTGGGGATTAGTGTGTGCGTGCTGTTAGTACAGCATTGCAGTATCACACCTGGGGGGTGTCTATAGTATGCCTGTGAAGGGGCGCATGTTTCCTGTGCTTAGAACTGTCCCTGCACAAAGTGTAATTTTTGCAGGAAAAAAAGCTATTTAAAATCACTCGCGGCTAATTCAATAACCAGGCCCTTTAGGTCTGCTATGGATATTAAGGGGGACCCCAGCCAAAAAAAATAAAAAATGGCGTGGGGCCCCCCAAAATCCATACCAGACCCTTATCCAAGCACGCAACCTGGCAGGCCGCACGGGGACATCATGGGGAATTCCCTATGGCTTTCCCCATGACGTCAGACGTCGTGGAAGAAGATGCCGGAAGGAGAAGATGAAGAAACCGAAGGATGAAGAGAGGAAGAAGGAAGACCAGAAGAAAGAAGATTTTAATAAAGGAATTGTCAAAGACCGTCTCCTGTCATTTTTACAATTTTTGACACTTTTTTGGTGAAATGGTAGGGGTACCCCCTTACCATTTCACACAGGGGGGGGCCGGGATCTGGGGGTCCCCTTGTTAAAGGGAGCTTCCAGATTCCGATAAGCCCCCCGCCCGCAGACCCCCACAACCAATGGCCAGGGTTGTGGGGAAGAGGCCCTTGGCCGCTCTCGTCCCTCCCTCTTTTCCTGCAGCCTGCCAGGTTGCGTGATCGGATAAGGGTCTGGTATGGATTTTAAGGGGGGACCCCACGCCATTTTTTTTGGGCCGGGGTTCCCCTTAAAATCCATCCCAGACCTCAAGGGTCTGGTATGGATTTTAAGGGGGGACCCCAAGCCATTTTTTTGGGGCTGGGGTCCCCCTTAATATCCATAGCAGACCTAAAGGGCCTGGTTATTGAATTTGGGGGGACCCCCACACTTTTTTTTATATTTTTTTTATTTTTTATCAATGACTTTTTTTTTATGAATGGCTTTCAATGAATGACTGTTCTCTGTGTTACGGGAGCCGACAATTCATTAGCCGCGAGTGATTTTAAATAGCTTTTTTTTCCTGCAAAAATGACACTTTGCGCAGGGACAGTTCTAAGCACAGGAAACATGCGCCCCTTCACAGGCATACTATAGACACCCCCCCCCCCCCAGGGGTTTTTTTAAAAAAAAAAAATTTGCATTGATACATGTCCCCTGGGGCAGGACCCAGGTCCCCAAACACTTTTTATGACAATAACATGCATATTAGCCTTTAAAATTAGCACTTTTGATTTTGAACGTTCGCATCCATTGTAACTAATAGGGTTCTTATGCTCGCACGGACTTTCGCGGGTTCTGGTGCGAACCGAACCCGGGGGTGTTCGGCCCATCCCTAGTAACAATACTGCACACTCAATACTGCACACTCAATACTGCACACACAGTACTGCACACACAGTACTGCACACACAGTACTGGACACACAGTACTGGACACAAAGTAATGGACACACAATACTGGGCACTCACAATATTGCACACAGTAATGGACACACAATACTGGACACACAGTACTGGACACACAGTGCTGGGCAAACAATACTGCACACACACAAAACTGCACACACAAAAAACTGCACACACAGTGCTGGACACACAATACTGCACACACAATCCTGCAGACTCCCTTTATCCTGTTATATGGCGACTGTTCTGCAGGGAAGCACTCATTTATAAGGCTACTTCTAGAGACTCTAGAGACTTATTTCACACAGTTGGGGGGGGGACGGTGGTAAAAACAGACCCCCTAAAATACTCAATCCAGCCAGATGCAGCAGTTCACGTGTCCCATCCATGGTGATTCAACTCAGCCATTCAAGTCAGTGGGGCTGTGCTGCAAACGCAAGCGAAAAACTTGGCTCGCAGTTACACGCATTAGTCCCATTGTAAAATGCTGTTCAGCAAAAAAAAGAAAACAGGCATTCATCAGGCAGCAGGATTGCCTCTTGAACACTGACAGTGGCTGCTTAGTTGCAAACTGAAAAGCAGTCTACTGCGGATCACTTTTTAGAGAATGGGCTGGTGTGAAACTGGCCATACTGTCACGATTTTGAAAAAGTTCAATGGCTGCATTAGAATCGAAGGGCGTTAAAAATGCGTGGTCAAGCCACATTTTTAACCAGGGGTGGATACAGAGGGAGCTTGGGGCAATTGACCCCCCTCCCCCCAAGAAAATATTACGACTCCGAGGCTCCCTCCCTCCCTGTTTCCTGTGCTTAGAACTGTCCCTGCACAAAGTGTAATTTTTGCAGGAAAAAAAGCTATTTAAAATCACTCGCGGCTAATTCAATAACCAGGCCCTTTAGGTCTGCTATGGATATTAAGGGGGACCCCAGCCAAAAAAAATAAAAAATGGCGTGGGGCCCCCCTCAAAATCCATACCAGACCCTTATCCAAGCACGCAACCTGGCAGGCCGCACGGGGACATCATGGGGAATTCCCTATGGCTTTCCCCATGACGTCAGACGTCGTGGAAGAAGATGCCGGAAGGAGAAGATGAAGAAACCGAAGGATGAAGAGAGGAAGAAGGAAGACCAGAAGAAAGAAGATTTTAATAAAGGAATTGTCAAAGACCGTCTCCTGTCATTTTTACAATTTTTGACACTTTTTTGGTGAAATGGTAGGGGTACCCCCTTACCATTTCACACAGGGGGGGGCCGGGATCTGGGGGTCCCCTTGTTAAAGGGAGCTTCCAGATTCCGATAAGCCCCCCGCCCGCAGACCCCCACAACCAATGGCCAGGGTTGTGGGGAAGAGGCCCTTGGCCGCTCTCGTCCCTCCCTCTTTTCCTGCAGCCTGCCAGGTTGCGTGATCGGATAAGGGTCTGGTATGGATTTTAAGGGGGGACCCCACGCCATTTTTTTTGGGCCGGGGTTCCCCTTAAAATCCATCCCAGACCTCAAGGGTCTGGTATGGATTTTAAGGGGGGACCCCAAGCCATTTTTTTGGGGCTGGGGTCCCCCTTAATATCCATAGCAGACCTAAAGGGCCTGGTTATTGAATTTGGGGGGACCCCCACACTTTTTTTTATATTTTTTTTATTTTTTATCAATGACTTTTTTTTTATGAATGGCTTTCAATGAATGACTGTTCTCTGTGTTACGGGAGCCGACAATTCATTAGCCGCGAGTGATTTTAAATAGCTTTTTTTCCTGCAAAAATGACACTTTGCGCAGGGACAGTTCTAAGCACAGGAAACATGCGCCCCTTCACAGGCATACTATAGACACCCCCCCCCCCCAGGGGTTTTTTTTAAAAAAAAAAAATTGCATTGATACATGTCCCCTGGGGCAGGACCCAGGTCCCCAAACACTTTTTATGACAATAACATGCATATTAGCCTTTAAAATTAGCACTTTTGATTTTGAACGTTCGCATCCATTGTAACTAATAGGGTTCTTATGCTCGCACGGACTTTCGCGGGTTCTGGTGCGAACCGAACCCGGGGGTGTTCGGCCCATCCCTAGTAACAATACTGCACACTCAATACTGCACACTCAATACTGCACACACAGTACTGCACACACAGTACTGCACACACAGTACTGGACACACAGTACTGGACACAAAGTAATGGACACACAATACTGGGCACTCACAATATTGCACACAGTAATGGACACACAATACTGGACACACAGTACTGGACACACAGTGCTGGGCAAACAATACTGCACACACACAAAACTGCACACACAAAAAACTGCACACACAGTGCTGGACACACAATACTGCACACACAATCCTGCAGACTCCCTTTATCCTGTTATATGGCGACTGTTCTGCAGGGAAGCACTCATTTATAAGGCTACTTCTAGAGACTCTAGAGACTTATTTCACACAGTTGGGGGGGGGACGGTGGTAAAAACAGACCCCCTAAAATACTCAATCCAGCCAGATGCAGCAGTTCACGTGTCCCATCCATGGTGATTCAACTCAGCCATTCAAGTCAGTGGGGCTGTGCTGCAAACGCAAGCGAAAAACTTGGCTCGCAGTTACACGCATTAGTCCCATTGTAAAATGCTGTTCAGCAAAAAAAAGAAAACAGGCATTCATCAGGCAGCAGGATTGCCTCTTGAACACTGACAGTGGCTGCTTAGTTGCAAACTGAAAAGCAGTCTACTGCGGATCACTTTTTAGAGAATGGGCTGGTGTGAAACTGGCCATACTGTCACGATTTTGAAAAAGTTCAATGGCTGCATTAGAATCGAAGGGCGTTAAAAATGCGTGGTCAAGCCACATTTTTAACCAGGGGTGGATACAGAGGGAGCTTGGGGCAATTGACCCCCCTCCCCCCAAGAAAATATTACGACTCCGAGGCTCCCTCCCTCCCACCTCACCAGAGGTATCATCTAAATGCAGCTGCAGGAACTTTATTTCTACTTAACCCGACTCCATGCAGCTCCCAGGTGGCCTAACATATATTCCCTGGGCCCCATCAGTTCATTTAGAGGGGCCCAGGATGCTGTAGGATGGAGAGACTTTTTTTTTCTTTTTTTATTCCTCTCTCAGGCGGATTAACACCACCAGGAGCTGCATTTTGTGATAATGAAATGAAGGTTCCGGCTCTGGCGGAGTGACATCAGTCAGCAGCCTTATTGCTGCCTAACTCTTTCAGTCAATGGGTGCTGAGTAGAGGACAGGCTCAAGCTGAGGGGGAAATAGCGGCGGCCAGCAGCCATCATCAGCAGCGGCGGTGACACAGCAAGTGTTTCTGTGTGTGAACACACTGACAGCGACAGGCCACCACAGCAGGCTGAGGAAAGTAGAAAGCATCAAATCTGCAATAAATTGTTTGTCTCCAAAAAGGTAATTACTCAGTATCACCCTTCACCTATGCCATGCCCTGGCTGTTGCTCACTATGAGGAATTATACAGCAGCTAAATGTGTTCATCATCATGATAATCACACAGTACAGGTGCAATGAGCCACAGCACCTGTATTGTGTGATTATCATCATGGTGATGATATAGAATGACACTCAAATTAATCTTTAGGCCTCATTCACACAGGGCGTGCTGCAGACATGCGTCTAACATGCAGGGCTGTCTTTTACTGGCCTGGGGAGCCATAAAGTGTTGCATATATCCCTGAGCTGGCATTCCATTTATTTCTACTGAGACACACAGCCACTCTGTCCCAATATGTCATGCATGCGGGTGTGGGTCCTTGAATGAATGCAGGGTGCGTTCAGGGACCAGCACCAGCATGTCATATTGGGACATAGCGGCTGTGTCAGTGTACAAATAAATAAAAGTATGGCATGTGTCAGAATGCAAATAAATCAGATGCTGACACTGTTAAACAAGGTTAGGACTGTATGATACGTTAACTACAGTTCTGTAAGCAACACCTTCTTTTCTGGCAGTGCCCCTCCTGAGACTAGACTCTGGATCCGGTCCTGTTTTTAACATGGAAGCACCGTAACTACCCTACAACTGCATGCATTAGTGTGACAATTATGGAGTTAAAACAGGCAGTAAGGTTCACACCTATGCAGTTTGCTTTTGATCCAGTTCTGCAGTGCTTTTTGTGGCGCACTTAGCGTTTTTGACACATTTTTACTTGTTCTTTTTTTGCATTTTTTATGCTTTTTTTTTTTGCCCAATTTGTTGTTAGGCAGATTAACCCCTTCATGCTGACCATACGCAAATATGCGGCCCCACTGGACTAGGGCAGCATATGTGCGGATCTCCCTTTGTGCTGGGTGCACTCCCAGCACAGAGACCAGGGTCCCCCATTCTAATGATCGTGACCCGGAACATCCAGGTCACCTGATTGCCATGATAGCCTCTGATTGTCTATCACAGTGATCAGTCACTATGAAACCTACCCTATGTCTTTTGTCTCTGTGAAAGGACGAGATAGATGCATTGTATCTTTCTCTGTCCTTGCAGAGATAGAAGAAGAAAAAAACCTAATAAAATAATAAAAAAAATACATAGGTCAAGGTTTGATCTAGGTCAGTGCCAGGGTTAGTGTTTGGGTCAAAGGTCAGGGTCAGTATTTTTTGGACAGGATTTTTTTTTAAATTAGTATTAGTGTCAGTGTGCTTTAGGTAGGATTAAAACAAAACAAAACAAAAGAAAAATGTGCACTATTATTTTTGGGGTGTACTATGGGTACAAACAACTAACATACAGATATGTGGTATCCCTGTGATTGTCAGGAGCAGGAGAATTTTTTTTGAGTTGCTCTTTGGTGGTAGGTTATGCAAGTAGCAAGAAATATACAGTTACATTTTAAAAAATTGGCTATTTTGGGCCAGTTTTCCTTTGATAATAAAAACAAATCAGGAGATATCCATTAGTATTTATCACCAAATGAAAGCCCAATTTGTCCTGAAAAAAACAAGGTATAATCCACCTGGAAGCAAGTAGTTGTGATAATATGTCAAAATTGCAAAATTGGGCTTGGGCATTTAGATTTTGGTTTTACCCTTATGCCGCATACACACAACCAGACTTTCTGGCAGATTAGGTCAGATGGCGGACTTCCGGCAGACTTTACGAACGTACGGACTTGGACACACACAATCACACCAAAGTTCAGTGTAATCGAACGTGATGAAAAACGACCGGACTAGAATAAGGGAGTTCATAGCCAGTAGCCAATAGCTGCCCTAGCGTTGGTTTTCGTCCATCGGACTAGCATACAGATGAGCGGATTTCTCGATAGGAACTGGTTCCGGCAGAAAAATTTGAAACATGTTCTACAGTGGTGTGAAAAAGTGTTTGCCCCCTTCCTCATTTCCTGTTCCTTTGCATGTTTGTCACACTTAAGTGTTTCGGAACATCAAACCAATTTAAACAATAGTCAAGGACAACACAAGTAAACACAAAATGCAATTTGTAAATGAAGGTGTTTATTATTAAAGGTGAAAAAAAATCCAAACCATCATGGCCCTGTGTGAAAAAGTGATTGCCCCCTAAACCTAATAACTGGTTGGGCCACCCTTAGCAGCAACAACTGCAACCAAGCGTTTGCGATAACGTGCAATGAGGCTTTTACAGCGTCCTGGAGAAATTTTGGCCCACTCATCTTTGCAGAATTGTCCTAATTCAGTTACATTAGAGGGTTTTCGAGCATGAACGGCCTTTTTAAGGTCATACCACAACATCTCAATAGGATTCAGGTCAGGACTTTGGCTAGGCCACTCCAAAGTCTTCATTTTGTTTTTCTTCAGCCATTCGGTGGTGGACTTGCTGGTGTGTTTAGGATCATTGTCCTGCTGCAGAACCCAAGTTCGTTTCAGCTTGAGTACACGAACAGATGGTCGGACATTCTCCTTCAGGATCTCTTGGTAGACAGCAGAATTCATAGTTCCTTTTATCACGGCAAGTCTTCCAGGTCCTGAAGCAGCAAAACAGCCCCAGACCATCACACTACCACCACCATATTTTACTGTTGGTATAATGTTCTTTTTCTGAAATGCAGTGTTCCTTCTACGCCAGATATACTTGGACACACACCTTCCAAAGAGTTCAACTTTTGTCTCATCGGTCCACAGAATGTTGTCCCAAAAGTCTTGGGGATCATCAAGATGTGTTGTGGAGAAATTGAGACGAGCTTTGATGTTCTTTTTGCTCAGCAGTGGTTTTCTCCTTGGAACTCTGCCATGCAGGCCATTTTTGCCCAGTCTTTTCCTGATGGTGGAGGCATGAACGCTGACCTTAACTGAGGCAAGTGAGGCCTGCAGTTCCTTGGACGTTGTTGTGGGGTCTTTTGTGACCTCTTGGATGAGTCGTCGCTGCGCTCTTGGGGTAATTTTGGGCGGCCGGCCACTCCTGGGAAGGTTCACCACTGTTCCATTTCTTCGCCATTTGTGATAATGGCTCTCACTGTGGTTCGCTGGATTCCCAAAGCTTTGGAAATGGCTTTATAACCCTTTCCAGACTGATAGATCTCAATTACTTTCTTTCTCAATTGTTCCTGAATTTCTTTGGGTCTCGGCATGATGTGTAGCTTTTAAGGATCTTCTGGTGGACCTTACTGTGTCAAGCAGCTCCTATTTAAGTGATGCCTTGATTGTGAACAGGTGTGGCAATAATCAGGCCTGGGTGTGGCTAGAGAAATTGAACTCAGGTGTGGACAACCACAGTTATAGTATGTTTTAACAAGGGGGGCAATCACTTTTTCACACAGGGCCATGATGGTTTGGATTTTTTTTCACCTTTAATAATAAACACCTTCATTTACAAATTGCATTTTGTGTTTACTTGTGTTGTCCTTGACTATTGTTTAAATTGGTTTGATGTTCCGAAACACTTAAGTGTGACAAACATGCAAAGGAACAGGAAATGAGGAAGGGGGCAAACACTTTTTCACACCACTGTATTTCTAAAGTCCGCATGATTTTTCAACAGCAAAGGTCCGATGAAGCCCACACACGATCAAATTGTCCGGAAGATTCGTTCAGTCGGACCTTTGCTGTCGAAAAGTCCAGTCGTGTGTACACGGCATTAGGCGAGAAAAGTGCAAATCATGCACAATTGCGGTAAAAGTGCTTTTCTGACGCTTCTCCATTGAAGTCTATTGAACCAAAAATGCACCGTTTTGCATTTTAAAAAGTGCACGACCCTTCCCAAAAACACAGCGGCTGAAGAAAGCATAGATGTGAACGTTTCCCATAGGAAACCATGTTAAATGGACCGTAGGGCATTTCTGCAAAAAGCTCCAAAAAACACATAGGTGTGAACTGAGCCTAAGGAGATGTCAAGTCACCTGCATAAAGGCCTGTTAAAGGCTACATCGTGGACCTGATTTGCCTGGGAGTACGTCTATTGACGTCCTCTCGAGCCAGAGCGGCCTGCGCGTCTATGAGACTCGCTGGATCACAGATAGCAGTAAGGGGTCGATCCCGACCCCTTATCACGTGATCAGCTGTCAGCCAATGACAGCTGATCAAGTGATGTAAACAGAGCTGGTAATCGACTATTTTTTCTCCTCGCGCTGACAGCGTGAGGAGAAAAAAAAAGCCGATCACCGGTGGCTGTGATAGGGACATCAGTCCCCATCAAGCAGATTGCCCCAAGCTCATCTGTGCCCACCTGTGCCACCTTCCAGTGCCACCTAGCAGTACACAACAAGTGCCCACCAGTGCCACCTACCAGTGCCCGCAGTGCCTCCCATCAGTGCCCACAGTGCCACATATCAGTGCCGCCCATCAGTGTCACCTACCAGTGCCCACCAGTGTAACCTACCAGTGTCCATAAGTGCCACATATTAGTGCCATTTATCAGTGCCCATAAGTGTCATCTATCAGTGGTACCCATCAGTGCCCATCAGTGCCACCCATCAGGGCCTATCAGTGCCATATTATCAGTGGGCATCAGTGCCACCTTATCTGTGCCCATCAGTGCTGTCTTAACTGTTCCTATCAGTGCCCACCAGTGCAGCCTATCAGTGCCCACCAGTGCAGCCTATCAGTGCCCACAAGTGCTGCCTCATCAGCGTATATCAATGAAGGAGAAAAATTACCTGTTTGCAAAATTTTATAACAAACTATGAAACATGGTTTATTTTTGTTTACAAAATTTTCAATTTTTTTGTTTGTTTAGCAAAAAATAAAAACCCCAACTGTGATTAAATACCACCAAAAGAAAGCTCTATTTATGAAAAAAATTATAAAAATTTAATTTGGGTACAGTGTTGTATGACCGCACAATTGTCATTCAAAGTGCGTCAGCGCTGAAAGCTGAAAACTGGTCTGGGCAGGAGGGGGGTTTAAGTGCCCAGTAAGCAAGTGGTAAAGCCGCCCGATCAGTGCAATTTTGATGTGCCATTTCATTGAGATTGGTGGAAAAAAGTAGTGCAAGAACCTTTTTCAAAGTCGCTGCGACTTGAGTCGCAACAATTTGAACTGTTCCATTGCTGGTGTTCTATCGAGAAGTGCCCACTATCGAGAAGTGCCTAGGACGAATGGTGCATGTGCCGTACGGAACAGCACAACAGCATTATCAGTGCAGATTTTGATGTTGTGTTGCAGCTACGTTGAAGGACCATCTAATTTGCACATAGTTTCAAAAAGTTTTTTTTTCAGCACTGGCCATCTTTAAAAATTCCGCCCCATCTTTGCAGCCCTGGCCATCATTTATAAATCCGCCCCCAACATGTACAAACCCGCCCTCAACGACATGAACACGCCTCGGGAGCACAAGCGCAATCTGACAGATGAATGTCTTCCTACGGTTATTGTGCGCAGGCGTCGTCTCGCTGTCACAACAGCTGATCGTAAAATCAGCTGTTGTGCTGTTCCGTATGGCGCATGCGCAGTACAACCCGGGCTCGGGTTGTCTCGGTATCGGGCACTATCCGACAGAACACCGGCAATGGGGTGCAACTTGTGAGCAGGAAGTTTTTTTTTTATTATTATGGAAGAGACATACTTTTAAAGGGTTAGTTCACTTTTACAAAAAAATAACTGCCTATGAAAGTAAGGCCACATACACATGGTACAAAAATCAGAAGGGAAAAGTCTGAAGACAAGCTGTCTGCGGATTTTCTGATCATTAGTACGGTGCTTTCGACAGACGATTTGACTTTTACATCGGACAAAAGCTTCATGTGCAGGCTATAACATTTTTGTTGGATGTGAACTCAACGTCTGATTTTCGGATGGTCAGTACAGAAATCCGTCACACAAAAGTCGAAAGTACAAACACGCATGATCGGAAACAAGGAACAAGCCGGAAGAGTTCGTAATCTAGAATTAACATTTGTGATGCGGCAATTGATGAAATGTCGAAATGCAGCGCACATTTTCATCTTCTTTAATGCTCAGTGCCCTGGTTACATACCTAGCTGTCCCCTGTGAGGAGATGCTGCTGATCGGCTTTCCTCTCCTCACACTCTGTCAGTGTGAGGCGAGGAGCACCACTTACCGGCATCTCCATGTTTACATGTTACCAACTGTGATTGGACACAGCCGATCACATGGTTAATGGTCGCGGCATGTCCTAGCAACACGGCGTGGCTGCCATCACTGCGATGCGCACCAGATCAGTCGTTCTGGGAGGCCATCATATGACATCCACCCAGAACGAGAGCCGTGCCACCCAGCCGCCATTTGACGGTGGGTGGGCGGCAAGTGGTTAAAAGGCGTTTGTTTTGTATGATCTCAAAATCGCGAATCGACGTTCACCAAACTTCTACTAACATGAAATTAGCAGAAAGGGCCCAAAGGGTGGCGCTTGAGAAATGAACTTCCTCTTTTTACTCTCATAGTACGTCACTACATTTGTGTTTGTCAAACGACAATTTGTAGATAGTTAGTATGCTAGACAAAATCCGGCATACGCGCTTTTGCCAAAAATCAGACGCTCGGTCGTACAACAATCAAACCGCGTGTACGAGGCCTAAAGCCTCGTACACACAATCGGATTGTTGGCCAACAGAGCGTCAGACTTTTGTCCGAAGGGCATGTGCCAGGAACTTGTCTTACATACTAACGGTACACAATTGTCGGCCAACAAATACAAACGTAGCAACGTATTAGATGTACTAAGAGACGATAAAAAGGAAGTTCAATTGTCAGGCCCCACCCTTTGGGCTCCTACTGCTAATTGCATGTTAGTAGAAGTTTGGTGAGTGTTGATTTGCGATTTTTAGTTTGTGTTTTTCAGTTCGTTCCTGAATGGCCGTTCGTCAACCAGCCAGGAGAGAACGTGCTATTATTGAGCTTGCAGTTATTGCTTTGACCCAAGTCCAGTCTAGGAACAGGAGGAGTTCTTGAAACCAAAAATTGGTTGCTTAATCGTGACCAATTATGTCATATATGTCATATGCTGCGGGAGCTTCAGGAGAATAATCTGGATGATTTTCAGAATTATCTCCGGATGACGGACCCCTGCTTTCACCAACTCTTGGCATTGGTGACCCCTTATATTAAGAAGCAGGACACATGCATGAGGCTTGCCATTACCCGAGCAAAGGCATAGCCACCTTGTGGTACTTGGCAATGGGGAGAAGTCTCCAGGATCTCAAGTTTACCACTGGGATCTCCCCCCAGGCTCTGGGACTCATTATTCCAGACACCTGCTCAGCCATTATTTAAGTCCTGCAGAAGGACTATATTCGGGTAAGTTTTTACCTTTAAGATTCTATGTATTAATGTTTGCTAATGTTCTGTATTAATTTGTTGATTCCATAATTATCAATATTGGAATATGCTATGAATGCCCTCTTTGTCCTCATGCATGCTGTAAGCTTTCCTTGCTCCTTTTTTGGCCTACATGTATATATTCCTTCACTGACCTAGCCTAGTAACTTAAAAATGTTTTTTTGTCAGCTACATTTTTGGGCTTACGCTAAACAACCCCTAAAATGTGTCCAAATGTTCTTGTCCTCAAATTCAGGCAGACTGCAAGCAGGCATTTTTTGTGTTACAAACACAAACCCTCCCCCCCCAAAAAAAAATGCTAAATCAACAGATACAAATACTCTATCTGCTGACAAAACCCATACACATTATCCTTCTTTTGTGTTCATATTTCTGGCATAATTCACCAAACCATGTAGTGCAAGGGCCTACGTGATTACCTTCAAATTGTAACATAGAACATTTTTGTCTCCTATTATATTGATTGTTTATTTCAGAATGTCCAAATGTGCTGCAATTTGGACAGTGTGTATCCCTATTTTTAGATTATGACACTTCTTACTTGTCCACTGGGCTGCCAATAGTGTAAGTAAGGAGGGACTGGCCAAACTATCACACATTATTTCTGCAAACAGCTCTCATGGAAGTGGAGAGGGTGACCTGTCCAAAACATCTACCTATTACCTTTACCCACCATACATTTTTTTATAATGGGTCACCAGAGGGGATGAGGAATCAGATAAGTTGACCTTACACTTTGGTCTTTAAATACTCATTTAAGTTTTATCCTTATGTTGGCCAAGCATGTTTGTGTCAACTCTGCTTGCAATGTTATGTGCAGAAGTAGTAATCTATTTTTTATTTTTTTAATCCAGTTTCCAACCAACCCACAGCAATGGCAGGACGTTGCAGCCCAGTTCCATCATCAGTGGGATTTTTCCAACTGTGGTGGTGCTATTGATAGAAAACATCTCCGGATTGTCCCACCAACCAACTCTGGCTCATATTATTTCAATTATAAGGGCTTTTGCAGCATAGTCCTGCTAGCTGTAGTGACTGCCACATAGGAGTTTTTGTATCTTGATGTTGGGAAGAACGGCCGTAACTCTGATGGAGGAGTCATTATGCAGACAGAGTTCTACAAGCTGCTCCAGAATGTCACCTTAAACTTGCCACCTGCCTCAATTTTGTTTTTGTTGCAGATGAGGCCTTTGCTCTGGGGGAACATCTTATGAAGCCGTTTCCTATGAGGAACCTCACCCCAGAGCAGGGAATATTTAATTAAAGGCTCTCTCATGCCAGAAGGGTGGTCGAAAACGCCTTTGGCATCCTCTCCAGTCAGTTCAGGCTGTTTTTAACACCAATTACCCTGGCACTGTACAAAATAAACCATGTGGTACTGTGCTGCTGTATACTCCATATTTTTTTTAGGAGGAATGCTAGCAGCTACCTTGCTTCAGTGCCAACTGTCGTGGACCCTGCAGTGGCAGGGCCAGCTGAAGAGCCTGCAGCTTGGCCGTCTGTGGGCATGATGACGGCTCTAGAAAATGCCTGTGATGGCAAAAATACCTGGATTATTTTGTGGTTAGAGGGTCAGTGGTTTGGCAGCAAATTGTAGCTGATCAGGAATAATATTTTTCTTTGATCCTAAACTCATATTTCATTTGAACTACTGTTGTCTGTGTTTCTGATCTGTGTAATATTTTCCCAAATGGCCTTTATTTTGGACATTTGCTACAATAGTGCAAACGTTCCTTATTTGCTACATGGGGTGACAAGATCTTCTTCAGCTAACTATTATGGTGTGTTGTGGGTCTGCTACACACACACAATGTTTTGGTTAATAATGGATCTAATGCATGAAGTTTAAAAACATTATGCCTTTTCAACGCCTTTAATTTTTTGGAGGCATAAAAATTGCCGGAGTTGACCACATTTAAGTAAGTAAACATTGTCACTGTAACTACAACAACTTAACAAATACACTGGAATCAGCGAGCATTGAAATAATAAGCCACACATTGTTTTGTAAAAAACATTTTACTCAAAGCACATTCACATGTGCATTTTAAGGTTTTAAAACAAACCAACATCTTGGTGTATAACATGTATGTTTTGCATTTTTTCTCCTTTTTTGTGGCTAAACAGACATGTTAGAAACATTAGATACACAACCCCAACTCTGGAACTTACAAAGTTCGAGTTTGGTTAAGTAAAGGCCAAATGAGACATTAGTATCCCAAGACTGCGTGGTTGTTGCCTTCCTCAGATAGGGTGATCTCACCACTCTAAAAGCCAAAATTTGAAGCCACGGACACGTAGAGGCAAAACTATTAAATGTCCCCTATTAACCCCCTGACGAAAATGTATGTAGTTCCCAACATGTTATTTTCTAAACCCACAAAACACACAGTGTGTCAACATGTGCTATCTTTCCATCACGGGGTATCAATGGACGTGTTTCGGGGGTGCAACCCATTCCTCTGACCTACTTTAGTTATGAGGAAGGGGTTGCACTTCCAAAACGTGTCCACTGATACCCAGTGATGGGAGATAGCGCATGTTGACACACTGGGGCTGATTTACTAAGATGAATGCGCTGCGCCGGTTCATACCTTAGGTCTGGTATGGATTTTAAGGGGAACCCCGTGCCAAAAAAAAAAAATGGCGTGGGGGTCCCCCTCAAAATCCATACCGGGCCCTTCAGGTCTGGTATGGATTTTAAGGGAAACCCTGCGCCAAAAAATAAAAATGGCATGGGGGTCCCCCTCAAAATCCATACCAGACCCTTATCCGAGCACGCAACCTGGCAGGCCACAGGAAAAGAGGGGGGGCAAGAGAGCGCCCCCCCCTCCTGAACCGTACCAGGCCACATGCCCTCAACATTGGGAGGATGCTTTGGGGTACTCCCCAAAGCACCTTGTGCCCATGTTGATAAGGACAAGGGCCTCATCCCCACAACCCTGGCCAGTGGTTGTGGGGGGTCTACGGGTGGGGGGCTTATCGAAATCTGGAAGCCCCCTTTAACAAGGGGACCCCCAGATCCCGCCCCCCCCTTGAGTGAAATGGTAAGCCTACCATTTCACCAAAAAAGTGACAAAAGTGTTAAAAATGACAAGAGACAGTTTTTGACAATTCCTTTATTAAAGTCTTCTTCTTTCCATCTTCTTTCCATCTTCTTCCTTCTTCCTTCTTCTTTCCTTCATCCTTCGGTTTCTTCCTCCGATCCTCTGCTTCTTGCTCCGGTGTTCTCGTCCAGCATCTTCCTCCACAGCGTCTCTTCTTCCTCGCTTCGTTCTTGGGCAGCTCTGCACAATTGGATGCTCCCGCTGTGTGATGCTTCTCTTCTTCTGACAGTTCTTATATAACGGAGAGCGGGGGCACCCGGTGACCCCGCCCCCCTCTGATGCATGGTTCCGTTATAGAACTGTCAGAAGAAGAGAAGCGTCACACAGCGGGAGCCTCCCATTGTGTGGAGCGGACCGAGAACTAAGCGAGGAAGAAGAGACGCCGTGGAGGAAGATGCCGAATGAGAACACTGGAGCAAGAAGCAGAGGATCAGAGGAAGAAGAAGATGGAGGAAGAAACCGAAGGATGAAGGAAAGAAGAAGGAAGAAAGTGGAAAGAAGAAGACTTTAATAAAGGAATTGTCAAAAACTGTCTCTTGTCATTTTTAACACTTTTGTCACTTTTTTGGTAAAATGGTAGGGATACTTACCATTTCACACAGGGGGAGAGGGATCTGGGGTCCCCTTGTTAAAGAGGGCTTCCAGATTCCGATAAGCCCCCCGCCCACAGACCCCCACAACCACCGGCCAGGGTTGTGGGGATGAGACCCTTGTCCTCATCAGCATGAGGACAAGGTGCTTTGGGGTGTACCCCAAAGCACCCTCCCAATGTTGAGGGCATGAGGCCTGGTACGGTTCAGGAGGGGAGGCGCTCTCTCATCCCCCCTCTTTTCCTGTGGCCTGCCAGGTTGCGTGCTCGGATAAGGGTCTGGTGTGGATTTTAAGGGGGACCCCCACGCCATTTTTTTTTTAGCTGTGGGGTTCCCCTTAAAATCCATACCAGACCTGAAGGGCCTGGTAATGGAATTTGGGGGGACCCCCACGCATTTTTTTTTTCTTAATTTTTTTTTCTTAATGCTAACATGACCTGTGTGCAAATAGCCTTAAAAAAAGCATAGAAGTAAACCAGCGTAAAAAAAAAAAAAAAGTCAAGTTGAGAGGTGCGCCCGTTCAACTTATGCAAATGCATTTATGTGGCTTGACTTTTACTAAGATTTTGCCAGCGCAGTGAACCAAAGCACTTGAACATGCCCAAATGCAGCTTGCGAATGCGCAGTGCATACATTGACCTCACGCAGTTCTAAGTGTACTTGCAGGCACAGCAGGCTTGTTTAGAGAAAGTTACTTTCCTGGTGCCTCCATGGCAGCATACATGTGATAGAGCTCCGCCTCTACTCTGCCTTCAGGACTAGTGAATAGCATAAATTAAAGGGCATAGCCCCTCCCCCAACATTCTCCTTTTTTCCTCATTCCTCTTGACTGGTGAAGAGAAGCAGTATGTCCATACCTCTGCAGTCGGCAGCGTCCGCCGGGTTAAGCCTCTCCCGTGCGCAGTCCCTGTTCTTGGGTCCGCTCAATGCACTGATAAGACTGGGAACCCCTTCTGAGGATCTTTTGGGGTCTTGCAGAGTTTCCTCATAGGAACGCAGTCTGCTGAATTTCCAGAAAAACGAATGCTGGTGATGACGGCGGGAGGATCAGATTCTCTTCCTTCTTGGTCAGGTTAGGTTTTCTTTTTGCTTCCATGTCTGCACTGTTTTTGAGCCCTGGTGGTTAAAGTTTATAGGTTTAAAAAAAAAAAAAAATGTCCCCTTTAAGACATTTATTCCTGGTCTGCACATGTGCAGAACGGGCGTTTCCTTGCTATTTCTGAGGTTTTTTCTCTAGCTTTTTTGTACTACCCTTCAGGGTTCTCACTCTCTTGCCGTGGCCTTGGTTTTGTTTCTTTTTTTTTTTTTTTGCCAGTAATAGGGTAGGTCCTTTTTAATTAAGCTGCTCTCCCTTTTTAGCTTTAAAATGTTGGCTCTAAATTGGACTCAGGGCTGCTCTGCATATCAGGTGTATGCCCTGCAGTCCAAATTACTTCAGCATTACAGGTAGGGTTGTCCCGATACCACTTTTTTAAGACCGAGTACAAGTACCGATACTTTTTTTCAAGTACTCGCCGATACCGATTACCGATACTTTTTTTAATGTCATGTGACAGTGACGTACTGATGGCTGGCACTAATAGATGGCACTGACTGATGTCTGGGACTGATTGCTGGCAGTGGCAGTGATGGATGGGAACTGATAGGTGGCACTGACTGAGGGGCACTGATAGATGGCACCCACTGATGGCTGGCACTGACTGATGAGCACTGATAGGTGGCAGTGCACTGATAGGTGGCACTGATTATGCAGCACTGATGAGCACTTATAGATGACACTGATAGGTGGCACTGACTGATGGCTGGCAGTGGCACTGATGGATGGGCACTGACTAATGAACATTGACGAGCACTGACTGATGGCTGGCACTGATTGATGGCTGGCACTGTTGGATGGGCACTTATAGATGGCACTGACAAATGGCACTGACTGATGAGCATTGACAGGTGGCTGGCACTGATGGGCAGGAACTGAAATAAACGACATGAGAGGAAAGGAAACTAAACTATTTTGCTATGCTGCCTGTGATGCCCATCTTGGTACACCCTGGACTGGGCCGCATAAAAGCAGCAGCGGACATCCTGTTACACCCAGCCCGAACTATATGGGCTGGGTGTAACAAGATGTCTGCTGCTGGCTTAATGTGGCAGAGTGCAGGGTGTACCAAGATGGGCGTCGGGATTATCAAGCACTGACGAGGACGAGATGTGTAACGGTGTAGCATGAAATCCACTATCCCGTGAAAGACGCTACCCCCTGACGCTACTGCGCATGTGCCGGTTTCAGTCAAAAGAAACCAAGCGCAGAGCTGCTCAAAACTAATACAGGTGGCTCGGATTAACCCCTCACACCCTGATCGATCGCCTCATGACAGCACGGCGAGGGCTCACGGTGGTGGACACAGGCTGTATCACATACACACACACACCATGCATATCACAGGGGGCACAGTGTATGTGATACAGCCAGTGTATGTGATACAGCCTGTGTCCGCCGCCGTGAGCCCCGATCGATCGGCGTGTGAGGGGTTAATCCGAGCCACCTGTATTAGTTTTGAGCAGCTCTGCGCTTGGTTTCTTTTGACTGAAACCGGCGCATGCGCAGTAGCGTCAGGGGATAGCGTCTTTCACGGGATAGTGGATTTCATGCTAGAACGGCAACACGGAGCGTCATTGCATTACCGAATGTGACGGCTCCGGTCGCCTATCCAGATGCAGCCCTGCACTACCTGCTTGAGGACACGTAGACACGGAGGACTCACTTTCCACTCTCCGCTCCGCCCTCGCTCCGCCCGCTGACTCCGCCCGCTGACTTCCAGGTATCGGCTAAGGCATCGGGAGCATTTGCGCGAGTACAAGTACTCGTGCAAATGCTCGGTATCGGTCCCGATACCGATACTAGTATCGGTATCGGGACAACCCTAATTACAGGTATGTGTGGAGCTGGCCATTCACCATGCAATTTTCTTGTTCAATTTCCATTAGGTTTGCCTTCAACTGTGTGGTACAGGGGCCTGCCTGATTGCATGCAAATTGGGGGTGATTAGATTTGACCACATATTGTATGTTTTTTTTATAGATCTGAGGGAGATCTATAGAGGGGGGTTGGGTAGTGTATGGCCAGCCTTATACTTTTATCTCACTCCTATTGCGTTGACTTCGTTTAAAAATTTGGTGTGCAAATAGACTCTATTTCTTTTTGCTTTCTTACTTCGCCTTACTACAGCTGATCCTCCTGCCCATTATTTACCATGAGCCATTCGTCACAAAGCCAAGATCCTCTCATATCCAATAGGTATGTGGACCACCTGTACGTGAGTATTTAAAAAAAAAAAAAAAAAGAGTGCGCCACTGACAAACTTTGTTTGTTTCAGCCCTGTTCCTTCAAAGCGGTCCAGAAAGTCCTCAAGGCGCTATGACAATGACGATAGTCCTGAGCGAAGACCGCGCTCTTCTCATCATAAATCTTCCAGAAGACCAGGATCTTATAGACGTCGTCATTCGCCTTCGCCTCCACCGCGGGCGTCAAGGGAAAAATGTTGGGCCTGTGGCGCGGTTCCACTCCCTGATAAGCTCGTCTGCAGAGACTGTCTCAGGGACTACGCAGCTAACCGGGAATTAGAAGGCCAGCAGGTGGTTGACCTGCTTAAGCAAACCATGAGAGACTCTCTTTCTGAACTGACGGCCATGATTCCAGCTCACCCGGTTTCACAAGCTGCCCAGGTGTTGGATTTGGACCCCGACATTTCGGGCCCATCAGCTGTTAGTACTCCTTTGCCTCCATCAGGAAAAACAGCTAAACAAATCCCACCGGTAGATTCATCCGAGGAGTCCTCAGATGATACAGAACCGTCTGGTTTCAATTTCTCCCTGGTTCAACCCTTTGTACAAGCGGTGAGGAGCGACATTGCCTGGGAAGACCCGGGAGGGCCTCCTCAAAAATCAAAAAACTATTTCTCATTCCTCAAGAGAAACCAAATCTTCTTCCCATTAATGGGGGAGATCATAGAGGATGAGTGGAACAAAACTGTTTATGGATGCGGCTGTAGTGCGTCTGGCAAAAATGTAACAATGCCAATGGAGGATTCAACGTCTTTCAAGGATCCCCTAGATAGCTCCATTTGAGGTCTAGATCAATACATCTATCTAGAAGCAGGGGTGGCTTGCAGACCAGCCATTGCGCTGACATCTGTTTCCAATGCCATCAGGTCTTGGACGGAAAATATTGAGACATCCCTGCACCAAGACGCAAAGATGACATAATCAAAGCTCTGGAGGAGCTTAAGTTGGCGGATTTCGTGGGAGAAGCTGCAATTGACACAATCCGGTGTTCAGCCAATTCAATGCTGCAACTCTGTTATGGCAAAGCGGGCCTTATGGCTAAAGCCTTGGACAGCCGATCTAGCATCAAAGCAGAATTGGTGCAAGATTTCCTTTGATGGAAAATCTTTGTTTGTTGAGAAACTCGACAAAGTAATCTCCAGAGTAACAGGGGGCAAATCTGGCTTACTTCATCAGGACAGGAAGGTCCGGAGAACAAAGGCCTATTTATCACGATTCCTGCAATCAAATTCTAGAGACTTCAGGCAGTCTCGCCCCTTTAGGGACAACAAGAAATCGTGGAGAGGCACCCAGACTTCTTTTCTGGGAGCCAGAAAGTACAAGTCCCTCACTGCTCCCCAGGAGGGGACAAAGTCCTTTTGACGTCAGCGGGGAGGAAACACCCCCAGTGGGAGCCCGGTTAAAAAAAAAAAACGTTTTCCCCATCTGTGCCTCCAAATGTCAAGACCCATGGGTCCTAGCAACGATCCGGTACGGTCACTTCTGGACTTTTTCTCAGCAGCCTCCTCACACGTCCTTCAAAGAGACAGTTACCAGCCTCCCCACAGAAGGCAGTGGCCTTAAACCAATTTTTTTTTGGAGTCCCTGCAGCGTCAAGGGGCAGCAATACCTGTCCCCCCATCAGATCGATTTTACAGGTTTTTCTTCCATCCTTTTCCTGGTGCAGAAAAAAACAGGCGACTGGAGACCTGTAATAGATCTGAAAAAGCTAAATCAATACATCCATCTCGAAAGCTTCAAGATGGAGTCACTCCAAACGATCATACAAACCATACAACCAGGAGATTGATTAATCTCGATAGACCTGCAGGATGCGTACCTCCACATCCCTATTCTACCATCCTTCCAAAAATACTTAAGGTTCGCAGTGGGTCATGTCCACCTGCAATTTCAAGCTCTGCCCTTCGGGCTATGCACCTACCCTCTGGTGTTCACAAAAGTGTTGATATCTGTCTTGGCCCCTATGAAAGAGAGAGGGGGTTAAGAATTTATCACTACCTGGACGATATCCTCTTGCTGTCAAAAAAACCCGAGCCACCTTTTAGTCCACAGGGAGATTCTTCTCCAGTAGTGGTCGGAGTTCGGGTGGCTGGAGAACCATCGGAAGAGCCAATTAGTTTCAACACAACAGATGGTTTACTTAGGAGCAATGTTCGGTACGCTCCTAGGCACAGTCTCTTTACCCCAGATGAAGATGGAGGGCATCATTCAGAAGGAATCCAAGGTCATAGAGATCCCATCTATCAGCCTTGCAGTGTCTGAGCCTTATTGGCACGATGTCCTCGTGCATACCTCTAGTTCCATGGTCTCACTAGCATCTGAGACACTTCCAGACGGGATTCTTAATACAATGGAGACGACAACATCTGTCTCAGACAATCCGTTTAACAACGCTAATGAGCAGTGGTCATTACACTGGTTGATGAATCCAGAGAATCTCTCCCGGCTCTATCATTTGGGTTCCCACTCATGGTCCACAATTACGTCAGATGCAAGTGGCCAGGGGTGGGGTGCCCATTGCAGAGAATTCAGGGAAGATGGTCCTTTCCCACCAGAGGGACAGTGTCCAACGTCCTAGAAATGAGGGCAGCATTTCTAGCCTTAACCTGTTTTGCATCTCAGGTCAAGGGACAGAGAGTACTTCTATGTTTGGACACCAAGGTGGCGGTCTCGTACCTTCAGAAACAAGGGGGCACCCACAGCAAGACACTTCTGAGGGAAGTGGAACCTGTAATGCTCTGGGCAGAGATCTCCCAGGCAAGATGAACACAGAGGCAGATGTCTTATCGAGGAGGTTTGGGGACAACGAGTGGTCTCTACATCCCCATGTGTTCATCCAAATCTCCAATCTAGGGCAGACCCCACTGGTGGATCTTTTTGCTACGCATGAGAATTGCAAAATCAGGAGATTCTTCTCTCACCTTCCACATCCACAGGTGGAAGGAGTAGATGCGCTGTCTTGTCCTTGGACCTTCAAGACAGCTTACACCTCTCCTCCTCGCCCACTCATTTCGAGGTTTCTCCTCAGACTCCTGAACGAACCAGTCAAAGTGCTAGCAGTGCTACCCTATTGGTCGAAGAGACCGTGATTTCCACTAGCCATGCACCTCAGTGTGGATCATCCGATCAGAATTCCTCCCTTTCTGCAGTTGTTGACCCAGGGCAGGCTGGACCATCCAGACCCACAGAAGCTGGATCTTTGTGTATGGAAGTGGAAAGGAGGAGGTTTGAATCGTTAGGCTGTTCCCAAGATGTCATATCCACCCTGTTAAAAGCTAGGAAGCCTACAACCAACACAATCTATGCAAGAATTTGGGACAAGTTCTTATCCTATGCCCCAGGAAAAGGATTTGATCCTATCTCTCTCTTTCCATTGCTGATGTTCTGAGTTTTCTGCAAACTGGTCTTGATTTGGGGCTCAGCCAGAGTTCCCTCAAGGTACAAGTTTCCGCAACTTCTGCAGCAACTAACACCAGGGGGGCAGAAGACCCTCTAGTGGTTACGTTCCTCAGGGGAGTATTGAAGATGTGTCCCCCATCCAGACGTTCCTTTCCAAAGTGGGATCCTACTCTAATATTGGAAGTCCTATCCACTCATCCGTTTGTACCGGTTGAAGAGGTCTCAATTTGTAACTTGACTTTAAAAACAACTTTTCTGTTGGCTATTACATCCGACAAGAGGATTTCGGAAATCCACTCCCTGGGCATTGGGGATGATCACATATCCTTTTTTTTTTTTTCCAGATAGGGTAGAACTTCGCCCTCTCAGAGGTTTCACACCCAAGGTCACCTCAACGGCAAACCTATCAGAACCATGGGCGTTACCAGTTTTCATGGACTCAGAATCAAACTCCTGTTATGAGTTAGACATATCCAAAGTTCTCAGGGCCTACTTGGAAGCCACAGCAAGTTTCGGCTCAGGTGAATGCTCCTTCAACAAGAGCAGTATCGGCATCTTGGGCAGCGAGGGCAAATGTTTCTCTTGAAACATTAGGCTTGGTCTTCCCGACACACGTTCCTCAAACATTATCGTATTGATCCCGGGGCTCTTACAACCGTAGAGTTCGGGAGAAAAGCGCTTCATGCTGCTATGTCTGTGTTTTGATTAAAGTTTATTTTTTGTTAAAGCATTAAACCCACCCATGTGAGCTAGTTATTTATCACATGTATGCTGCCATGGAGGCACCAGGAAAACGGAAAATTGTATCATACTTACCGTAATTTTCCTTTCCTGGTGCCAATCCATGGCAGCATAAACTCCCACCCTCGGTATTCTATATTACGAAGAATGTTGGGGGAGGGGCTATGCCCTTTAATTTATGCTATTCACTAGTCCTGAAGGCGGAGTAGAGGCGGAGCTCTATCACATGTATGCTGCCATGGATTGGCACCAGGAAAGGAAAATTACGGTAAGTATGATACAATTTTCCGTTTTCTCATTCTATTTTGGGCATATTTGTTACTTGGACAGTTATAACTATACTTCCTCACATAACCCCACATCACCCCCATAATATTGGCACTTCCACCTACTTTTAATTCTGAGTTGAATAATGTGTGCGCCATGTCTATAGCGGCGCACTGATCACCGCCTCCCGTGCGCCGGCAAGATAATAGTAAATGGGGAATTGTGCTGTGTTACAGGCGCAAATGTTTGGTAAAATACGAAAACGGCCGTTGCGCATAGCCATGCGCCGCAACTCATGGCGCAAACCGTTCGTAAATCAGTCCCACTGTGTGTTTTGGGGCTTTAGCAAAATAGATGTATGGAAATAAACACATTTTAGGCATGGGATCATGAGGGAAATAAGAATGTCAAGGCACGATTTGTGGGCATCTTTAAATTTGGGCTTTGCTATTCTTCAAAACACAGAAACATTCCAATTCACATTAGTTATAGTAGTGTTTCACAACTCTCCTTCTCAAGATGCAAACCCAGGTCATGTTTTCCATATTTGTTGAATTTGGCACAGGTGATGTTGTCATTTTCACTGCTAGTAATTCACACTGAGGAAAATTCAGAAAACGGGACCTAGTGGTGCACTAATGCCCCGTACACACGGTCGGATTTTCCGACGGAAAATGTCCTATCGGACAATGTTGTCGGAAATTCCGACTATGTGTAGGCTCCATAGGACTTTTTCCGTCGGATTTTCCGACGGACAAAGTTTTATCTCCTGCTCTCAAATTTTCCGACAACAAAGTCCTATCGAACTTTTTCCGATCGTGTGTAGCGAATTCCGACGTGCCACACATGCTCAGATCACATTACAAGACCAAAGCTATTGGCTACTAGCCTCTACGTAGTCCCGTCGTAGGCAACAAACGTCACCACGTTCAAAATGATCGGATTTTCCGACAACTTTGTCCGACCGTGTGTCGGACAAAATCCGTCGGAAAAAATCTGATAGATTTTGTGGTTGGATTTTCCGACCGTGTGTACGGGGCATTAGAGTTCTGTCCCTAAACTTTCACGTTTCAAAATCATAAAAACATGGTAAATATTTAAAGGGCAAACAGGAGCCAACAAGTGGAACAAGAAACTTCAGACCAGGCAAGAGGAAATTAAAATTTGGCAAGCATGTACACAAAATCTCATATTCTTCACTGTAAAACAGTGGCAGCCTCCTTAACTTGCTCCAGATCCTTCAAACAATGCAACATATCTGCACTCATTCTGCCAATAGTGCATCATGGAAGATCATGACCTAGTAAGAAGAGTAAAAAGTATTAAAGTGGATGTAAACCCCAATTTTTATTTTTTTTATACGTCATGTAGAGAATAGGATTTCCTTTTCATTTGAGCCCAGTCTTGCCACACAGATTTACTCGAGGCCTGAGCAATCCTCTTTTATTGTTCAGTTAGAGAAATCTTGACAAAGTCTTGAAAACTTTGTCAAAAACGCCCCCTTGCTGTGAGTGACAGGTGATTTACATATCTCATGCACTAGCCTGAGACAGGTTATCATCAAAATTTGGGGGTTTACATCCACTTTAAGGGAACGATGGTCAAGTGGCTGAGGCCCTACATAGAGAGTTTATGGTCAAGCTACTAGTCAAATTCAGTAAATACTTACCTAACCAGTTTATTGTTGCTTGCATCCTGCTTTCCCTTCAGACACCTACACTACTAGTGTAGGGTGGCACAGTGGTGTAGTGGGTAGCACTCTCGTCTAGCAGTAAAAAAGGGTTGCTGGTTCGAATCCCAACCACGACACTACCTGCCTGGAGTTTGCATGTTCTCCCTATGTCTGCGTGGGTTTCCTCTGGGTACTCCGGTTTCCTCCCACACTTCAAAGACATGCAGATAGGTTAATTGGCTTCTTTCCAAAAACTGGCCCTAGTATATGAATGGGGACCTTGGATTGTGGGCTCCTTGAGGGTAGGGACCAATGTGAGTGTGCAATGTACAGGGATAGGGACAATTGTAGACACTCACTCAGGTTGAACTGGATGGACTGGTGTCTTTATTCAACCTTACTAACTATGTAACTACTATGTAACTGTCAAGAAAGGCGTCCAGGATCTTTGTCTGCCAGCAGGAGAATCGGATATGGCATACCCAGCAAAAGAGCCGCTCAGCGCGCACGCGGGCGCACGGGAGCGCGCACGCACGCTGTTTCAGCCCGTTTTGGCGCCAGGAGCGCTATTTAAGGAAGTTCCTGTCCATGCTATCTTGCTGTCCGGTCTACAGCGTTCCCGTGACCCCCAGCTACCAGCTACCTGTGAATTACCTGACTTCTGATACCTGATTACCCGGCTTGTTCCTGATCTTCCGTGCCTGCTGCCTGTCCTCGATCCCGGCTTGTCCTGACATCTCTTCTGCCTGTCCCTTGGTACTTTGCTGTCCGCCTGTTAACGACCCGGCCTGCTTCACGACTACGCTTTGCCTGCTGATTTGGTACCGCATCTGCCTGCCTGTGTCTGACCCGGCCTGTCTGTGACCTGCTTCCGTTCCGGACTCCAGTCTCTTCCGACTATCCGCAAGTTCCACCTGCATGCCTATTACTACTGGAATTCCTGCCCAAGTCTGCTACTGGTTTCCAGACGTCCGGACCAGCCCTACACCTGTAACCTGCCAGGCACTTGTGCCCCTTTGTGCTTCCGAGCCCCTGTCTATTCTATCAGGGGTTCCCGAGCCGGAGGTATACGAGACGCCGCTCCCTGCATTCGTGGGCTCAACCACCAGGTACGTGACAGTACCGGACAGCCATGTCCGAGCCCACGCAGGGAGCTGCTCCAGTGGATGATCTGTGTCGCCACCTGGCTGGCCTAACCCAGGCAGTGAAGAGTCTTCAGGAGGGATATACCCGGCTCGAGGAACGTGTTCAGATCCTATCCACAGTTACGTCACCCCCACCTGGGATTTCTGCTGCTCCATCAGTAGTGATGTTACCACCTGAACCCAAGGTTCCTGCTCCTGAGCGGTTTTCTGGGGACCGTAGCAAATTTCGAGCTTTCCACAACGCTTGTGAACTTTTCTTTGCCCTGCAGCCTAGGACTTTTTTGCTTGACGCCACCAAAGTAGGTTTTGTCATTTCCCTGCTGTCAGGAGATCCACAAGCTTGGGCCCATCGGCTTTTGGAACAGAAGGATGCCGCCCTTGACAATTTGAACTCTTTTTTTCACGCTATGTCTCAGCTCTACGAAGACCCGCAACTAACAGCAACTGCAGAAACGGCCCTGCATTCCCTACAGCAAGGTCGCAGACCAGCGGAGGACTATGCATCCGAATTCAGGCGTTGGAGTTCCGATACCAACTGGAACGACTCCGCTCTGCGGTACCAGTTCCGCACGGGTCTCTCTGAATCACTGAAAGATGGACTGGCCAGAGTGGATACACCAGAGACTTTAGACGCACTCATTAATCTGTCCATACAGATCGACAGGCGACTACGACAACGGAGGTCTGAACGTGCCACCGGTCCCTCCAGACCAATCTGGATGCTTCCCCGAGTACCCAGTCAGCCTCCACCGAATCCCCAAGCTCCCGTGACCTATACCCCTGATACTCCGAAACCCATGCAATTAGGATTACTGCGCCCATCTCTGACACCTGAAGAGCGGCAACGCAGACGATCCAATAACCTGTGCCTCTACTGTGGCGAACCGGGACATTATGTGAGATCCTGTCCTGCTAAGCTCCGTAAGTCCTGCACTACCTCTTTTGCTCTTACTCCCACTCTGCCGAATAATACGTCTCACCTGGCTGTCTCCGTTCTTTTTCAGCTCCCCAGAGGGAATATCCGGGTAACCGCTATCGTTGACTCCGGAGCCTGCAGCGGTTTCATGGACTTAGCTTTCGCCACCCGGCATCATGTTCCCCTGTGACCAAAGGGCCTCTCTGTACATCTTAAGGGAAAAAAAATCGCGCTCTTAGAGTCTGTATACAGGGTTTGAGAATAAAATTCGTTCCAAAAAAGTCTCTTTTATGGGAAATATTTCTCAAACATTGGTTTCCACAGGTTGCTTATATACTCATGGAGGATATGCTTACCAGAAGTAAGCCATAGATCAGCATATGGCTTTAACCCAGCCTGGGTTGGTGATTCGTTGGTTATGGATTGTAACGAAGCAATACCAAATACCTCCTTCTCTTTCTCAGGTGCACTCACAGGACATGGTTAGCAATCACCGTAAAAAACAAACAAAAAAATATACATAGCGTAATACTGACAAACTATATATAGCAAAAACCAGTAGGTGAAGGGTTACCAAGTGGAAAAGGTATCCAATTGAGTGTGAGCAGACACCAGTGATCACAAATATATTTAGGTGACCAAAAAGACACCACCACCATATAAAAGACCTAATTACCAGATATTCAATTGTTGTGCACATAGATAAGGAAACTCTTCTTTTGAATGTTTCCACTTAAAGGTAAACCGCCACAAGTGAGGTTGGACGCGCTATATCTCCAAATCATAGGTAACCACCGTAAGAAGTGCCTCCTTACCAAGCAGTGAAATGACAATCAGCAATGAGAATCAAACAGCAGGCAATCAGATGCACACTCCTTTTGAGATGTCCCCTTACCGCATAACATAGTTTCAGAAAGCCAGATACAGCAAACACAAATTCATGAGACCACGCACGGATCGATGGCAGCGATTTTTCAGCAGATACCCAGGAGTAAAAATATTCATACCATAGCGTTATACTGCATTTTTAAAAATTTTATTCAAAATATAAAAAGTTTGCACTTACAAACTGGCGAAATAAAATAGCAGATTCAAAAGAGTTGTAGAGCCGGCCGGCTACAAACGAACAGACACTCCCGTCCTTCTTAGCGTGGTGACGTCAGCACGTATACCCTCAGACGCGTTTCGTTAGAATTAACATTATCAATGAGGAGCGGGCAGCGTGCTGTGTCACCACCTTATATAGAGCTACCCTTGATCTGAGTCACGGATACGAAGCTCAAAGCGCCATCTTAGTTATGGTCAATCGTTATGTGTTGTCTATGGAGGACCTCTGGCAGATGTCCCATTTAAAACCGGAACAAAAAATTCCATGAATGTTAAGGTCAGTGGTTAACTTCCTAGGTGAATTGAGGCAACTTTATTTAGACTCAATATCTCAGACATTCCTACATACTACCTATGTGAGACTTCCCCCGATCTTTTTGAATATACCAGGAAGCTCCTATCACAGTGGACGGTGTCCAACTTCCCCAACTAGCCGAGCCAACTTTATTGAAACTCCACATCAGTGACAAGTTGGAAACCGCCCCATGTGTGTATTTAATGATCCTATGGTTAATGCATGTGAATTATAAGCCCGCAATCATGCGGGAAAAAAATATAACAAAGAGAGTGAGGATATTTATTTAAACAATAAAAAGTGAACCCGCGTTACTACAGTGCTGCGGAAAAATAACAAAAAGTGAAAAATCCTTATTTAAAAGGAAATTGAAAAAAACTTTTTGTATAAAAGGTTTTTGTATAAAGGGTTTTATTATTATTCATTCAAGTTAATCCCCTCTGTACTAGTGATTGGATAATACCATGTGATTAAACATATATGTCCACCTTATTGTGTATTAAATTGTGTATAGTGATTATAACAAATATAATAAGTGAAAATATATATAAAGATTAGAAATTAAAAATATACCGTGTACATATATAATCACATCTCGTGTGTATATACTGTACTCACATAATATTGTAACATATGTGAATATTGTGACCTATGTGATATTGTATGTAAATACTAGGAATCACAAAATCCTGTCAAATATTTCTATATTTTACATTCTGCACTACATAAGCACGTATACATAGTTCTATCAAGTGTATATATGTGTATGCACCCCACAAACACATATCAAGTGTACACACGCAAATGGGGGGTGGTTAATTGTAGTTGTTAATTGTATGAGAGATACGCATACATAGCTCAGATCAAGTTTACAAATCGTAGACAGAAAAAAGCTTTACAGTTTATGTTCTACAAGGAAAACAAATATCTGGTCACTATAAGGTACACATCAGGAGTTGTCAATAAATGCGTTAACATCCACATCAATGTTGAGCCCATAGGGGGCATAAGTCCTGGCCTT
This sequence comes from Lithobates sylvaticus, assembly GCA_028564925.1. Taxonomy (NCBI): domain Eukaryota; kingdom Metazoa; phylum Chordata; class Amphibia; order Anura; family Ranidae; genus Lithobates; species Lithobates sylvaticus. The sequence goes on along the minus strand of CM053029.1, from coordinate 325,007,894 downwards.
ATAGATCCATGACATTTCTAACTTGGAGATTTCTCTCACAAGTGAGCTGGTGGGATATAGCTTATTTGGAGACCTATGTAAAACACGCCATGGTTCCCAGAAGCCTCAGGTGGGAGATCTCCCCTCAAAAAGGAGATTCTGACCTTGAAGAATGGTTTGCCTATCTGAATAAGGCTGGAGTCTCCTTTTTAAAGTTTTTGATAGATAGAAAAAATCTTAAACTGGTTAAATTGGATAATGAAATTAAATCTATTAAAGATAAATTATGCCCTATGAAAGAGAGTGAGGAATATAGAGAAAAATCACAAAACCTTTTGAAAGTCCTTGATAAGGAGGACAAGGACCAAAGGATCAAAAAAAAGAAAAAATACAATCGAGATTTGCTAGACTATCAGACTAATTCTGTCTTTGAATGGCAGAGAAAGCTGCTAGCCGAGCAAGCTGGTCAAAATAGTATGGAAATGGAGGTGTCCTCTCAATTAGTAGAGAGTGGGGTTGTTAACACACCACGCCCCAATAAAACACACATACCCAATCCTAAGAAAAATAGTAGTATAAAACAACAGAGGGGAGGGGGGCACAATTCTTATCAGTCTCCACACAGACCTATTGGATTCAGGCAAAATCCCCCCTATAATCCCCCTTATAATACCCATCAAGCCTTAGGTTATAATACCCATCAGGCCTCAGGTTACAACAGGCCTGCCTACATACAGGAATATGGACCGCAACATCAGGTCCCTCCACCATGGTATAGAGGCCCCCCCACACATAGAGGGAGGGGCTCAACCAGTTATAATCGTGGACAGCGCAACGGGGGTTCTGATTGGTGGCGCAATCCTAACATAAATGAACAACAGGACCCAGGTTGGGGATCGGAGTATCAGGGTTCGGGGTGGGACCCAGAAAATTCAGTCCATAACAGCAATAGCTTTTTTCCTTTGAGAGATAAGGATACTTTTGATGATAACTATATGCAGAGTGGCTCCCAATATGCCCAATATGGGGATGGCTCTTCCAGTTTGCCACCACGGATGGATACACCTAAACGTGGACGTCCACCTATGAGTAGACCAGGGGGTTGGGGTTTTTCCCGACCAAATCAAGGCGTCAAAAGGCCAGTCGAAAGAAACGAGGAACTAGAGGGGGGAGGCGCCTGCGAGCAATCGAAGAAGCCAAAAAAGTAACGGGAATGGGCATTTTCAATCTGAGTAGTAAAACTCTCACAGAATCAGAACAAATTGTTTTAGATAAAGGCCTAAAATATGCACCCCCCAGAAGTCTGGATAAATTCCAGACTTATATGGATGTGCATAAATTTGTGAGGAAGTTGAACATTAAAAGGTATCTCACAGTTAATCCGATCACTAGCATCAGTAATAGACCCATGAGTGGGTTTCTCCACTCTGGGCTGGCAAACGCCTCCTTGTTCAACCCTCCTGGGATGTTAGCTCCTTCTTTGAGAGTTTTCAGGGACGTCATCCTTAAGGATTTGGAAAACATGGAGATTAAAAAAGCCAAGAATAATAAAATGATGCAGGAAGGTTTAGAATCTTTGTGCAATAACAAAGAGCTCGTAATAAGACCTGCTGATAAAGGGGGTGGTATTGTAGTACTCGACAAAAAAGACTATCTAAAAGAAATGTACAAAATTCTCGATGATAGAAATACCTACACCCCCCTACCTTCAGACCCTAAGGGTATATATTCAAGGGATCTTTCACGTATCGTATCCAGGGGCCTGTCAACAGGGATTTTGTGTAAAAGGGAAAGTTTATTCCTGATACCCAGGGCCCCAAGGACCCCTACAATATATTATCTTCCGAAGATACATAAGAATCCTACCTGCCCCCCGGGTCGTCCAATTGAAAGTGGGATTGATTCCCTGACGTCCCGGGTGGGCAGGTATATTGATTTCTATCTTCAGCCGCTTGTGCGCAAAATGCCTTCGTATGTTAAGGATTCTAGGCATGTCATTAGCATTTTGTCGGAAACTAGGATTAAGATGGACACCCTGCTTGTGACTGCAGATGTCACATCCCTCTATAGCATTATCCCACATAATCTGGGTCTCGATGCTGTTTCTGGCTTTTTAGCCAGAGATTCTGGTCTGCAACTCCAGCAGGTTTCATTTATTATGGACCTGCTTGAATTTGCAGCAACACACAATTACTTCTGGTTTGGGGATCAATTTTACATCCAAAGCAGAGGCGTGGCTATGGGGGCAAAATATGCCCCTAGCCTAGCCAATTTATTTATGGCCAAATGGGAGGAGGATGTCATCTATTCACAGAACATACCCCAACTGGTTCTGTGGATAAGATTCATTGATGACATCCTCCTCCTATGGGAAGGTGACACCCAATCACTCCAATCATTTATGACTTCCCTAAATGACAACCAGAGGGGCATTGAACTGAAATATGAGGCCAGTCGATCGGAAATTAATTTTCTCGATTTGACTATAAAGGCTGATGGTGGGACTTTAACTACCTGTACATATTTCAAGTCTACTGATAGGAATTCCTTTATACCCACAAATTCATGCCATCACAAACCCTGGTTGGATTCGGTTCCAAAGAGCCAGTACATCAGGCTCAAGAGAAATTGCTCTAAGGATAGTGATTTTTTGATGCAGGCGGAGAATCTAACTCAGAGATTTCTGGAAAAGGGATACTCTAGAGAAAGTTTGGCATGTACACTCGATAGTGTGAAGTCTCTGAATAGGGGAGATCTCTTGAGAGAGAGAGAAGCACCGAGGTTGAATCCTTTTTCACAGGGGGTACCCTTTTTGACGACTTATTCGTTGCAACATAAGAAGATCAAACAGATGGTAGCCAAACATTGGCATATCATCTGCAATGATCGAATTTTGGGTACCATCCTACCAGAAAGACCCCAGGTAATCTTTAGGGGTGCATCCTCCTTGAGAAATAGAATATCCCCTAACATCTTGGATCCCCCTAATAGGAGTAATTTAACCTTCTTCCAGCTATCAGGATACTATAAATGTGGTAGGTGTCGAGTTTGTTCCTTAAATAGCTGCACCCATAGACGGACCCAGAATTTTCGTTCTACCAGTACACAGATCCAATTCGATATCAAACCGTTTATAACCTGTGCCACATCCGGTGTAGTTTATTTACTGCAATGCCCGTGTGGATTACAGTATATAGGGAGAACAAAACGACCGTTACAAGTCAGGTTAAATGAACATATCACAAATATACTAACTGGTTTTAAAAACCATTCAGTTTCGAAACATTATTTATTAGTCCACAAAAAAGATCCCACAAACACTCTTTTTTTGGGGATAGATAAATTCAGCCCAAACTGGAGGGGGAGCTCACTTGTGAGAGAAATCTCCAAGTTAGAAATGTCATGGATCTATAAGGCCAGGACTTATGCCCCCTATGGGCTCAACATTGATGTGGATGTTAACGCATTTATTGACAACTCCTGATGTGTACCTTATAGTGACCAGATATTTGTTTTCCTTGTAGAACATAAACTGTAAAGCTTTTTTCTGTCTACGATTTGTAAACTTGATCTGAGCTATGTATGCGTATCTCTCATACAATTAACAACTACAATTAACCACCCCCCATTTGCGTGTGTACACTTGATATGTGTTTGTGGGGTGCATACACATATATACACTTGATAGAACTATGTATACGTGCTTATGTAGTGCAGAATGTAAAATATAGAAATATTTGACAGGATTTTGTGATTCCTAGTATTTACATACAATATCACATAGGTCACAATATTCACATATGTTACAATATTATGTGAGTACAGTATATACACACGAGATGTGATCATATATGTACACGGTATATTTTTAATTTCTAATCTTTATATATATTTTCACTTATTATATTTGTTATAATCACTATACACAATTTAATACACAATAAGGTGGACATATATGTTTAATCACATGGTATTATCCAATCACTAGTACAGAGGGGATTAACTTGAATGAATAATAATAAAACCCTTTATACAAAAACCCTTATACAAAAAGTTTTTCAATTTCCTTTTAAATAAGGATTTTTCACTTTTTGTTATTTTTCCGCAGCACTGTAGTAACGCGGGTTCACTTTTTATTGTTTAAATAAATATCCTCACTCTCTTTGTTATATTTTTTCCCGCATGATTGCGGGCTTATAATTCACATGCATTAACCATAGGATCATTAAATACACACATGGGGCGGTTTCCAACTTGTCACTGATGTGGAGTTTCAATAAAGTTGGCTCGGCTAGTTGGGGAAGTTGGACACCGTCCACTGTGATAGGAGCTTCCTGGTATATTCAAAAAGATCGGGGGAAGTCTCACATAGGTAGTATGTAGGAATGTCTGAGATATTGAGTCTAAATAAAGTTGCCTCAATTCACCTAGGAAGTTAACCACTGACCTTAACATTCATGGAATTTTTTGTTCCGGTTTTAAATGGGACATCTGCCAGAGGTCCTCCATAGACAACACATAACGATTGCCCATAACTAAGATGGCGCTTTGAGCTTCGTATCCGTGACTCAGATCAAGGGTAGCTCTATATAAGGTGGTGACACAGCACGCTGCCCGCTCCTCATTGATAATGTTAATTCTAACGAAACGCGTCTGAGGGTATACGTGCTGACGTCACCACGCTAAGAAGGACGGGAGTGTCTGTTCGTTTGTAGCCGGCCGGCTCTACAACTCTTTTGAATCTGCTATTTTATTTCGCCAGTTTGTAAGTGCAAACTTTTTATATTTTGAATAAAATTTTTAAAAATGCAGTATAACGCTATGGTATGAATATTTTTACTCCTGGGTATCTGCTGAAAAATCGCTGCCATCGATCCGTGCGTGGTCTCATGAATTTGTGTTTGCTGTATCTGGCTTTCTGAAACTATGTTATGCGGTAAGGGGACATCTCAAAAGGAGTGTGCATCTGATTGCCTGCTGTTTGATTCTCATTGCTGATTGTCATTTCACTGCTTGGTAAGGAGGCACTTCTTACGGTGGTTACCTATGATTTGGAGATATAGCGCGTCCAACCTCACTTGTGGCGGTTTACCTTTAAGTGGAAACATTCAAAAGAAGAGTTTCCTTATCTATGTGCACAACAATTGAATATCTGGTAATTAGGTCTTTTATATGGTGGTGGTGTCTTTTTGGTCACCTAAATATATTTGTGATCACTGGTGTCTGCTCACACTCAATTGGATACCTTTTCCACTTGGTAACCCTTCACCTACTGGTTTTTGCTATATATAGTTTGTCAGTATTACGCTATGTATATTTTTTTTGTTTGTTTTTTACGGTGATTGCTAACCATGTCCTGTGAGTGCACCTGAGAAAGAGAAGGAGGTATTTGGTATTGCTTCGTTACAATCCATAACCAACGAATCACCAACCCAGGCTGGGTTAAAGCCATATGCTGATCTATGGCTTACTTCTGGTAAGCATATCCTCCATGAGTATATAAGCAACCTGTGGAAACCAATGTTTGAGAAATATTTCCCATAAAAGAGACTTTTTTGGAACGAATTTTATTCTCAAACCCTGTATACAGACTCTAAGAGCGCGATTTTTTTTCCCTTAATATTTTCTTGTGTTTATCTCATTATTATTGCAGCTAATGTTAGAGTTTTTATTTATTGTTTGATTAGCGCAGTTTTTTTCCCTTTATTTTTAGTTTCTGATATTATTACTGCTGCTGATATCAATATCTATCCATTCAGCAATGGACATTTTTGAATTTAGAGCCACTAAGGTGGTTAACATAGATGGAGTCTTTGAAATATATAGAGAAGAAGAGGGAGACCTCGGAGGGTTATTTGTAAGATTAAAAAATCTACTCATATCGGAAACCCACACTAAGTGGGATATAGCTTATTTGGAGACCTATGTAAAACACGCCATGGTTCCCAGAAGCCTCAGGTGGGAGATCTCCCCTCAAAAAGGAGATTCTGACCTTGAAGAATGGTTTGCCTATCTGAATAAGGCTGGAGTCTCCTTTTTAAAGTTTTTGATAGATAGAAAAAATCTTAAACTGGTTAAATTGGATAATGAAATTAAATCTATTAAAGATAAATTATGCCCTATGAAAGAGAGTGAGGAATATAGAGAAAAATCACAAAACCTTTTGAAAGTCCTTGATAAGGAGGACAAGGACCAAAGGATCAAAAAAAAGAAAAAATACAATCGAGATTTGCTAGACTATCAGACTAATTCTGTCTTTGAATGGCAGAGAAAGCTGCTAGCCGAGCAAGCTGGTCAAAATAGTATGGAAATGGAGGTGTCCTCTCAATTAGTAGAGAGTGGGGTTGTTAACACACCACGCCCCAATAAAACACACATACCCAATCCTAAGAAAAATAGTAGTATAAAACAACAGAGGGGAGGGGGGCACAATTCTTATCAGTCTCCACACAGACCTATTGGATTCAGGCAAAATCCCCCCTATAATCCCCCTTATAATACCCATCAAGCCTTAGGTTATAATACCCATCAGGCCTCAGGTTACAACAGGCCTGCCTACATACAGGAATATGGACCGCAACATCAGGTCCCTCCACCATGGTATAGAGGCCCCCCCACACATAGAGGGAGGGGCTCAACCAGTTATAATCGTGGACAGCGCAACGGGGGTTCTGATTGGTGGCGCAATCCTAACATAAATGAACAACAGGACCCAGGTTGGGGATCGGAGTATCAGGGTTCGGGGTGGGACCCAGAAAATTCAGTCCATAACAGCAATAGCTTTTTTCCTTTGAGAGATAAGGATACTTTTGATGATAACTATATGCAGAGTGGCTCCCAATATGCCCAATATGGGGATGGCTCTTCCAGTTTGCCACCACGGATGGATACACCTAAACGTGGACGTCCACCTATGAGTAGACCAGGGGGTTGGGGTTTTTCCCGACCAAATCAAGGCGTCAAAAGGCCAGTCGAAAGAAACGAGGAACTAGAGGGGGGAGGCGCCTGCGAGCAATCGAAGAAGCCAAAAAAGTAACGGGAATGGGCATTTTTAATCTGAGTAGTAAAACTCTCACAGAATCAGAACAAATTGTTTTAGATAAAGGCCTAAAATATGCACCCCCCAGAAGTCTGGATAAATTCCAGACTTATATGGATGTGCATAAATTTGTGAGGAAGTTGAACATTAAAAGGTATCTCACAGTTAATCCGATCACTAGCATCAGTAATAGACCCATGAGTGGGTTTCTCCACTCTGGGTTGGCAAACGCCTCCTTGTTCAACCCTCCTGGGATGTTAGCTCCTTCTTTGAGAGTTTTCAGGGACGTCATCCTTAAGGATTTGGAAAACATGGAGATTAAAAAAGCCAAGAATAATAAAATGATGCAGGAAGGTTTAGAATCTTTGTGCAATAACAAAGAGCTCGTAATAAGACCTGCTGATAAAGGGGGTGGTATTGTAGTACTCGACAAAAAAGACTATCTAAAAGAAATGTACAAAATTCTCGATGATAGAAATACCTACACCCCCCTACCTTCAGACCCTAAGGGTATATATTCAAGGGATCTTTCACGTATCGTATCCAGGGGCCTGTCAACAGGGATTTTGTGTAAAAGGGAAAGTTTATTCCTGATACCCAGGGCCCCAAGGACCCCTACAATATATTATCTTCCGAAGATACACAAGAATCCTACCTGCCCCCCGGGTCGTCCAATTGTAAGTGGGATTGATTCCCTGACGTCCCGGGTGGGCAGGTATATTGATTTCTATCTTCAGCCGCTTGTGCGCAAAATGCCTTCGTATGTTAAGGATTCTAGGCATGTCATTAGCATTTTGTCGGAAACTAGGATTAAGATGGACACCCTGCTTGTGACTGCAGATGTCACATCCCTCTATAGCATTATCCCACATAATCTGGGTCTCGATGCTGTTTCTGGCTTTTTAGCCAGAGATTCTGGTCTGCAACTCCAGCAGGTTTCATTTATTATGGACCTGCTTGAATTTGCAGCAACACACAATTACTTCTGGTTTGGGGATCAATTTTACATCCAAAGCAGAGGCGTGGCTATGGGGGCAAAATATGCCCCTAGCCTAGCCAATTTATTTATGGCCAAATGGGAGGAGGATGTCATCTATTCACAGAACATACCCCAACTGGTTCTGTGGATAAGATTCATTGATGACATCCTCCTCCTATGGGAAGGTGACACCCAATCACTCCAATCATTTATGACTTCCCTAAATGACAACCAGAGGGGCATTGAACTGAAATATGAGGCCAGTCGATCGGAAATTAATTTTCTCGATTTGACTATAAAGGCTGATGGTGGGACTTTAACTACCTGTACATATTTCAAGTCTACTGATAGGAATTCCTTTATACCCACAAATTCATGCCATCACAAACCCTGGTTGGATTCGGTTCCAAAGAGCCAGTACATCAGGCTCAAGAGAAATTGCTCTAAGGATAGTGATTTTTTGATGCAGGCGGAGAATTTAACTCAGAGATTTCTGGAAAAGGGATACTCTAGAGAAAGTTTGGCATGTACACTCGATAGTGTGAAGTCTCTGAATAGGGGAGATCTCTTGAGAGAGAGAGAAGCACCGAGGTTGAATCCTTTTTCACAGGGGGTACCCTTTTTGACGACTTATTCGTTGCAACATAAGAAGATCAAACAGATGGTAGCCAAACATTGGCATATCATCTGCAATGATCGAATTTTGGGTACCATCCTACCAGAAAGACCCCAGGTAATCTTTAGGGGTGCATCCTCCTTGAGAAATAGAATATCCCCTAACATCTTGGATCCCCCTAATAGGAGTAATTTAACCTTCTTCCAGCTATCAGGATACTATAAATGTGGTAGGTGTCGAGTTTGTTCCTTAAATAGCTGCACCCATAGACGGACCCAGAATTTTCGTTCTACCAGTACACAGATCCAATTCGATATCAAACCGTTTATAACCTGTGCCACATCCGGTGTAGTTTATTTACTGCAATGCCCGTGTGGATTACAGTATATAGGGAGAACAAAACGACCGTTACAAGTCAGGTTAAATGAACATATCACAAATATATTAACTGGTTTTAAAAACCATTCAGTTTCGAAACATTATTTATTAGTCCACAAAAAAGATCCCACAAACACTCTTTTTTTGGGGATAGATAAATTTAGCCCAAACTGGAGGGGGAGCTCACTTGTGAGAGAAATCTCCAAGTTAGAAATGTCATGGATCTATAAGGCCAGGACTTATGCCCCCTATGGGCTCAACATTGATGTGGATGTTAACGCATTTATTGACAACTCCTGATGTGTACCTTATAGTGACCAGATATTTGTTTTCCTTGTAGAACATAAACTGTAAAGCTTTTTTCTGTCTACGATTTGTAAACTTGATCTGAGCTATGTATGCGTATCTCTCATACAATTAACAACTACAATTAACCACCCCCCATTTGCGTGTGTACACTTGATATGTGTTTGTGGGGTGCATACACATATATACACTTGATAGAACTATGTATACGTGCTTATGTAGTGCAGAATGTAAAATATAGAAATATTTGACAGGATTTTGTGATTCCTAGTATTTACATACAATATCACATAGGTCACAATATTCACATATGTTACAATATTATGTGAGTACAGTATATACACACGAGATGTGATTATATATGTACACGGTATATTTTTAATTTCTAATCTTTATATATATTTTCACTTATTATATTTGTTATAATCACTATACACAATTTAATACACAATAAGGTGGACATATATGTTTAATCACATGGTATTATCCAATCACTAGTACAGAGGGGATTAACTTGAATGAATAATAATAAAACCCTTTATACAAAAACCTTTTATACAAAAAGTTTTTTTCAATTTCCTTTTAAATAAGGATTTTTCACTTTTTGTTATTTTTCCGCAGCACTGTAGTAACGCGGGTTCACTTTTTATTGTTTAAATAAATATCCTCACTCTCTTTGTTATATTTTTTTCCCGCATGATTGCGGGCTTATAATTCACATGCATTAACCATAGGATCATTAAATACACACATGGGGCGGTTTCCAACTTGTCACTGATGTGGAGTTTCAATAAAGTTGGCTCGGCTAGTTGGGGAAGTTGGACACCGTCCACTGTGATAGGAGCTTCCTGGTATATTCAAAAAGATCGGGGGAAGTCTCACATAGGTAGTATGTAGGAATGTCTGAGATATTGAGTCTAAATAAAGTTGCCTCAATTCACCTAGGAAGTTAACCACTGACCTTAACATTCATGGAATTTTTTGTTCCGGTTTTAAATGGGACATCTGCCAGAGGTCCTCCATAGACAACACATAACGATTGCCCATAACTAAGATGGCGCTTTGAGCTTCGTATCCGTGACTCAGATCAAGGGTAGCTCTATATAAGGTGGTGACACAGCACGCTGCCCGCTCCTCATTGATAATGTTAATTCTAACGAAACGCGTCTGAGGGTATACGTGCTGACGTCACCACGCTAAGAAGGACGGGAGTGTCTGTTCGTTTGTAGCCGGCCGGCTCTACAACTCTTTTGAATCTGCTATTTTATTTCGCCAGTTTGTAAGTGCAAACTTTTTATATTTTGAATAAAATTTTTAAAAATGCAGTATAACGCTATGGTATGAATATTTTTACTCCTGGGTATCTGCTGAAAAATCGCTGCCATCGATCCGTGCGTGGTCTCATGAATTTGTGTTTGCTGTATCTGGCTTTCTGAAACTATGTTATGCGGTAAGGGGACATCTCAAAAGGAGTGTGCATCTGATTGCCTGCTGTTTGATTCTCATTGCTGATTGTCATTTCACTGCTTGGTAAGGAGGCACTTCTTACGGTGGTTACCTATGATTTGGAGATATAGCGCGTCCAACCTCACTTGTGGCGGTTTACCTTTAAGTGGAAACATTCAAAAGAAGAGTTTCCTTATCTATGTGCACAACAATTGAATATCTGGTAATTAGGTCTTTTATATGGTGGTGGTGTCTTTTTGGTCACCTAAATATATTTGTGATCACTGGTGTCTGCTCACACTCAATTGGATACCTTTTCCACTTGGTAACCCTTCACCTACTGGTTTTTGCTATATATAGTTTGTCAGTATTACGCTATGTATATTTTTTTGTTTGTTTTTTACGGTGATTGCTAACCATGTCCTGTGAGTGCACCTGAGAAAGAGAAGGAGGTATTTGGTATTGCTTCGTTACAATCCATAACCAACGAATCACCAACCCAGGCTGGGTTAAAGCCATATGCTGATCTATGGCTTACTTCTGGTAAGCATATCCTCCATGAGTATATAAGCAACCTGTGGAAACCAATGTTTGAGAAATATTTCCCATAAAAGAGACTTTTTTGGAACGAATTTTATTCTCAAACCCTGTATACAGACTCTAAGAGCGCGATTTTTTTTCCCTTAATATTTTCTTGTGTTTATCTCATTATTATTGCAGCTAATGTTAGAGTTTTTATTTATTGTTTGATTAGCGCAGTTTTTTTCCCTTTACTCTCTGTACATCTGGCTGACGGCTCGACTCTTAAATCTGGACCTGTCACACAAGAGACTGTGCCAATATTCACCACTATTGCCGGAAACCACCAAGAACTATTATGCCTGAACATCATCCAATCCCCTCTGTTTCCAGTCATTCTAGGCATGCCCTGGCTGAGGGCTCATAACCCATTTATCGATTGGACTACTGGGGAGATCAGCTTCCCCTCCTCCTATTGTCACCAGTATTGTCTACCTGAGACGGCTCAAGTATCTTCACCCCTACTCTGCATGGAAACTGATGAAGAGACCCGTCAAGCTGTACCTGAAGTCTATCGTGGGTTCTTAGACGTCTTCAGCAAGAAGGGCGCAGACACCCTTCCTCCTCACAGGCCATATGACTGCCCAATTGAAATCCTTCCTGGTGCAGAAGTTCCATTCGGAAGAATCTTCCCCTTAACTGAACTTGAACTTGGGACTTTGAAGGCCTATATTGATGATAACCTGGAGAAGGGGTTCATCCGGCCCTCCACTTCCCCAGCAGGGGCAGGAATTTTCTTTGTGGAGAAAAAAGACCATTCCCTACGCCCCTGCGTAGACTACAGGGAACTTAACAAAGTTACCATCAAAAATCGGTACCCTCTTCCCTTGGTACCTGAATTATTCCAAAGATTGGGGTCTGCAGCGACATTCACAAAACTGGACCTTTGCGGGGCATACAACCTTATCCGCATCCGGAGTGGTGACGAGTGGAAGACTGCCTTTCGCACCCGGTTCGGGCATTTTGAATATTTAGTTATGCCATTCGGACTCTGCAACGCCCCTGCTACGTTCCAGCATTTTGTGAACGACATCTTCAGAGACTATCTCGACCTATTTGTCATAGTATATTTGGATGACATCCTGATCTTCTCACCCTCCCTGACAGAGCATCGCGTACACGTTAAAGTACTAACCAGACTTCGACGCCACGGCTTGTATGCGAAACCGGAAAAATGTGTATTCGAGCAACAGAGCATCCAGTTCTTAGGACTGATTATTTCTGTGGAAGGTATCAAGATGGACCCACAGAAGGTTTCCGCCATCCTGGACTGGCCAGCTCCTACTGACAGGAAAGGTGTTCAACGCTTTGTGGGATTCGCGAATTTCTATCGGAAATTCATCAAAGGATTCTCAACCATCATTTCACCCATCACGAGTTTAACCAAGCAAAATACTAAGTTCTCTTGGTCTCCCGGAGCGCAGGCAGCCTTTGCAACCTTGAAAGACCGCTTCACGTCGGCATCAGTTCTAAAGCTTTCTGACCCGGCGTTACCGTACATACTTGAGGTTGACGCCTCGGAAATTGCAGTTGGGGCAGTGTTATCCCAGAGACAAGGGCCTAAAGCTCTGTTGCACCCAGTTGCGTCCTTCTGCGGCCGAAACCGCGAGAATTTTCATTAAGGAGATCGTAAGACTTCATGGCATTCCGGCAAACATAACCTCAGATCGTGGGGTACATTTCACCTCAAAGTTTTGGAGGGCATTATGTGGCTCCCTGAAGATCAATCTGTCCTTTTCTTCCAGCTTACCACCCTCAAACAAACGGCCAGACAGAAAGGACGAATCAAACACTGGAGCAGTACTTACGTTGCTTTTCATCATTCTCACAAGATGATTGGGTTCCTCTATTACCGCTGGCCCAATTTGCCTATAACAAATTAATTCATTCTGCTACAAAACAAACTCCTTTTTTCGCAAATTATGGATTTCACCCTTTATTTTTATCAAACAGTATTCCGGAATGTTCTGTACCTGCTGCCCAGGAAACGCTGAATTTTTTTAGTACTAATAATAAATTACTCCAGGAGACAATGACAAGAACTCAGGAATACTACAAGGAGGTTTTTGACAGGAAAAGAAGGGGAGAACTTAATTTGAAGCCCGGAGATCAGGTCTGGCTATCTACCCTAAACTTGAAGTTGGCTTGCCCCTCTAAAAAGCTTGGCCCTAAGTTTGTGGGTCCTTTCCCTGTGGAAAAGAAAATCAATAGTGTGACTTATAAATTAAAACTACCCGAGTCATTCCGGATCCACCCAGTCTTCCATGTAGCTCTGCTTAAACCTACTGTCCCAGATCCTTTTGTTGGCCGAAATTCGGGGCCTCCTGAACCGGTACTCATTGATGGAGAAATGGAATTCGAGGTTGAGTCAATCCTGGATTGTAGGAGAAGATGTGGGCGTGTTCAGTATTTGGTGAAATGGAAGGGGTACGGCCCGGAAGAAAATTCGTGGGAACCGGAATCCAACATTCATGCAAAGAGGCTGATCCGGGCATTTAATGATGCACACCCAAGTAAGATGGTTCAGTTGGGCATCCGGAGGCTGCCCCTTAGGGGGGCAATGTCAAGAAAGGCGTCCAGGATCTTTGTCTGCCAGCAGGAGAATCGGATATGGCATACCCAGCAAAAGAGCCGCTCAGCACGCACGCGGGCGCACGGGAGCGCGGGAACGCGCACGCACGCGCGGGAGCACGCACGCGCGGGAGCGCGCACGCACGCTGTTTGAGCCCGTTTTGGCGCCAGGAGCACTATTTAAGGAAGTTCCTGTCCATGCTATCTTGCTGTCCGGTCTACAGCGTTCCCGTGACCCCCAGCTACCAGCTACCTGTGAATTACCTGACTTCTGATACCTGATTACCCGGCTTGTTCCTGATCTTCCGTGCCTGCTGCCTGTCCTCGATCCCGGCTTGTCCTGACATCTCTTCTGCCTGTCCCTTGGTACTTTGCTGTCCGCCTGTTAACGACCCGGCCTGCTTCACGACTACGCTTTGCCTGCTTATTTGGTACCGCATCTGCCTGCCTGTGTCTGACCCGGCCTGTCTGTGACCTGCTTCCGTTCCGGACTCCAGTCTCTTCCGACTATCCGCAAGTTCCACCTGCCTGCCTATTACTACTGGAATTCCTGCCCAAGTCTGCTACTGGTTTCCAGACGTCCAGACCAGCCCTACACCTGTAACCTGCCAGGCACTTGTGCCCCTTTGTGCTTCCGAGCCCCTGTCTATTCTATCAGGGGTTCCCGAGCCGGAGGTATACGAGACGCCGCTCCCTGCATTCGTGGGCTCAACCACCAGGTACGTGACAGTAACTATGTAACTACTAGAAATGTATACGCTGCAACTACTTTGTAATCTTGGCTCTGGTGCCTGGGTCTCCAAAACTCCGGGACCTAGCAACACTGCCAGCTCCTTCCACCTCTTCCTTCCCCATGCTTATGTTAAGGCACTACATACTTTGCTAATGTGTGGAGTGGGTGTTTTTTTTTGGACATCTAAACACTCGACATGTATACACATTTGAAGGCAGATTCCAAGAATACTTACTTGCGCAATCAAGAGGCTCAAGAATACTTTCTTCCTCTTCTGGGTCACTTTGACCCTCAGTGTGACTTGCATCAGGGGATTTGACGTCCACAATGGCAAGGTCTTTGCTGGGTCCAGGAGTCAGATCCCATGGCTCCAAACAAACATCCTAGGTGAGCTGACCACACTCACTTTCCTCTAAAAATAAACAATACACCATTCATTAAGCCACCTCAAGTCCCATATGTTTCTAGCATTTTGCTACATTAGTTGATTAACCTTGCACTTGGTCTGATGTCAATGTTTGCTCCTGACTAGTGGACTCCACCATGCTGCACTGTGGTTGTTTTTCTGTGAAAAATGCATAGAAAAGGGAAGGTGATGTCATTTTACAGAGGGCAAACACTGGACAAGTGCCAACATTGAAAAAGTACAGCAGAACCTCTAGTCTCATATGGGATAGGGGATATATGATGGTCATCCTAGCAGGCGTGACTCTGTGTGACTGTGATCCCCAGGGCCTCTCCTCTACCCATGTCTACACTGGCAAGGCTGTATTAATGGGCACTGATGAGTCAGGCAGCAACCAGAAAGTGTTCTTGACCCCTTAAGTTCTGCCCTAAGCCCATGGCCTTTGGCCCACCTAGAAACACCCCTGTCGGTGGCTAAATGAGTGTGTTTGAAGTTGGCACGTTTTTGTGGGGAAGATGGCCTTGTTGCCTCCCCTGTTGGGGCCCGAGCAGGGATAGCCTTCCTTCCTCCCGTGTGGTGTCTTGGCTGTAGATTCCTTTTTGAATGCCTCCCAGTTGAAAGAAGAGAAAAAAATTTGATCCGAAAATAAAGAAATGTCCAAAAACAGGAGCAAATATGAATGTTCATATCTGCTTTATAATTGCCTTCATCTTTAGAATACCAATTCATACAAGTTTTTTAGAAAACAGATAGAATTAACTTGAGCTACTTGTATAAAGAACATATACAGACAGCTAATTTTCACATATCCATATTGGTTAGATACAAATATTGCTTACTTTTTTTATGATCTGGTGTATGTACTCCATCTGGTCTTGTTCACGCTGTTTGAGATAAGACCATCGTCTTCTGATTTGGTGTAAAACGGCAATGACCTTCTCCAAAATTAGGTCCTTTCGGCTGTTGGACCTTTGGGAATTGCACAGCTTGCAGTCATACTCGTGCTTCTCCAGGATGCGCACCATCTCCACCATCTCACCCTTGCTCATGGGGGTTGATTTGTGCCTCCTATGAGCTCCACCACCACGTGGCTGCCTGGAATCCACCGAATCCACCATGTTGTCCCTCCCAAATGTTCCACCATGTGTGTTGCATGCAGAAAAGAGATGGTCACGCACCAGCGTCTGACGCACTGAGAGCAGAGTTTTGGCAGATGGACGGTGAGCAACGGAGCAGGTGTGAGGAACTCATCCTGCAGCTCCTCAACAAAGGGGTGAGGGGCCAAATTGATGAAAATGCACACCTGTGTGATTTTGTGGCCCCACATCTACCACCTCCACAGCCAAACCACCCACCACAGCAGCATGGCGGTCAGTGACAATACCAGCCACAAGACCCCCAACAAGGCCGCTGGTCTGGGGATTTGCATCCCCTACCCCCTTTACTAATTTCTTTTTTTTTGTTTTGTTGAATAATGATTTTATTTGTTATATTTTCTATATTTTTGTATGCATAGAATGAACTTTTTGGTTAAGTTCTTTATGTTTGGATGGCAGATAGCATTTCTAATTTAAATTGTTTTCTTTTTTAATGCACAATAAAAAAAACTGTGTAGAATAATACTTGGCTAAGTGTTTTACTTCAAATTACAGTTTGGGAGTAGACAGTTACATTTTCAAAAATACAATGTAAAATTAACAAGGGACACCAACATAGTTGTATCTTTGATCCTAAAAACTATGGGATAATGGTGTTGTGGTAACTTGCCCAAAAAATAAAACAACAAGCATAATAATATTATTCTTGATATCACTAGAAAAAAAAAGCCTTTTCAATAAAGTTTGCCATAACTCCATCAATATCACCAGCAAAGCAGCTTCATTATTATCCCATTAAAGAAGAAGAGAATGTGCGCTGCATTTTGACATTTCATAATTTGCCACTTCACGAATGTTAATTTTCCATTACGAGCGCTAGTTTACAAGACTGACTTGTTTTCGAGCCTTGTATTTTCGTCCTTGTTTTCGAGCATGTGTGTTTGTACTTTGGACTTTTGTGCGATGGACTTGTGTACAGATGATCCGAAAATCTGACAACAGACCGTTGTCCCCCGACAATTTACTAGCCTGCCATCCAACATTTGTTGGCCGAAAGTTGGACAACAATTGTCTGAAGGAGCATACGAACTGTAGGATTTTAGGCAAACAGTCTGTCATTACACAATCCTCTGCCAACAATCGCATCGTGTTTACGAGGCTTAAGACCCCATACACACTATTAAGCCCCATACACACGGTAGGATTTTCCGATGGATTCTGTCCTATCGGACAATGTTGTCGGAAAATCAGACCGTGTGTAGGCACCATCGGACAGTTTCCATCAGATTGTCTGACGGACAAAGTCCTATCTCCTGCTGGATAGATTTTTTGACAACAAAGTCCGATCACACCAAATCCGATCGTGTGTAGCGAATTCCGACTGGACAAAGTGCTACGCATGCTCAGATCACATTACAAGACCAAAGCTATTGGCTACTAGCCTCTACGTAGTCCCGTCGTAGGCAACAAACGTCACCACATTCAGAATGATCGGATTTTCTGACAACTTTGTCCGACCGTGTGTACGCAAAACCAACATCAGACAAAGTATGACGGACATGGTCTGACGGACCTGGTCCTCGCATAATCCGCGCGTGTGTATGGGGCTTCAGATTTTCTGACGATTTTTGTCTTCAGATTTACCAAAACCATATAATATGAGGTCAAACCTTAAGTATTTCAATTGGTATGCAATCAGGCAGGCCCTTGCACTACATGGTTTTGGTAAATCTGAAGACAAAAATCTGCATAAAATCTAATAGTGTGCATGGGGCCTAAGGGGTAGGCAATTTACATAGATTTCAAAGCCTGACTGGAATACTCCTAGGACATTGCTATGATGTTGCTAAGTGAGGCTTAGTTATTACTGCCCACCTTCTCCATCACAGGAGTGAGCCCTTTTCTCTGATGAAACCACCTCACATGCTCGTTCCCTCTCCTGATGCAGTAGCTCTGTGATTTGAGAGCTCACTCCTGTGATGGTGGAGGTGAACGGGAATGATTAGGCCTCACTTAGCAACGTCCTGGGAGTTTTCCAGTCATACTTCATGAGCTACATAAATGGCCTACACCTCTAGAAAAGGCATTATTCAACTTTAGTCAGAGCTGCACAGTTTGTTTTTATCTACAAATGCCCAGGATCTGCATATGCCATTCCCCCCTTTTTTTTTTTTTTTTTTTGCAAAAGGTGAACTAACCCTTTAACCAGTTGCTGCCCGCCATATAACAAAATTAAGTCAGCAAAGTGGTTGTGTTATCCTGACTGGACATCATATGATGTGGTCAGGATAACAAGCCGCTGCGCACCCCCGGTCTGACCGCAACTCCGATCTAGGTAAAGAGTCTCTGACAGAGACACTTTACCACGTGATCAGCCATGTCCAATCATGGCTGATCACAATGTAAACAGGAAGAGCCGTTGATCGGCTTTTCCTCGTATCTGACAGACGCCAGTAGAGGAGAGACGATCGGCTGCTCTTCTGACAGGGGGGCTCTGTGCTGATTGTTTATCAGCGCAGCCCCCCCCCCCCTTGTATGCCCACCCAGGACCACCAGGATACCACCAGGACCACCAGGGATGGTCACCACACTGGACCACCAGGTATGCCACCCTAGACCACCAGGGCAATGTCAATCTGTGCCCAGGCAGCTGCCAATCAGTGTCAATAAAAAATGCCTGCCAGTGCCACCAGTGATGCCTATCAGTGACATCCATCAGTGCCGCCTTTCAGTGCCCATCAACACCGCCTATCTGTGCCCAGCAGTGCCCTCTATCACTTCCTCCAATAAGTACCCATCAGTGCAGCCTTTCAGTGCCCATCAGTTTCGCCCATCAGTGCCCCCTATGAGTGCCCATCAGTGCCGCCTATCAATGCCCATCAGTGCCGCATATCAGTGCCACCTATCAGTGCTGCCTATCAGTGCCCATCAGTGCCATCTCATTGGTGCCACCTCATCTGTGCCACCTTATTAGTGCCCATCAGTGAAGGAGAAAACGTACTTATTTACAACATTTTATAACAAAAACAAAGAAACTTTTTTTATCTCAAAATTTTCGGTCTTTTTTTATTCGTTTAGCAAAAAATAAAAACCGCAGAGGTGATCAAATACCACCAAAAGAAAGCTCTATTTGTGGGAAGAAAATGATAAAAACGTAGTTTGGGTACAGTGTAGCATGACCGCGCAATTGTCACTGTGACAGTACTGAAAGCTGAAAATTGGTCTGGGCAGGAAGGTGCGAAAGTGCCCCGTATTGAAGTGGTTAATAAAGTATCTGTTTTTTTTGGGCGGTATACAGCTGTATTAGAAAGTCCTGCACCAAATTCTAAAAAAGTCTTTGTGACAGTTCCACTGCTGTTTCTGGAACGTACAATTAATTCTGAAAGTTCTTAACCTCTTGCCAAATGTGTACCACATATATGTGGTAAAAAGAAAGATAGGCTTTAATGCCCAGCTGCTGCACATATGTGTCCGTGGCGGCCTGAAGCTGTGCGCCGAGAGATTGCTTGATGCCCGCTCTTAGCACACTGACCGAGCCGTCACAGACTACTTTCAATCAAGGCTTCTAACAGCAGGAAGGGGCTTCCAATCATGTGACTAATGCGAGAGTCCATCACAGCGGTCATATGATACAGAAGCCATATTGCCTCCCAGGCATTTAAGGGCTGATGGAAGGCAGTGTTAAGGGTTAAAGTGGACATTCACAACAAGGAGTCTATTTATACAAAAAATTGTTGGATGAATGTCACAAGTATTCATCACATCCCTCAAGAATCTTGACTGTATTTTGCTTTGGGAGAGCTGGGCAACTATTTGTGACTTTTTCCAAAGTATTTTATTCGATTTTTTTTTTTTAGTTTTGTAAGCAAAACTGACAAATACACTGTACAAAGATCATCAGAGGCAAGAAATAATAATAATAGTAATTGTGCCCCATCAAACATATGCTGTCAGAACATAGAAGTCACTGTTTTAGCCAATGATACTGACTAGCACATTACTGAGACATTAGCGTGGTTGTAAACCAGTCCTGTGGCAAATGAGGTGATCAATCTAGACTTAAAGCAGAACTTTAGCCATAACAACTTGATAAAAATAATGTTCTTTATCAAGGAACATACATTCCACGTTATCCACTTCAGCCCCGGAAGGATTTACCCCCTTAATGACAAGTCCATTTTTTGCGATACGGCACTGCGTCGCTTTAACTGACAATTTGCGGAATCCCAGAAGCCCCTGAAGAACAGTAAATTATAAAGCAGAACTAAATCCACCGATTTAACGGTTTCAAAAATCAGTTACATTCCTGGAATGCCGGGATTGCTAACTGTCACATTTGCTTGTGTCCTCAACTAAACTATACCATCAAATGGCTGGTTTCATAACTGCAGCACCATGGCAGTTGCAGATCAAACAGAAGCAGCTTCCTTGGCTGTTAAGTATAAGAGGGTTTAATTCTGCTTTAAAGCAGAAGTACACCCATAGGTTTTAGAGTTTCAAAAAACAGTTACATTTCCGGCCACATGCTGGGAATGGAACTGTCATATTGGATGTGCTCTCAACCAAACTGTCAAACCATCAAATGGCTGGTGTCATATCTGATCACATTGACAGCACCATGGCAGTTGAAGATTAACCAGAGCCCCGAGCCTCTTTTTTACACTTGTTTACAAGTTAAAATAATTTTTTTTTTTTTTGCTAGAAAATTACTTGGAACCCCCAAACATTATATATATTTTTTTCTAACACCCTAGAGAATAAAATGGCGGTCATTGCAATACTTTGTCTCACCGGATTTGCGCAGCGGTCCTACAAGTGTACTTTTTTTGGAAAAAATACACTTTTTTTAATTTAAAAATAAGACAGAGTAAAGTTAAAGTTAGCCCAATTTGTTTGTTATATTGTGAAATATAACGGTACGCCAAGTAAATTGATACCCAACATGTCACGCTTCAAAATTGCACCCGCTTGTGGAATGGCGACAAACTTATCCTTAAAAATCTCCATAGGCGATGTTTAAATTTTTTTACAGGTTACCAGTTTTGAGTTACAGAGGAGGTCTAGGGCTATAATTATTGCTCTCGCTCTAACGATCGCGGCAATACCTCACGTGTGGTTTGAACACTGTTTTCATATACGGGCGCTAGTCACGTATGCGTTCGCTTCTGCGGGAAAGCTCGTACATCCGTGCCACCTATCAGTTCCCATCCGTGCCACCTATCAGTGCCCATCCATACCACCTATCAGTGCCCTTCCGTGCCACCTATCAGTGCCACCTTTCAGTGCTGCTTATCAGTGCCACCTATCAGTGCCCCATCACTGCTGCATATTAGTGCCCATCATCAGTGCCAACTTATCAGTGCCACCTCATTAGTGCCCTCTTATCGATGCCCATCAGTGCCGCCTTATCAGTGCCTGTCAGTGCAGCCCCATCAGTGCCCATCAGTGAAGAAGAAACCTTACTTATTTACAAAATCTTGTAACAGAAACAAAAAAAAAAAAAGTATTTTTTCAACATTTTCTGTATTGTTTTATTTGTTTAGCAGAAAATAAAAATCCCAGAGGTGATCAAATACCACCAAAAGAAAGCTCTATTTGTGGGAACAAAATTATAAAAATTTAGTTTGGTTACAGTGTAGTATGACCGCGCAATTGTCATTCAAAGTGCGACAGCGCTGAAAGCTGCAAATTGGTCTGGGCAGGAAGGTGTATAAAGTGCCCAGTATTGAAGTGATTAAAAAAAAATTATAATTTGGGTCACTTTTATTCCTATTACAAGGAATGTAAACATCCCTTGTAAAAGGAAAAAAAGCATGACAGGACCTCTTAAATATGAGATCAGGGGTCAAAAAGACCTCAGATCTCACATTTACACTAAAATGCAATAAAAATAAATAAAAAAATAATTGAAAAATAAATAAATACAATTTCTCCTCTAAGACCCCTTTCACACGACGCCGCCCATAGCGTCGGCGGTAAAACGCTGCTATTTTTAGCGGTATTTTACCGTTGGATCTGGGGCGCATTTAGACCGCTAGCGGGGCGCTTTTACCCCCGCTAGCGGCCAAGAAAGGGTTAAAACCGCCCACAATACGCCGCAATGGTGGCATTTTGCCGGCGGTATTACAGCGCTGCCCCATTGATTTCAATGGGGAGCAGCGCTGGAGGAGCGGTGGAGGAGCGGAAACACACCTCTCCTTCACCGCTCCAAAGAAGCTGCTGGCAGGACTTTTCCTGACGTCCTGCCAGCGCACCGCTTCTAACGCTATAGCGCCTGCAAAACGCCCTCGGTGTGACGGGGTCTAAGGGGTCTAAGGCGCTATAGCGTTAGAAATAGCGCCTGCAATCCACCCTAAAACAGCTGCACCATTGTCTGTAGTGTGAAAGCCCGAAGTCCTGCCAGCAGCTTTTTTGGAGCAGTGAAGGAGCAGTGAACTCTTTCAATTTTGTTTGAGAGCCACGTCGCTCGTCCGCGCAATTGTCAATTAAAGCGACTCAGTGCCAAATCGCAAAAAGTTTTTTACCTTCATGCATGGAACCTTATGTGTGCTGCTCCTCTCACACCCCCCTAACACTCACCTGAGTCCCCTCCAGCTATGTGCACAGGAGCCTCAGCTCTCCCGGGTCTCTCTCTCCTCTTTGGCTGAGACACAGCAGTGAGAGACATTGGTTCCTACTGATGTCAATCACAGCCAGTGAGCCAATGAGAAGAGAGCAGGGGGCAGGGCTGAGCCACAGCTCTACGTGTCTTATGAACGAATAGAGCGGGGCTTGAGAGCGATCACGCATCAATGCCTCTATTTTGTGTGGACACCATTATTTTCCAGCACTGCCTTAACCCTCTTGGGCATGGAGATCACCAGAGCTTCACAGGTTGCCACTGAAGTCCTCTTCCACTTCTCCATGACGACATCACAGAGCTGGTGGATGTTAGAGACCTTGCGCTCCTCCACCTTCCGTTTTTAGGATGCCTCACAGATACTCAATAGGGTTTAGTTCTGGAGACATGCTTGGCCAGTCCATCACCTTTACCCTCAGCTTCTTTAGCAAGGCAGTGGTTATCTTGGAGGTGTGTTTGGGGTCATTATCATGTTGGAATACTGCTCTGCAGCCCAGTCTCTGAAGGGAGGGGATCATGCTCTGCTTCAGTATGTCACAGTACATGTTGGCATTCATGGTTTCCTCAATGAACTGTAGCTCCCCAGTGCCGGCAGCACTCATACAGCCCCAGACCATGACACTCCCACCACCATGTTCGAATGTAGGCAAGACACACTTGTCTTTGTTTACAAACAGATCAAAGCCCGCTGGGAAATGTCATTTAGCAGCATTCATTTTTTTATTTTTTATGTAATGTTTGCTATAGTACATCACAACGGTGCAGGTTTAAAACATCCCCAAATGTTTTTTAAACAAATTATATAATTTTATTGTTGCCCTTGTCAGTCAAAATGACTTGCGCTATTAGGTCTTGCTATGCCTGGGGCTCCGGTCAGGAGGCCTGGAGCATAACCTCAGTGGCTGGGACTAGCTATGACTACACTGACAAGGAACACATTTTTACTGTTATCTGCAAACATTCTCTATATAAGTGTAATACTGACTACTCAGCAGCACAATGTCTCACTCACTGCTTCCTTTGAGGACATATATATATAGATAGATATATATATATGTACCAGCTGCTGCTCAGCAGTGCAATATTCCTTTCACTGCTGCTAATGCTCCATAGGCACGTGTCATTCACTGCTCAAAAACACAACATGTCTGTCACTACTTCCCAAACACACGTACTATTAACTGCTGAGAAGCAATGGGGTTAATTTACTAAAACTACAGAGTGCAAAACCTAGTGCAGCTCTGCATAAAAACCAATCAGCTTTCAGTTTGTTATTTGGCAAAGCTTAACCCCTTCCCGACCGCTGCATGCCGATATACGTCGGCAGAATGGCACGGGTGGGCAAAAGGGCGTACACAGAGCCGATCCGCCCTATACGCGGACTACGCAAGCTGCGTAGGGCCCCGCGGCGGATCGGCTCTGCTCGGGGGCCCCCTGGGCCGCTGCCGCCACTGTGAGGGCAGCGACGCCTGAAAAAAAGATGGCCGCGGGGCCGACATGCAACTGCGCATGCGCCTGCCTTCCGAAAATTGCCGATCCAGTTGCATGTCGGCCCCGCGGCCATCTTTTTTTCAGGCGCCGCTGGCCTCACAGCGGCGGCAGCGGCACCAGTGACACGATGGCGCCGAGTGGCGCCATTTTTAAAAATAAAACGTCCCCTCCTGGGCCCCCTCCCCCTCGCAGCCTCTAACCTCCTGTCCCCTCTCAAAGCCTCTGACCTCCTGCCCCCCCCTTCGCAGCCTCTGACCTCCTGCCCCCCCCTCGCAGCCTCTAACCTCCTGTTCCCTCCTTGCAGCCTCTGACCTCCTGTCCTCCCCCTGCAGCCTCTGACCTCCTGTCCCCCCCCCCCTTCGCAGCCTCGGACCTCCTGCCCCCCCCTCGCAGCCTCGGACCTCCTCCCCCCCCCCTCGCTGCCTCAGACCTCCTGCCCCCCCCTCGCAGCCTCAGACCTCCTGTCCCCCCCCTCGCAGCCTCTGACCTCCTGTCCCCCCCCCTTCGCAGCCTCGGACCTCCTGCCCCCCCCTCGCACCTCCTTCCCCCCCCTCGCAGCCTCAGACCTCCTATCCCCCCCTCGCAGCCTCAGACCTCCTGTCCCCCCCCTCTCGCAGCCTCGGACCTCCTGCCCCCCCCCTCGCAGCCTCGGACCTCCTGTCCCCCCCTTCGCAGCCTCGGACCTCCTGTCCCCCCCCCCCTTCGCAGCCTCGGACCTCCTTTCCCCCCCCTCGCAGCCTCGGACCTCCTGTGCCCCCCCCTTCGCAGCCTCGGACCTCCTGGTCCCCCCCCCTGCAGCCTCTGACCTCCTGCCCCCCCCCTTGCAGCCTCTGGCCTCCTGCCCGCCCCTTGCAGCCTCTGACCTCCTGCCCCCCCTTTGCAGCCTCTGACCTCCTGTCCCCCCCCTTGCAGCCTCTGACCTCCTGTCCCCCCCCCCCTGCAGCCTCTGACCTCCTGTCCCCCCCTTTGCAGCCTCTGACCTCCTGTCCCCCCCCTTGCAGCCTCTGACCTCCTGTCCCCCCCCCCTTGCAGCCTCTGACCTCCTGTCCCCCCCTTGCAGCCTCTGACCTCCTGTCCCCCCCCTTGCAGCCTCTGACCTCCTGTCCCCCCCTTGCAGCCTCTGGCCCCCTGTCCCCCCCCCCTTCGCAGCCTATGACCTCCTGTCCCGTCCCCCCTTCGCAGCCTCTGACCTCCTGTCCCCCCCCCCTTCGCAGCCTCTGACCTCCTGCCCCCCCCTCTTCGCAGCCTCTGACCTCTCCTGTTGCCCCCTTCGCAGCCTCTGACCTCTCCTGTTGCCCCCCGCAGCCTCTGACCTCTCCTGTTGCCCTCCCCCACAGCCTCTGACCTCTCCTGTTGCCCTCCCCCACAGCCTCTGACCTCTCCTGTTGCCCTCCCCCACAGCCTCTGACCTCTCCTGTTGCCCTCCCCCACAGCCTCTGACCTCTCCTGTTGCCCTCCCCCACAGCCTCTGACCTCTCCTGTTGCCCTCCCCCCACAGCCTCTGACCTCTCCTGTTGCCCTCCCCCCACAGCCTCTGACCTCTCCTGTTGTCCCATCCGCAGCCTCTGACCTCCCCTGTCCCATCCGCAGCCTCTGACCTCCCCTGAGTCAAGAAGGGAGCGCAGCCAGGATGGGGGTCATGGGAGAAATCAGACATGTATGGACTGCAGAGGGGAAACTATGGGATAAAACCAGGGCCACCAAGCTGGAGCCGACTGACTGAGCCCTGCACGATGCACCTGAGAGGAGGTCAGTGACAGCACCGCCAGGCCAGTCTAGGGGGGGTCAATACAATATTGTAAGGGGGCACTGATATAAAGGTTTCCCCCTTATCTTAGTGGTTTCTTTCTCTGGTCACCAGAGTCCTCCCCACATTCCCAGAGTTCCCCTTTACATCATAGTATGCAGGATTCCACCTTACAGTGCAAGGGGGAACTCTGATGTAAAGGGCAATGCTGCAGACCCTGATGTAAGTAGGGAGGCTCTCTGAGGACACTTATGTATGGGGGGCTCTCTGGGGACCCCGATGTAAGGAGGGGCTTTATAGGGATGCTCTCTGGGGACCCTGATGTAAGGGGGTGCTCTCTGGGGACCCTAATGTAAGGGGGGTGCTCTCTGGGGATCCTGATGTAAGGGGTGTCTCTCTGGGGACCCCGATGTAAGGAGGGGCTTTGTAGGGATGCTCTCTGGGGACCCCGATGTAAGGGGGGTGCTCTCTGTGGACCCTGGTGTAAGGGGAGGCTCTCTGGGGACCCTGGTGTAAGGGGGGCTCTCTGGGGACCCTGGTGTAAGGGGAGGCTCTCTGGGGACCCTGGTGTAAGGGGGAGGCTCTCTGGGGACGCTGGTGTAAGGGGGAGGCTCTCTGGGGACGCTGGTGTAAGGGGGAGGCTCTCTGGGGACGCTGGTGTAAGGGGGGGCTCTCTTGGGACCCTGGTGTAAGGGGGGGCTCTCTGGGGACCCTGGTGTAAGAGGGGGGGGCTCTCTGGGGACCCTGGTGTAAGAGGGGGGGGCTCTCTGGGGACCCTGGTGTAAGGGGGGGGGGCTCTCTGGGGACCCTGGTGTAAGGGGTGGCTCTCTGGGGACCCTGGTGTAAGGGGTGGCTCTCTGGGGACCCTGATGTAAGTGGGGGATCCACACTCAGATATGTAAAGATAAATATATAATGTCTGTTCTATATTGTTGTACTTATTCTTTGACTGTTTTGTTTAAAGGAGGGAGGATTGTATTGGGAGCGCTGAAGTGTCAGGTGTGACTGTGTGGCAATGGTAAATGGTTTACATAGCTCCCGGAATCACGGGTCAGGTAGAGGGCCCCTCAGCAGAATTTTGCTTAGGGCCCCAGGGAGTTCAGGATCGGCACTGGGCGTACAGGTACATCCCCTTTAAGATGCGGCATTGTGGGCACCCGACACATGCTCAGTGACCGCGGGTCCCGTGGACTCGATGTCCGCTGGGTGCCCGTGATCATGAGACGAAGTGGAAAGAATGGGGAGATGCCTTTGTAAACAGGGCATTTCCCCGTTCTGCCGAGAGATATGACAGAGATTACTGCTCCCTGTCATTGGGAGCAGTGATCGCTGTCATGTGAGTAGTAGCCCATCCCCACCACAGTTAGAATCACTCCATAGGACACACTTAACCCCTTCACCGCCCCCTAGTGTTTAACCCCTTCCCTGCCAGTGTCATTTACACAGTAATCAGTGGTTTTTATAGCACTGATCGCTATATAAATGACAATGGTCCCAAAATAGTGTCAAAAGTGTCCGATGTGGCCGCCATAATGTCGCAGTCACGATAAAAATTGCAGATCGCCGCCATTACTAATAAAAAAAAAAAGAATAATAAAAATGCCATAAAACTATCCCCTATTTTGTAGACGCTATGACTTTTGCGCAAAACCAATCAATAAAAAAATGTTTTTTTTATATATTTTTTTGGGGCATATTTATTATAGCAAAAAGGTTAAAATATATTCTACTTTTACTTTCAAAATTGCTGCTCTTTTTTTGTTTATGCAAAAGATAAAAACCGCAGAGGTGATCAAATACCACCAAAAGAAAGCTCTATTTTTGGGAAAAAAGGACGTCAATTTTGTTTGGGAGCAATTGTCAGTTAAAGCGACACAGTCGCAAAAAGTGCCCTGGTCAGGAAGGGGGTAAATCCTTCTGAGGCTGAAGTGGTTAATTGAACAATCTGAAGTTTGAAGCTGATTGACTACCATGCACAGATGCACCAGATTTTGCCTCTCCAGTTTTAATAAATCTACCCCACTGCTGTCAGTTATCATTTCTAATTTTATGTACCATCAACCACTTAGCAACACAACATCCCTGCCACCTTTTTCTTTCAACTGTTGGGGGCATTTAGTAAAGCAGTTGCATAAATATAAAAATGTTAGGATTAACCTTTGGGTCTATTTTGCAACCAAAGCAACAGAAAAGCAGCCAAAAAGCAATTGTACAAAGTTTTTCTCAGTCATGCTGCAACTGTGAAACCTATTTAGCAATAAATGAACCTCAAAAATGTCACAGAATTTAAACACAAGCAGACATATTCATTTTCAACCGTGTCTAATTTGTTATTCTTATTGCATACTGGTACTAAATCTGCCCCTAACTTGAATTAAAATAAAAAAAGTTTTTCGAATGCAAACAATAAGAAATTTTTTAAATTTGTTCACTAAATATCCCTGTCACTACTTTCTATGTATGTATACCATCCATTCCTCAGTAGCACAATGCCTGTGATATATACGTATTATAAGTGTGTATGTATATGTGTGTGTGTGTATGTGTATATATATATATATATATATATATATATATATATATATATATATATATATATGCATTGTATATGTATTTTTGATAATTCTGTATTTACTTTGTCTTACAGTTTTGCCACTATCCTGTAGAGGGAGCTCTTCATACATACTACAGATGACAATTTACTCAAAAGACAGCCAGAGAAAAGGCCTATCAGAAAAAAAGCAGCTCCTACATGATTACAACACACAAGAAAATGTTTACAGTATAATATATATGCTACAGTTTGTCCCACCAAACTAAAAGGAGCTCTTTTTAAATTGCTGATATTTTATAGATGAGGAATAAATAGGGTTTCCACCGTGCCTGTATTTTATTGGTCAGGGGGGTCAATTCACTAAATACTAAAGACATAAATGTGCCCTATAATATAGCTCATGCTACATTTATCTCAAAAGTAGTCAATTCACTGAAAAAATACGTTTTATTTAACAAATGCATAAAATATTTATGTTTTGTGATATTTAGCACTTAAATCTAATGTTGTTTTTACATTTTATTGCAGGTTGTGTTTTTTTTTTGTTTTTGTTTTTCTTCATTGTCTAACATTGCAGCAGAGAGGGATTGTTCTGTGAATGAAACCATTCTTTAGTGTGCCTTCATTAACAGAACAATCTCCTTCCGACTCAATGTTACAATGTATTTACATTCCTGAGCTCAGGGTATAACAGTTCTACACTGATACTTTTGTTTTCTTTTACCTTAATGGCCAGTGCGGAGTTCCACTTATTGTTATTTTGTACATTCCTAAAATATCAACAGCCTGCACCGTCAGATAAAAAGTGAACCTGTTTTTTTGTGAAATTGCTTTAATTATTTATCTAATTTTCTAAAGTATTTATCTTACATTTTTATTAAATTTGCGCTATTTACCAATTCAATGTTTTACTTTGATGAATTGACTCCTTTATTATTTCCAGAATGAACAGAAATATTGCATGCGGTAATTGCTAGTGAATTGACCCCATTGTCTGTAAGTATAGAAAAATACCAGTTGATCCTGTCAAAAATCTAGCATCCTTCTGCATTTCCTGTGCACTGAACTGAATTCTCAAACAATGTTATCAGCGTTCCAGTTTTCTTTTGGAACAACCTCCTAGGTTATGGAGATAAGCTGGCCACTAACAGCTCAACGTTTGGCTGATTCCTACTGGTGCCATCAGGCTCAACAAAAGTCTATTTAAAATTCGATTGAGCCGGGTGGAAAATTGTTTGCCGAACAGTGACCGCATTCTATCAGATGTAGTCGCTGTTAGGTTAGTAGCTGGTTGTGGATATTTCTCCATCCAAAATGTTGGTGTAGATTGGGGAATAATTTATCCATGTATACCTAGCATTAGCCTGAAAAAAAGAAAACATAAAGTAGAACTATGGAAAAACTTTTTTTTATCTTATTTTGGATAGAGCAAGGGACGGTTATAACCCCTGTCACTTTTTTTTTACCATTTGTGTCCCATTGCAGAGATTTCCCTTCACTTCCTGTCCCATAGCCACAACAGGAAATGAGAGTAATTCCCTGCAAATTAAGGGAATTTCATGGAGACCCCCAGGTCACCAGAACTAGTGTACCCATTGTAAGATTTCCCCTCTCTTACTTTTCTGGGGACAACCCAAAATTTGGGATTTTCTTTACTTTCACTTTCAATGACAATGGTAAACAGGACAAATAGAGTGGGTTAACTTCACCTAACAGCGGCACCAGGACCGGCGCTTCCACTAGGCAAACTAGGCAGCTGCCTAGGGCGCCCAGCCGCTGATGTTCCTACTCACTTTTCTCTGCAGCAAGCAACTTAGTCTCAGCATCAGCAAGCAGCCGCTGCTCTGAGTCAGAGGCACAGTGGCAGTGGAGGACCGTGTCTGTGTACCGACTCCCGAATGAATGGAAGCAAGCAAGCAAGCATTAATTGATGGGAACTGGTGAGGCTGCATTAATGGGCGCTGGTGAGGCTGCATTAATGGGCGCTGGTGAGGCTGCATTGATGGGCGCTGGTGAGGCTGCATTGATGGGCGCTGGTGAGGCTGCATTGATGGGTGCTGGTGAGGCTGCATTGATGGGTGCTGGTGAGGCTGCATTGATGGGTGCTGGTGAGGCTGCATTTGATGGGTGCTGGGAGGCTGAATTTGATAGGCACTGGTGAGGCTGCATTTGATGGGCACTTCATTAAAAAGGTGGGGCATACATGGGCAGGGCAAAGGGGGTGGGGTCAGGGATGGAGCCAAGTGAGGGGGTGGCAAAAAGAGGTTTCGCCTAGAATGTCAAAAATCCTTGCACCAGCCCTGAGGGGCACAGACAGAAATAAAAACATGACGGGTGTTCTAATCCCTCTCCACTCCACCCAAAACTAAAAAAAAAAAGTTTTGCCTTAAAGCAGAGTTCCACCCAAAAGTGGAACCTCAGCTTATCTGCTTCCTCCCCCCATCTGGCGCCACATTTGGCCCCTTTCAGTGGGGAGAACAGGTAACTGTTTTTGACAGGTACCCTTCCCCACGTGTTGAAGTTCGGCCCCCTCTTCCTTCCTCTGCTGTCGGACCAGTTAGAAAGCGCAACGCACTTCGTGCATGCGCAGTAGAGAACCGGCTACGAACAAGAAAGGCTTCACTGACAGTTTCTCTTAGTGGAGATGGTGATGGCAGCACCCAACAGCTGATCCGAAAATCGGCTGGGGTGCTGATATCGCGGGGCTACCTGGACAGGTAAGTGTCCATATATTAAAAGTTAGTCAGTAGCTGTTGACTTTGAACTTTTTTTCCCCAGACGGAACCCCTTTTTAAGCTATGCTTTAAGGTTGGGTATACACCTTGAATTTTGTTTTTTCATTTAACCAGTGGGTGTGAACAAAAAAAAAAAAACTTGACAGATCCCTACATCAACACAGACAATGGGGAGATTTACTAAAACTGGAGCACTCAGAATCTGGTGCAGCTGTGCATGGTAGCCAATCAGCTTCTAACTTTAGCTTGTTAATTTAAGCTTTGGCAATAAAACCTGGAAGCCGATTGGTTTCTATGCAGAGCTGCACCAGATTTTGCACTCTCCAGTTTTTGTAAATCAACCCCAATGTGTTTATACAGGGATCTCCCCTACTGCGCTTTTGTATTCTGACAGGGGAACCCCCCACCCCATCCCCTGCCACCAGAATACACAGATCAGCACTTACAGACATTGGTTATAAGCACTGATTGAATGCTGGTTTTCCACCAGTACTGGTCAACAGAAGCCGGTTGTTAGGCCCCTTTCACACTGGGGCGGTTTTCAGGCGGTACAGCGCTAAAAATAGCGCCTGTACACCGCCTGAAAAAAACCGGCCCCATTCACTCCAGTGTGAAAGCCGGCGGGCTTTCACACTGGAGCGGTGCGCTAGCAGGACGGTAAAAAAAGTCCTCCTAGCAGCATTTTTGGAGCGGTATAGGAGCGGTGTATTCACTGCTCCTATACCGCTCCTACCCATTGATTTCAATGGGACACCGCGGTAATACCGCGGCAATACCGCCGCAAAGCGCCGGGGGTTAAAACCGCACCGCTAGCGGCCGAATCCCGCGGGTAAAACGGTAAAGAAGCGCTAAATATAGCGCTGCTTTACCGTCGCTGTGGCTCCCACCCCAGTGTGAAAGGGGCCTTAGACTGGCTTCTGTTGAACAGGCAACACTACACGCAGACCTTGCTGAACCAATCGATTCTGAGCCCACATTTAACCAGCTTAACACAGCCACCACCTATAAGAACTGGTAATCTGCAATGTATTACTGTAAATGTTTGTTCTTGGGTTTAGATATCCTTTAAACGTTCTAATCGCAACTGCAATCTCCAGACTTCTGTTTTTCACAGAAGCAGGATTCAACTGTTAAAGTGACACTAAACCATATCCTTATTGTTCCAAAATAATCCATACACATCCACTACTTAATGGCACTGTAATCTATTTTTCATCAAATCATTTCTTACTGTGTTTTTCTGCCTTCTTTAACCTCCTAGCGGTAATCCCGAGTCTGGCTCGGGTTCAGTTTTTTCTGCTAGGATCGGTAACCCCGAGCCAGACTCGGGCTGCATTGCAGGATACAGGGGGGGAAGTTACTCACCTTTTCCCCTGGATCCTGCGATGTCTCCCCGCTGTGTGAGCGAGCCCTGCATGTTATTTTATATAGTAAAAGATTTTTTTTTCTGCCTGGAAACTGGAGATTGTCCATAGCAACCAAAAAGTGTCAAAAGTGGTTTTAGACCAGCTAGAAAACACCGATAAAAAATTTGAATCACAATTTATCATCAAACAATAAATTTAATGACAGCGACTATTCTGCAACTGAGCAAATTTCTGTGTTTTTGATTTGATTACATTATTGAATCATTTTTATATATATTTTTATTATATTATAATTTATGATTTTGTGTTTCAAACTTTATCATACCCGGGATGTCTACTAGACTCTGGTTCGGACAGATTTAAGTGAGTTATTCATAAGAATTGCATGCCTACAATATAAAAACACCAAATTTCCATGCAAAATAATTGGACCGCTTTCAGCACAAAATTCCAGTCAGAATCATACCGCCAGGGAGGTTAATGCCTGTGGTCTCCCGAACCTCCTCTCACTTCCCTTTGTTTGGAAGGTACATGTTAGTTACAGTCATGTGTACTGCTCCTGTAGTCCATACAAATCCCATAGTAGATCTTGGGAACAAGCAAGAGAGGGCTAAATTCGTACATACAGCGTGACAATGGAGAAAGAACACAGCCACCCTCTAACAGGAAGTTGGATCAAAGCAGCAAAAAAAAAAAAAAAAAAAAGAAAATGCACGTATTACACCAGACCGAAGACTGAAAATTTAGAAAAAAAAAAGTTTTTCATAATTTGTAAAAATGTATGCAAACAGATAATTTTTCTCCTTCATTGATGTGCGCTGATGAGGTGCCACTGATAGGCTGCACTGATAGGCTTCACTGATGGGCACCGAAGAGGTGGCACTAATAGGCTGCACCGATGAGGAGACTCTGATGAAGAGGCTCTGATTGGCAGCACTGGTGGGCACTCATGGAAACATTGGCAGCACTGGTGGGCACTGATTGGCAGCACTGGTGGGCACTGTTGGGACTGCACTGATAATCAGGACACTGATAATCAGTGCCCTGATTATCAGTGTAGATGTCCCTTTCACACAAATTAGTTATTGGTTCTCCTCTCCTCACACTGTCAGTATTGGGGAAAGGAATGCCGATAATCGGCTTGCGTTTACATCGTGAACATCTGTCATTGTACACAGCTAATCACGTGGTAAAGGGCTGCTGTTATTGGCCCCTAACCCCGATCTGTGATCAGCTGTGTCCTAAGGAAGCAGCCATCACAGAGTGCACCACCCGTGTGCCGCCGGGGAAGCGTGGGCAGCGTGATCACTGGGGGACATCCATGGTCGCCATACCGGCAATGTAAGCCCCGGTTACAGGGTGGGCAAGAACTGGTTAAACCCTCATTTTAAGTACTTTCAGTAGTTGATTTAATCACTTATTGTGTATGCAGCTTCTTCACCTTGTAATTCTTGTCTGATCACTACCCCGCCGACCGGTGCTGTGATTCTGGTTGCCTGAGATGAAATTTACTATGGGCATCTCAGGCAACCAGAATGCCAAATGATCGTAAAGTAAATAAAATGACAATCAGATCTGTGGGCCAACCTGTGCTGTTTGCCAGCCTCAAAACAATGTCCGCTTTGTCCTTCCTCAGTGGTTGCCCTTAATTTTCTAAAAGCGGCTGCTCTGGCTCTAGTAAAGTCACTTGCTATGTATAAGGTATGGATTGCTTAGAAGCCTAGGGAGCTGAAATTCCTAATAATAGCTAATTGTGTCTAGATGTGTCGATGAAACCTTTACACTCCATGGTGCAAATTTCCCACTGGGTTCAATAAGGTTTCACACAGTCTCTCTTTAGCAGTATCTCATCTATGACAAGGTTTTATCTCCTTGGCTTTAACATGATTCCATGACACATGCTCACTATTTCTGAGTCTCCCTTATATCCGTGGGACCCTGATAAGCGCTTGGGCTGCTGCCCAGGACATGAAGGTCATTGTTTCTTTGTCTCGTTCTGCGTAAACGGTTGTGGTATGCACCTCCAGTCATATCGGTATAGGCCTTCAACACTACATTTAAGAAGGGTCTTGTCCCACAGGAAAGTGACTAAGGTGTTCTGGGCTACAGTGGATATGCCTGGAGCGGCTCAGGGTATTTACAAATGAAATTAGCTGGAAGATTAATATTTGCTCTGCAGAAATGAATAATAAATAAAATTGACCTTGGCTACTATGTTATAGAATACACTAAACTTGAGGGTGATAGGGACAGATTCCAGCAGTTTGTTTATATGATCACGTCCTGCCCCTCACTGGCTGTAAACAGGCAATGCAGCTTCAAGGATCCCACTGCCTGCACAGTCACAGAGCCTTCTACAATATCTTGGCAGGAAAAATCTTAGACAAATAAAACATTCCTGTATTTTTCCACTGAGTACAGGCTAGTGGAATCAGCCATAGGTCCTGAGGGCATGGCTGTATCTAAATAATTTGCTAATCCGTTAAATTAAAGTACTGTTTTTAATATGTGCTTTTGTTTTATTCTGTTAAAACATGGAAATTTCCAGTACTTGTCTCACACACACACACACTGAGATTTCATAACTTCATAAATGCACAGTCAGCAGCCTTTGCTCAGTGATTTGTAAACTGAGCTGGTAAATATACCACATTTACAATCATTAGGCAACGTTAAAGTTGATCTATGCTGCATTAAGGCCTCCTGCCAACCTTGATCCCCAAAGGAGCCCATAAAATGTATGTAAACCCCAACAATAAGCCATTCTTATTTGCTCCTTTTTGGTCTTTTAGATACACTATTGAAAGTGTTTTGTTATATATGCTCAGTGAATACAATAATACCTGTTGATTTTGCCAGAAATTTAGAAACCTTGCTGTGCTCTCTGACTGTGTTGTTATCAGTTAGCATTGTTCCCAAAGACCTCTGTGGACTTCAATCCCCCCCATGCTATGAAGAGGAAGAGAGGGAGGTGAGCTATAATTGTAACACACTTCCTGTCCAAGGGTGACAACACTGCGTTTCTGTAGATACAGTGCGAGAGTTGTCACCACAGGACAGGATGCGTGTTACAGATAGGATTACTGGGTACATATAAAGGGGGAAAAAAAGCTTGAATAAAGAAAAATTAATGCAACCGCCACATCACACCAATGATTGATAGATTGCAATATATTACTTTTTTGTGCTTGAATCATGATACACTTTAAATAAATAATTTGAGACTGATTATTGATACATGTTTGTATTATGTTGATGACTGTGAGAACACACAAAACTCACCAGTTTACTTACAAAAAGGAGAGAAGCTCCATTGTATCTAAATATTGCTCTCTCCCAGGGGCGTTGCTAGGTCTACAAAAGATCTGGGGCTATAACGCATAGCAGCATAGTAAAGAAAGTCATACGCTTGGGCGGGCATCCACATGTATATAATATATATGTGTGTGTATATATCCCCAGAGAGCCCCCCCCCCCTTACATCAGGGTCCCCAGAGAGAGCCCCACTTACATCAGGGTTCCCAGAGAGAGCCCCACTTACATCAGGGTCCCCAGAGAGAGCCCCACTTACATCAGGGTTCCCAGAGAGCCCCCCTTACATTACGGTCCCCAGAGAGCCTCCTCTTTTGCTCTCCTTCACTCCCATTTTCCTAGTCACTATCTCTCCTGTCTCTATCTTGCTTCTTTTCATTTTACGTTTCATGTACTTGACAGCTTCCCTTGCACCCTTCAACTGCAATCCATTCATTCTGCTTCCACCCCACCTATCCCTTCTAATCCCCCCCCCCCCAAGTATCCTCTGCATATCTTAACCACATCTTCAAAAAAACACACATTCTCATACTCTCATCCTAAAGACATTCTATGCAGTACATACCTAGTTCACGTTTACCCTTGTTTTTATTGGGGGGGGGGGGGGGGGGCGATTTTATCTTACAACGACACTATGGTAAATCCAGTAAATGCATAGTTACAGATTGGCACGTTCATTGATGCTATATTTAACCTGCACTATGACGTTCTTATACTGTACATTTGTCCACAGCTATAAGAGGTTGCATTCCAGGATGTTATTTAAGTAGAGAAGAGGTGAACTATATAAACCAGTATGAAAAGCTAGACTACTAAGTCATTTCCTTACATGAAACAACAACATACCTTTGCTGTAGAACCTGCAGCTCTAGGGTCCCACAGCATCCGCTCATACCAACAAATACATAGGCATTTGATTTGCTTATATTATGTCTACCGAAGGGAACAGTTGTTGCTTATGGGTCTATTGGTAAACTTTGCTCTCTCATCCCACTTCTTACGAATAGATTTTCTATACGGTATATTCCTAGGAATAGGAATATTTCTAGAAGATCAGCAAATGCTGTTGTTTCCCGTTCTTGGAAGATTCTCCTAAAGAATATATAAAGAATCCAACAATATAGTTTAATATTTGAGGGGCATCCCAAAAGTTCCTGGCCTGACACGGAAGCTACTCTTCCAGATGTTCGGCACTGAAAAATGGTGCATGCACGCTATGCAGTTTTCCTGCACTTCTTGCAAACTACGGGTGGAGTGCCAATTGTTTGCAAGGAGCACCCAAAAACCATATACTGTAGTGCACATGCGCCATTTTCAGCATCTAACATCTGGAAGACTAGCTTGGTGTGGTGACAAAGTTTCATATCTGTGCAGTCAATCCTTCTGTGTCAGGCCGTGAACTTTTGGGACACCTCTTTTAGAACCTGAATGTTAATATTATGTAGGTATGCATATGCATCGAATGGGGAAGAATTCAGAAGCCTTAGTGGTAAGAAAAACGTCTATGTGCCAAAACTGTATATAATGTACAGCACACCTGTCAGGAGAGCGGCGTCGGACGGACGGCCCGCTCTCTAGTGCGCATGCGCGGGGGGCTCGGCGCTCCGGCGCATGCGCACTCG
Organism: Lithobates sylvaticus; assembly: GCA_028564925.1. NCBI lineage: Eukaryota > Metazoa > Chordata > Amphibia > Anura > Ranidae > Lithobates > Lithobates sylvaticus. The sequence continues at coordinate 324,970,318 of CM053029.1, read as the reverse complement.
CGGCTCGGGGGTCCGGCGCATGCGCACTAGCGCTCACCTGGCGGCGGTGGCGCGCAATTAGCGTCACCCAGGCGCCTATTTAAAGCTGCCTGACGCACAGGCACCTTGCTGGTCTGTCTCTCCAGCTCAGTGCCTGTGCGTCCTGTGTTACCAGTAACCTCTGACCTTGTCCCTGCTGTTGCCAACCCTGATTGCCTGACGTTCCTGATATCTCCTGTGTTTGACCCCCTGGCTTGCCTTACGGACTTCCTGATATCTCCTGTGTTTGACCCCCTGGCTTGCCTTACGGACTTCCTGACATCTCCTGTGTTTGACCCCCTGGCTTGCCTTACGGACTTCCTGATTATCTCCTGTGTTTGACCCCCTGGCTTGCCTTACGGACTTCCTGATACCTCCTGTGTTTGACTCCCTGGCTTGCTTTATGGACTTCCTGATCTCTCCTGTGTTTGACCCTCTGGCCTGCCCTACGGACTTCGCTGACACCTCCTGTAAAGGATCCTCTGGTTGCCTGCTGAACTTCCTTGGGGTTGACCCCCCGGCCAGTCCACGTAACCCCTGCCGGATCCCCCGGTGTTGGCACCTCGGCCGGGCGTTTGGTACCTGCCTCCCTATCCTGCCTTCTGCCGGCCTCCCGGGCCAGGTCATCATCATCTCCAGGTTCCCTGCCGGTTTCTGCTTACGTACTGGAGGTGGCCTGTGCCTCCTGGTGCCGTTTGTCTCCTGTCTCATCTCCAGGGGCAGACTGCGCTGGGTCGCAAGGGTGAACCGCTCTCGGCATCTCGGCCTCGGTAAGTACAGTTCTGACAGTACAGACCAGCCATGTCCGAGGCCGACAGAGCGTGTTCTCCCCTTGAGATCCTGTGCCAGCAGATGGCAGCACTTACTGAGGCTGTCCAAAAGCTGCAAGTGGGGTATACTCAAATAGACAGCCGTCTGCAGCAACTAACGGGGCCGTCTGCCCCCACAGCGGGTAACCTTGCTGCTCCCAGCGGGCTCCCCTCACCTGCAGCACCCACTAACCCCACAGTGGTCATGGCCACTCCAGAACCCAGGGTCCCTATACCGGAACGGTTCACGGGTGATCGCAAAAAATACCGGGCATTCAAGAACGCCTGCTCCCTGTACCTAGCCCTCCAACCTAGAACCTTCTCCTCTGAAGTGGTGAAAGTAGGGTTCATTATCTCCCTTCTGGCCGAGGAACCCCAGGCCTGGGCCCATAGTCTGATGGAGCAAAGGAACCCTATACTGAACTCTGTGGACACCTTTTTTGAGAGCATGGGTCAGCTCTACGATGACCCCCAAAAGGGGGCCACGGCTGAGACCACCCTACACAACCTTTCCCAAGGCCGCAGGCCAGTTGAGGATTATACGGCAGAATTCCGGAAATGGTCAGCCGACACCGGCTGGAATGAGCCAGCCCTCAAGTACCAATTCCGCCAAGGACTTTCCAACACCCTTAAGGACGAGCTTGCCCGGATTGACGTCCCAGACGCCTTAGAGGATCTCATACAGGCCGTCACCAAAATTGACCGGCGCTTGCGTGAACGCCGCGCTGAGCGCTTTCAGTCCTCTCGCCCCAGTTGGATGGTCCCCAAACCAAGTCCTGGTCCTGCCCAATCCTCCTTTCACGCTCCATCTGGGGGCACCTCCGGAGTCGAACCCATGCAGCTAGGTCTTGTCCGTGCTCCCTTGACCCCAGAAGAGCGTCTACGTAGGCGTCAAGGCAACTTGTGCCTCTACTGTGGAAGCTCCGGTCACTTCCTCCGGTCTTGCCCCATTAGACCCAGTAAGTCCTCTCACATTCCCAGTTTTAGCTTCCAAGTCTCCAGATTCTCCCAAACTTACGTTGTCCTCTTTATCTCCCTACAGTTGACGGAAAGGGCGGTCCGCCTCCCGGCCATAATTGATTCCGGGGCCTGCAGCTGCTTCTTGGATTCTGCCCTCGCTGCCAGGCTTCAGCTTCCCCTTGCCCCCAAGAAGCAATGCCTGCAGGTTCACCTAGCCGATGGATCTCTGCCCCGTTCCGGCTTAATCACTCAGGAGACTGGCCCCATCTCAGTTACCACAGATTCTGGTCATCAAGAGCTTCTCTGTCTGGATATTATTCCTTCTCCCATGTTCCCCATCATCTTGGGGCTCCCCTGGCTACGTACACATGAACCCCTAATTAACTGGCGGACGAAGGAAGTCTCCTTCCCTTCTCAATACTGCACCCAGAATTGCCTCACTCTCCGCCCTGCTACCTGTTCAGCTCTAGTACCTGTGCCCGAGCACCTAAAACATGTACCACCTGTCTACCTCGAGTTCAAGGATGTCTTTGACAAACAGCAGGCCGACTGCCTACCCCCTCACCGGCCCTATGATTGCCCCATAGACCTCCTACCCGGGGCCGCGGTCCCTTTCGGTCGCATCTTCCCCCTATCTGAAACTGAGTTGAAAACTCTTAAACTCCACATCGATGAAAACATAGCCAAGGGCTTCATTCGCCCCTCCTCTTCACCGGCTGGAGCCGGTATCTTCTTCGTTGAAAAGAAGGATGGCTCGCTGAGGCCCTGTATTGATTACCGGGAAATTAATAAGATCACCATTAAAAATCGGTACCCGCTTCCCCTCATCCCCAAATTATTCCAGCGCTTCCGGTCAGCACGGATCTTCTCCAAACTCGACCTCCGCGGGGCTTACAATCTTATAAGGATCAGAGCGGGTGATGAGTGGAAGACCGCTTTTAGATCGAGATTCGGGCACTACGAGTACCTAGTTATGCCATTCGGGCTTTGCAATGCTCCGGCCACATTCCAGCATCTGGTCAACGATATTTTCCGTAGGTACCTAGATGACTTCTTGGTGGTCTATCTCGATGACATTCTCATCTTCTCCGCCACTCCCGAGCTCCACCAGACTCATGTCAGACTGGTCCTCACCATCCTTAGGCAACACAGGCTCTACCTCAAGGCGGAAAATTGTGAGTTCGAGAAGACCACCGTGCAATTCCTGGGATTCATCATTTCCACCAATGGAGTCGCTATGGACCCACAAAAGGTTCAAGCCATTCAGGACTGGCCAGCTCCCAAGGACAAGAAGGGAGTCCAGAGGTTCATCGGGTTTGCCAACTTTTACCGACGCTTCATCATTGGCTTTTCCTCCATTGTGGCTCCAATCACCCAATTAACCCACCAACACAATCAGTTCCATTGGTCACCCGAGGCCCAGGCGGCCTTCACTCAGTTAAAGACCCTGTTCTCTTCTGCCCCAATTCTACGGCACCCGGATCCTGAACTGCCCTTTGTGCTGGAGGTGGATGCCTCCGAAACTGCTCTCGGGGCCATCCTCTCTCAGCGCCAGGGCACTAAAGCTCTCCTTCACCCAGTAGCCTTTGCCTCTCGGAAATTGAGCCCTCCGGAGAGGAACTACGATGTGGGAGACAGGGAGTTGCTGGCTATCAAATTTGCCCTTGAAGAATGGCGGTATCTCTTAGAAGGGGCGTCTCACCCTGTCATGGTCTGGACCGACCATAAGAACCTGGAATATCTGAGAACAGCCAAACGTCTTCGGCCCAGGCAGGCCAGATGGGCCCTCTTCTTCTCAAGGTTCAACTTTCTCATTGCATACCGGCCGGGTTCCAAGAATGGAAAAGCCGACGCGATCTCCCGCATGTTTCTAGAAACCACTCAGGAAGCGGAACCTAGCACCATTTTGTCCCCCCAAAACTTTCTCTTAGTTACTGAAGGGGATCTCGTAACTGCCATTAAATCAGCTACCAGGCACCACCCAGTACCCACCGACCTTTCCTTGGTTGAACGTAACGACCTGCTCTGGGCCAAGGAAAGAATTTTCGTCCCTCAAGAAATCAGGCCAATGGTACTCAAGACTTTCCACGATCACAAACTGGCAGGCCACTTTGGGTCCAAGAAAACCACTGAACTCGTCTCCCGTTCGTTCTGGTGGCCGGGTTGGAGACGGGATTGTAAGGACTATGTTGCCTCCTGTATTCCGTGCCAGCGCAGTAAAGGCCCAAAGACCAAATCTTGGGGGCTGTTAAAACCCCTACCTATCCCTGAACGTCCATGGGCAGAGGTTTCCATGGATTTCATTGTGGAGTTACCCCCTCCAGGGGAATTCACCACCATCCTTGTCGTTATCGACCGGCTCTCTAAGATGGCCCACTTCATACCTCTGGTTGGCACTCCTTCTGCTTCCACCACGGCTGATGTGTTTTTTAAAGAAATTGTAAGGCTACACGGGGTACCTAAAAGCATCACCTCAGACAGGGGCACGCAATTTACATCAAAATTCTGGAAGGAGTTATGCAGGTCCTTGGAAATTAAGGTCTGCCTCTCCTCCGCATATCATCCCCAAAGCAATGGGCAGACAGAAAGGACCAACCAGACCTTAGAACAATACCTTCGATGCTTCTGCTCCGATTCGCAAAACGACTGGTCAACCCTGCTGCCATACGCCGAGTTTGCGTACAACAACTCCATCCACTCCGCCACCCAACAGTCACCTTTCTGGGCAAACTTCGGTTACCATCCCTCATTTCTCCCTGCATCACCCCCGGAAACTTCAGTCCCGGCAGCCCAGGACCGGGTGAATTTCTTACAAAACAACTTTCAAAAACTCCAGGAACTAATGCAAAAGGCCCAGGAGGGGTACAGCAAATACTACAACAAGGGCAGGAAGGAGAATCCAGCTTTTAAGGTCGGAGAAAAAGTTTGTCTGTCTTCCTCCAACTTAAAATTACCTGTTCTCTCCCACAAATTGGGGCCGAAGTTCATCGGCCCATTCAAGATAAAGAGGGTCGTGAACCCTGTGGCCTTTGAACTCGAGCTTCCCCAGAACTATAGAATCCATCCGGTCTTCCACGCCTCACGTATTGAAACCCGTCACTCCCAGTCCTTTTCCTGGCAGGGAGGAACCACCACCACCACCTATCCTAGTCGAAGGCGAAAAAGAGTTCGAGGTAGAGGAAATCTTGAATTGCAGGAAAATGGGCAGACAGCTTCAGTACCTAATTAAATGGAAGGGTTACCCCCCTGAGGACAATTCGTGGGAACCCTCTAGGAACTTGCACGCTCCGCGCTTAATTCGAGCCTTTCACCAGGCTCACCCAGAACTGATGGCCAGCTTGGGTGTCCGGAGGCCACCCCTCGGGGGGGGGCACTGTCAGGAGAGCGGCGTCGGATGGACGGCCCGCTCTCTAGTGCGCATGCGCGGGGGCTCGGCGCTCCGGCGCATGCGCACTCGCGGCTCGGCGGTCCGGCGCCGGCGCATGCGCACTAGCGCTTACCTGGCGGCGGTGGCGCGCAATTAGCGTCACCCAGGCGCCTATTTAAAGCTGCCTGACGCACAGGCACCTTGCTGGTCTGTCTCTCCAGCTCAGTGCCTGTGCGTCCTGTGTTACCAGTAACCTCTGACCTTGTCCCTGCTGTTGCCAACCCGGATTGCCTGACGTTCCTGATATCTCCTGTGTTTGACCCCCTGGCTTGCCTTACGGACTTCCTGATATCTCCTGTGTTTGACCCCCTGGCTTGCCTTACGGACTTCCTGACATCTCCTGTGTTTGACCCCCTGGCTTGCCTTACGGACTTCCTGATATCTCCTGTGTTTGACCCCCTGGTTTGCCTTACGGACTTCCTGATACCTCCTGTGTTTGACTCCCTGGCTTGCTTTACGGACTTCCTGATCTCTCCTGTGTTTGACCCTCTGGCCTGCCCTACGGACTTCGCTGACACCTCCTGTAAAGGATCCTCTGGTTGCCTGCTGAACTTCCTTGGGGTTGACCCCCCGGCCAGTCCACGTAACCCCTGCCGGATCCCCCGGTGTTGGCACCTCGGCCGGGCGTTTGGTACCTGCCTCCCTATCCTGCCTTCTGCCGGCCTCCCGGGCCAGGTCATCATCATCTCCAGGTTCCCTGCCGGTTTCTGCTTACGTACTGGAGGTGACCTGTGCCTCCTGGTGCCGTTTGTCTCCTGTCTCATCTCCAGGGGCAGACTGCGCTGGGTCGCAAGGGTGAACCGCTCTCGGCATCTCGGCCTCGGTAAGTACAGTTCTGACAACACCATTCAGAGTCAAGTTATGTAGAATATGTATTGCACTGCACAATGTATAGCAGCATTTTTCAACCAGGGTACCTTCAGGTGTATTCAGGGGTGCCTTGGCAAAATACCTAGAAATTGCCCAAAAACTGTATACATGTCAGTGGGTGGATCAAGCCTGCCTATGAATTACACAAAGCCACAGGTTTTCATTGTGCACCATTACAACCTTCCAGCCGCCAGTGTCCTAACAACCAGTGATGTCATCGGTTGATAATGAGGATGTCAGGCACCTGCATAGCATCCTTGTTTGCCCCTCCCTTGCCCCACTCCTTCAGCACTGGGTTCACATTAGCTGAGTGAGGGAGAGAAACCGAGATAGAAGAGAAACACTGGAATACAAATCACTACCAGTGTGCAAAGGTGTATTTACTTTGGAAGGATAAATCAGTAATGTTGGGTGTCCTATGCATGTGGATGTTGCTACATCATGCAAAACTATTCGTTTTCTTTTCTACATTTTAGAATGGGGTGCCTAGAGATTGTGTGGAATTTGAAAAGGGTGCCTTGACTGAAAAAAGGTTGAGAAACACTGATGTACAGAAAAGGAGCAGTCAGGAAAATGTCATGTACAACAGTTGGATGGTTCGGGACTTGTAACATATAGTGAACATGTGGGTTTGCAGAACACATCATGCAACGTTTTGTCACTTATGAGCGGGACTACCTCTCATTTCCTTTACTGTAACTGTAAGGGAAGTGTTTTCATGATAGACTATAGTCTACTTTCAAAGTATTGAACTTTGTTGAACAACCTGTTTGTATATGTTATCAATTATTTTAGCAGTGGTGGCCCGCCCATTAGGAGCGCACAGGCGGCGCCGCCCCCCCCCCCCCCCCCCCCCCCATTCATACATGGATTTCAATGTTGTTTTTTCTACTGGAAGCACATGATTACAGCCTGAAGCTCTAATTTGCTTCAAAAAAGGGTGGGTTAATATTCGCTATTGTCTTCCTTATTCTCCTCCCAGCCAATCAGGAAGCAGTTCCTAAGACCCAATTAGCCAGGGAGTCTTAGGACTTAGTAGAAGCTATGGTCCCAGAGCGAGGAGCTGCAGCCCGGATCCATGTTTGCCTGATCTGCCACCTACCTAAGGTAAGGAGGCCTCTGATCTCCATCGCATTCCCATCTGTCTCCCGCAGGGGCAGGGCCGGTACAAGGCAGGGGCGGAAGGGGCGGATGCCCTGGACAGGACAATTTACTAGAGGAAGGGGGCGCAGGTGAAGTGCCGGTGGTGCCTGGACTGTACTCACAGTCTGTGCTAGAATACAGCACAGCCGGTCAGATGCAACAATGTGCCGAGTGCGCTCCTGCACCCTGCACAAGCTTAGAACGAGCCGCCCCCCTGTTTACTTCCCTGTCAGGCGGAGCAATCTCCGCCCGACAGGTGTTTCCTAGTCCCATTCCTGGGTGACGTCACTGAGAGGCCAGCTGGGAGGCGGGATTGGAGACGAGCACAGAGTGCTGAGTGCGGGGTGTAGCAAGATGGCGTGACGGAACATCAATTCCCTTTCAAAATCTGACCGGTCGCCTAATCTTATGAAACACCAGAGCTGCGAGTGTGATCTAGAGGAGGAGGAGAAATCAACCAATAGTAAGCCATTTGCAGATTAATTTGTTAACTTCTTTTTTGGGGGAGCTGCAGCATGAAAGGGTTAACACTGACGCCACTAATGCAGCCCAAGGGGGTTAATTAACTGCCACTTGTCACTAATCCATCAGTGACAATACACATTAACCCCTTCATGCTGCATATTACAAATACCATTGGTTATTAACCACTTGCCAACCCATCACAGTACATATACTGCGATGGGGTGGCAGTTACAAGCACTGCAATGTACCCATACATCACTGCCTGTTTCAGCCTAGGGTCACAGTGTAGCGAACACAGACATCACATGTGATTCGCACTGTGGTGCAGATCACATCCGATGTCTGTGCAATGCAAGTTCAGCCATACAGTTGTATGGCTGAACTCGCACAGAAAAGGTGCAGGGACTTTTTTTTCCCGCACTGGAATAGGATCGCATGGGTGTTCACACCCACGCAATCCAATTCCTGTCCGAATCCACAGTTTGCACTGCGATCTGCAAACCGATCTGGGGCTGTCATTAACATTGTTTTGACACCCGCAGCGGTTCGCAGAGGGCAGTGTGAACTGCCTGCGGGAGAGATGCGATGCGGGAATCAGCGCTAGAATCGCACTGGTTCTCACATCGCTACAGTGTGAACTTAGGGTTTTGGGTGCATGCCCCCGCCTGCCTACTCCCATGTGATTTGACACAGTGGGAGTCTGTCAGCAGATCCCGGTCAATGATTCATGGCCGGGACCTATTGGCTGTCCATCTGTCTATCTGACTGGGGTGCCTTTGACAGTAAGGGGATCACAAGCATGTCTGTGCGGCGATTTGGGAATTGCGGGCAGAATCACAGCGATTCCTCCCACGATCCGTAATGCCTAGGTGTGAACTGAGCCTTAGTTTCACTGGTGATGTCAGTGGCAGTTAGTCAGCTCCCACAAAGTGTCAGTTACAGTTAGCATCACTATAACAGTCCCACTATAAGTCACTCCTTCTTTACAAATGGGGGGGGGGCGCAGTTTTCCATCTTTGCCCTGGGCACCGGATGACCTTGTCCCGGCACTGCGCAGGGGGGAGGGATCAGCGCATTCCTGTCTGTCTCCCACATGGGGGATCACTGCATTCCCATCCGTCTCCCACGGTGGGGGGTATGTGTTGGTTTGCCGCTCCCTCCCCAAAATATTGAGCACCAACCGGCACTGCATTTTAGGATTAGCTCCTTTATGTAATTTCAGTTACAATTTATGTACAGTATACTAACTCTTTGAGCCCAATTGAACTTTCAGTTTAAATTATTTAAAACATTACAGATGCATCAAAACAAAAGATATGTAATGTCTTTAGTTTTCTATAAAAAAAACAGCGTGAGGCTGAGTAGAGAAACCTGTTCACTGCCAGTAGCTGCAGAATGTGACGTTTTTGCTCTCTGTGGGTAAGCAGTGGTCTCTTTGAAGAGGTTTGACATGCCCCCCACCAAGTTAAAGCCAGAGCTCTACAATCAATGGAGAGCCATGAGTTTTGCTGATTGCAGAGCTATAGGTCTGACTCAGTAGGGGTGTGGTGGTCTTCTGCAGGTAGATCCTACTAGCAGCAAGGTTCCTTTTCTGTAGCTGCAGGCAGGGGACAGTTTTTTTTACTCAGGCTGTGGCTACTCTAGAAATAATGGGAACTGGGGCGTGGCCTAGACCGGCATGTGAGAGGAAGCAGCTCTCACAGCTCCTGAGCTTGATCCTGCACCGATCCTCCCTCAGCCAACTTACCGACATTCTGCACATATATGCTGCAAGCGGCTGACCCAGGGATCACAGGGGAACCTCCGCCAGCCCTCTGCACCCGGGGAATGACCCGAAAATCGCAGTTTGAGATGGGTCCCGATTTCCAAGATGGCGCCGGCGCGTCTGTGATGATTGCCAGAATTTTGGTTGGAAGCCAAACAGTGAGGACACTGTGTGGAGAGTGAACAAATTTAGCTTTTTTGACTGCTGGTGATTGCTGGATTGCATTTTTAGGTTCTTTCTGGACCTTTTCCATTTTATCTTCTTAATACCCTTTTCTTCTTACACTTTTTAAACAGTTTTTTTTTTTTTTTTTTCCTTTCCTTCCTTCAGCTTACTAATTAAGGGGAGTGCCTAATTGCTCCCAGGTGTTTCAGGCCTATATAAGTTTGTGTAGAGCTCATGTGAAATTGCCAGAATTTTGGTTGGAAGCCAAACAGTGAGGACACTGTGTGGAGAGTGAACTAATTTTGCTTTTTTGACGGCTGGTGATTGCTGGATTGCATTTTTAGGTTCTTTCTGGACCTTTTCCATTTTATCTTCTTAATACCCTTTTCTTCTTACACTTTTTAAACAGTTTTTTTTTTTTTTCCTTTCCTTCCTTCAGCTTACTAATTAAGGGGAGTGCCTAATTGCTCCCAGGGGTTTCAGGCCTATATAAGTTTGTGTAGAGCTCATCGTGAGCCTGCTCATCCTTGAGACTGGTTGAACTCTGTCCAAGTGGAACTTGTCTAAGTGGTGAGTTAAAACCAGGAGTTTATAACAGGAGGTTGTAACAGGGGTCATAGTACCTGTGCAGGGAGATCAACATCAGGATCCACCCTATCGCCATCATTGGATCACCCGGTAAGGTAAATATTCTGGTAAGTAACGCAGGGACCACCACTTAGCAGTTGATCCAGGGACCAACATCCGACCGCCCCTCGGGGGGTCAGGAAGGAATTTTTTCCTCTGCTACAGCAATTGGCCGCGCTAGTAGGGGTTTTTCGCCTTCCTCTGGATCAACGGGAGGGAGGGTGTAGGTCTACAGGGTTTTCCCACAGATCCGCAACATCTTCAACTAGCCTGCGCAAGACCGTTATCGCCTCAACAACAGCATCAGCGTTTTTTCAACGCATCATCTCGTCCACAGCAGGGAAATTTTTTGGAGCACCTCAACATGTGCAATTTCAAATACTCAGCAGAGTCCCTATGCAGACTAAGAAATTTGACCGCAACTCTACCGACCGACATTCAAAAAATATTACAAAAAGAACGACTACTAAGAATCGATCCACAAGCAACGATCAAACATAAGAAGACTACAACTCAACCGCAACAGTTAGCATGCGCTTTGATTAACACCAGATCGGCAGTCAAGCACAGGCACGAAATCCATGACTTCATCACACAAAACAACATAGATTGCCTCTTCATCACGGAAAGCTGGCTAACACCCGACTGCAACACCATCCTAACAGAATTAGTGCCAGAAAACTACAGGATCCTAACCGAGCATCGGAAAGGAAAAAAAAGGAGGAGGCCTAGCAGTGATCTTCAAAGCTCATCTAGCGCTCGTCAAACCTACGGTACAGAACAAAGCAACGTTTATGGAGACACTTACTCTACAGATGCAAACCACACCACAAGAAACCATCCACATGCTGCTATGCTACAGACCACCAGGACCAAAGACAAATCTACCGATACCACTCACGGAATTCATCTCGGCACACACCCTGAAAAACAACAAGATTCTGGTACTCGGAGATTTCAACCTCTGGGCGAATTCCACCGAAGACCCCATCGCCACCACCTGCATCAATCAACTGGAAGACCTAGGGCTTCAACAACTAGTAAAGGCTCCCACACATGGGTCGGGTCACATCCTGGACCTCATCTTCAAGCAAAATACGGACATCAGCATTCAAGACAACATAGCGCTACCATGGTCAGACCACCACGCTATCAAATTTGAGATCGCCACCAACATCTCCCTGCAAAAACCAAACCCAGCAGCAACAACACACTGGATTAGATCGCAGAAGAAACTACATTCGGAAATCTTCAAAACCACACTAACACACAAAATGGGTACACTAAATCAAAACCACTCAACAGAACGAATACTCAGCTTCATAAACAAGGCACTTCTACAAACAGCAGACGCAGTCGCCCCGAAACATCGAGTACCCATCCGCAAAAAAAATTCTGGTTGGTTTAATGGCACGCTTACTCTACTGAAACGGGAACACAGAAGAGCAGAAAGAGCCTGGAGAAGAAACACCACAAAGGAAAATCACACAAACTACAGAATACTCACCAAGAGATATCATAAAGCAATTTTCACAGCAAAAAAAGAACATGTCTCAAACACCCTCTCAAAAGCCTTAAACCGACCACGGGAACTTTTCAAACTAGTCGCCCAGACTATGAACCCCACCTGCCTTGAGCCCCTAGGAAACGAAACTCAAGAATACTGCAACAAATTATCAGATTTTTTCATCAACAAAATAGACAACATTCAGAAAATAATTCAACAAAAAAAAACAACAACCAGCTCTACTCAACTCAACCCAGGTAAGGAATTTTACATCCACAGCGCACAAGCACCACATTTTTCACTTACCCCGATCACAACGGATGAAACCAAAAATGTCATCAAGAGCCTCCGAGACAGCACCTCGCCAAACGACATCATCCCCACAAAACTCTTGAAAGAATGCTCCGACATTCTGGCCCCCGCTATCACACACCTAGTAAATCAGTCGTTCAAAGAAGGATTGGTTCCGAATTCCCTCAAGCAAGGCATCATCAAACCATTACTAAAGAAACCCAACCTCGACCCCAAGGATCCGAACAATCGCAGACCGGTAACAAGCCTGAACACCATTTCCAAGATCATGGAGAAAGCAGTAGTACAACAGCTTCAACTTCATCTGGACACACACAAGCTCCTAGACCCACTACAATCAGGCTTCCGCCCAGGCCATGGCACAGAAACGGCACTTCTGAAAATATGGGATGACGCCCTAGAAGCAGCGGATGAGGGAGAATCGTGTCTTCTGGTATTGCTGGATCTCAGTGCGGCGTTCGACACAGTGGACCACAACATGCTTCTCAGCTGCCTCAAGGAAGTGGCAGGAGTTACAGATGGAGATCTGCCATGGTTCGCTTCCTTCTTAGGAAACCGGTCACAAACAGTGAAACTAGGAGCCTTCACTTCGGAAACTCGGGCAATCACTTATGGAGTCCCTCAAGGATCACCATTGTCACCAGTACTGTTCAACATTTACATCCGACCACTCTTCAAAATTATTAGCAAATTGGATCTGTGCTTCCACTCATACGCGGACGACACTCAACTGTACTTCCGGATCACCGGACAAAAAGACCAATACCAGGAACTAGGAAAATGTCTCACATTGATAGATGACTGGATGACCACTAGCTCCCTCAAACTAAATGGATCAAAAACAGAATTACTGCTCCTCGACGCAAACTCAAGGAAAAAGACGAAGACCCCTTGGACACCACCAACCATCTTGGGACAGACCATCCTTCCAAGCAACAAAGCCAAAAGCCTCGGAGTAATCTTTGATTCAGAGATGACAATGGAGGCACAAATAGGATCCGTAATCAGCGGATCCCACCATCTCCTTCGCATGCTACGCAGACTCATCCCCTTCATCCCGGAAAAGGAAAAAGCGGTAGTAGTAGGAACGATCATCAATTCACGGCTCGACTACGCAAACTCACTCTACATAGGATTACCGGATTACCAGATTGCGCGCCTTCAAATTGTCCAAAACACAGCAGCAAGAATAGTCACCGGAAAGAAACCCTGGGAATCCATCTCCCCATCCCTAAGGATGCTCCATTGGCTCAAGGTAAAAGACAGGATCACATTCAAGACCCTCTGCCTCACCCACAAATGTACACAAGGAAATGCGCCTCAATACCTTTGTGAGAAAATAGAAAAATACATACCGAATCGCAGACTTCGATCAACAAACCAAAATCGCCTTCTCATCCCCAAAGCCCGCTACAAATCGAAGGGAGAACGAAGATTCGCAGTACAGGGACCCCGGCTATGGAATGCTCTACCAAACAACATCCGCATGGAAGAAAACCATCAGGCCTTCAGGAAAAAACTCAAGACCCACCTCTTCTAACACATGGCATCCCAACATGAGCAGTCAAGCGCCTCGAGGCGATTCAGTTCGCAGTTGCAGCGCTATACAAATCATTCATTCATTCATTCATTCATTCATGAAAGGAACCCCACGAGGCGCTGACAGGCAGAAGGAGCAGGGACACAGAGGAACAAAACAGCCCAAGTCGCAGGGTAAGGAGACACCTAGAGATATGGTGTATTACACCCAGAAAATGAATGGGCTGGTGGGGAGTGAGACTGCTGGACATTCACACTGTACTGAGCCTGCCATGCATGGGACACAGGCTGGGGCGGCCATCTTAGCTGCAACTAGTGAGCATGATGAGACTGATCACTTTGACTCTGGGGCCCCTGAGACACATGAACAGGACACATCCAGTACCATTCAGCCCACATTGGCTGATATCCTCAGGGCAGTTAATATTGGCAATGCTTCTGTGGCCTCTGTGAAGGAGGAACTGTCGCTGCTGCGACAAGATATGCAGAAAATGCGGGAACGCACTACTGCAGTGGAGAGCAGAGTGAGTGAAATAGAGGATCATTTACCCCCCATTGAGAGAGACACCAAGGCTGCTTACCAACTGGCAAGGGAGGCTGTTGACAGAGCTGAGGATTTTGAGAATCGCCTTAGGAGGAACAACATACGCATTGTGGGGCTCCCTGAGAAGGTGGAGGGCAGGGACCCCACGGAGTATGTGGAAGGATGGCTGCTGGACATATTCGGCAAAAATGCATTTCCCCCTTATTTGCTGTGGAGCGGGCTCACAGGGTGCCGCCCCGGCCTGCTCAACCTGGGGGGCCCCCCAGATCCATGCTGGCAAGAATATTGCACAATCGGGATAGAGAAACTGTCCTCCGGCTAGCCCGTGAACGGGCCAACATACAGCACAATGGGGCCAGAGTGTCCTTTTATCCTGATTTTTCGGCGGAGGTGCAAAGACGCAGAGCAAAATTCTTTGATGTAAAACGCAGGCTGCAACAGCTGCAACTTCCATACGCAATGTTGTACCCGGCAAAACTGAGGGTGATAGTGCGAGGTCAAGCGCAATTCTTTGAATCCGCAAAAGAAGCCAGTGCTTGGTTAGACCGTAACGAGCAAGCCCTGCGACGGCGAGATCAGAACGAGGAGGATGGCGGGGGAACAGGAGGAGAGAATTTGACTTGAAATCTGTACTGTTGTGCCTTGATATGGAGAACCGGTTTTGAACTTACCCAGATTAACCCTGGCTGAGGGACATTATATTGCATCGGATCAAGACAAGAGCTGCAGAAATCGTTAACGTGAATTTCTACATTTTGCAATTAGAAGTCTCCCTGAGTGAAAACTCAGGGTACAGAAGTTGTACCGCCATGTTGGCGGGCGAAGGTTTGATGCTGCTGGAGGGGACTGCCTGTTGCTTCCCCCTGATAATTAATTTTTTCACTTTTTTATGTTTTTCCTATAGGTGGTGTACCGGTAACACTTCTACCATTCATTATGTACTTTGCATATGCATTCTTTTTCAGGACTCGGGCCTCGGCCCTAGGACTTCCAGACTCCCAGGTATGGGAGGCGTATATATGCATGTTTTCATACTCTACTCAGTCAAATGGCAGGAATCCCTATAGTGTCTTGGAACGTGAGGGGGCTCCACTCACCCCTTAAGAGGACCATGATGCGCATGTGCCTTAAAAAATTTCTACCGGGAGTGTTAGGTTTTCAGGAAACACATTTGACTGGGGAGACTGTGAATTGTATACAGTATAATTGGTTGAATAAGGCCTATCACTCGACTCACACATCCCATTCTAGGGGTGTGAGCCTTTTGATTCATGGCTCCCTGGATTATGAAGAGATAGACGCTCTCATTGATTCAGAGGGCCGGTATGTCTTTCTCCACTGTAGACTGGGTATGTTGACCTGTGTTATTGCTGGTATATATGCCCCCCCCCTTCACGGTGGTGGTGCTGAGGGCCTTGCTATCATATTTGGATGGCAGGCCGGAGGTACCGCTTCTGGTGATTGGGGACTTTAACTGTTGCTTAGACCTCTCGCTGGATAGGCACCCGGCCGCAGGAGCCTCTGCCCTCTCCAGGGGTACCCCCCTGGCGAGGTTGTTGCAAGAGGTGGGCTGGGTGGATGTCTGGCGACATCGCCACCCGGGGGTAAAACAATACTCCTGTTTTTCAAAAACGCATGGTAGTCTGTCTAGAATAGACATGGGGGTGGGAAACGCACGCATGCTCCAATATGTGTCCTCTGTGGACTATAGGCCCCGTAGCATATCTGACCACTCTCCACTAGTTGTTTATCTGGTGGTCTCCCGACCAGCAGCACTCCGAAGAGCTCCTTGGAAATTTAATGCATACTGGCTGAAATTGTTTAAAAATCCAGAATCCATAGACAAGAGCATGCGTGGGTTTTTCACCACCCAAAACCCGGAGGGTTCAAGTACGCAGCAGTGGGAGGCCTTTAAAGTTTTTTTGAGAAGGTTGTTGACAAATGAGATGACTATAGTTAAGAAAGATTCTTCTGCTATGGTGGTGGACTTGGAGAATAGTTGGAGCAGCAATTTATTCTAGATCCTTCAGATTCAGCGAGGGAGGTGTGGCAGGCCGCTCAATCAGCATATGAGCGGGTGCTTACCTCGACCACCGAAAAAAAAACGCTTCTTCTCTAAGCAGGCGTTTTTTGAGGAAGGGGAAAAAACTGGGCTTATGCTGGCTCGCATAGCAAACTCACATCAAAGATCGCCAACTATAGGGGCTATTAAATCTAAAGCCGGGCCACTTGTCCGATCACCTGAGGGCATTATGCAAGAGTTAGCTGGGTTCTATGAAGAGCTGTACTGCTCGGGGGCCGCCTATGACAAGGAGGCTCTAGACCAGTACCTTGGTGGGCTGACATTTCCCAGACTCACCAAGGCGCAGAGGGATGGGTTGGATGCACCTCTCACGGTGGAGGAATTACAAGAAGCCGTGGGGCTGTTCCCTAACTGTAAGGCCCCGGGGGAGGATGGTATACCCATGGAAGTATACAAACAACATGCAGAAACAATAATGCCCCATTTACTACAGGTATTTAATGCTGCCCGGGAGGCGGGAGAACTTCCGCCCTCCATGGCAAAAGCAAACATTGTACTCCTTCTGAAACCGGGTAAAGACCCGGTTGATCCAGGAGCATACAGGCCAATCTCACTATTGCAGTGTGACATCAAAATCCTAGTGAAGGTATTAGCCCAACGCCTTAATACAGTCATAACATCCCTTATACATGAGGATCAGGCAGGGTTTATGCCAAATAAATCCACTGCCATCAACTTGCGGCGGTTATTTTTGAACATGCAATCTAATGTAGATAATGCGGGTAGCAGCGCCCTGTTGTCATTGGATGCCACAAAGGCATTCGACAGCATTGATTGGACGTATCTGTGGGCAGTAATGGAACGATTTGTGTTTGGTGACACATACATTGCATGGGTGCGTCTACTATACAGTAGGCCTGAAGCTGCTATTCGGGCTTTTGGCTTTCTGTCACAAGACTTTGCTTTGAGGAGGGGGACGCGGCAAGGTTGCCCGCTGTCCCCCCTGCTCTTTGCACTGGCCATCGAGCCCTTGGCAATCGACATAAGGGCGAACGAGCAAATTGTGGGATTTCGCTATGGCCCCCTGCAGGAGAAGATAATGCTTTACGCAGATGATACCCTACTTATGTTGGGAGATACGGACGAGTCCCTGCGGGAGGCCATGGCAACCATTACCAAATTTGGGGTGTACTCAGGGTTACAAATTAATTGGTCAAAGTCCGCCCTCTTGCTACTGGATGGCGACGCCACACAGGTAGTGGCTCAGTCATGTCCCATACCTGTCACCACTTCATTTAAATATCTGGGGATCCAGGTTACGTCCAACCTGCGAGATTTCGGTCGGTTGAATATTTCACCCCTGCTTCAGAGGTTTAGATGGCCTGCACATGTCGGTGGCGGGTAAAGTAAACTTGGTTAAAATGATTCTCATGCCCCAATTGCTCTATTACCTACATAACACCCCAGTGGTAATACCCTTAAAAATATTTTGTATGGTTAACTCCATCTTTCGCGCTTTACTGTGGAAAAATAAGCCTCCAAGAATAAAGCTGGAACATCTTCAGAGGCCCAAAGACGATGGCGGGTTGGCATTGCCCAACCCGTGGTTGTACTACCTTGCCGCTCAGCTACAGCACCTAGTAGGGTGCTTTGGGACAGAGCCGGCTGGCTCCTCCCAGGCACTCATGCTACACACGGTGGGCTCGGCCCCATCCCCATGGCACTGGAAGCCCTGGCATTTGCCAGGCCCAACAAAAAGTACCCTACATACAACCTAATACAGAAGGTTTGGAACAAGGGCAAATACTTACAGCAGGCTGAGGGGTATACTGTATATAGCCCTCTGTGGCATAATGATACTTACACAGAACTAGCTAAACCGCAGGACGGGGCCAGATGGATAGTACATGGTGTCACACATGTTAAACAGGTTTTTAGGAATGGTATTCTGAGGACGTTTGAGGACCTGCAGGCGGAGTTTAGCCTGCCCTCCTCAATGGTCTTCCAATACCTTCAGCTGCAACACGCAGTTCGGGCACAGGGCAGGTCAAATGAGTGCCGCTTGTCACCTACTCCGGTGTTTGACATCATCAGGGATGCTGAAACCTCGAAAGGATTCATATCGCAAAGTTACACTGCACTCTTACAATACTTCCTGGGACAACACCCCCTGAGAGTGAGAGAAAAATGGGAGAGGGATGTGGGACAAATGGACGGTGAGGAATGGGAAGAGATATTTCAGGTGGTGAGTGTCTGTTCTCTAAATGTGGCCCAAAGGCTTACCCAACTATACATTATTTTGAGGGTGTACTATACACCGCATAGACTACGGTTGATGGGATTACAATCTGAGGATACGTGTACCAGATGTCGTCGAGACCATGGGGATCTTATCCACCTTATGTGGCGCTGCCCCAAATTACATTTATACTGGAATGAAGTGGTAAACTTGATTAATTCTGTATTTGTGCTGTCATTACCGGTTGATCCCAAAGTATGCCTCTTGGGGGTAGTGGAGGAATTTGTGTTGGCAGTTCACACCAGGGAGGCGGTAAATAGGGTATTGTCCCAAGCCAGAAGGTTGATCATGCTTTATTGGAAATCTGAGACACCCCCGACCTCGAGGGAATGGATAGGTAAAATAGGGGAAATGTTGCGCATGGATAAACTTATATACCAGCATAGGGGGAGTACAAGGAAATATGAAAATCTCTGGGCCCCGTGGCTGGACATACCGGGGCTTGCCCCGGTGGATCTAGTCATGGATAGGCTGCTTGGATAATGGAGGGATATAGTAAATGATTGTATTGGCTATGCTGTAAGAATAAAGTGAAGATGTGCCTTTTTACCATATGCTATAGTATGCGTTTAAACAACAGGAAAGTGTTACTTGCTGGTTTGATGTTGTTGGATGTATACCACCTTTTTGTTCAATAAAAACCTTTTTGTCGGTAAAAAAAAAAGAAATAATGGGAACTGTAAGACATTGAAGACCTTTTGTTTTAATACACCTGGAATGTATTTAGCTTCTTAAAACTGAATGTTCAATGTTCAAATGTCCTTATTCCCACTCTGTAAATGAAAGATGAACCCAGTGATGAATCTAAGGTATGGCAGCCATGGCAAGTGCCATGGGCGCCATGAGGGGGGGAGGGGTGGCAAAAAAGCTGGCCCGCATGAAAAAAAAAAAACCCACCCGTCTTCCAGCAGCCACCTCTCGGCTCTGGTGGTCGCCTCCCGCACTAACATAGCCCCCGGCCAGCGCCACGGCTGGCCTATTGGAGCACGGCACTTGCTAATAACTACTTGGCCCAGGGAGGGGAGGGACATGGACCCCCATGACAGCCGATGACGACTGGCCAGACCACATAGGGTAGAGTGACTGCCGGAGGCAGAACCTAATGCTCCGCCTACCCTCCTCTGTGCGGCATCATCTTCTCTCTCTCCGGAGCGGGGACTGTGACGTGAGGAGCAGGAGAAGAGACCAGAGAAGGAATGGTTGACGGGGGAAACCTGGCCCCGGGCCAGGCAGCAGCAAGGATTAGCAGCCTAGCAGTAGCAGGTACACCGTACTACTTGATCTTGATCATCATCATGTGCGATTGTGCGTGTGTGCCAACTGCCAAGAAGAAGCAAGCAGCCAATCAAATATAGTGCTTAATGAATTAAATAAATATGGATAGCCATTGCCATAGATATCATAACTAAAGTGTAATAAAGTGATTTGAGCAGCAGCAGGTACTACTTAAAAGTAGTACCTGCTGTTGCACAAATCACTTTATTAACTTTATTTATGATATCTATGGCTATGCATATTTATTTAATCCATACTTGCTTTTTCTTGGGCCTGGCACACACACACAAATGCACATGATGATGACTTAAACGTTTTAAGTCATCATCGTGTGCGATTGTGCTTGTGCCAAGCAGAAGCAGCCAATCAAATATAGTGCTCAGTATGGCTTAAATAAATATGCGTAGCCATAGATATCATAAATAAAGTGTAATAAAGTGATTTGTATGTAGCGCCGGGCTCCTGATGAGCACGCGCTATATGTTTTGTAAATTTAATGTTCCTAAAACCACAGTTGGGTTTTAGGGTTAAGGCTACTTTCACACTGGAGCGGTGGGGGCGCTGGCGGTAAAGCGGCGCTATATTTAGCGCCGCTTTACCGGCGTTTTAGCGGCGCATTGCGGCCGCTCGCGGGGTGTTTTTCCCCCCCGCGAGCGGCCGAGAAAAGGGTCAATACCGCCCGCAAACCGCCGCTATTGCGGCGTTTTGCGGGCGGGTTCGGCGCGCTCCCCCATTGTTTTCAATGGGACCGGGCGCTATAGGAGCGGTAAATTTACCGCTCCTATAGCGAGCCAAAGATGCGGCTTGCAGGACATTTTTGAGCGTCCTGCAAGCGCACCGCTTCAGTGTGAAAGCCCTCGGGCTTTCACACTGAAGGAACAGCAACAGCTGTTTCGGGTCGGTTTGCAGGCGCTATTCTTAGCGCAATAGCGCTTGCAAACCGCCCCAGTGTGAAAGGGGCCTTATTGTTCTAAATTATGGTCTCAGTATCAGTTTGGCTGGATTGCACTGTGTTCTGCTTGACCATAGGTGCCGGTGTCACCTCTGGCAAGCACAAGAACGCGGTCCGGTTGGACGCATTGTGTGCCAATCTCTCTCGGAACCAATCAGTGAGTGTGTTGTCTCGCTGTGCAGTCTGGGAAAGGGTACTTAAGGTACTGGGATCATGTGCTTCTGGGTTCCGGTCCAGAAGATCTTTCTGTCTGCTTGGTCCTGGTCCTCCTGACCAGCCCTCAGTGGCCCTCATGGCCTGGGGTGCGGATCCATCCATTTTCGAGTCTCGGGGCTGGCTAGCCCGAGGCACAGTAACTGGAAGGAGGATTCTAAGGTGGTCCGGTGCCGTCTCGTCTTTGGAGAGGCCCAGCAACTGAGAACGCAACCAGGGGAGGACTCTTCAGAAGAGGGCCATGCAAAAGGCTGGCTGCTCAGCAAGAGCCTGGAAGCTAAGTTGAAAGACACCAGGTGAATCCACACTCGTACGGTATAGCCAGACCGGCTGCAAGATACTGGTACTGTATGAGGGTTCTCTAAGTTCATCTATCCTTCAGTTACAACCAAGTCTGTGGCAGAGACTTTTCACTTACAAGTTCTACAACCAAGTCTGTGGCAGAGACTTTGCTCTATTTGAATCAGTTATTGGTTGCTAAATCTACTGAGAGGAGATTTATCCGATAGCTGTAATATCCAGTTGTGAATGGCTATTTTCTGGATTTCATAGTGAGAGACATTCAGTGTCAAGCAGTTCCAAGAGTGCCTGAACTTCCTACCTATACCCTCTATCCTTTATTGAGACTGTGTTTTTCTCTATCATTTTGCAAATAAAAATCCCAATGTGGATCCAGTGTCAGTTTCTACAGTTCTTTGGGCCATCTACCTCGGGAAACCCCTAGACGCATACGAGGTCAAGAAGGTAGCGGTAAGCCCAAATTAAACCAGCAGCTCCTTTGGGGGTCAGTGCTACATGTGCAACAAGCTCATTAAACTTAAACTTTGCAGTACATGAACTTTCACTGAATGTGGACTGTTTTATGAGCAGGGACAGACTGACCCATCGGGCACTCAGGCACTGCCCGAGGGCCTGGGGCCATTACGAGGCGCCATAAGAGGCTCTGCAAGACTGCAACACAAACAGTCTAGCACGGGCAGCGGCTGTAATAAGACCTCTCATGGCGCTCTGCTCCCTGCCGGCCCCTCCTTAGCTCCCACCCACCCCAGGTGCTTGTACTGTACATTACAACATCCTGGGACGGACGAGAAGAGAGGAGGGGCCGGCGGGAAGCAGCGCGCCGTTAGAGGTCTTATTATTACAGGCATCAGGTGAGGATGTGTACTTTTTATTTTTTACAGGAGTCTAATGACACCAGGGCCGCCACCATCGGGGGAGGGGGGCAGCCAGTACAGATGTAGGGGGTCTGGGATTGTAGGGGGCTTAATTGAAAGATTAAAGAGCTTGACTTGTAGTTTTGTGATGGGTTTCAAATGTTTTGACAGGGGCGCAGTTTCAGTGTTTGCCATAGGCGGCATTTTCACTAGATACGCCTCTGAATGAACCCTAATAAGTTGCAGTAGGTAACAGCTCAATTTTATCCCAGTATTTATAAATCAGTGCCACCGATTCCCTCCTTTTCTCTCTTCTTCATTTTCTGTCGCCATCTCTCCTATTTTCTGCTTTCCTTCAGGCCTTCAGCACATCTCTCAGCTTGTTATGTCTCTGACACTCGACGGCGATCTTAAAAGCTTCAGCCACATAGATTAGAAAAGCGCTGACAGTCAAGTGCGTGGGTGGAGTGTTTGCAGCACACTGTTTGCTGTTGCTATGAAGAGTTTTGTTGGCTCGAAGAACTACCTCTTAGCTCTGACGCCAGCTCTGCAAATGTGTGGTTATTTCCTATGCAACCCTGGCATAACAGGCTGCATGAATGAGATAGGCAGAGACAAGGACATCAGAGGGTATCACAGGTTGTGTTACTTCCTCTAAAAGCAGAACGCAACAGTGTCATTTAATTCATTAGCAAAGAAAAAATGAAAACTTCTTCATAATTACCACATGTAAGATGAAATGTGTAGCAATGCTGGCAAATCCACTCATGTAATCCTCGACTAAACGTAGGTCTGTCAACCAAACAGCACATATGTTACTGCACTGTTTAGCAAGAGTAGGAGAGACAATGTAACTACAACCACAATTTCAAAAAAGTTGGGATGCTATGTAAAATCTACATAAAAGCAGAACGCAATGATTTGCAAATCTCATAAATCCATTTTTTTTTATTCGCAATAGAAAACATTTCAAGTGTTTAAACTGAACCATTTTGAGAAAAAAAAAGGTCATTTCGAAATTGATGGCAGCAACTAGGGTTGTCCTGATATGGATACTAGTATCGGTATGGGGACCGATACTGAGCATTTGTGCACTTACTTGTACTCGCACAAATGTTCCCGATGCCTATTCTGATACCTGTAACCGGAAGTCGGCAGGCGGAGAGGGTGGAGAGGAGATTGATCTGGCAGCAGTGCGGACGGGGGTAAGCTGGCTGGGGCAGGGATGCAGGGTGCCGCCGCATATTCTGTCCAAAGCGGTGACTGGAGCCTTCACATTCGGTACAGGAAGTGACGGCTCTGTGTCTCCATCGGAGGGTAAACATCACGACGCCCATCTTGGTAGACCTTGTACTCGGCTGCAGTAAGCCAGCAGCAGACATCTTTTTACACCTAGCCCATATAGTTTGGGCTGGTTGTAACAAGATGTCTGCTGCAGGCTTACTGCAGCTGAGTGCAAGGTGTACCAAGATGGGCGTTGCAGCATACTTACTAGATGTTAAATGACATGAATGATGAGAGGCAAGGAAGGATTTTGCAATGCTATATGCCATATAACTTTGCCAAATCCTTTCTTTTCTCTCATCATTTATGTAATTTATTATGCAATTGTCAATCAGTGCTGCATTTTAGTGCCCATCAGTGCCTGCCCATAAGTGCCGCCTATCAGGGCAATCTATCAGTGCCGCCTATCAGTGCCATCTATAAGTGCCCATAAGTGCCGCCTATCAGTGCCATCTATCAGTGCCCATAATTGCCGCCTATCAGTGCCATCTATCAGTGCCACCTATCGGTGCCAATCGGTTAGTGCCAGCCATCAGTGTCAGCCATCACTGCCAGTCACCTGTCAGTGCCAACTAACAGTGCTCATAAGTGCCGCCTATCAGTGCCCATCAGTCAGTGCCAGCCATCACTGCCAGCCATCACTGCCAGCCACCTGTCAGTGCTCATAAGTGCCTTCTATCAGTGCCATCTATCAGTGCCTATAAGTGCCACCTATCAGTGCCCATCAGTCAGTGCCACCTATCAGTGCCCATCAGTCAGTGCTACCTATCAGTGCCCATAAATGCTGCCTATCAGTGCCCAAAAGTGCTACCTATCAGTGCCCATCAGTCAGTACCATCTATCAGTGCTCATCAGTCAGTGCCCTTCAGTCAGTGCCAGCCGTCGGTGCTATCTATAAGTGCCGCCTATCAGTGCCATCTATCAGTGCCCATAAGTGCTGCCTATCAGTGCCATCTATCAGTTCCAGCCATCAGTGCCAGCCACCAGTCAGTGCCCATCACTCAAACTGTCACATGACATTAAAAAAAGTATCGGTAATCGGTATCGGCGAGTACTTGAAAAAAAGTATCAGTACTTGTACTCGGTCTTAAAAAAGTGTTATCGGGAAAACCCTAGCAGCAACACGTGTCAATAAAGTTGGGACAGGGAGACAAAAAACTGGCAAAGTAAATGGTACTAACAAGGAAGATCTGAAAGAACATTTTGCAACTAATTAGGTTAATTGTCAACAGGTCAGTAGTGTGATTGGGTATAAAAAGAGCATCTTAGAGAGTCAGAGTGTCTCAGAAGTAAAGATGGGCAGAGGTTCACCAATCTGCGAAAAACTGCATCTAAAAATTGTTTATCAATTTCAGAATAATGTTCCTCGACAAATTTACTTTAAATATATAATCATATACACTACAGTACATAATATTATCATGAAAAGATTCAGAGCATCTGGAGAAATTTCTAGGCACAAGGGAGAAGGCCAAAATGCAATATTGGATGCCCGTGATCTTCGGGGCCTCAGGTGGCACTGCAATAAAAACAGGCATGATTCTGTGATGGACATCACTGTATGGGTTCAAGAATACTTTAAAAAATCACTGTTCATGAATGCAGTTCGCCGTGCCATCCAAAAATGCTAAATTAAGCTCTATCGTGCAAAGAAGAAGCCATAACTGAACTTGATCCAGAAACGCTGCAATCTTCTCTGGGCCAAAGCTCATTTAAAATGGTCTGTTGTTGGAAAACTGTTCTGTGGTCAGATTAATCAAAATTTGACATTCTTTCTGTCACTTAAGAGGAGAGGGACCTTTTGGCTTGTTATCAGCACTCTGTTGAAAAGCCTGTATCTCAGATGGTATGGGGGTGCATTAGAGCATATGTAATGGGCAGCTTGCACATTTGGAAAGGAATCATCAATGCTGAAAGATATAGCCAGGTTTTAGAGAAGCATATGCTCCCATACAGATAACATCTTTTTCAGAGAAGGTCTTGCATATTTCAGCAGGACAATGCTAAACCACATTGTACATCTAATGTATGACAGCATGGCTTTGTAGTAGAAGAGTCTAGGTGCTTAACTGGCCTGCCCGCAGTCCAGACCTTTCACCACATGAAAATATTTGGCGCATACTCAAACAAAAAACATGAGGAAGAAGACCCAGGACTTCTGAGCAGTTAGAATCCTCTATCAGGCAAGAATGGGACAACATCTCTCACCCAAAACTAATGTTAAAAGTAATGTTAAGGAAGAGGGGATGCTACACCGTGGTGAAAATGGCCTGTCCCAACTTTTTTGAGATGTGTTGCTGCCACCAATTTCAAAACTACCTTATTTACTTTTTAAAATGGTACATTTTCTCAGTTTAAAAATGTGATGTTTTCTATTTTCTATTGTGAATAAAATATGGGTTTATGAGATTTGCAAATCATTGCATTCGGTTTTTATGTAGATTTTACGCAGAGTTCCAACTTTTTTGGAATTGGGATTGAAACCATGTTTTAAAAGTCGCAAACTATCAGTTAGCAAAATGTACTGTTAATCCAGTTTATAAGAAAACTTTTTTAGCAAATTTCAATCAAAATATTCCAAACAAGGACCCACAGCATAATAAACGCTTATAAAGGTTCTAACACTTCTTCAATTTATCTTAAACTAGAAGCTAGAGTTTGAGTTTTTTAAAGGTAAAATTCAGGCATAGGGTTAACCACTTCAATACCAAGCACTTTCCCCCCTTCCTGCCCAGGAAGATTTTTAGCTTTCAGCGCTGTCGCACTTTGAATGACAATTGCGCGGTCATGCAACACTGTACCCATACTAAATTTTTATCATTTTCTTCCCACACATAGAGCTTTCTTTTGGTGGTATTTGATCAACTTTGCGGTTTTTATTTTTTGCGCTATAAACGAAAAAAAGAGTGACAATTATGAAAAAAAACCTGATGGGCACTAATAGGCAGCACTGATTTCACTGATAGGCTGCACTGATGGGCACTGATAGGTGGCACTGGATTGGCAGCACTGATGAGGAGCTAGTGACAGGCTTTACTGAGTGTCACTGATTGGCACTTTGATGGGGCACTGACAGGCATCACTGAGGGGGACAAGCTGGCAGGTGATGGGCATTGATTGGCACCTTTTGATGGGGCTGTGCTGATAATCAATGTGCTGATTATAAGCACAGACCCCCCCCCCCCCCCCCCCGACAG
This sequence comes from Lithobates sylvaticus, assembly GCA_028564925.1. Classification (NCBI taxonomy): domain Eukaryota; kingdom Metazoa; phylum Chordata; class Amphibia; order Anura; family Ranidae; genus Lithobates; species Lithobates sylvaticus. Next base: position 324,943,770 of record CM053029.1, on the reverse strand, counting down.
GGAGAGCCACTGATCGGCTCTCCCTGTCAGCGTGAACTAAGGAAAGCCGCTTACCGGCACTTCCTGGTTCACACGATGATCAGCTGTGATTGGTCACAGCTGATCACGTGGTATGAAGCCTCTGTCAGAGGCTTCATACCATGATCGGAGTTGTGGTGTGGTGTGGACAGGTCCAGGGAGGCTGGGTTCACACTATCTTCGCATGCGGCTCACAGCAGGGGTCCGGTGCGTCCCCATTCACTGTTTCAGGTCCGATTTCAGCCCAAATCTTTGGCTGAATTCAGACCTGAAATGAACCAAAAGACGTACAGGACACCTGTGCAAATTCGCACTGGAGCCACAGAGAAGATATGTGAACCAGCTTCATAGAGAGCCAATCAAATTCTCCTGCTACTGCGAATTGGATGCGGAGAACCCACATCCAATTTGCAATAGTGAGAACTAGCCTTAGACTGGCAGGGGGGCTGAGGGGCAGGGAGCAGTACATTACAAGTGTAATTGCAGTAGATTATTGTACGTTAGTATGTTAGTCAATGATTAATGCAGAAAGTTTGGAGTTTAGGTTATACCCTTTATTGGATAACTAAATTAATTAATGTATATTATCTAATTAAAATATGCAGATGAAATGCATGTAATCGAGCTGGCAAATGATCTGTAGTTTTCTTTATCATGTTCCTAGATTTGCACAGCCAGGGGGATGCCACCAGCCCTGCTGACAGTCTGCTGAATAGACAGTGAAAAAGCAGCACCACATTGAGGAGGTAATCCCTCTGCTCACTCTGCTATCTCCTCCTATCTGTATGCTCCTTGTCAACAAACATGCATGCAGCACACCTGACTTTCTCCTAGTGCTGCCCCTTTTTTCCTAGCCTGATTGCAACTGTACAGGGCAATACAAGAGGTAGGAATCTGATAATATACAGATACAGTACTCACTTTAGCTGCATTTAAAATACATTTAAATATTTATTGATACTGTATATACATATCTGCATTCATTTTTATGTCTTTTAGAGCTTCTTGTACGTCAGCTTTAACTTGTCAGAATTGAGATACCCACGCTTTATCGATTCCTGTGAGCCCCTGCCTCCTCAAGGTGATGGGTAGTGGTAGATGCCCTATACCCTACTGTCTAGACATACATATGGGGCAGGAGCTGCAACTAACATTCCTACCAGCAAGTCAGGGACATCAGCCAGCGAAAGCTTTTTCCTTACAGAAATGTGGGATGAAACAGTCAGTTTCACTGCCAAATAAATAAGCAGATATGAACAGTTCCCTGTAGCTAAAGGAAACCTTTACAGAAAATGCTATTTGCCTGGCTGTCTTGCTGGCTTCATTTATTATAGGTCTGACACAGAAAAAAATATGCAGAACAAAAGATCGTACTTAACTGGTTGCAAACTTGTTTCAGGTGAGTAACTCAAAGTGTTCAGCATAACAACCAGGTAACCAGTATTCTCATAATTGGGATAGAGATGGCAGGATACGTTATCTCAACACAGATTTCCTTTATCTATTCTGAAAATTCCTTGTATCTGATCTTTTGTTTGGTGAATGTTACGGATCATATATCATTTTGAATGGTTCACCCCTAAAAATGATATTCATCATATTACTATATTTTCAAGACTCATGCACACTTGTGCCTGGAGTGGCACAATGTAAAATGTAGGCATATTTTCCACCCTGGAGCCACAGATGGTATGTAAAGCTGCCCATAGAAATCGATGCCTGTAGACACCAAAGTTTGCATAAAAATGCGCATGCATACAGACGTACGTCACTGGATGAAGAAAGACTGTGTATATGCGCATACAGCCAATGATGTCTATGGGCAGCTGTACGCTGCACCTGTGGCTCCCAGGTTGAGAAATACTTCTGAATTGCCTGTGTTGTGAACTATAAAGGATAAAAAAATTGCATTTATTATAATGTTTTCTTTAGAAGCATGTACAGCATTGCACCCGCAATTATGCAACCTCAGGCTCCTCCAGACTGTCTGTGTAGCTGTCTGACTGTTCCTCGTACAGGCAGGCAGTTACTGAATGACAGGAAGAATCAATGAACTACCTAGAGCGCTCACCAGTGCAGTGGTAGTTTATTGAGAACTACAAGCTGTCAGCCGCAAAGGTTGTTGGTACTTGTAGTTAATTCATTCACAGAACTCTGTGAATAAATGACGTGGCCATTTGAGTGGAGCCACGTTCTTTTCAAATTGTGACAGTGTGTGCAGGGAGAATATCCCTGGCCTGCTGTCACAATTAGAAGGGGGATAAGAGGTCAGCTGCAGGAGCAGGAACATGTTACATGGGCGGAAAATATAACATGTTCCCAACGGTGAACTTGTCCATTTAAAGCCCAACTCCATGAAAAGTAAACATCCTCCCTTGGAGATGAGCCTGCAGGAACACAGGATCAGGTAAGAAAAACTGCGGGCGCACCCCTACAAGGAAGGACTTGTAGGAGTTCAGCTTTAACAATGTTCCAACGCTTACAGATACAGCAATGAAAGAGTGCATTTACTGCTTGTTAATAGAATATGCATGATCTGGGCACAGGTTCACTTTAAATTTATAATCAATAGCGATTCTTTTGCTTTCCCCATGACTCAGAATCCAGAAACGTCAGTGCAGCACTGGATAAAAGGGTCTGTCAGGAGTCCAGAAACTCATTGACCTTTTATACACACACACTAATTACAAGCAAACAGATCACAGGTGAGGATGGTTACCTTTAATAGCCATTCAAACCCCTTTGTGTGAACTTGTGTGCATGTTATCAGGCCAAAATCACCAGGGTATGTAAACTTTTGATCAGGGTCATTTGGGTAGTTTCTGTTGCCATTATGATTTAAAAAGAGTAAACAGAGTTGATTGATAATAAATGGCTTGAGCCAAACACTACCATTAGTGAATGAAAAGTTTTTGTGTTATTTCATATTCTCTGAAAATGCCCAAGAAATCATAAATTCTGCCAGGGTATGTAAACTTATGAGCACAACTGTGTGTATGTGTATATATATATATATATATATATATATATACAAAAATGTTTTGCCTTTAATTTCTCATTTCAATTTAAATGGACTGGATTGTTTTACAAGGTGATCGTTTACAATCACTTTAACAAGTAGAGGCCATCACTTAAACTACAAACTTTCAGTTTTTAGCATAATATTGCATATAATTTAACATTTTGGAAAAAGGTTGATTTTATTTTGAAAAGCTTTATATAATTGAGCTTGTTAAATGAAATGTTAGACATAAATATCCATATGTGTATAAACATAAATAACAAGGGTGGTGGCTTTGGGTCAAATTGCTGGATGGAGCCTGCAATGCTTAATGCCTCAATGTGACTGCCTCTATAAACTTGGCAGATGCTCAACAGTCCTTTGGGTTGGTCTGATAATGTTTGGGTGTGATTTGGGAGGTGACCAAAGACACTGGTACATGTACATGTGAACCTTGTAAGAACTACCTTACCAGTGTCCCATCCACCTTCCCTATATTGTGTTTTTAATTCCATATAATTAGACTTCTCCTTTTACAGTCATAGATTTGGGTGGTGTTGTTTTTTTTCAGCCTAATTTAATGTAATCACTAGGAAGGCCTTGTCCGGTTCTTGTTCTAGTACATGATCCTGATGTTCAGTGGCTGGCATAAGATTAGTTTGTTCGGGGCATATTTAAAGTGATACATAACTCAATTTGTATTATTTACTCAAAAAGTACCTTCTATTGCTCTCAGCTTCCTCCAGAACTCCAAATTCCTTCTTTTTTTTATTTATTTTTTATTTTTTTACTGCTGTGATCTGATTTCCTGTTAGATTATGGCTACGTTCATCCTCCTTGGTCCTACTGTATGTAGGAATTTGGCCACCCTCTACTGCTCACTCTCAAGATGGACTAGGCTATGGACTATGGGATTTGCAGTGTATGTAAAGCAGCCACATGACTGCAACTAAGGTGCACTGCTTGCTCTGAACAGACAGATGTGATGGTGAAAAAGAGAGTTTTAGGAGCTCATAGAAGAATTTTCAAGGAGGCAGAAAAACCGACCACCAAATCCATCGGATTTGGTCCGACGGATTTAGTCCGACACTGGTGTTGCATACACACGGTCCGACAAAGTTGTCGGAAAATCTGATCATTCTGAACGTGGTGACGTTTGTTGCCTACGACGGGACTACGTAGAGGCTAGTAGGCAATAGCTTTGGTCTTGTAATGTGATCTGAGCATGCGTGGCACTTTGTCCGTCGGAATTCGCTACACACGATCCGAATTGGTGTGATCGGACTTTGTTGTCGGAAAATTTTTAGAGCAGGAGATACAACTTTGTCTGTCGGACAATCCGATGGAAAATGTCCGATGGTGCCTACACACGGTCGGAATTTCCGACAACATTGTCCGATAGGACAGAATCCATCGGAAGATCCGACCGTGTGTATGGGGCTTAAGAAGTAAAATAGATTACAGAGCCATTAAGTAGTGACTGTGTAGGCTTTATTTTTGACCAAAACTTTTTTCTTTTTGGATAGGGTGGGGGAAGATTAGAACCCCCGTTAGAATTTTACTGCAATCCATAGCTCTTTAAGGGAGATTTCTCCTAACTTACTGTCATGGGAAAATAATGTTATCAAATAGGATGTAAGAGAAAATTTTCAACAGAAACACAAACAGTAAATAAAATGCTCTAGTACTCTCCTACTCTAGCAAAAAGCACTTTTATTTTTGTATTAAAGATTATTCTTCACTTCCTGTCTGGTAAAACTGCTGTGACAGTGACAATGAGAGGAAACCTCTGTAACTGAGCAATTTATACAGATGTGCTCATAAGTTTACATACCCTGGCAGAATATATGGTTTCTTGGCCATTTTTCAGCGAATATGAATGATAACACAAAAACTTTTCTTTCACTCATGGTTTGTGTTTGGCTGAAGCCATTTATTATCAATCAACTGTGTTTATTCTTTTTAAATCATAATGGCAACACAAACTACCCAAATGACCCTGATCAAAAGTTTACAAACCCCAGTCCTTAATACCGTGTATTGGCCCCTTTAACATCAATGACAGCTTGAAGTCTTTTGTGGTATTTGTGGATGAGGCTATTTATCTTCTCATATGGTAAAGCTGCTCATTGTTCTTGGTAAAAAGCCTCCAGTTCCTGTAAAGTCTTGGGCTGTCTTGCATGAACTGCACATTTGAGATCTCCCCAGAGTGGCTCAATGATATTGAGGTCAGGAGACTGAGATGGCCACTCCAGAACCTTCATTTTATTCTGCTGTAGCCAATGACAGGTCAACTTGGCCTTGTGTTTTGGATCATTGTCATGTTGGAATGTCCAAGTACGTCCCACGCGCAGCTTCCTCGCTGATGAATGAAAAGTATTTTTGCTAACATATTGCATTCATCTTGCCATCAATTTTGAGAAAATGTCCTGTTCCTTTGTACCTCACACATCCCCAAAACATCAGTGATCCACCTCCATGTTTCACAGTAGGAATGGTGTACTCATCATAGGCCTTTTTGACTTCTCTCCAAATGTAGTGTTTATGGTTGTTGCCAAAAAGCTCAATTTTGGTCTCATCACTCCAAATGACTTTGTGCCAGAAGGTTTGAGGCTTGTCTCTGTGCTGTTAGGCATATTGTAAGCAGGATACTTTGTGGCATTTGCGTAGTAATTGCTTTCTTATGGCGACTCAACTATGCAGCCCATCTTTCTTCAAGTGGCTCCTTATTGTGCATCTTGAAACAGCCACAACACATGGTTTCAGAGAGTCCTGTATTTCACCTGAAGTTATTTATGGGTTTTTCTTTGCATCCCAAACTATTTTCCTTGCAGTTGTGGCTGAAATTTTAGTTGGTCTACCTGACCATGGTTTTGGTTTCAACAGTACCCCTCATTTTCCACTTCTTGATTAGAGTTTGAACACTGCTGATTGACATTCTCAGTTCCTTGGATATCTTTTTATATCCCTTTCCTGTTTTATACAGTTCAACTACCTTTTCCCGCAGACCCTTTGACAATTCTTTTGCTTTCACCATCATTCAGAATCCAGAAATGTCAGTGCAGCTCTGGATGAAAGATGCAAGGGTCTGTCAGGAGTCCAGAAACTCATTGACCTTTTACACACACACACGAATTATGAGCAAACAGATCACAGGTGAGGATAATTACCTTTAATAGCCAATCAAACCCCTTTGTGCCAATCAAACCACCTTGGAATCCATGCGTCCGGCACCCAGATTGTAGATTAGGGGCTGGGCATATGGTCTGGCCACCGCTGCACTTGTCACATGTGTGGTGCCATTTATTGTTAATAGCACCCCAAACACAGCAAGCAAGACATGCGTTTTTGCATGTGATAAAACATGGCAAACGCTGCAAAACTCAGGGTAAAAAAATGCTTAAAGCGGTTCTGCACTCTGTAAAAAAAATTTTTTTTTAGGATGTAATATAAAGTATGCTTACCTTTATTAGGGGACTCACCTGTTCCATCTTCCATCTCGATCGTGCAGGCGTGCAGTGACGTCATCACGTTCAACGCTCCTGAAGGAGGAAGGGTCCGTTTCTATTACATGCCGGCCGGCGTTCTGTGTTACTCCATGTGGAGTTTTATATGCGCTTTTTATCCTGTGCTTATGTGAGTACTTTTTACTAATAAATTACTCATTACTGGTTTTAAAAAACGTTATTATGCTATGGTCTGCCTTCTGTTTTTCTTGATCATATTTGGATGCACCGCCGAGTGCTAGCCTGGATCTGATTATCCATTGGGTCTGGTCTGAGGTCCTGTGTCCGGTGTGAGTGGCAGACGCTGGGAGTCCTTTTTGATTTGAAGTCCGATCGCTCCTTTTTGAAGTCAGGATCTTTCTATGGGCTCACTTTTGAAAGGCTTAACTCTGCCTACCATCTGGTAAGGGTAATATATACTGGTGGTGGCACTTCCGTGTGGTGTGGAGCACAGCGGTGTGATAGGATATCTAATCTGATGTACCTAGTCTATAAGACTGAGAAACTATATCCTAGGACAATACTCACTCCGTGAACTGTTCACATTCTCACACAGATCCATGCATACATGGCCCTCTGTTTGACTACAATCCAGGACCTTTTCGTTACATGTTGCTACTGCCAACCACCTTATTACCTATTGCCATTATCTCCGAATATTATTATTTGTGTGTTTTTTATCCACCAATCATGTATTAACAGTCTTCGATCTGATTGTTTTGATTAGGGTATAGACATTTTAGCTAATTTACCTGGCGCAGTTTTTCCTTTTTCATATTGCATTGTGTTTATCCCACTATCCTGCAGCCGGGTTAGGTATTTATTTTTGTACTTAATTTATTTGTCCCTTTTCCCTATCCCTTTCCCCTTCCCCTCCCCCCTCCTGCTCTATTTTGGTTAGCGCGGTTTTTTCCTGTTTCCATCTCGATCGCCGCCGGTTTTCGTCCGATGAAGTTCCTCGTCTTCTTCTTTAGTGCTGGGGGCCATCTTGCCTGTGGGCATGTGAAACACCCACAGGAACTTTAGATGGCCCAGCATGCACCGCCGTTACTCGCGCGTGCGCAGTAACGGCACATCTGCCGACATCTCACGAGATTTCGGCAGATGTGGCCGAAATCTCGGGAGATTTCGGAAGATGTGGCCGAAATCTCGCGAGATTTCGGAAGATGCCCGCACTGACTCCTGGGATCAATGACACCAGATCCCAGGAGACAGTGCGCCGTGACGACGATCGACGCAGAGACCCCGCCCGCCGCCGCAGAGAGAGAAGACCGGAAGTCTTCAATTACAAGGTAAGTAAAAAAAAAAAAAAAAAAAAAAAATTTCATTTAGTACTCTTTGCCTGATTTGGAAGGCAAAGAGATTTACTAAATGAAATGGGTGCAGAACCACTTTAAAGTTCAAAAAAAGCTTGAAAAGAATGGGCTGCCTTATGCATGAAGCACACCAGCACACAAAAGAACACACCTATGCACAACGCCTGATGTCGCCCAACATAGTGTGAATGGGGACCTAAAGAGATAGGGTTGTGAATTCATGGTACTGTATGATTGAATCCAAGGTCATATTGTTTTCCTTTGTGTCCTATGCTGCAGTATTGTGCCATTATATTGAAAAAGTATGTTTACTGTTGTGGTTTGAAAGGGCTGTCACGTTGTAATGTTTTCATACTTTTTGGAATTTATTCTTTACAAGTGAATAAACTCTTTTCAAACAGTGCGTTGGCCTTCCAGGGTTCAATAGCGAACAATGACAGTATGAATTTAGCTCTTCAAAAGAAGAATTACATTGTATTTTCAGTAAGCACCTTTTTTCATTTCTAATGACATTTTTACCAATAAAGCACAATGGTTGTGTAGCATTACAAAGCCGAATGCAGAGCCTGTGTGTGTGTAATGAGTAAATATAACTGCTCCAATTACATAAACACGTTATACAATAATAATACATTTAAATTTATATGTAATATACGTTTCTAAACTATTGTTTTCTGTAGTTAACCTGTAAACTTTGTAACAAATTCATGAGAAAGGGAGTAAAGGAAAAGTTGCTACTGATTATAGGCACTGTAGGGACCAGATTTGGGGCTCATTCCAATAGCCAATAAGGGTTGTTTGCCGCCCAGAATCAGTATTTTGGCGGATAGCACAGGTGTTTGCAACAGCTGCAGTCAGTCCCTTGTACAAATCAATGACAGGCTGAAAGGTGCCAAGGTAGTATGCAGTTGCTCACACTTTACCACACTTTGAGTGGTTACATGTGGTCATGGACAGATAAGCAGCCCGGGATGCAAATGGTCTGTGTCCTGGGCCGCTCATCTATCTCTGTCATATGTAACTGCTCGATGTGCAGTTACATGCAGCAGCCACAACGCCTGTAATCCAGGAGTGCTCAACCTTTGGCCCACTGAGACATCTGATGTGGCCCTTGACCTCAAACCAGGAAAGCACATGTCCGGGGTCAGAAACCCCTTGATCGCTATCTGGGCTTGCTGACCCACCATCCCAGAGCATCAGAGTGCATCAAGCTGGCGCCGGCAGTGGAGGAAGCTGGCAGCCATAGAGGGAGCAGGAGCCACATAAGCTTATGCTTCCTCTGTAGTGCTGGCTCCTGTCCCCGACAGTGGGATACCAAGTGCTCTTCGCTTGGGACCTTTCAAGCAGCCTGGAGACAGAGTGATGCCAGAAGAGGCTGGAGGAGGAAAGGAAGGTCAGTGTATTAAACGACACATACACTGCGCTCTTGCAATTGGCAAATTAGCACCTATAAAAGAGATAACAACTATTAGGCTGCTTTCACACTGAACCGCGGGTGCAGGGAAGTGCACCTGCTGCTTTCCCGCTGTTAGCTGTACCGAGCCATAGATGTCTATTATATCCTGTGGGTTTGGTACGATTTCTGAAAGCATAGCAAAACTCCTGAATGCAGTAGTTTGGGCGCGCTTTCAGAAAGTGCACCACACCAACAAGATATAATAGAAGACTATGGCAAAGTGCAGCTAAGCCACAGGTTCACTGCGCTGTACCCGTGGTGCTGGTAAACTGCAGCACATAAGTGTGAAAGCAGCCTTCCAGGGAGCTCAGGATAGTAAAGGCTCATTTATATTTGCGGTTTTGGGGTGTAAAATTTCCATAGTTGAGACATGTCTTTAGGACCCCCTCCCCAACCACTGGTGTAGCATCAGCGGTCGCAATGGTGACCCCACCCCATGCTCCAGGGGGCTCGTGCTGCCTCCCTGGCAGATTCTGCTTTACACTTGGACAGAAGGTATGGGGGGGGGGCTACATATAAAGGAACCAATCCTCCCCATTTTTGTTTTTGAAACCGCTGAAAGACGGCTTCTCCTCCTCTCTCACCCGCCGGCATTCATCGGCTACAGGAGGAAAATGTTATGCTATTCCAAAAAAAGTTTAAAAACAAAAAAACTGGCCCTAGCTCTTCAATAGGCTGAAAAAAAAAAAAACGAATAGTGTGTGCTTATGGCCAGTACACACGATCCAAAAATCGTACGAAAAATAACGATTTAGAATCGGATCGTTAGTACAGAGCTTTCTTTCACGACAGTTCATTCGATATTATCGGACAAACATGAAAATGTTTCTTGTATGATACCAGATCGTACGATTTTCGTTTAATCAGTACAGTTGGCATCCGAAAATACAATAGAAATACACTACAACACATGACATCACTTCCGATTTTTTATTCTGTCATACGAGAATTTTTGTAATTTTAGTAGCCTCTCCATTTTCGATATGCGACTAACATGAACATTGAAAACCCAACCACGGCACTAATTGCATGGAGTTTGCATGTTCTCCCTGTGCCTGCGTGGGTTTCCCCTGGATGCTCCAGTTTCCTCCCACACTCCAATGACATGCTGGTAGGTTAATTGGCTCCTGTCTAAATTGACCCTAGTATCATGGGCGTCCGCAGGTAGGGGCAAGGGGGGTCAAGTGCCCCCCCCTGGAATCAGGGATCGGATCTTAAATTCAGTACAGTTGCGTCGCTATTGGGGTTCGGGTGCCACCTGCCAGTGGGGTGACACCATCAAGGTGCTGTTAAGCCCCCAACCCCCCCATCAGTGTAGTCTGACTTCAGGCTCTTTTCACTGCTCAGTCCAGCAGAGAACTCGGCTGTCAGGGAGAAGAGACGGCGGCTCTCACCAGATTCCCCGCCCAGCTTCCTGCCCACTCCGTTCCTTTCCTATTGGCCATAACTGAGGGCCAATCAAAGGACACTAGGAGAGGAGAGCATCATGGGACATGTAGCCCCAAACATGGGCGTCCGCAGGTAGGGGCAAGGGGGGTCAAGTGCCCCCCCCCCCCCTGGAATCAGGGATTGAATCTTAAATTCAGTACAGTTGTGTCGCTATTGGGGTTCGGGTGCCACCTGCCAGTGGGGTGACACCATCAAGGTGCTGTCAAGCCCCCCCCCCCCCATCAGTGTAGTCTGACTTCAGGCTCTTTTCACTGCTCAGTCCAGCAGAGAACTCGGCTGTCAGGGAGAACAGACGGCGGCTCTCACCAGATTCCCCGCCCAGCTTCCTGCCCACTCCGTTCCTTTCCTATTGGCCATAACTGAGGGCCAATCAAAGAACACTAGGAGAGGAGAGCATCATGGGACATGTAGCCCCAAAGATTGGTGGTCCCATTTTCCACAGGGAGGAGGCTACAGCTCGATCAAGAGAGAGATTGAGAGACTGCAGCCTGGAAAAAAGCTGAGGGAGAGAGTGCAAAAGGACAAAGAGCGAGGAGTGTGCTGGGTGGAAGCCAGAGAGAGAGCCACGCTGCCCAGTGCCACCAGAAAGAGAGCCACGCTGCCCAGTGCCACCAGAAAGAGAGCCACACTGCCCAGCGCCACCAGAGAGAGAGAGAGAGAGAGCCACGCTGCCCAGTGCCACCAGAGAGAGAAAGACTGAGCCACTACCAGGGTACAGACATGCTACGCTACTGACCACAGTCACCCCCGGGGAACCCAGAGAGAGCGATCATGCAGCTGGAGGAATCACTGCTGTAATTTTGCTGGGTCTGGTAAAAGGGCCTGTTGGCCAATATCCATTACTTATCCTAGGGACTGTACTACGTCTGCAGACTCTGACCATGATAATGTGATAATGACATTGTTAAAAAGGGGCAGTGCATGGGTGACCCTAAAATGATGCCCCCCCCCCCCCTGAAAAAAGTTCTGCGGACGCCCATGCCTAGTATGTATGTGTATGAATGTGAGTTAGGGACATTGGATTGCAAGCTCCTTGAGGGCATTATACAGTATCTCACAAAAGTGAGTACACCCCTCACATTTTTGTAAATATTTTATTATATCTTTTCATGTGACAACACTGAAAAAATAACACAATGTAAAGTAGTGAGTGTACAGCTTGTATAACAGTGTAAATTTGCTGTCCCCTCAAAATAACTCAACACACAGCCATTAAAGTCTAAACTGCTGGCAACAAAAGTGAGTACACCCCAAAGTGAAAATGTCCAAATTGGGCCCAAAGTGTCAATATTTTGTGTGGCCACCACGGAGCTGGTGGATGTTAGAGACCTTGCGGTCCTCCACCTCCTGTTTGATGATGCCCCACAGATGCTCAATAGGGTTTAGGTCTGGAGACATGCTTGGCCAGTCCATCACCTTTACCCTCAGCTTCTTTAGCAAGGCAGTGGTCATCTTGGAGGTGTGTTTGGGGTCGTTATCATATTGGAATACTGCCCTGCAGCCCAATTTCCAATGGGAGAGGATCATGCCCTGCTTCAGTACGTCACAGTACATGTTGGCATTCATGGTTCTCTCAATGAACTGCAGCTCCCCAGTGCCGGCAGCACTCATGCAGCCTCAGACCATGACACTTCCACCACCATGCTTGACTGTAGGCAAGACACACTTGTCTTTGTACTCATCACCTGGTTGCCCCCACACACGCTTGACACCATCTGAACCAAATAAGTTTATCTTGGTCTCATCAGACCACAGGGCATATGCATTAAGTTGAAAAACCTTCTGTGCTTCAGCTCCCCCCACTTTTTCTTACCTGAGCCCAATCTGATCCAGTGATGTGCACGAGAGCAGCAGCTCCCACCGCTGTCTCCCTCCTCATTGGGCATATTTATAGCAGCGGGAGCCATTGTCTCCCCCTGCTGTCAATCAAATGCTGTGACGCAGGTCAGAGTCCTGCTGTCTGTGTCAATGGAATGCCGAAGTGGAGGGGCCTGGAGCACCAGCGGGGGACCCCAGAAGAAGAGAATTGGGGCTGCTCTGTGCAAAAGTATAGCACAGAGCAGGTAAGTATAGACATGTTTGCTATTTTAATAAAAAAAAAAACTGAAGGTTTAATATAACTTTAACTACTCTGGACCTGTTCTATCAAAAACCCTAATAATACAGAGTATGTTGTTTTTTTATAAAAAATAAATAAATAAAATAGTTAATACAGGTAAAATATTTAAAAAAAAAAAATTGCCTAGGCAGCTCAGCGAGCGGAATTCAGAATTTACATTTTGATGGAATTGCCCAAGAAAAAATGATTATGCCAAAATGATTCTGCTCATCCCAAGCAATAATATGGTGTGTCACAGAGGTGTGGTCAGATAGGTGCCAGGATATGTATCTTCCCTCTTCAGTAGCAGATGAATGATCCACATCATTAAAGTATAAATGACATTTTATGTTATATGGTTCCTTTAAAGGACTGGAAAGGTAGCACCTTAACAAAGAATTTGGCACTGGCAACCTACATATGTGTATCCTGACAGGTTGCTTTTAAATGAACAGTCCCATATCATGGCACTGTCTGATGCCCACGTTCTGTGCAGTTGTTTATGTTTAAGCCGTCTCATTAGTACTATGTTTTGCTCTGGTTACTTGGCTGTTATTGGCGTTACCATGGCACTATGGTGACTAATTTTGTCCAGTGTTCTTGCTTCTGTTGCATGCGTTAGATCTGTACATAGAAACAAGCCGCCAGCTGCAGAAGGAAGCCAACAAGCAGAAGCCACAGAAAGCCCCAGTTCTGTGTTTCAGAACTATCACTAAAATGTGCCTGTTCTATCGTAGTATTGTCAAAGGGTAACTCTACCTGGACAGGTAGGAACCTGTTAAAACACATATACTGTATAAGGGAACTGTAATAGGCCTTGTGTACAATGACATTTATAAACCTAAAACTCCTCAAGCATAATATCCCTGGTGCTTTCTCACACCCCAGAAGCTGCAGGTGCCACATACAGTCACCAATGCAATGAAGTGGCCATACTTAGGTAAGCGTTTATCACTTCAGCATCAGTATTTACCTGCGCATGTGTGCAAGTCATACTCCCAAAAATGCAAAAGTGGTGTGTTTGGGGAAATGCTGGGGTAAACAGTGATGCAGAAGCTGTCAGCATTTACCCAAGTGTCGCTGCGTACAGCCATTCACTTGTATTGGCAACTGTATGTGACACCTGCGGCTCCCCAGGTATGGGAAGGCTTTGGGGATTTTATTATCTGGGGCCCTGCGAAAAATTTGAATGCACAGACTCTTGTGATTTGCGACCCACCCCTTCTGTCCTATGTCAAACAACACTTATGCTGCGTACGCACGAGCAGATTTTCCGTCGGAAAAATCTTGGATGTTTTTTTCCGACATAATTCTGCTCAAGCTTGGCTTGCATACACACGGTCACACAAAAGTTTGCTGAACTTTCGACCATCAAGAACGCAGTGACGTACAACACTACGACGAGCCGAGAAAATTAAGTTCAATGCTTCCGAGCATGCGTCTAAATGTTTACGAGCTGAGTAGGAATTTTGCGCGTAGGAATTGCTGCGGACGTTCGGAATTTCCGATCTGAACTTTTGTCCGACTGAAAAATTGAATACCTGCTCTCAATCTTTTTCTAGTGGAAATTCGGCCAGCAAAAGCCTGATAGAGCATACACACGGTCGCATTTTCGGACCAAAGGCTCTCATCGGTCTTTTGCTGGCCGAATTTCCGATCGTGTGTACGCGGCATAACAGAACAGACTCATTTCAAAAATATGATTTTAAATAATATAATTGATTTATTAGAAAATACTGTACACAAGTGAACTAAATAGCTTTTCTACCAATTCAAACTATTGATAGGAGGACTTTTCTTTGTTTACTCCCTTTTAATGTCTGCATATCTCTGGCCATTAAATGGAAGGTCGTGGTTTAATATTAAAGTTGGTGGCCTTAGTAAATAATTTTCTACCCTGTTAGCCATTAGGGAGGTGAGAAGGACAGAAAGGCATGAAAAAACTGTGACCATGACAGATCTGGTCTGATCTTTTCTCAAATAGAACCCCCTGGATTTTAAGGTTCCTCCTTAAAATGATCTCTCCTTCTGAAAATGTTAGTTGCCTGGTTGTCTTTCTTGCCTCAGCGCTTTTGAGTTAGTGACCCAGAACTACGTAGATCATTATTGATGTGGCCAGATTATAATGGATGCAAATATACTGCCCTTTACAACCGCTTCCCATCCAGTGTACATTATATATATAACAGTATATAACAGTATCCAGAGCCGATCGGCCCTATAGGCACACTATGCAAGCTGCTTAGGGCCCCGCCGCTGTGGGGGGGCCCCCGAGACCCAGCATCCCCCCTGCACCTCTAGCTGGCCGTTTAGAGTGCAGTGAGGAGAGGTGGGAGGAGGTGGAAGGCGGCGATCGGCAGCTCTATAGTGCCTGAGTGGGCGGCGGGATCTCCCTGGGGTTTGTAGTATTCTCAGTGTATACAGTGGAGAAGAGAAGGGAGGGACCTCTGACCCAGGCAGGTATCAGTTTCACTTTCACTCTGCTTGAACACTGTTGCTGATGCCCGGGTCACTGTATACATTCGGAGATAGAACTACTAGCCCCTGGGAGATCCCCCTGCCTGTGGACACCATATAGCTGCCGATCGCCGCCTCCCACCTCCACCAGCCAGGTACAGGGGAACCTCTGCAAGGGGGGGTCATCTATTCGGGGGCCCAAATGTAAGAGGGGGGGTTTCTGGGGACACTAATGTAAGGAAGGGGGCCTCTGGGGACACTAATGTAAGAGGGGGGCTCTCCGGGGACACTAATGTAAGTACGGGGCCCTCTGGGGACACTGATGTAAGGACAGGGCCCTCTGGGGACACTGATGTAAAGACGGGGCCCTCTGGGGACACTGATGTAAGAGGGGGCCCCTGGGGACACTAATGTCAGAGGGGGGGCTCTCTGGGGACCCTGTGTAAGGAGGGGCTCTCTGGGGACCCTGTGTAAGGAGGGGCTCTCTGGGGACACTAATGTAAGAGGGAAGGCTCTCTTGGGACACTAATGTAAGGGGAGGCTCTCTTGGGACCATGGTGTAAGGGGGGGGGGCTCTCTGGGGACCCTGGTGTAAGGGGGGGCTCTCTAGGGACCCTGGTGTAAGGGGGGCTCTCTGGGGACCCTGATGTTAGAAGGGGCTCTCTGAGGACCCTGATGTAAGGAGGGGCTCTCTAGGGAGCCTGGTGTAAGGGGAGGCTCTCTGGGGACCCTGATGTAAGGGGAGGCTCTCTGGGGACCCTAATGTAGGGGGATACCCTCTGGGGACCCTGATGTAAGTAGGGAGGCTCACTGGGGACCCTGATGTAAGGAGGGGCTCTCTGAGGACACTGATGTAAGGGGGGCTCTCTGGGTACCCTGATGTAAGGAGGGGCTTTCTGGGGACCCTGATGTAAGGGGAGGCTCTCTGGGAAAACTAATGTAGGGGGAGGCTCTCTGGGAAACCTAATGTAGGGGGAGGCTCTCTCGGGACCCTGATGTAGGGGGAGACTCTCTGAGGGCACTGATTTAAGGGGGGCTCTCTGGGGACCCTGATGTAAGAGGAGGCTCTCTGGGGACCCTGATGTAAGAGGAGGCTCTCTGGGGATCCTGATGTAAGGGGAGGCTCTCTGGGGACCCTAATGTAGGGGGAGGCTCTCTAGGGACCCTGATGTAAGGGAGGGCTCTCTGGGGACCTTAATGTAGGGGGTGGCTCTGTGGACCCTGATGTAAAGGGGGGTCTCTCTGGGGACCCTGATGTAAGAGGGGGGCTCTATGGGGACCCTAATGTAGGGGGAGGCTCTGGGGACCCTGATGTAAAGGGGGGTCTCTGGGGACCTTAATGTAGGGGGTGGCTCTGGGGACCCTGATGTAAAGGGGAGTCTCTCTGGGGACCCTGATGTAAGGGGAGGCTCTATGGGGACCCTAATGTAGGGGGAGGCTCTGGGGACCCTGATGTAAAGGGGGGGGCTCTCTGGGGACCTTAATGTAGGGGGTGGCTCTGGGGACCCTGATGTAAAGGGGTCTCTCTGGGGACCCTGATGTAAGGGGAGGCTCTATGGGGACCCTAATGTAGGGGGAGGCTCTCTAGGGACCCTGATGTAAGGGGGGCTCTCTGGGGACCCTAATGTAGGGGAAGGCTCTCCGGGGACCCTGATGTAGGGGAGACTCTCTGAGGACACTGATTTAAGGGGGGCTGTCTGGGGACCCTTGTGTAAGGGGGGCTCTCTGGGGACCTTGGTGTAAGGAGGGGCTCTCTGAGGACCCTGATGTAAGGGGGGCTCTCTGAGGGCCCTGATGTAAGGGGGGATCTCTGAGGACCCTGATGTAAGGGGGGCTCTCTGAGGACCCTGATGTAAGGGGGCTCTCTGGGGACCTCATTCTGTTCTATATTGTTGTACTTATTCTTTGACTGTTTTGTTTAAAGGAGGGAGGATTGTTTTGGGAGCACTGAAGTGTCAGGTGTGACTGTGTGGCAATGGCAAATGGTTTACATAGCTCACGGCATCACGGGTCAAATAGAGGGCCCCTTAGCAGAATTTTGCTTAGGGCCCCAGGGAGGTCAGGATCAGCACTGACAGTATCTCACAAAAGTGAGTGCACCCCTCACATTTTTGTAAATATTTTATTATATCTTTTCATGTGACAACACACTGAGAAATTACATTTTGCTACAATGTAAAGTAGTGAGTGTACAGCTTGTATAACAGTGTAAATTTGCTGTCCCCTCAAAATAACTCAACACACAGCCATTAATCTCTAAACCGCTGGCAACAAAAGTGAGTACACCCCTAAGTGAAAATGTCCAAATTGGGCCCAATTAGCCATTTTCCCTCCCCGGTGTCATGTGATGTTAGAGACCTAGCGCTCCTCCACCTTCCGTTTGAGGATGCCGGATGCCCCACAGATGCTCAATAGAATTATTCTGCATTTTTTTTTTTTTTTGTCCCGATAAAAGTTAAATATAGTAGAGGTTGCTATAGGGTGGGGGCTTGTTTTCTGTTCCTAACCCACAGTAGCATAGCACACAGGTGTGACTGGACCCCATAGAAAATGGCAATCCTCTTTGATGCATTAAATCGTACATGTGTAAACAGGGCCACAGGGCCCATTCACACTAGACGCAAAATAAAATTATCTATTTTGGCATGCAGGCTAGTGCTAAGCACATTGTAACTTTACTTTTTTTTTTTTTGTTTGTTTACTTCATTGTCAAGTGAGACAAATTTACACTTCATTTGTGGTCAAATTTCTTCATGCCCTTGCTGTAATTAGCATGGTGTCATCCACCCCACACAGGGGCGGATCCAGGGGGGGCGGCAACAGGTTAATTGCGCCCCCCCCCCCCCGCCCCCGCCCCCCCCCCCCCCCCCCCCGAGAAAATAGTGAGCAGGCTGTGCCCATCAGCTGTTGCTGACACAGGGCAACGGCACCGAAACTGACAGACTCTGTGAAGGGAGTGACACAGGCAGAGCCGCAGCTGCGGGGGATTTACACCCCTCCTTCTCCTCCTTGAGTTGAGCATTCACCTGGCAATGCCCTCCTATTGGCTACATTCAGGGCCAGTGGCTGGGAAACTAGCAGTTAGAGGATTATGTAGTTCTGGATACCAGCAGGCCCCAGTATGATTGCCTGAGAGGACTGCAGCGCCCATGATGCCGAGTGGGAGGGTCAAGAGGAAGAAAGGAGAAGAGGGACCATGAGGCTGTCGGATGGAGGGAGCCAGTTATTCTATTATTATCCTCCAAGGTAAAAACTTACCTCCAGGTCACCGGTGTGGGAAGCGAGGGGGATGAGGGGGGGATGCAGGCTTCCGTAGACGTACAGGACCTTATCACTGGCTACATCCACCCTTTCCTCCCCTCCACCTGGCTGCTCCCACCCTGTCCTCCCCTCCACCTGGCTGCACCCACCGTTCCTCCCCTCCACCTGGCTGCACCCACCGTTCCTCCCCTCCACCTGGCTGCTCCCACCCTGTCCTCCCCTCCACGTGGCTGCACCCACCGTTCCTCCCCTCCACCTGGCTGCACCCACCGTTCCTCCCCTCCACCTGGCTGCACCCACCGTTCCTCCCCTCCACCTGGCTGCTCCCACCGTTTCCTCTCGTCCACCTGGCAGCTCCCACCCTGTACTCCCCTCCACCTGGCTGCTCCCACCCTGTCCTCCCCTCCACCTGGCTGCACCCACCGTTCCTCCCCTCCCCCTGATGGCTCCCACCGTTTCCTCCCATCCACCTGGCAGCTCCCACCCTGTACTCCCCTCCACCTGGCTACATCCACCCTGTCCTCCCCTCCACCTGGCTGCTCCCACCGTTTCCTCCCATCCACCTGGCAGCTCCCACCCTGTACTCCCCTCCACCTGGCTGCACCCACCGTTCCTCCCCTCCACCTGGCTGCTCCCATCGTTCCTCCCCTCCACCTGGCTGCTCCCACCGTTTCCTCCCGTCCACCTGGCAGCTCCCACCCTGTACTCCCCTCCACCTGGCTACATCCACCCTGTCCTCCCCTCCACCTGGCTGCTCCCACCGTTTCCTCCCGTCCACCTGGCTGCTCCCACCCTGTCCTCCCCTCCACCTGGCTGCACCCACCGTTCCTCCCCTCCACCTGGCTGCTCCCACCGTTTCCTCCCGTCCACCTGGCAGCTCCCACCCTGTACTCCCCTCCACCTGGCTACATCCACCCTGTCCTCCCCTCCACCTGGCTGTTCCCACCCTGTCCTGCCCTCCACCTGGCTGCATCCACCCTTTCCTCCCCTCCACCTGGCTGCTCCCATCCTTTCCTCCCCTCCACCTGGCTGCTCCCACCCTGTCCTCCCCTCCACCTGGCTACATCCACCCTTTCCTCCCCTCCACCTGGCTGCATCTACCCTGTTCTCCCCTCCACCTGGCTGCTTCCACTCTGTCCTCCCCTCCACCTGGCTGCTCCCACTCTGTCCTCCCCCCCACCTGGCTGCAACCACCAATACTTTTTCAAGACACTGTGGATTTATATGTGTGTGTGTATATATATAATTGCATTTTATAGTTGGCCCCCCTAATTTTGTCCCTGTCCCCCCATGTGCCCTCCTAGATATGAAAGCTGGAGATGCCACTTTCTCTCACCTCCCCCTGCATCGCCACATTTCTGCATCTAAAAGAAGACTGCCATTACTGTGTAGGCCTCACTCTGGGACAACAGGGACACTGTCACTGGCCACTGGCAGTGACAATCTGCATCTGATAACAGGCGACGTAGCAAGTGATAAGCCCCATCTGAAGGCAGGTGACGGTGGCAAGTGACACACTAAGGGCTCCCACTGATTCTGCATTATGGTGAGTTGAACAAATCCATTTTATATTACAATGTAATAAGAGAAATAATGCGCTTCAATCATCTTGACACCATATTAACCATGGTGCCGTGATTAACCAAGTGCCAACACTAGCCATTTCCCCAACAAATTGCCCGCAAAAATTTTGGCAGTGCCCCTCCCGAGATTAGACTCTGCATCCGCCCCTGACCCCACATAGTATGAAAAAGTCTTAATGTTCCATTCACACCAGGAGTTGACTGAATACATGCTCTTCTTGCACAATACTGTGTGTCGTGTTCAGGGCAGCCCATTAATTTCAATGGGCTGCCTTTTGCCAAGAAACATGCAAAAAGGTGGCTGCTCCTTTTTAAAAATCACGTACTGCAGTACCATGCATTTTGCCAAACACTAATGCGTCTGCTGTGCGTCTGTACAGTGGCAGCATGTTTTGTTAGCGTTGCAGCAAAGCACAACACTTTCTGCGTGTTCCAGCAACACACTTGTGTGAAGGAAGCCTAAAATATTTGTAGTGCAAGCTCTGTAAACCATGTAGGTACACAAACATTCTACCATAAGGCCCCTTTCACACTCTGGCATTGGCGCAGTTGGCGGTAAAGCACCGCTATTTTTAGGCACTTTACCGTTGTTTTTGTGGGGGTTTTCGACCGCTAGCGGGGCAGTTTTAACCCCTGCTAGCGGCCGAAAAATGGTTAAAACGACCTGCAAAGCAGCGCTTTGCCCGCGGTTCAAGAGCAGTGTCCATTCAATTTTAACCTCTAACCATCTCCTGTATCATGTCTACAGTCTCTGAGGGGGAGTCTGGAGAGGAGTAAAGAGTGGGAGCACCACCAGGATGGGGATCATGGGAGAAGTCAGACATGTGTGGACTATGGAGAGGAGACTATAGGATAAAACCAGAGCCACCAAGCTGGAGCCATCTGACTGAGCCCTGCATGGTGCACCTGAGAGGAGGTCCTTGACAGCATTGTCAGGCCAGTCGGAGGGGGGGGCACTGATATAAAGCCCTCCCTCCTATATTAGTGACTTCCCCTTACCTTAGTGTATTTACTCTATGGAAGGTGGTCTCTGGTCACCAAAGTGCCCCCCCCCCCCCCATCAGAGTTTCTGGCGTTCCCCCTTACAGCAGAGTCTGCAGGATTCCCCCTTACAGTGCAAGGGGGAACTCAGTCTGTGGGCCCTGATGTAAGTGGGAACTCTGATGTAAAGAGAAAGCAGTGGACTCTGATATAAGGTGGTCTCTGGTCACCAGAGCCCCCCTCTACATCAGAGTTCCCTCTTAGATCATGATCTGCAGCGTTCCCCTTTACATAAGAGTTCCCTTGCACTATAAGGGGGAATCCTGCACACTCTGAAGTAAGGGGGAACTCTGTGCTGGCTGGGTTATAGTAACCTGACCTTCATGTCAATGGAGAAATATGTTTTTTTACTTTTGTTTAACTTAAACACATTGCTAATAGCACTAGCTGTATGTTTATAGTTAACATATTGATATTTGCACTGTTTGGCACTGAAAGCTGTAATTTTAGGTCCTTTTTGCAGTGCAGGTAAAAAAAGTGGTTCTGTCAGCAAATTTCATTGTTTTTGCCAGTAAAAAATTGGTGCCGTTTGTAAATTTCGGCATCCTGCCACTAAATTTCACTTCGGGGGGTTGGCAACACTGCCAGTAATTGACTTTCATGTAAAAGTTATCTGAGAGCTCTACAGGCCTGATCACTTTTACAGAGCTTAAGGAAGCCCCCCCCCCCCCCACTGCTGCCACCCACCACCATTTCCGGACTTTTCCATTCCACCAGGGAGCCCAGGACCACTACACGCTTTCGGACTGGCTGCTGACAGAGGACAGGAAGGAAGCCAGTTCCAGTTTTGATTCTTTGTTTACTGGTCGTTACCGGCCAGTGAAGCAGTAAAATAAACCGATCAGTTTGAT
This sequence comes from Lithobates sylvaticus, assembly GCA_028564925.1. Lineage (NCBI taxonomy): Eukaryota > Metazoa > Chordata > Amphibia > Anura > Ranidae > Lithobates > Lithobates sylvaticus. Next base: position 324,921,733 of record CM053029.1, on the reverse strand, counting down.
AAGGTGCTTTGGAGGGCAGAGGTGGTATTGGGGTCTAATAGACTACCTTTCACTGCCCCAGTTATCACAAGGGATGTTATTCATCCCTTGTGATAGCAATAAAGTTCAATTTAATTTTTTTTTAAGAAAAAGTGCAAAAAAAAAAATACATTTAAATAAAATAAATAATTAAAAATATTTTTAAAACGTCTCGTCCCTCCATGGTCGCACGCAAATGCAAATGCACATGTAGGTCCCACATGCATATGTGAAGGGTGATTGCACCACACATGTCAGGTATTGCCATATACCTCAGAGTGAAAGATCTAGCGCCGGAGCTTATGTTTAACTCTAAACTGGTAACCTGGAAAGGCTTTTAAAGTGGTTGTAAACCCACTGCTGTGGCAGGCGACATGTCTCCCAGAGTTTTTTCTGGGTTTTCGCGGGCTCCGGCGTGGTGTGATTGGCCGGAGCCGCAATGACGCCACAGCAGCTGAAGAAACGTCACGAGCAAGCCGTTTCTTCAGTGCGCATGTGACGATGACATCGGCACATGCTGATACAGGGGATATCTCCTAAACGGTGCAAGTTTAGGAGATGTTCATGGTACCTACAGGTAAGCCTTTTTATAGGCTTAGCGGTACGTAAAAGTGATGTGTAAGGGTTTACAACCACTTTAAAGCATCACCTATGGAAATATTTAGGTGCTGTAATTTGTCAACATTTCATGGGCATGCAATATTTTAAATCTTGACATATTTTAAATCTTGAAAATTTGCGTTGGATAAATGGCTGTGTAAATATCATGCATCATAAACAATTGCAACAGATTCCCATTTTATTTTCTAGGGCCTCTGCTTTCAGAATATATTGGCGTATAACACGCACCCCAATTTTGGAGAGAGGTTTAAGGAAAAAAAAATGTACATTTTAAATAAAGAAGCAAAATTAGGGTCACAGCTCATCAATGCACCTTGCTTAGTGCCCATCTGCAGCCTCTAAATTGCCAATCAATGCACCCTGCTCAGTGCCCATCTGCAGCCATTAAATTGTCTAACAATGCACGCTGCTCAGTGCCTATCTGCAACCATTAAATTGTCTAACAATGCACGCTGCTCAGTGCCCATCTGCAGCCATTAAATTGCCCAACAATGCAGCCTGTTCAGTGCCCATCTGCAGCCATTAAATTGCCCAACAATGCAGCCTGTTCAGTGTCTATCTGCAGCCATTAAATTGCCCAACAATGCAGCCTGTTCAGTGCCCATCTGCAGCCATTAAATTGCCCAACAATGCAGCCTGTTCAGTGCCCACCTGCAGCCTATAAATTCACCAACAATGCAGCCTGTTCAGTGCCCATCTGCAGCCTCACCTTTCCCATCATTGCAGCCTCGCCAGTGTTGGATTATCCCTGCTGTCTCCAAGGGAAGAGGAAGAGCGAGCGCAGCTGAATTACAGCGCCGCAATCTCCTGTGTACCTGGCGCTCCGTCACTCACAGCCACACCTCCTGGCCTTGCTCATATGATAGACAGAACAGTGGCCCAATGCAGGGCCAGGAGGTGTAGCTGTGAGTGATGGAGCGCCGGGTATACAGGAGATCGTAGGGACTGGCGTATAACACGCACCCACGATTTCCCCCTGATTTTACAGGAAAAAAAGTGCATGTTATACGCTGATAAATACGGAATATAATATATGGGAGTTATAAGTAATTTTATAGCAAAGAAAATGCTGATTTTAACATGTGTGTGAGAAATGTAAAAATTTGCCTTGACGGCACATGGTTAAAACTAAAGCTGTGTTTATTGCCCAACCCCCAATAAACTATCCCCTGCATCTAATGCTTTTCGAGGACCTTACCAAATTTTGAGGTTCCATATTTGTTTCAGCAATATCTTTATCCTCCTTTTTAAAATATAGTTTGCTTGCAGCATGATCTCCTAAGCTCCAACAATTTAACAGTCCATCTCCCAGCCATGAATCAGGGGGACTATTTAAAACAAGATTTTCAGCTATCAAAAAATATGGAGTCATTGCTATGAAACTGAAAAAGTATGGGGTATTGTTTTCTTGGGTCTACATCCCTTTAAACTGCTGTCATCCCACACAGACTTTAGCTGTTACATGCTTGGATCATGTTGCTGTACAGTGTGTCCCTCCCTCCAGCGTTGGGTGGTATGCACATATGTACTTAATATTTCATCATACTGGACAGATTTCCTCATTTAGGTAACAAATCATGCTCAGAATTACAGTACATTTTTTAGAACAGTACAGTACAAAAAGTACAATATTTTTTCCACGTTATGTTTTTGTTTTTAAATACTGTTTTCTCACCTGAATCAAGGAAACAAACCACTGACGTGAGTGGGGAATAAAGTGTGCTACGACTGGATTTTCTGGTTAGAAAGCTATGTAAATGCAACTAAATACGTCTATTCTATGAGCACAGCTTGTACAGCTGCTGCTGCATCTAAACAACCAGAACAGATTACATAAGAGATAAACCACAAATGGCATTTAAGCACAAGATGAGACTCCCAGATATGATCTTTAACATACACTTATTACTTCTCTCAAACATTACTGAAATTTTATGTAACCATTTATTTTTGGAATCCATGATTATAATGAATAAGCATAAAGTGTTTCTAATGCCTCGTACACACGATCGGACTTTGTCCGCCGGACCCAGTCTGGCGGACAAACCGCCGGACTTTCCGAGCGTGTGACTTGCCCACACACGCCCGGACTTCGCCGGACTTTCCGAGCATGTGACTTGCCCACACACGCCCGGACTTCTCCGGTGGACAATCCGCAGGAAAAAGTCAGTGGGACTTTTGAAAATGAACGGACTTGCCCACACACGGAGCAGTCCGTTCATTTAGAACGTAACTGCAGGTAGACGGGGCTAGCGAAGGCAGTGAATGCCGCCGCACTAGCCCCGTCACCTGGTATGTATTTAAAGGGAATCCGCACGCCGTTTTTTTGTCCCCCCCAAATACATCTCAGACCCTTATCCGAGCACGCAGCCCGGCCGGCCAGGAAAGGGGTGGGGACGAGCGAGCGCCCCCCCCTCCTGAGCCGTACCAGGCCGCGTGCCCTCAACATGGGGGGTGCCCTGGGGAAAGGGGGGCCGTGCGGCCCCCCCACCCCAAAGCACCTTGTCCCCATGTTGATGAGGACAAGGGCCTCTTCCCGACAACCCTGGTCGTTGGTTGTCGGGGTCTGCGGGCGGGGGCTTATCGGAATCCGGGAGCCCCCTTTAATAAGGGGGCCCCCAGATCCCGGCCCCCCACCCTATGTGAATGAGTATGGGGTACGATGTACCCCTACCCATTCACCTAAGGTGTAAAGTGTAAATAAAAAAAACACAATTTTTTAAAAATATTTTATTGCACTGCACTGGGTCTTCTTCCGTCTTGGGGGGTCTTCTTGCCGGACTCCTCCGCTCATTTACCTAGCTCTTTTACCGAGCAGAGGAGCCCAGCTACTTAAAACCTAGTCCGCCGGACTTTTGGCGCCAAAAAGTCCGCCGGCGCCCACACACGGGCGGATTGTCCGGCGGAATTCAGTCTGGCGGACAATCCCGCGGGAAAGTCCGCTCGTGTGTACGCCGCATTAGTTTAACTGCTTGCCGACCAGCCGCCGCAGTTTTACTGCGGCAGAATAGCACGGCTGGGCGAAACAACATCATCTTACGTCGCTACGCCTTTTTTCCACTAGAGGCGCCCGCAGCGTGTGCCCGACCCCGATATGAGTGCCTAGCGGTCATCCCGCGATCGCTCGTTACAGTGTGTGTAAACAGATCCGGTTCTTTCAGGGGAGAGGAGACAGATTGTGTGTTCATACTATGTATGAACATTGATCTCTCTCCTCCTAGACAGTCCCATCCCCCCACAGTTGGAAAAACACATAGGGAACACAGTTATTCCCTTGATCGCCCCCTAGGGTTAATCCCTTCCCTGCCAGTAGGGCCGTCTTTAATATTGATTGGACCCTGGGCGAAAAATGTCTTGGGCCCCGCCCCCCCTCCATGCAGTTTCGCTCTCCACCTGTTCTGAGACATACAATAAATAGCAACTAGATGCAAAATACATTTACTGAATCAGATCAGGCAGCGATTGCGATTGTTTGCCAGAGGTTACAGTGTATCATTACCACTCCCTGACTGGTTGCTAGAGGTTACAGCACATGATTTCTGCGTTTTGATTACTGCTTACTGATTGGTTGCTAGAGGTTACAGCACATCATCTCCTCACTGCCTGCACACCATGGACTGGGGAGATGAGGGGACCCATTAATAGACAGAAAACTCTTAGGGATCCTAGGACTACTGGGATCAGTGGCAGTGCTGGGTGGAGGGGAGGGTGTGATCAATGCCAATGCTGATTTTGTTTGGGTACAGCATCGCACAACCGTGCAATTGTCAGTTAAAGCAACGCAGTGCCGAATCGCAAAAAAATGGCCTGGTCATTGAGCAGCCAAATCTTCTGGGGGTGAAGCGGCTAGAGGGACATTTTAGTTAAAGGCTAAGTCTACCTTTTACAAAAAAATATAATAAATGTACATAAATCTGCAATTTATTTATGAATTTTTTTGAAAATCAGCCTGCAGAGCATTGCAACTGTGATCCGTGGATCATAAATGCTTTGCCAGGCTCCTGCAGGCTCTTCCTCTATCTCCCTGTGTGTACCAAAGTACAAGCTTTCAATTAGAAAAGTGTCCATGAACTACGGGTGTTGTGATTACCATATCCCTTTGACAACTATACATTAAGTCCGTTTGCTGCAGTAGTAAAGGGAACCTGTAGTTCATTCATTCAAAGATCTCTGTGTGCTTGGGGTGGGGATGGGGCTCCTATTTGCACCATGTTACACCCTAAATACAGGTTTAGCATGTAACATGGTACAACAGGTGGAGTCAGCTTTTAATTTTCTGTAAGTCCTTACTGTTGATGTATTCCTGCAATTTTTACATTAAAATAAAGTGTCTCTCTTGGTGGGTGGTGATTGACACACTTTCAGATGCCTGGTCTCCTGCTGCTTACCGTGGTTCCATCAGCCAGTGGAATGAACCACAGCGCACAAAAGGAGTGCAGTGACCTGACTCAACAGCAAGTTTCAAATATAGAAGATAGTTAAAGTGGTTCTAAAACCTTAAGGTGGAACTTTACCCATAACAACTTGATAAAAAATAATGTTCTTTAGCAAGGAAGCTACATACCACATTAATAATTATGCTACCAAATTTAGTGTATGCTGTAAATTGCCTTCAGCATTGTTCCCGTTTCTTTTTGCTGGAGGCTGCCATTTTACTGAAGTCCAGAGCCCCTGAGCAGCAGTAAATCATAATGTCATCAGCACATTGCCTCTGGTGGCTCTAATTTTTGACACAATGCCAAAAATGGAGAGCAACTAAGCATGTGCAGAGCAAGGTAAGACATTTTTTTACTGGATTTTAAACATTATATGCACTTATTTTTATTTGTTTGCTATATCTGCAAAAGGGGCCAGTCAGAAGTGATCTAACAGGATTTCATTTTCACTAAAGTTCCACTTTAAGGTTTTTACCTTTAATGCATTCTATGCAATAAGATAAAAAAAAAAACCTTCTGTGCTGCAGGAAGATTTCGACAAGTAGTTTATATAGTAAGGATATCGCATTAGAGAGAGCTGACGTAGATTTACAGCATTCCTCAAAGGCTTTTAGTTCTCTGTTTAGATCCCCTGTCTTTGCAATGTGTTTTTTAAAATGAAACAGCTGGATATATTTATTATATAATTATAGTTTCTAAGGGACATCCTTCCTTGATCACTGCTCAACAGACTAAAGGTGTAACTTATCCAAATGTCAGATTTTTCTTTTTTTTTTAGTTTTGTAACCCCTTTACTTGCCGGGGAGAATAACTGAGTATAGCAATTTAAATTCCAATAGAATGACAAATCCTGTATTGCTGAGAAAGTTCATCCCATGATTGTTAAGTGACAGTAATAAAAGAAAGTGATTCAAAGAATGTTGATCTGTATTAAAAGAAAAACCTTGCCCATGGTAAATGTGATAATGTGACACCTTGGTATTATTTACTTACATTAGGGACATGTGTATCTAGAATACATTGCAAGAACTATATGTTTCCTATGAGTGTCATGCACACTGGGCGTCAAAAATTCCACTTTAAGGCCCCTTTCACACTGGGGCGGTGCGGACGTCGGCGGTAAAGCGGCACTATTTTTAGCACCCCTTTACCGTTGTTTTAGCTGCACCATTCGGCCGCTAGCGGGGCGGCTTTAACCCCCGCTAGCGGCCGAAAAAGGGTTACAACTGCCCGCAAAGCGCCGCTGCAGCGGCACTTTCCCGGCGGTATAGCCGCGCTGCCCCATTGATTTCAATGGGTAGGAGCGGTATAGGAGCGGTGAATACACCACTCCTTCACCGCTCCAAAGATGCTGCTAGCAGGACTTTTTTTTACCGTCCTGCTAGCGCACCGCTCCAGTGTGAAAGCCCTCCGGCTTTCACACTGGAGTGAAAGGAGACGCTTTTTTCAGGTGCTATCCAGGCGCTATTTTAAGCGCTGCAGCGCCTGAAAAAGGCCTCAGTGTGAAAGGGGCCTTAAGGTAATTTTATGTTTTTTTTCTGCCTCTGAATGCCCTTCTATGTTAAGCCTAGTACACCCGATGAGATTATCGGACAAATGGTCATCCATTTTTTTTTGCAGGCTTGTCTCCATATCGAATATGAATAGGTTACTAAAGTACGAAAATTCTCATACGACCGAAACATTTTTTTGGAAGTGCTGTAATGTATTTGTATTGTGTTTTCGCTATATACACACAAAAAAATACCGAACACCTTTTTCTTAGTTTCTGTTTTAACATTTTGCAAATAAATAATCTTTCTTCATAAATTTAGGCCAAAATGTATTCTGGTACATTTCTTTGGTAAAAATTACCCAAATCAGTGTATATTATTTACCCTGTTTATAGAGTCCACAAACTATATGGTATATATATTTGAAAATTGATCAGTCCTGATGTACTGATGGCCTATCTAATTTCTAAAATGCCAGGACAGTGCAAATTTCCCCCATATGGCCCGGTTCAGACTGCTGCGGTGCGGGAGATCGGATATGATTCGCACCGCACTGCAGTTCAAATCATATGCGATCTCTGTGCGATGCTAATTCAGCCATACAGATAGTATGGCTGAATTCGCATCGCATTCGGCCCAAACTCGCACAGGACCCTTTTTTTCGGTCCGTTGCAGAATCGGATCGCATGGTGTTCTCACCATGCGATCCGATTCCTGTCCGAGTTTGCATATCGCACTGCGATATGCGAGCTGCTATGGGGGTGTCATTAACATTTCACTGACACTCCCAGCAGCTCGCATAGGGCAGTGTGAACTGCCGGCGGGAGACATGCGGTGCGGGAACCCGCAGTGGATTCGCAGCGTTCCCGCACCACAGCAGTCTGAACCGGCCCTATAACCCCTTTTTGGAAAGTAGACAGTCCAAGGTATTTTGTAAGATGCATTGGGAGTTCTTTGAAGTTGCAATTTTTTGTCAGAATTTTGGGGGAAAGTAAGAAACAAAATATTTATTTTCCACAATTAATTTTGTTTTACATACTGTCACCAGTGCAATACAGCGTCGCCATATGTCTAGTGGCAGTGATCAGGGACACTGCCTGGTGACAGTATGTTAAAAAAAAAAATAATATTTAATTTTCTTTCAATTTTTTTACTTTTTTTTTTTTTTTTTATAATTTATTTACATACTGTCGCCAGAATAGTACAGTACAGTGTGATTCTATGCATTAAGGTAAAAATCCTGTGTGCAGCTACCCTCCAGCGCCCCTTATACTTACCTGAGCCCATTCTCAATCCAGCACTGTGGTCAAGAGCAGCAGCACTCTCAGCTCTTTCTCTCATAGGGCAGACTGATAGCAGCAGGAGCCATTGGGTCCTGTTGCTGTCAATCAAATCCTGTAACAAGAAAGTTGGGGGCATGGCCGAGCCACACTGTCTGTGTCAATGGACACAAACAGCGGGGCTCAGGCTTGAGCCCACTGGTGTGCCACAATAGGAAGCGGCTTTCTATGGTGGCACACCAATAAGAGGAGAAGCCAGGAGCGCTGATGGGGGAACCGAGAAGAGGAGGATCGGGGCTGCTCTTTGCAAAACCATTGCAGAGAGCAGGTAAGTATAACATGTTTGTTATTTAAAAAAAAAAATACATTTACAGTCACTTTAATGTTGCAAGTCACCATGCAGAACAAGTTGTGGATTTGGCAAAACACGTATTCCCAGTTATATATTACCAGTTGAAGATAAACAGGGCTGTTGTGGTATAGCACTAACATCTAGTTAAAATACTAATTAAAAGATTAGGAAAACCATGGGAAAACACAGCAGTGTGGGAACACAGGACTCATTGTTCAATTTTTGTATAATTATGGCAATAATTATATGGTTTCTCCTCTTGGCATTGTGTCACAGCCTCACCTCCTACATTTACTTTGGACTGTATTGCATATTCCTAATAATTATCTACCTCATTTAAATTTGCAATATGTTGTAAACACTGTACAGTTCTCTTTGTTGGTTTTGTACCTGGGCATGAAAAATGAAAATTTGCACTGTGTAAATGCACACATAAGTAATTTTTGCGCCTCTACTTTATACATTATGCGAAAGTTAGCATATTTCATGACCGTTTTTTTTTTTTTTTTGTATTTTACCTTGCCTAAAAAAACTACTAATTACCAAACTTATATTCCAACTATAATTTTGATTGTAATACTACTCTTTGAAGGTGTTGTGTGTCCTTGTTATCTGCTTGTGGCAAATTACATCTCTGAATTTCTAGGTTGCAGGAAGGTTTCTGACCATTATTATGAACTGTATTGGAAGAACAACCAAGTCTAGTTGCCTATACCAATTCATTTAATTCTCTCATACAATGGTGCATGAATGAAAGGGGATCTGATCAGTTGCAATGGTCATCAAGAATAATACATTTTTAATTATGATCAAAAGTATATATACAGTTTCTCACAAAAGTGAGTACACTCCTTACATTTTTGGAACTATTTTATTATTCCTTTTCATGTGACAACACTGAAGAAATGACACTTTGCTACAATGTAAAGTAGTGAGCGTACAGCTTGTATAACAGTGTAAATTCGCTATCCCCTCAAAATAACTTAACTCACAGCCGTTATTGTCTAAACCACTGGCAACAAAAGTGAGTACATGGTGTACCACCCTAAGTGAAAATGTCCAAGTTGGGCCCAAAGTGTTAATATTTTGTGTGGCCACTAGGGATGAGCCGAACACCCCCGGGTTCGGTTCGAACCAGAACCTTCGAACGGACCGAAAGTTCGCGCGAATTTTCGAACCCTATACGTTATAATGGACGCGAACGTTCGAAATCAAAAGTGCTAATTACAACGGCCAATATGCATGTTAATGTCATAAAACAGGTTTGGGGACCCGGGTCCTGCCCCAGGGGACATATATCAATGCAAAAAGAACTTTTAAAAACTAACGTTTTTTCGGGAGCAGTCATTTTAATGATGCATAAAGTGAAAAAAAAAAAGTGAAATTTTCCTTTAAATATGGTACCTGGGGGGTGTCTAAAGTATGCCTGTGAAGTGGCATGTGTTTCCCGTGTTTAGAACTGTCCTTGCACAAAATGACATTTGTAAAGGAAAAAAAGAAGCCATTTAAAACCACTTGCGGCTTTAGGTTTGATCTTAAGTAGAATCTGAACAGGTACATTATGAAGTGTAGCTCCATCCCAAAAAAATCTATTTTTAAGCTTTTTGGAGAACATAGGGAGGGGTTATCACCCCTGTAACATTTGCTGTCTTTGCACATCTGTTCAGAACATGTCACCTCACTTTCCGTCCCAATGACAAATGTTTTTGGAAAAGTGGGGTTTTAATTGAAACAAGGATTGGTGATAAAGTATCAGTAGAGAGGAGATACCTTTTTCCCAAATTAAATCTAACAGGATAGAATTTCCCTTCCTAGGGGTAGATTTCCTCTCACTTCCTGTTTTCTCTTTCCATTTGCAAGTAGGAGTCGTTTGTAAGTTGGATGTTTGAAAGTAGGGGCCTGGCGTATATACTCTGCAGAAATTTGCCCTATTAGATGTTGGTGTAGCCACAAGACTGGTGGGCACAGGAATGGGCCCTGCTGTGAGTTAATAGATCAAGATTTGTAATTGCATGCACCTGTTGAACAGGGCAGAAAAATTGGGGGTGGTGGTGGTGGTGGTGGACGGTTTTGCCACAAGACTGTAAGCTCTCACAGTTACTCTTGGTGGGCGCAGGAATGGGCCCTGCTGTGAGTTATTAGATCAAGATTTGTAATTGCAAGCACCTGATGAACAGGGCAGAAAAATTGGGCCTTTGGCGGTGGTGGTGGACGGTGTTGCCACAAGACTGTAGGCCCTCATAGTTACTCTTGGTGGGCGCAGGAATGGGCCCTGCTGTGAGTTATTAGATCAAGATTTGTAATTGCAAGCACCTGATGAACAGGGCAGAAAAATTGGGCCTTTGGCGGTGGTGGTGGACGGTGTTGCCACAAGACTGCAGGCCCTCATAGTTACTCTTGGTGGGCGCAGGAATGGGCCCTGCTGTGAACTATTAGATCAAGATTTGTAATTACCCGCCCCTGTTAAACAGGGGCTGAAAAATTGTGCCTTAGGCACTGGTGCTGGTGCCACAACACTGCAACCCCTCACAGAGACTGTACTTGGAGCACAGCAGTCACACGTGTTGCGAAGCATTTTTTTAAAAAATTGTAAGTACACGCCCCTGTTAAACAGGGGCTGAAAAATTGTGCCTTAGGCACTGGTGCTGGTGCCACAACACTGCAACCCGGCCCTCACAGATACTGTACTTGGAGCACAGCAGTCACACGTGTTGCGAAGCATTTTTTTTTAAAAAATTGTAAGTACACGCCCCTGTTAAACAGGGGCTGAAAAATTGTGCCTTAGGCACTGGTGCTGGTGCAACAACACTGCAACCCGGCCCTCACAGATACTGTACTTGGAGCACAGCAGTCACACGTGTTGCAAAGCATTTTTTTAAAAAATTGTAAGTACACGCCCCTGTTAAACAGGGCTGAAAAATTGTGCCTTAGGCACTGGTGCTGGTGCCACAACACTGCAACCCGGCCCTCACAGATACTGTACTTGGAGCACAGCAGTCACACGTGTTGCGAAGCATTTTTTTTAAAAATTGTAAGTACCCGCCCCTGTTAAACAGGGGCTGAAAAATTGTGCCTTAGGCACTGGTGCTGGTGCCACAACACTGCAACACGGCCCTCACAGAGACTGTACTTGGAGCACAGCAGTCACACGTGTTGCGAAGCATTTTTTTTTAAAATTGTAAGTACACGCCCCTGTTAAACAGGGCTGAAAAATTGTGCCTTAGGCACTGGTGCTGGTGCCACAACACTGCAACACGGCCCTCACAGAGACTGTACTTGGAGCACAGCAGTCACACGTGTTGCGAAGCATTTTTTTAAAAAATTGTAAGTACACGCCCCTGTTAAACAGGGGCTGAAAAATTGTGCCTTAGGCACTGGTGTGGTGGCATGGATCATTGAGGAGGAGGAAGAGGATAGTCAGTGAACATAAGAGGACAGTCACTCAGCATCAGCATAGGCAGTCTTGAAGGGATGTGACATTAAAATTATTCGGTTATATCCGCCTCAGGTGCCTGGTAGCTGGTGGTGATCCAAGACTGATTCATTTTGATGAATGTCAGTCGATCAACCGAGGCGGTGGACAGGGGCACCCTATGATCAGTCACAAATCCTCCAGCAGCACTGAATGTGCGTTCGGAAAGAACGCTGGAGGCAGGACAGGCCAGTAGCTCAATTGCATACTGTGCAAGCTCTGGCCAGTGATCCATCCTCAGGACCCAGTAAGCCAGAGGATTTTCGGTGGGAAAGGTGTCCAAGTCTGACCTTGCCCCAAGGTATTCCTGCACCATGTATATCAGACGCTGGCGATGGTTGCTGGAACCGATCATACCTTGGGGCTGCGGACTAAAAAATTGTCTGAACGCATCGGTCAGACGTCCACCTTCCCCACCGCTCCTTCTGCCACTGACCGAAGCCTCAGCAACTCGTCGCCCAGGACCAGGAGTTTGTAGCCTCCCAGTTTCTGGGAACGCGTTGCACAGACCTTTCTGCAAGGCCTCCCTGAGATGTCTCATCCTCTGCTCCCTCTGCGACGGCAAGATAAGGTCCGCAACCTTACCCTTGTACCGCGGATCAAGGAGAGTGGCCAGCCAGTAATGGTCCCTCTCCTTGATCCGAAGAACACGAGGATCCTTCCGCAGGCTTTGCAGGATCAGGGAGGCCATGCAGCGTAGGTTAGCTGAGGCATTCGGTCCGGAGTCTTCTGGGTCACTGAGGATGACATGATCGCCAGCCACCTCCTCCCAGCCACGTACAAGTCCACTGGCTTGTTGGGACTGTACATCATCCCTAAAAGACTGCTGCTGCTGATGCTGAGTGCCAGGCTCCACCTCCATGCTCACACAATCCTCCTCCTCCTCCTCCTCCTCCTCCTCCTCATCCTCTTCCTGTGTGATGGGTGGGACAGAAGGAACACTGTCCGGATAAAGGGGGCCTTGAGAGGCAAGGAAGTCCTCCTCTTCCTGCCTCTGTTCTGCCTCAAGTGCCCTGTCCATTATCCCACGCAGCGTATGCTCCAACAGGTGGACAAGAGGGACAGTGTCACTGATGCATGCACTGTCACTGCTCACCATCCTCGTGGCCTCCTCAAATGGTGAGAGGACAGTGCATGCATCCCTGATCATGCTCCACTGACGTGGGGAAAAAAAACCAAGCTCCCCTGACCCTGTCCTGGTGCCGTAGTCGCAAAGGTACTCATTGATGGCCCTCTGCTGCGTGTGCAGTCGCTGCAGCATGGCCAACGTTGAGTTCCACCTGGTGGGCATGTCAGATATTAGGCGGTTCTTGGGCAGGTTCAGCTCCTTTTGCAGCTCAGTCAGCCGAGCACTGGCATTATAAGATCGGCGGAAATGCACACAGACTTTCCTGGCCTGCCTCAGGACATCCTGTAAGCCTGGGAACCTGCCCAAGAACCGCTGCACCACCAGGTTGAGGACGTGAGCCATGCAGGGCACATGGGTGAGCTGCCCCTGTCGCAGGGCGGAGAGGAGGTTGGTGCCATTGTCAGAAACGACCATTCCTGGCTTAAGCTGACGTGGCGTCAACCACCTCTCGGCCTGCCCCTGCAGAGCTGCCAGAACCTCTGGCCCAGTGTGGCTCCTGTCCCCCAAACACACCAGCGCAAGCACGGCATGGCATCTTTTTGCCTGCGTACTTGCGTAGCCCCTTGTACGCCTACGGAGCACCGCTGGTTCCAAGGACAGAGCACTGGAGGAAGAAGAAGAGGAGGGGGTGGAGGAGAGAGGTGTGTCACAACCAGTAGCAGTAGTCGCGTTTTGGAGGCGTGGTGGCGGGACAACCTCCAACACTACTGCACCTTGTCCTGCATCCCTCCCAGCTGCCAATAGAGTGACCCAATGGGCCGTGAAAGAAAGGTACCGTCCCTGTCCATGCCTGCTGGACCATGAGTCAGCGGTAATATGCACCTTACCGCTGACCGCCCTGTCCAGCGAGGCATGGACATTGCCCTCCACATGCCGGTAGAGAGACGGAATCGCCTTCCGCGAGAAAAAGTGGCGTTTGGGAACCTGCCACTGAGGAACCGCACATTGAACAAACTCACGGAAGGGGGCCGAGTCTACCAACTGAAAAGGCAGCAGTTGAAGTGCTAGCAATTTAGCAAGGCTAGCATTCAACCGCTGGCATGTGGATGGCTGGGAGTGTACTTCTTTCTACGGTCCAGCAGCTGGGGCAGGGAAATTTGCCTGCTGCATTCGGACGTCGGTGTACTGCAAGTACTTGGTTGTGACACACCGAATTCTACACCTTCAGTCCTCTCAGAGCAGCTTTCAGAGAGGACTGAAGGTGTAGTGGGGATGGAGATCCCAGCTGAGGAGGAGCAAGGAGAGGTCCGCTTAGTTCTTTGGTGTGGGTCTTTTATGTGTGCCTGCCAACGAGCTGCATGGCAGGTCGCCATATGTCTGGTCATGCTTGTCGTGCCCAAGCGGCTGATGTTTTGGCCACGCGAGATACGCTTGAGACAAATATTGCAAATAGCAGTGGTGCGATCTGCTGCACTCGTCTCAAAAAAGGCCCACACCAAAGAACTTTTCTGATAACGTGCAGAGGCAGCGCCCTGCACAGGCGGAGCTCTGCGGTGTTGTACAGTTGCTGTGCTGGCCTCTACCTGGCCTCCAGGGGGCATCCTGCCTCGTTGGACATGTGACGCCGCATCCTCCTCCTCCTCGTCCTCCTCCTCATCCTCTCTCCCTTGAGGCACCCACGTGGAGTCAGTGACCTCATCATCCCCTCCCTCTTCACCACTAGAGCAAACCTGGCAGTAAGCTGCAGCTGGTGGAACTGTACTGCCAGATTCCTCAAGCTGGGTATCGTCATCCGAGCCTTCGAATCGTTGGGCATCCTCCTGGAGCATGTACCCAACACTGTGCTCAAAGAGTTCGGGGGGACTCCTCAGGAGGACATGGTGGGTCTAGGGAAGGGGTGGCTGATGATGCTCTGTCAGTACCCTGAGCCTGGGTGAGAGAGGATGAGGAGGATGAGGAGGGCTTGGTCATCCATTCTACCAAGCCTTCAGCATGATGCGGCTCCACATGTCCAGCTGCCGAAAACAAAGACGCGCGTGTCCCATGGCCACGTGCTGATGACGATGCACGACCACGTCCACGTCCACGGCCACGTCCACTAGAAACAGAGCCTGCCTGCCCTGTGTTCTTGGCTCTGCACGCTCTGCCTCCCCTTGGCGGTCTTCCAGCCATTGTAGTCGGTAGTCCTGTGGGTGCTGCTGAGAAGAAAATATAGGAGCTCTGTGTGATGCCACTAACACACTAGAAGTCCTATGGGTGCTTCTGCAAAGAAAATAGAGGAGCTCTGTGTGATGCCACTAACACACTAGAAGTCCTGTGGGTGCTTATGCAAAGAAAATAGAGGAGCTCTGTGTGATGCCACTAACACACTAGAAGTCCTGTGGGTGCTTCTGCAAAGAAAATAGAGGAGCTCTGTGTGATGCCACTAACACACTAGAAGTCCTGTGGGTGCTGCTGAGAAGAATATATAGGAGCTCTGTGTGATGCCACTAACACACTAGAAGTCCTATGGGTGCTTCTGCAAAGAAAATAGAGGAGCTCTGTGTGATGCCACTAACACACTAGAAGTCCTGTGGGTGCTTATGCAAAGAAAATAGAGGAGCTCTGTGTGATGCCACTAACACACTAGAAGTCCTGTGGGTGCTTATGCAAAAGAAAATAGAGGAGCTCTGTGTGATGCCACTAACACACTAGAAGTCCTGTGGGTGCTTCTGCAAAGAAAATAGAGGAGCTCTGTGTGATGCCACTAACACACTAGAAGTCCTGTGGGTGCTGCTGAGAAGAATATATAGGAGCTCTGTGTGATGCCACTAACACACTAGAAGTCCTATGGGTGCTTCTGCAAAGAAAATAGAGGAGCTCTGTGTGATGGGACTAACACACTTCAAGTCCTATAGGTGCTTCTGGGAAGAAAATATAGCTCTGTGTGTGTGATGGGACTAACACACTTCAAGTCCTATAGGTGCTTCTGGGAACAAAATATAGCTCTGTGTGTGTAATGGGACTAACACACTTCAAGTCCTATAGGTGCTTCTGGGAACAAAATATAGCTCTGTGTGTGTGATGGGACTAACACACTTCAAGTCCTATAGGTTCTTCTGGGAACAAAATATAGCTCTGTGTGTGTGATGGGACTAACACACTTCAAGTCCTATAGGTGCTTCTAGGAACAAAATATAGCTCTGTGTGTGTGATGGGACTAACACACTTCAAGTCCTATAGGTGCTTCTGGGAACAAAATATAGCTCTGTGTGTGTGATGGGACTAACACACTTCAAGTCCTATAGGTGCTTCTGGGAACAAAATATAGCTCTGTGTGTGTAATGGGACTAACACACTTCAAGTCCTATAGGTGCTTCTGGGAAGAAAATATAGCTCTGTGTGTGTAATGGGACTAACACACTTCAAGTCCTATAGGTGCTTCTGGGAACAAAATATAGCTCTGTGTGTGTAATGGGACTAACACACTTCAAGTCCTATAGGTGCTTCTGGGAACAAAATATAGCTCTGTGTGTGTGATGGGACTAACACACTTCAAGTCCTATAGGTGCTTCTGGGAAGAAAATATAGCTCTGTGTGTGTAATGGGACTAACACACTTCAAGTCCTATAGGTGCTTCTGGGAAGAAAATATAGCTCTGTGTGTGTAATGGGACTAACACACTTCAAGTCCTATAGGTGCTTCTGGGAAGAAAATATAGCTCTGTGTGTGTAATGGGACTAACACACTTCAAGTCCTATAGGTGCCTCTGGGAACAAAATATAGCTCTGTGTGTGTGATGGGACTAACACACTTCAAGTCCTATAGGTGCTTCTGGGAACAAAATATAGCTCTGTGTGTGTGATGGGACTAACACACTTCAAGTCCTATAGGTGCTTCTGGGAACAAAATATAGCTCTGTGTGTGTAATGGGACTAACACACTTCAAGTCCTATAGGTGCTTCTGGGAAGAAAATATAGCTCTGTGTGTGTAATGGGACTAACACACTTCAAGTCCTATAGGTGCTTCTGGGAACAAAATATAGCTCTGTGTGTGTAATGGGACTAACACACTTCAAGTCCTATAGGTTCTTCTGGGAACAAAATATAGCTCTGTGTGTGTGATGGACTAACACACTTCAAGTCCTATAGGTGCTTCTGGGAAGAAAATATAGCTCTGTGTATGTAATGGGACTAACACACTTCAAGTCCTATAGGTGCTTCTGGGAAGAAAATATAGCTCTGTGTGTGTAATGGGACTAACACACTTCAAGTCCTATAGGTGCTTCTGGGAAGAAAATATAGCTCTGTGTGTGTAATGGGACTAACACACTTCAAGTCCTATAGGTGCCTCTGGGAACAAAATATAGCTCTGTGTGTGTGATGGGACTAACACACTTCAAGTCCTATAGGTGCTTCTGGGAAGAAAATATAGCTCTGTGTGTGTGATGGGACTAACACACTTCAAGTCCTATAGGTGCTTCTGGGAAGAAAATATAGCTCTGTGTGTGTGATGGGACTAACACACTTCAAGTCCTATAGGTGCTTCTGGGAACAAAATATAGCTCTGTGTGTGTAATGGGACTAACACACTTCAAGTCCTATAGGTGCTTCTGGGAAGAAAATATAGCTCTGTGTGTGTAATGGGACTAACACACTTCAAGTCCTATAGGTGCTTCTGGGAACAAAATATAGCTCTGTGTGTGTAATGGGACTAACACACTTCAAGTCCTATAGGTTCTTCTGGGAACAAAATATAGCTCTGTGTGTGTGATGGGACTAACACACTTCAAGTCCTATAGGTGCTTCTGGGAAGAAAATATAGCTCTGTGTGTGTAATGGGACTAACACACTTCAAGTCCTATAGGTGCTTCTGGGAAGAAAATATAGCTCTGTGTGTGTAATGGGACTAACACACTTCAAGTCCATAGGTGCTTCTGGGAAGAAAATATAGCTCTGTGTGTGTAATGGGACTAACACACTTCAAGTCCTATAGGTGCCTCTGGGAACAAAATATAGCTCTGTGTGTGTGATGGGACTAACACACTTCAAGTCCTATAGGTGCTTCTGGGAAGAAAATATAGCTCTGTGTGTGTGATGGGACTAACACACTTCAAGTCCTATAGGTGCTTCTGGGAAGAAAATATAGCTCTGTGTGTGTAATGGGACTAACACACTTCAAGTCCTATAGGTGCCTCTGGGAACAAAATATAGGAGCTCTGCCTGCCTGCCACGAACACACTACAAGTCCTATAGGTGCTTCTGGTAACAAAATATAGGAGCTCTGCCTGCCTGCCACGAACACACTACAAGTCCTATAGGTGCTTCTGGTAACAAAATATAGGAGCTCTGCCTGCCTGCCACGAACACACTACAAGTCCTATAGGTGCTTCTGGTAACAAAATATAGGAGCTCTGCCTGCCTGCCACGAACACACTACAAGTCCTATAGGTGCTTCTGGTAACAAAATATAGGAGCTCTGCCTGCCTGCCACGAGCACACTACAAGCCCCTCTTTCTCAATCAATCTTTGTAACTGAATCTATCTAACTCAATCTCTGTAAGTGAATCTCTCTAACTATCTAAATGCAGCAGAGTGTCACAGAATCAGCCTGCTCAATCTGCGCCGGAACAGCATGTGACCGGCGCAGACGGCGTGGCGGCGTTTTATAGGGGGGGGCGTGTACTACAGCCCCTGAGCTGTAATTGGCTACAGGCGTCCTGCCTGTAGCCAATTATGGCTCTTCGAGTTTCCGGGGCTGTGATTGGCCAAGCATGCGGGGTCACAGTGCATGCTTGGCCAATCATCAGCCAGCAATGCACTGCGTCGGCCGCGCCGGCCGCAATGCATTGCGGGGCCGCTCGCAACACACGAACGTGATGCGAGCGGCCAAAATAGTTCTGGGCTCGCCGAGCGAGCGAACGCCCGGTGCTCGATGCGAACGTGGGTTCGCATCGAGCACCGGCCCATCCCTAGTGGCCACCATTATTTTCCAGAACAGCCTTAACCCTCTTGGGCATGGAGTTCACCAGAGCTTCACAGGTTGCCACTGGAGTCCTCTTCCACTCCTCCATGATGACATCACGGAGCTGGGGGATGTTAGAGACCTTGCACTCCTCCACCTTCCGTTTGAGGATGCCCCACAGATGCTCAATAGGGTTTAGGTCTGGAGACATGCTTGACCGTAGGCAAGACACACTTGTCTTTGTACTCCTCAGTCTCCTCATGTCCTCAGTCTGCTTGTCTTCAGCAAACTGCAGGCTTTCTTGTGCATCATCTTTAGAAGAGGCTTCCTTCTGGGACGACAGCCATGCAGACCAATTTGATGCAGTGTGCGACGTATGATCTGACAGGCTGACCCCCCACCCCTTCAATCTTTACAGTAATGCCTTTCAGCACTCATACATCTATTTCCCAAAGACAGCCTCTGGATATGAAGCTGAGCATGAGCACTCAACTTCTTTGGTCGACCATGGCAAGGCCTGTTCTGAGTTTACCTGTCCTGTTAAACCGCTGTATGGTCTTGGCCACTGTGCTGCATCTCAGTTTCAGTGTCTTGGCAAACTTCTTATAGCCTAGGCCGTCTTTATGTGGAGCAGCAATTCTTTTTTTTCAGATCCTCAGAGAGTTCTTTTCCTAGAGGTGCCATGTTGAACTTCCAGTGACCAGTATGAGAGAGTGAGAGTGATAACACCAAATTTAACAAACCTGCTCCCCATTCACACCTGAGACCTTGTAACACTAACGAGTACAAGCTGTACACTCACTACTTTACATTGTAGCAAAGTGTAATTTTTTCAGTGTTAGAACAAAATATTACAGCACACACATGCAAAAAATACATTTACCTCCTGCAAGGATATTTAAAACACCTAAACATTATCAAAAATATGGGGATTTGGTCACACCATATCGCTATATGTTGCGTGAGCCCACTTACTGCGCCAAAGTACCCCATAATTAGTGGGTCCTGCGCTATCCATAGAATGGGAGATCCTGCTTCTCTGAACCATGGGAGACATACACTCCTCTATATGGGAGAACTAAAGGACTCCACCTATGACACGGGTGGACACTAATGAGAGGCAATAATGAGGGAGTGGGGTGCTCCTGCCCAAAAGGATTTGGTCAGAATCCATACAATATACAAACAAGATATTTGGGGGGCACACCCTAAAAGATGCATTAAAGATGGTGCAGCCATAAGACCATACAACAGAACAAAATATTACAGCGCACACATGCAAAAAATACATTTACCTCCTGCAAGGCTATTTAAAACACCTAAACATTATCAAAAAAACATTTTTAAAAATATGGGGATTTGGTCACACCATATTGCTATATGGTACTTAACCACTTCAGCCCCGACCAATTGGCAGCCAAAGGACCAGGCCCCTTTTTGCGATTCGGCACTGCGTCGCTTTAACTGACAATTGCGCGGTCGTGCGACGTGGCTCCCAAACAAAATTGGCGTCCTTTTTTTTTCCCACAAATAGAGCTTTCTTTTGGTGGTATTTGATCGCCCCTGCGGTTTTTATTTTTTGCGCTATAAACAAAAATAAAGCGTCAATTTTGAAAAAAATTCAATATTTTTTACTTTTTGCTATAATAAATATCCCCAAAAAATATATAAAAATAGGGAATAGTTTTATAGCATTTTTATTAATATATTTTTTTTTTTTACTAGTAATGGCGGCGATCAGCGATTTTTATTGGGACTGCGACATTATGGCGGACACATCGGACATTTTTGACACATTTTTTGGGACCATTGTCATTTATACAGCAATTAATGCTATTTAAATGCATTGATTCCTGAATAAATGACAGTTGTAGTGAAAGAGTTAACCACTAGGGGAGGGGAGGGGTTATGGGCTGTGACGTGTGTGTGTTTTTTTTACATTAGGGGGCGGGGCTGGCGTCTGACGTCATTGATCGGCTTTCCCGATGACCGGGAACAGGCAATCAATGACAGGCAGAGTAGGAAGCGCGGGGAGAGGTTTGTTTACACATACCTCTCCCCGTTCTTCCGGGTCGCGAGCGTGCCATTCTGCCGCAGTATATGTGCGTGAGGCGGTCGGGAAGCGGATAAGCCCACTTACTGCGACATAGTCCTACACTATTTCTTCAGTGTTGTCACATGAAAAGATATAATAAAATATTACAAAAGGTATAGGATATACTTATATTAAATCCATGTCCTAGATTTCAGGATAGAGTTTTCAAGACAACTGAATGAATGAATGACTGATTTGTATAGCGCTGAAAATGCGAACTGAATCGCCTCAAGGCGCTTGTCAAATCATTTCAGCCCTCTCCCTCTCTGTTCATCCCACCCACCAGTTAGCAGAATGATTGGCTGAATAGGTATGACTAAGCATGAGGCATCTCAGAATGGTGCAGAGTGACCACTGCTTCCACACAGAGAGCAAGGGTTGCTTCCATGAAGCATGCTGGCAGGGGACAGACTTTTTTTTTACCCCTAATGTCGCGTACACACGAGCAGACTTTTCGACGGACTAGGTCGGACGGTCTTTCCGACGGATTTTCGACGGAGTTCCGACGAACTTTCCGAATGACCACACACAATCACACCAAAGTCCAACGGATTCGAACGTGATGACGTACGACTGGACTAGAATAAGGAAGTTCGTAGCCAGTAGCCAATAGCTGCCCTATCGGCGTTGTTTGTCCGTCGGACTAGCACACAGACAAGCGGATTTTTCGATAGGAACTGGGTCCAGTGGAGTTCCAGCGGGAAAATTTGAAACATGTTCTATTTCTAAAGTCTGTCGGATTTTTCGACAGCAAAAGTGTGATGGAGCCCACACACGATCGGATTGTCCGACGGATTCGTTCCGTCAGACCTTTGCTGGCGAAAAGTCCATTATCAATACATTCCCTCAGATTCCTTTAATAGGTAGTCAATAAATTCCTTTAAAGTGTAAGGCTATGGTTTGATGCTCTGAGAATGTTTTTAGCTCATTCAAACTGAAAGTTTAGTTGGGTTTTGAATCCTCTTGTTCCATATGCTACTGGACTTGATAAAATAATATGTGTGAGTAAAATTTTTATAGCATCAGGAGAATCATTCATTTGCGCTGTAAAAGGATTTTTTTTTGCAGAAATGTCAACTGATCACAAGAGCTCTTTGTGTAGGATCAAGGGCCAACACTGTGATTTACTTTATGTAAGCTCCTATCCTCACTCACATTCCTAACAGTGTATTCCTAATGCTAATTAAAGCCACAAGCTGCTCATACTGAAGCCAATCCCTGGGGCATGTAATGCCTGTGGAAATTAAACATTATAAATACAAGCCCCTCAGTTTGTTCTGTTATGTGTCTGATGATCCTGCCACTCCTGGCATTCAGCTGAAGATTACTTGATCAAACAACACATGCTGTGTGTTTGAGTCACATTACTCATATGGATCTGCAGGAGCTATACTGACATTGCAATGCCACTGCTGGTTAAAGAAGGATACCATACTCTGGAATGTACTAAGAGGGTATGCTCATTTCATCAGTGCAAGCATAGTTGAAAAATCAAGTTGCTTACATAATAATTAATAGCTCCTATCCGGCAGTGATCCCTGTGATTGCATGGTGGTAATGCACCAATGTGTGTTAGTATTCTGCCATGCCACATATTCTTAATGACAACCCAACACCATTTTTCAATGCATCTGAATTTGAATGGGTACCTCAAAGCACCAACAAATCCAGCTTTAGAACATTTTTCAGCATTTTTTACATCATTTCTCATGCATATACTATTCTTAAAGCAGTAGTAAACCGCACCTTTTAAAAAAAAAAAAAAAACCTGCAAGACAATGGCATAATGTGCTAGTATGCATCGCCTTACCAGCACATTATGAAATACTTACCTTATGAATGAATGAATGAATGAATGAATGAATGAATGAATAACTTGTATAGCGCTACAATGCGAACTGATTTGCCTCAAGGCGCTGTATTGGCGTTTGGTACCTTAGAACAAAGCCCTCCAGTGGCACGCTGTCACCGCTGACAGGGCTTCCATATTCACCCAGTCTTCCTTCTGGGTTCCGGTGCTCCGGCCGTCTGATTGGCCGCCCCATGATGACATCACCCCTGCACATGCACGTAGGAGTCACAGAGCTCTGAAGGGGTGGCATGGGTATGCCGTCGCTTCAAAGCGCATGCGCCAGTAACATCACCGGCTGCATGCAATGTGAATATCTCCGAAAACAGTGCAGGTTTAGCAGATATTCACTGTACCCATAGGTAAGCCTTATTATAGGCTTACCAGTAGGTACAAGTTAAAAAAAAAAAAGAGTTTACTAACACTTTAAGCAAATCATTTTTGTGACTGTGGCAAAGTTTCTTACCTGAGATCCTGCCAGTAACAGAAGTTAATGTTGCAGGCTGACAACACTGAGCCATAGCACTGCTTAAAGGAGTAGCTGCTCAGTACTGGATTAAAGGAGAAGTACAGGCAAAGCTCGTTAGGCTGGGCTTCTCCTATGGATCACAGGAGTGCAATTTGTTTTGTACTCCTGTGACCCATTTTCAGCCCAGAGCGGACTGAGGTCCGCTCTCTGCTGATGTCACAGAAATAAGTCCAGGCTCCGCGCCATCCCGACAATGGAAGTCTGGATCCACCAGGTGCCTGATACGCATCTCAGGTGGACTGATACGCATCTCAGCGAGCTACTGAGAAGCTGAGACGGACGATCCCGCCCCTCCACAGTTTAGCGCTCCAGTGAGCGAGGAGGGAGCGGAGAGATGCTGATTGACAGTCAGCAGGTCTCTGCTCGGGGAGTTGTGAGAACCGAGCCATCGGCGATGTTCGATCGCCCGGTTATCAGTGTAGAGGCACCGGGGGACAGATGCAGCATCGGACCGATGCTGCATCCACCTAGGTAAGTATGATTATGGAAAAAAAACAAAACCCATGCTTCTCTTTTAATGCTTGCCCCCTCGCCACAGCTGGAAGTAGAGGACCCTATTTTGAGGTCACTGAAACGGCTCAAATAATAAAAAAAAACTAAAAAAAACAGCATATTTTAGTTTAGATTGCTCACTCATACTGATTTGTTTCCATAATAAATAAAAGTCATTGAAACTGAAACTTTTAGCATATACACATTTCACATAACAAGAATTCAGCTTTTATTTTTTCATGTCTCTATCAATGTTAAAATCTGCATAGCATTTCTGGGCATCAGTGGGATATGCTGGTACCCCCTGCATCTCCGATTGCAAGGCAGAACCCCAGTATTAGCAGAGCTAAGTTGGGAAATGAATGGAATGTGGAAAGGAGTCTTAAGAACACAGTGTTCCTTCCTGATATGGGGGACTGACGTCATGCAATAACTGCCTGGAGCTCAGGCAGGAAGCACAGTCTGACTCCCCGCCTGCCCCTTTCTTGTCTTGACTTCTTTGTTTGGCATGAAAGGGAAAATACAGTACATTAAACATCAACATAATTGTACTCTTTAAACCTTAAAATTGCTATGGATGAAAGCATTCAGTCCTAGTTGCTCTATTTGAGCTCAAAGAATTGAAATGCATACAAAGGATTACAGTCATTTATTGTGTATTATGTCGGAGCTGTCCGAATGCATTAAACAGAGAATGGAACAGAGCAGGGATTGGAACCGTTATGCTTTTATTTATCTTAATACCAGCAATGCAAATTTCACCTGAATTGCTTCAACATCTTTCTTAATTCAATCTTATTTTATTGCGATAGAAAAGATCTACAATAGACATATATGTCATTCAATATCACATAAACAGAGATATACCTCCTTGCAACATTGGTGTCATACCGTCTCATGGTTTAGATAATTTGTGAGCTTCGATTGATTTAGTGTGGTATATAAGCCTGTATACCTACAGCATCTAACCTGACTTATTAAGGGTAGGTAAGCACCACTATCTACTCAACGAGTGGTGCCCACTCATTACAGGTAGGCTAGGGCTTTTTCAACATCTTTCTTTAGACAAGGAAAACACAATTATATCCTTTCTGAAAATCCAGTCAAGATTGATTTTGTTGTTAACATACAGTATACCGAATTAGTAAAACTGACTGTACATGGTACATTCTTTGACTGTTTGTTAGCAAAGGGTCAACCGCTGGAAGGTTAATATGGAAGGCTCCTTTGACAGACACATGATCTGTGTATTTATGAATGGGGGACTCTCAAATATTGCACAAAAACTTGAAAAACTAATGTTCTTTTTACATTTTTTTGCACATTAATTAGAACAGGCTGTTTGCCTTCAGGATTTCTCTCTGTTAATTAATAGGGCCATTATTAACATAGTTAAGGGGCCCTAAATAAGAGAACCAGATCCTTTGCTAAGTGAAAGAGTGGGCTTGATAATAAAGTTGGCAGTGCATCCAGGCAAGGCCCATGTGAACAGTGGGGACTCCCTTCCAGGGAAATAAACCAATAATCTAAACAAAATAATTGGGAGCAGAAAGACAACTGCAACCAGCATATATATATTTTTTTGTAATTCCTTTATTTAGCCAACAGTTGCATTATACAAATGAAGATATAAGTAAGGCAGGCAACAATGACATAAGTATGCTAAAAACAAATAATGAATGTCCGCTTTAACTTCAAAGGCAACTCAACAGATTCATAGCATACAAAATGTATCAAGTTTTTATGGCATGTCAAATATTCTGGACTGGTAGGGCGTGATAGTAATTGTCTCCGACTTTCCACGTTCAAGACCGTGTAAAAAGCCCTAACGTAACAATGCAATCCTTTGGGATAAAAATAAATAAAAAGAGCCAGGTTCAAAGGGGATCCCCGGCGGCCAACATAACTCAGTAAGAAAACAAATTTTTCCTATATGGTCAAATACAGATGAACAGCAAGGAAACAACCGAGAAGGGGTCTCCAAGCTAAAGGTAGGGTAGTAGGGGGGAGATCAGTAGGGGGGAGAACAGTAGTTAAGGTAAAGGGTGGGATAAATGGAGGGGAATATGGACAAGAAAACACGTACAAGGAGAAAGGAAAAAGGGGGGCAGCAGAAAAAAGGTTAGAATTTGGAGAGCCAGAAGAAACAGAAAGATGGGGTCTCTCACCCAGAGCCTAGCACTAGTCCTAGAGAAATCAGCCATGTTGCGAGACCTCCTGCAGATAGCCATCGGTGAAGACAAAGTTTTGCCAAGGTCTCCATGTGTCACGGAAGGACTCCTCCCGGTTATGGAAAGTGGCCGTAAGGTCCTCTATGACCCTCAGTTCATTGATTTTAGAGAACCAAAGAGACCTCGTGGTCAGATGCACAGACCTCCAGCACAATTGAATGCACGCCCTAGCTGCATTTAAGAGCTGAACGGTAAGAGAGGCCTTGTATTTTTTGATGGGTCGCTGTGTGAGGTACAGCAAGCATGCCGCAGGATTGTCCACTAGATCAACATTAGTCAGATGCTTAATTGTGCTGGCCACCTCTCACCACCAGCATATATTTTTAACATTAACCATAAGCATATAGATGCACACCAGTAAAAAAAAAAATACACATACATCCAAGAGTACATACATCCAATGTACAAATAGGTATTACCAGAAAAGGGTCTGATAGGAGTCCTGGTAGAATTGTACACATATACCTGGAGATGTACACTGTGTATATATATATATATATATATATATATATACAGAATATATATTGTGGCGGTATGCAAGGTGATGTAGTGGATAATCGCTATATTTCACCTCGCATTCGTTCCCGTAAGGGATTGAACTAGAATCCGGCCCGGGTTTTTCCAGCCTCTGTGACAGGCTAGGTTCCGGTCCGGATGTTCTGGTACACTTGAGCCCACACTTTAAATGACCAGGAAGAGAGTACAACAGGGCTCTGGTTTTGAGACTCAGGAAGGAACTTGAGTGAGAGGAGCTCTGGCTGTTGGACTAAAAGTTTTGCTTTTCCGCATGTTTTGTGGGTGACGGGGACTAGCCCCGCACTGTATAGAGAGGAGACTATTTGTTTAGTTAGCGCTGGACAGCAAGGATTTAATTTACTGTTTGTTTTTACTTTGCAAACCTCCTGCAAATAAACCTGGCATCCGCCAGATTTTGAAGAAAGTGCCTGTTTACTGACTGTCATTCAGAAAAGGTGATCCATACGAGCTAATCCCCCACAATTTATATATATATATATATATATATATATATATATATATATATATATATATATTTAGGGCTGTTACTGATTAAGATTCTCGTGTTCGATTAATCGATTTTTTTTTTAATCGATTAATTGACTAATTTCGATTAATTATAACGCAAGCCGGTATCAAAAGGGTTAACATGGACCATAAACTTCTCTCACGTCTCCTTAGATCTCAGCAAGGACGCCAGGTCATGGGTAGAAAGAAAAGATCTAAGTGCTCACCGCTTAAAGTATAAGATTTAATTTTTGTGTTCAAACACAAACTACTTACATAAAGATGATAAAAACACAGCATGTAAAGCCGACAATCGTTTTAGTTCCGTAGGGCATCAGCTTGTGACGTCATGCGTAGCTCCTCCCCCGTACTCGTTACGTTCAAGCAGAACTTCAACGTCACCGGATTCCTCCCCCCTTCCCTTCGTTAACAGACAGAGGCACTTGGGGAAGGGGAGAGGAGTCAGGTGACATCGACGCCACCGGATCTCCGACGGAACTCCCTGAAGACCCGGAAGCCGACAGAGAGGTGAGTACCGATCAAAAGAATTTTGATCGATCAAACAAATTAAGTGATTAATCGAGGAATTAATCTTTAATTTCCACAGCCCTAATATATATATATATATATATATATATATATATATATAGTTGTTAGTAGCAATACCTCAAGATGAATGCTGCAGCAAAGCCCAGTTAATGTCAGAGACCTGAAGGCAAGATCTCTGGTGATGAGGATATCCTCCAACTGTTGTATAATCCACCAGAAACGCAGGCCTAGCTACATGTATCTGGCACTAGTCTCACATCTGATCTGGGTGAAAATACAGCAGCAGTAGCAGCCCACTCCAGATGGTCCCTGGTATACTTTGTCTTTTATCCTACCTTGGAGTCTCTAACAGCAGAGCAGCACAGTACCTGTAATAGCTTGCGTCATAACAGAATAGTCACTAACAGGCAGGCCCGTCGCAACAGGACAGGCAAAACAAGCATTTGCTTGGGGCCCCAAGCTGGCCTGGGGCCCCAGCCAGGCAGCTGCTTCCTATAAGCTGCAGGCAGGGCCGTATTTCCCACGGCAGTGGTGCAGGGGCGGCCCGCGCTACTTGTGAATTGGGGCCCCGATGACGGCTTTGCAGAGCGCACAGAGGACACGGGAGGCTGTATTCTTGATCTAGCCAGCAGTGAGGGGGCAGGGCCGGGAGCTCCACTGACGCGCTGACTCCGCCCCATGTAGCCTGTATGCTCAGAAAAGAACGGCTGTAGTTAGAGCAGTGATGGGAGTGGGCGCGTCAGTGGAGCTCCCGGTCCCGCCCCCTCTATACTGGCTGGGGAATACAGAGGTCCAGGGGCCAGAAGCTCTACTGACGCGCCCACTCCGATCACTGCTCTATCTACAGCCGCTCTGTTCCGAGTGGAGCTCCCAGCCCCGCCCCCTCTCTGCTAGCTAGCGCACGAATACAGCCTCCTGTGTCCTCTGTGCCGTGCACTCTGCAAAGCTGTCATCGGGGCCCAAATTCACAGGTAATCTCATGCAGTATATCCACAGTCTCTGATAATCTCATGCAGTATATCCACAGTCTCTGATAATCTTATGCAGTTTATCCGCAGTCTCTGATAATCTCGTGCAGTATTTCCGCAGTCTCTGGTAATCTTGTGCAGTATGTCCGCAGTCTCTGGTAATCTCGTGCAGTAAATCCGCAGTCTCTGGTAATCTAGTGCAGTATGTCCACAGTCTCTGGTAATCTTGTGCATTATGTCCGTAGTCTCTGGTAATCTCGTACAGTATGTCTGCAGTCTCTGGTAATCTTGTGCAGTATATCCGCAGTCTCTGGTAATCTCGTGCAGTATGTCCGCAGTGTCTCTGGTAATCTCGTGCAGTATGTCTGCAGTCTCTGGTAATCTCGTGCAGTATATCCGCAGTCTCTGGTAATCTCGTGCAGTATGTCCGCAGTCTCTGGTAATCTCGTGCAGTATGTCCGCAGTCTCTGGTAATCTCATGCAGTATGTCCGCAGTCTCTGGTAATCTTGTGCAGTATGTCCACAGTCTCTGGTAATCTCCTGCAGTATGTCTGCACTCTCTGACCCTCTCCTGTAGTAAGTGTATTAATTTACTTTACGATTTACGCTTTACACTTTATTTGCTCAATTATTTGGGATTGCTCCACTGCTCAGTGAGTGGGAATGATGTGCATTAACCTATAGAAACCAATCAGTGAGCGCTAATAATGTACAGTAACCTCTAGCAACCAATCGGCAAGCAGAAATTGTTGGTGAATTTAAACTGTATCGCTATGCTGTGATTCGTGTAGGCTTTGCGTGTGCATGCGTGCGCAGGGGGGGGTTGGGGATCTCCATGTGCATTTTTCTTCGGGCCCCCAAATTCCTTCAAACGGCCCTGCCGACAGGTACAGTATGGGAGCTCTCCTTGACCAACACAGAAACAGCCACAGCAACATGGTCTCTGTTGGGCTCAGCACAGCAGCCTTGTACTCACAGCTATCAGTACCACAGTAGCTGCCCACAGGTCCCAGCAGCAGTGCTCTTCACATTTCCTTAGCAACAGTACAACACCTCTGAGCACCTCCTCCTTTCTGGATTCCTACTCCAGGCCACAGGGGCAGAAAGTGATGTACATAATTATACATAAAACTGTGATACTAGCAGTTAAACTGGAACTATGTGCAAAACTTTTTTTTGTGTTTGTCATTATGGATAGAGCAAGGGAGGGTCAGATTTTTATTTGCCATCTGTGTCCTATTGTGGAGATTTCCCTTCACTTCCTGTCCCATAGCCAAACAGGACGCAAAAGGAAATTGCTGCAAATTAAGGGATTTGCCCTCTTTGAAAGAATAGAGATAATAAAGGTAGAAAGTCAGCCTATGACAGCTATACCTATAGGTTCCTCTTGACTCATTGGATGCTCAGAAAATGACAAGTAAGGCGATGAGAGGTCTTTGTTGTCTGTAGTATGCTGACACAAAATTCCATCCAAGCCATTGTCTGCCACCTGCTCACGACAGCACATATCCTGTCTTAGTCACTGGACTTCAATTTGTTTATTATCCTGATATCAATATTCATTTTATTTTTCCTGAAATAAAGTTGGTATGGTATAGTGATGTAAGTCTTTTTAATAAAGTTGAGATGGATTAGAACTAATGTTGCTTTTATTTTCAAGGAAACAATTCCAGCCTTATCATTTTTTTTCCCCCATTAATAACATTGGTAACAAGGTAAATTTTTACCAGGCCTGGCCATTAGAAAAAGCAGTCAGGGTGCAATTCTACAGTACAGTAGTTGGAACCTCTGTCAGGTTACTATGGCCAGTTGTGGAGATTTCTTTACATTTTCAGTTGTGTCGCTGGGGCAAGAAATGGTGGTGAAGTTCTACAATGGGGACAAAGACAACTATAAATATCTGGAAGAAGTTCTTACACTTGCCCGCTATATTCCGCACCTGGAGTTGTAAAAAAATTTGTGGTACCAATTTGGCAAGGTCAGTGAAAAGAAAAACATATAGAGTTTTCTGGTTCTATAAAATGTATACAGTTGCTTGGATCTACAGGTTGAGAATTGTACTACTTCATGCTCCTGGGTTGGTTAATATGAAGTTCAAGTCTCATTGTTTTTAGCCGTAATGGTTAATATGTTATTTAAAGAGGAAGTAAAGCCTCCTTTTTTTTTAAAAAAAACTGAACCTGCAAGGCAAAGGCATAATGAGCTAGTATGCATAGAATAACTTACCTGAGAACGAAGCCCCTGAAGCGACCCTCGTCCACGTCCTCCTCCGCCGCCATCAATCCCGGAGTGACTTAAGGGTCTCGCTGCTCTGGTGCTGTCATTCACCGGAGTCACGATGACGTCACTCCCGTGCATGCGCACGGGAGCCGCCAAGAGCGGCATATCGCCATGATCTTCGGCTTGCTCAGTGCGCCTGCGCATGCGCCGTAGACAGCGGTGCCTGTCTTTTTGTAAATATCTCCTAAACCATGTAGGTTTAGGAGATATTTATTTGACCTACAGGTAAGCCTTAATCTAGGCTTACCTGTAGGCCAAAGTGGTTTGTAAGGGTTTACAACCACTTTAAGTAAGTCATGTTTTAATTAAAAAAAATAAGACTATTAAACTTCAGTTAGGGTGGTAAAGCACTGGACTCCGAAAGCACTGGACTCTGAACAAATCAGATGATTGGTAACATGTGCCAACTCCCTAATACAAGTGAAGTGAAAGGATGAGAGTGCCAAGCCTTATGCCGCGTACACACGACCGGACTTTTCGACAGCAAAGGTCCGACGGAACGAATCCGTCGGACAACTCGATCGTGTGTGGGCTCCATCGGATCTTTGCTGTCCAAAAATCTGACAGACTTTAGAAATAGAACATGTTTCAAATTTTTCCACTGGAACTCCGCCGGACCCAGTTCCTATCAAGAAATAAGTTTGTGTGTATGCTAGTCCGACGGACAAAAAACAACTCTAGGGCAGCTATTGGCTACTGGCTATGAACTTCCTTATTCTAGTCCGGTCGTATGTCATCACGTTTGAATCCGTTGGATTTTGGTGTGATTGTGTGTGGCCAAGTCCGTTCATTTGGAAAGTCCGTCGGAACTCCGCTGAAAGTCTGTCGGAAAGACCATCGGACCTAGTCCATCGAAGAGTCCAGTCGTGTGTACGCGGCATTAGAGATCAGTCTAGATATCATTTTATTTTCCACACAAGAAGAGTCAGTCAAAAAATGATGGTCAATGCATTTATTTACAGAGTTTACATAGGTTATACATAAGTCCCCTTTAATCAGAGCTTAGGTTTGGTGTGCAGGTGAAATCTGGAGCAGTGGTCTTTGGGTCTAACCATTTGACCTCCGGAAGAGTTACCTCCCTTCACGACCAGGCCATTTTTTGCGATATGCAACTGCGTTAATTTAACTGACAATTGTGCAATC
Organism: Lithobates sylvaticus; assembly: GCA_028564925.1. NCBI lineage: Eukaryota > Metazoa > Chordata > Amphibia > Anura > Ranidae > Lithobates > Lithobates sylvaticus. Next base: position 324,889,889 of record CM053029.1, on the reverse strand, counting down.
ATGCGACACTGTACCCAAATAAAATTTATGTCCCTTTTTTCCCACAAATAAAATCCCTCTTTTGGTGGTATTTGATCACTTCCGCGGTTTTTATTTTTTGCGCTATAAACAAAAAAAAGACAGACAATTAAAAAAAAAAAAAAATTTTTACGTTCTGCTATAAAACACATCCAATAAAAAAATGTAAAAAAGTCTAATTTCTTCATCAATTTAGGCCAAAATGTATTCTGCTACATAGTTTTGTTAAAAAAAAAAAAATCCCAATAAGCATATATTGATTGGTTTGTGCAAAAGTTATCGCGTCCAAAAACTATAGGATATATTTATGGAATTTTTTCTTTTTACTAGTAATGGCAGCGATCGACTTATAGTAGGACTGTGATTTTGCGGCGCACAAATCGGACGCCTAACTGACACTTTTTTTGGGGAACCAGTGACACCAATACAGTGATCAGTGCTAAAAATATGCTCCCAACCCGCCCCAAAGATGCTGCTTGCAGGACTTTTACGAACGTCCCGCAAGTGCACCGCCCTGGTGTGAAAGCACCCATTGCAGAGAATGGGGGGCAGTTTTTAGGCGCTTTACAGGCGCTATTTCTAGCGCTAAAACGCCTGAAAACTGCCTTAGTGTGAAAGGGGTCTAAATGTGTGGCCAACATGTTTTACTGTGTACTGTGTGAGCTGTTTTTACCCTGCTGTCAGAAGAGAGCCCTGTGTTTGTTTACCTACACAGGGCTCTCTTCCGTAATCTCCGGAGCCATTTGTCTGGTGCTGGTGACCAATCAGTGGCTGCCACCCGCTGATTGGTTCATGCTGCAGCCAATCGCAGCACAGCCAGGGCGCACTCCCTAGCCCGGCACGCGGATTATGTACTAGGTATGTGATCCTGCGCAGGAGAGCCTCCTTGCCGCCATATAGTACTATATGTACATATAGTACTATATGTACTGGTCGGCAAGCGGTTAAAGTAGTTGTAAAGTTAAAAGACAGGCCTCAAGTGATACATAAGTTGTACATGTTTATCTGCAGCCATTTCTTCTGTAGATTGTACTAAAAACACAGATCAAAGATTTTTTCGCAACCCTACCAGCAGGGGGGCAAAGATCTCAACTTACATACTGTACAGCTCAGTGAGAAAAGTCCTGAAAGTTGATTGAAGGGAATAGACACCCCCCTCCACATAGCCTCAGCTCTGTGTCATTCCTGTGCGCTATCAATCACAGGCTGTGTGCTGGAGCTTCCCCCCCTGTCCCCCTTTTATCTCTTGGGGGTTGGGAAAACCTATCAGCAGTGAATCATGCAGGTAGCAGAGGAGCTAGACAGCAGAGAGAAATGACACTTGGTGCTTTGGGTTGAGAAAAGTACACAGTATAGAAGGATATGCTTTATTCCTATTTCATTTTAGAGGTTTACAACCACTTTAGATAAACTGTAGGCAAAAGTGCTTTCAGTCAGGTTGTCTGGCAAACATTGCAATGAACACAGCTGCACTCCATTATCTTTCAGCATGTATAAGCTTTATTTGTACTTGAAAGTACACATCCTTACCAGGACATTGCTTCCAGGTTGTTTGGCAGCCTGACTGAGCAAGCTTTTAGATACAGCTTACTGTTATTTAAACCCAAGGATTAGCTACTGGTCCATAATTCTCCTTACATAATAAACTAAGACCTGATGAAGGGGGACTATAATAGTAGAGTATAATGTCCAAAACACATTGGTTGTCAACTTTTGATAGACTGTTTTATTATGAGAACTAAAATCATATCTGGAATGATCCATACGACTTGCAGCTCTCATACTTTCATGCCCATTTAACTGGCAAATGATGTCTGGTGTCAGTTATTTGAAACACTGATTGAATGGTTAAATTATGGTGACTGGATGTATGAACTATGGTGATATGAAACTGGAGCATGTTAAACCAAGGACTGATTCATAGCTTGACGTCAGTTTTTAAAGTGATAATGCCTAACTGCTAGTGTCACGTGGAATAATTATTTACCATCAACTAGCAGCTGCTTTCTTTTCTGAAGTTACTTGAATATAAGACTTTACAAATAAAGGCCTTGAGTTTGTTATTTCTAAGCACCATCCTACCCATGAATCCACATCAGCCTCCTATACACACATTGGAGAGTGAGGCTTCACAGCAAAGAATTTTGCTACAAGAACCTTCAAGCCGCAATGGGCAAATTTTCCTGCCACGCCATTGTTCTACTGTATATCTACTTGGGGTTGATGATATCACCCTCTAAAGGTTGAGCACTGCATAATGGGAGGAGGTACGTCAATGTTGTTTTAATGGAGAAATGAAGCAGTGAGCTTTAAAGGGACTTTACCTTGAATGGACAAAGAGAGAGAGTATCTTTAAAAAAAAAATTTGCTCCAGTTTATGCTCCTTATAGAAATAGATTTGCATATAAGTGCAAGACTTACATGCTGTATATGAATATGATAATAATATAACACTGTAGCACCTACACCCATACAATGCCCTACATTATAAAGCATGTGGCTTGTCAGTGATATAGTCACAGACAACACCATATCCTGCTTATTAATCTAAATACTGTAGCCGATGAAGCTTATACATGTGCTCTTCATAAAAGATTCTAACCTTCTTTTATATTCTTAGGACCTTGTTTTATATGTAATTTATTAGGAACTACCTGCATTGTCCATTGACTACCAATCATAATAAATAGTTCTCTTTCCTGCTGTTTTGAAATGCAGATTAATATCTGGGACTATGGGGAAATACGCATAGCCCATACTTGATATACACTATTTTGAGTAAGTAAGTAACTACTTTGTCACTACTGTGTCCTATAGTGACGTGTAGATTGGTGGGATGAACCAGTGAGTGCAGAGGAGAAACAAGAACAACGGGTCGGGGTCTTTGTATTGTACCAACATAACATTTCTTTATTTCGCCAAGGACGCTTTTTTAGCAGCACCAGTAATGGCCCACCCCCTTCATAAAGGCATACTCTGGTGAAGAACAAGAAAACAACATCTGTGTGTCACCTTTAAACTGAGGATGTGGCATGTTTGAGCCACGAAACACGTCTTTGGTGAAATAAAGAAATTTGATGTTCATTCTGTATGATGACCCTGATCCGTTTCTAGACACACATTTCTATGGGCGCCTATGCTGTTAGAACTACCAATGGGTTCTTGTTTCTTCTCAAACAACAAGCTGAATATCCCTCTGATGGCCCCTCTAAGGACCTAGGACTGGGACCACTGAGAAATTGAGAATGACCGGCCCTATACTGCTTAGAGAAAAGAATATTCTCAATTTGTGTACTAGGTAGGCTACATGTCTTACCCAACAGGATCACTGCAACCTCACCAAATGTAAGTTACAATTTTGAGTACTTCTACCCAAAACTATTGTAATTATTAGTTCTACATGTATACTACACAATAAGGGCTCCCCCGCATCTACGGTATTTTGTATTTTTTCCTGGGTACCCTGCGGTGATCCTTGGGCCTTCAGCTTACTCCCTTGGCTACATCACACTTGAGGACCACTACCATATGTCCACTACACCCTCTTAGCAGACTTCAGAGGAAGATTTATTGGAGAAGAATTTAGCAAAGCAGTATGATATGCACAGTATGTATTTTCTATTTTCTTTTGCAGGAACAATTTCTCTATGCTCAATTATGTGACATGTTTCAATAATGTAATTGCCTGAAATTCGGATTTCACAACTTCTGTAATAGTGTTTAATGTAAAATTGCCAGACCACACTGAACTGTTGTGTTCCTGTATTGAAAGAGTATTTCTCAGTGGCGGCCTGTCCATTAGGCCTGGATGCTGCCCCCTCTCTCCAGCCACCCCCCTATATGCGTATTCCTGTGTCTGGCCCTTTTCTGGTCACCGGGCATATGAATTACAGCAGCCAGGTTTTTTTTAAGAGCCTGATTAGAGCCAGAGGCTCTAATAGTCTTCAAAATAGGGTGGACTCGGGACACAGAGCATTGCGTCTGGAGCCCACCCAGGTGTGTTGCAACAGCGAATGAAAATTTGCTGTTGCAACACTGATCCTCCTCCTGGCCAATCAGGAAGTAGGTATGAAACCTGTTTCCCGATTGGCCAACGCGTCAGGCGATCCTATTGGACTCCTAGCGCCAGGAGGAGCAGAAAGGAGACCCCACGGAAGCTTCTCCAGGAGAGGATACCGGAGCAGCTTTCCCTGAGCCTGCCACACTGGTTGGTGGCAGTTGTGCTAGTGCCGCTCCACCGGCAGCCGGGGGGGGTTTGTTTGCCCCCCCAAAAAAACACCAGCCGCCATTGATTTCCCTCCCCCTCAAAAAAATTATATATTGCAGCATACTGGTCTTTAGTTATGGTGGCTACATTAATTTAATTTTTATAGGCCTTTTCAGATTTATTTTTACCTAGTAATCCTCCTCAAAAGAACAAGTTTCTGTCCCTTCATGTCTACAGTCACTGCTCCACTGTATCATGGTTGCCACCCAGGCTAAAGTATTAACCTGTCTGTCTTTGGTCAGCTCCATTAAACTCCATTAAACGGGAGATGGGGAGGTCGGTAGTTTACAAAAAAAAAAATAACATTGGTTTTCTTTCAGGTCTGTTCTCGAGATTTCTGGCACTGTATCTGAGCACCACAAACCAAAAACGTTATTTAATTCACGGTTATTATTCAAAGCAAACTCACCCATCAATCCATGTCTCCATGCTTTTTTTTTTTTTGCTGGGAAATTACTTTGAAAAACACCCCTAGCATTTCTGGCTGTGGTCATCTTCAGTAATGGCAGATGATTCATGCAGCATTTGCTTCCTGGAATCCATCTGCCATTGGCTCAGACATGCAGGCAGGAGGGTGGGCTTAGCTGAGAAAACCCCTCCTCCTTTCCTGAAGACTCCTTGGATGTATGCCATCAATTGCCTAGACCTGAAAACCAGGAAGTAACTTAAGAAATGCTAGTAGCATAATGATTGCATATAGTCAATGCTGATTTAGAGAGGGCAGTTCCAGTATAAGGATGGTCCTGACGAGCAGGCGCTATTGTTTTTGAAAATTAAGTTGCCTGAAGCCACAGTTGGGCTTCAGGATAATTCCTTTAAAATTTCTGGTTTCAGTACCAGTCTAGCTGGGTTGCACTGGGTTCTCCTTGATCATAGGTGTCGCTGTCACCGTTGAGTAGAAAGCAGTCTAGCTGCATGCATTAAGTGCCACTTACCTCTCAGAACCAGCCCAGTGGGAGTGTTCTCTCGCTGTGCATTCTGGGGGGGGGGGGGTATTTAAGGTATCGGCACCATGTGATCTAAAAATATGTTTTTCCTGTCTGCGTGGTTCGGGTGGTCCTCCTGACCCAGCCTCATGGCCCTCCTGGCCTGGGGTGCGAACCATGCGTCCTGTGTCTCGGGGCTCGCTGGTCAGAGGCAATGTAACTGCAGGGGTAGGCCCGAGTGACTTTCGCAGCCCACTGATCCAAGGAAGGTCCGGTGCCATCTCAACGGAATGGAGAGGCCCAGCAACTGAAGTACCCCAGGGGAGGACCCTTTCAGGAGAAGGCCATGCGCAAGGCTGGTTTCTCTGAAGGAGCCTGGAGGCTTAGTTGAAGGACGCAACCTGGAACATCCCTCATATGGTATCGCCGGATTGGCTGAGAGAACCTGGTAGCATATGACAGTTACCCAAAGTTCATCTAATACTTCAGTGACGTTAAAGTGTAACTACCAGTCTTTGGCAGAGACTGTACCAAGTATCCTAAAGGCTGCTAGGCATAGTGAGAGAGACCTATCCGGGGGTGCTGAATCCAGTTGTGAAACAGTTAAATCTCTGGATTCATCTGATATCTTCTCCCGGCAATCTAAGTACCTGAACTCACCCCTAAACCCTCTACCCTTATTGAGAGACTGTGTTCTATTTTTCTGAATAAAACCCTAAAAGAGGATTCAGTGTCAGTCTCAACCTTTACTCTGGGTTACTTTCCACGGGATCCCCAAGACAAGACAGAGCTACAACAGGTGAGGTAACGGTAAGCCCAAATTAAACTAGCAGCTCCTTCGGGGGTTAGTGCTACATTATGAAAAGTGATTAGATGAATTGCAACTAATTGCAAAGTCCCTCTTTGACATGAAAATTTACTTAATCCCCAAAAAAACATTTCCACTGCATTTTAGCCCTGCCACAAAAGGACCAGCTGACATCATGTCAGTGATTCTCTCATTAACACAGGTGTCAGTGTTGACAAGGTCAAGGCTGGAAATCACTCTGTAATGCTGACTGAGTTAGAATAACAGACTGGAAGCTTTAAAAGGAGGGCGGTGCTTGAAATCATTGTTCTTTCTCCGTTAACCATGGTTACCTGTAAGGAAACACGTGGCTTTGCACAACAAGGGATTCACAAGCAAAACTATTGCTGCTACTAAGTTTGCACCTAAATCAACCATTTATTGGATAATCAAGAACTTCACAAGGAGAGAGGTTCAGTTGTTGTGAAGAAGGCTTCAGGGTGCCTAAGAAAGTCCAGCAAGCACCAGAACGGTCTCCTACAGTTGATTCAGCTGTGGGATCGGGGCACCACCAGTGCAGAGCTTGCTCAGGAATGACAGCAGGCAGGAGTGAGTACGTCTGCATGCACAGTAAGGTGAAGACTTTTGGAGGATGGCCTGGTGTCAAGAAGGGCAGCAAAGAAGCCTCTTCTCTCCAGGAAAAACATCAGGGAAAGACTGATATTCTGCAATAGGTACAGGGATTGGACTGTTGAGGACTGGGGTAAAGTAATTTTCTCTAATGAATCCCCTTTGCGATTGTTTGGGGCCAGGGCGGTCTTTAATATTGATTGGACCCTGGGCAAAACTTTTCTTGGGGCACCCCCATGCAGTTTCGCTCTCCACCTTCTCTGAGACATACAATAAATAGCAGCTATACTGAAAATCATTTTACTGAATCAGATCAGGCAGCTATTGCGATTGGTTGCCAGAGGTTACAGTGTATCATTACCGCTCACTGACTGGTTGCTAGAGGTTACAGCACACATTACGGCTCACTGATTTAGTTGCTAGAGGTTACAGCACATGATTTCTGCTTGTTGATTGGTTCCTAGAGATTACTGTGGATATGACCTCAGGGGGGCATGATATACATATCAATGCCACTGGCTGCTGATATTTACATATTAATGCCACCACTATTTACATATGAATGTCAACGCTATTTACATATGAATGCCTACGCTATTTACATATGAATGCCTGTAATTTACATGTAAACACAGGGTCTGCAGGTGAGTCATCTGTACATCTGTACACAACTACAGGGCAGAGCTGGGCAGCATTAGTAGCAGCACTTCACACTGAGATATCGGGACACAGCACGGGGCTAAAACCTCAAGGGAAGAGGGAATTTAAACCAGGATAGTTGGCAAGTATAAGGCAGCTGACAGGGCCCAGGGCAGCTGCCCCTTTTGCCCTGCCTTAAAAAAGGCCCTGTTTGGGGCATCCAGAAAAAAAACAGTAAAGCACCCTTGGACCATTCATGTGTGGGGTTGCTTCTCTGCCAAGGGAGTGGGCTCCGAATGGACACCACAACCCTGAGTGACCTTGGTGGCCATCTTTAGTATGGGCAGTGTTAATAAATGCACTGATGTGGTTGACAAGCATTTTGTGAATGGCTAGCGAAGGGAAAGGAACCACACTGGTGAGGGACAGAGAGTTAGGTTCCCGCTTGAGGAGGAATATATTAGGGACCACTGCCTGCTTAATATCCTCTGATTTTCAGTGCTGTGTATTAGGACTTGCAACGCTACCTTGCCTGTCACCCACCCTTATGCAGATGCCCTCCTGGAAACATACACTATACCTGAGTGACTTTCGTGCTGCTGGACTCCTTTAAGGTATCGCCAACATCTCTAAAAGCAATACTACTAGCTTCTCAACCATATTGCCAGTGTCACTGTTTGTGGATACCATACAGTTTAGAAGCGTTACCTCAAGTGTGTGCAACATTTGCAATAGCCATTGTACTAGTGCTTGTAATTGCAGATTACTGTTATTCTGTTGACTGTTCACCTACAATCCTACAATACAAGGGTCATTGAACCCTGTTCTGGACTCTGTGGGGGAGATTTGTTAAAACTGGTGCACATAGAATCTGGTGCAGCTGTGCATAATACCCACTGATTCCTGTCCCTCAAGCTGAAGAGTCAATCTCATACCAAGAAAGTAAAATTTAGTAAGGGGATAATTATTATTTTTTTAGTATTATTATTACAGGTACTTATATAACAACATCAATTTATGCAGCGCTTTACATATGTAGCACTGACCCCCGAAGGAGCTGCTGGTTTGATTTGAGCTTACCGTTACCTTCTTGACCTCGTATGCATCTAGGGGTTTCCTGAGGTAGATGGCCCAAAGAACTGTAGAAACTGACACTGGATCCACGTTGGGATTTTTATTTGCAAAAATGGTAGACAAAACACAGTCTCTCAATAAAGGATAGAGGGTATAGGTAGGAAGTTCAGGTACTCTTGGAACTGCTTGGAACGGAATGTCTCTCACTATGAAATCCAGAGAATAGCCATTCACAACTAGATATTACCGTTATTGGATAAATCTCCTCAAAGTAGATTTAGCTGCCGATAACTGATTCAAATAGAGCAAAGTCTCTGCCACACACTTGATTGTAGAACTTGTAGGTGAAAAAAGTCTCTGCCACAGACTTAGTTGTAGAACTTGTAAGTGAAAAAGTCTCTGCCACAGACTTAGTTGTAACTGAAGGATAGATGAGCTTAGGGAACCCTCATATGGTACCAGTATCTTGCAGCCGGACCGGCGATACCGTACGAGTGTGGATTCACCTGGTGTCCTTCAACTTAGCTTCCAGGCTCTTACCGAGCAGCCAGCCTTTTGCGTGGCCCTCTTCTGAAGAGTCCTCCCCTAGTTGCGTTTTTAGTTGCTGGGCCTCTCCAAAGCCGAGACGGCACCGGACCACCTTAAAATCCTCCTTCCAGTTACTGTGCCTCGGGCTAGCCAGCCCCGAGGCTCGGAAATGGATGTATCCGCACCCCAGGCCATGAGGGACCAAACAGACAGAAAGATCTTCTGGACCGGAACCCAGAAGCACGTGATCCCAGTACCTTAAGTATCCTCTCCCAGAATTCACAGCGAGCTGACACAAACACTGGTTCCAAGAGAGATTGGCACCCAATGTGCCCAAATGGACCGTGTTCTTGTACTTGCCAGAGGTGACACCGACAACTGTGACCAAGCAGAACACAGTGCAATCCAGCCAAACTGATACTGAGACCATAATTAAGAACAATTAACCCCAAAACCCAACTGTGGTTTTAGGAACATTACATTTGTAAAACACATTTGTAAACTCATCAGGAGCCCGGCGCTACGCATATATATATTGTACATTCACATCAGTCCCTGCCCTCACGGTGCTTGCAATCTAAGGTCTCTAACTCACATTCATACATACTAGGGCCTGTTTAGTCAGGAGCCAATTAACCTACCAGCATGTCTTTGGAGAGTGGGAGGAAACCCATGCAGGCACAGGGAGAACAGGCAGGTAGAGCCGTGGTTGGGATTGGAATGGACAATGTAAATAAATCTGCTGAATTATAATAATTACAGTGGTTCTAAAGGCTGAAGGTTTTTTACCTTCCTGCATTCTATGCAGGAAGGTAAAAAAAACTTCTGTGTGCAGCAGCCCCCCCCCCCCCCCAATGCTTACCTGAGCTCCCCAAACGGCACCCACTGCTGTAAATTACAGCCAGTGTGCCAACGAGGAGGGCAGGGCCGAGCCGTGGCTCTATGTGTCTTATGGATGCTTAGAGCAGCGGCTCTGGAGCAAGCTCTGGGGGCACTGTTCGAGGGGGAAAAGCCAGGAGCGACCCAAAAAGAAGAGGATCGGAGCTGCTCTGTGTAAAACCACAGCACAGAGCAGGTAAGTGCAACATGTTTGTTATTTTAAAAAAAAAAAAAGCAAAAAACAAAGCTTTAATACCACTTTAACAACTGATTATGCCTAAGGCCCATGACAACTGGTTCTCTTCAATTATTAGATCCCACTGGCCACTAGCTTAATTTACTAACCTTCCTGGAGATACAATTAGTTCACATAGTAAAAGTCACTGTAAACTGAGTCAGTGCATCCACAGGGATTTATTAGTCCAAACAATAAATACCAGACCTAGAGAATGGTATTATTACATGCGTAACATGCGTAACATTCCGGTTCTATAAAAGGCAGGGAATCCCTTAGTAGCTGCAACCATTCCATCCATGGAATAAGCACTTCCACTGCCACATCAATTCTGTTTCTTTTCAAATGTGATCATTCACATTCTAGAATGGTGCACGCACTGATTTCTCTTCACGTCCCACTAAAAAAGTCAGTTTTGTGAAAGTTTCTTTTTCATAGCCTTATAGGGAATGTCAGGCACATGCCTGAGCACTGCACCTCACATCATTTCCATCATATTGTGTGTGTGCTTTTTATTTCTACATGGATAGTCTGCCAAGTTGTATTTTTCCCCAGCACAGCTGCTGTGGGTTAGCAAGGTGAATTCTTGAGCTGTTTATAGAAGTGCTGAGGTTACAACATAGCAGCATTGGTGCTTGTGGGGAGGAGCAGATATGAACTATATTGCGAAAGATGTTTGTTGCTCTGCCAGTATATTTCCAGGGAACCAGTGTTTTATAGCTATTTCCAGAATTATCAGAGATAGGTTTTTTTTTTTTAGCATTAATTAGATATTTATAATTATTATAAACTGAAAATCATTTAAAAAGGTTGAAGTACCAAGTCTTGCATAAATACAATACACAGATGCACACATAAGCTAGTAAACTTTTTTTTTTTTTTTATTAGTCCTAACTAGTAGCACATATGTGCCCATTGTTTGATCAACTAATTTAGGCTGGTGCCCAAAGTGCAGAAATTCATAGAAACCAGAAATCATTTCCTATCTCCAGTGAGCTTCAGTGAGCTCTGTTCTTTGGGCTACCACCTTTGCACATCTCTGTTTAAATTTTTACTAAAAAAGTGCATTAAGGTGTTTGTTAAGTTTTCTTTTTTTTTTAATAACAAATATGTTATACTTACCTGCTCTGTGCAATGGAATTACACAGAGCGGCCTCGAGCCTCCTCTTCTTGGGTACCCTGCCAGCGCTCCTGGCTCCTCCTGTTCTGCGAGTGTCCGCAAGCCACTTTCTATGCAGGTACTCGTACGGGCTCCATCCCAAGCCACGCTGAATGTGTTCATAGACACAGATCGCAATGCTTAGCTCCGCCCCCACTTCTTCATCACCAGACTTGACTGACAGCAGTGGGAGCCAATGGCTCGCACTGCCTCTCCAATGCTTGTGAGAGTGTGGAGTGAGGATAGGGCCACTACAGATGGGCATAGCGCTGGATTGAGTGAGGTCTTAGGTATGCGTGTGTGTGTGTGTGGGGGGGGCATACTGCGGCGGTATTCCCGAGTCTGGCTCGGGGCGGGATTTCAGTACCAAAAGCGGTAACACCTAGCCAGACTCGGGCTTGCATTGCAGGATACAGGGGAAGTTACTTACCTTGTCCCATGGATCCTGCGATGTCTCCCCGCTGTGTGTGCGAGCTGTCTTCTCGCTCGATTCACACAGTGCCCGAGTGCCACTGATCTCCGTTCCATGCGACGTTATGACGCACGGGTAGTGGAGATCGGCGCCAAAATCAAAAAAGTAAAAAAACACAATACAGATACAGTACTGTAATCTTACAGATTACAGTACTGTATAAAAAAAATACACATCCCCTTTGTCCCTAGTGGTCTGCCCAGTGCCCTGCGTGCCATTTTATATAATAAATAGATTTTTTTCTGCCTGGAAACTGGAGATTGTCCATAGCAACCAAAAAGTGTCCCTTTATGTCAAAAGTGGTTTTAGACCAGCTAGAAAACAGCGATAATACATTAGAATCCCAATTCATCATCAAACACTAAATTTAATGACAGCGACTATTCTGCAACTGAGCAAATTTTTGTGTTTTTGATTTGATTACATTATTGAATAATTTTTATATATATTTTTATTTTATTATAATTTATGATTTTGTGTTTCAAACTTTATCATACCCGGAATGTCTACTAGACTCTGGTTTGGACAGATTTAAGTGAGGTATTCATAAGAATTGCAGGCCTACAATATAAAAATGCCAAATTTCCATGCAAAATAATTGTACCGCTTTCAGCACAAAATTCCAGACAGAATCATACCGCCAGGGAGGTTAATGTAGGGCAGGGGTCTTCAAACTACGGCCCTCCAGTTGTTTAGGAACTACAATTCCCATCATGCTTAGTCATGTCTGTGAATGTCAGAGTTTTACAATGCCTCATGGGATTTGTAGTTCCACAACAGCTGGAGGGCCGTAGTTTGAGGATCCCTGATGTAGGGAATGCATTAAGATAAAAAAAAAAATGATTAGGCTTTATTCACACTTATTGGACTCCAAAGTTGTTTGACTTTGGAGTTCAACATTCGTGGAACTTTGATGCAACTTTGACGTAACTTTGACGTAACTTTGGATGGGTGTGACTTGGATGTGACTTCTTGTCCCTCTGCAAAGTCGGACCCAATGTTTCATGTAAGACATTCAGGTACGACTTTCAGGCAACTTTTGAGGGTTAACATTGAAGTCTATGGCCCTCAAGTTGCATAAAAGTTGGACCAAAGTAGTGCATGAACTTCTTTGAAGTCATTGCAACTTTAAATCACACATATATAAACAGTTATCATTGGAAAACATGGGATACGACTTGTCTTTGATGTCCAAAGCTGCATGACCACTTTCATCCACGTTTGATCTTGGAGATACTTGGGTGTTTTCTGGTCAGATGGTCTGTTTTCTATCATGGTTCACCAGATCTATATATATATATATATATATATATATATATATATATATATATATATATATAAGAAGGCCAGTATGGTGGCCTGAATTTATGGGAGGAGCCCGGGGGGTATTTAACCAGCCCACTGGCCGCTGGTCTTTGTCGGTTTCCTGTGCGAGATATCTGTTACGTCAGAGATCTAGGGCCGACTATTCGAGACAAACATTTGTGAGTTCCTGTTCGTGAGTTCCCGTATTCGTTAGCCCCGTCTTCGTCAGTTTGTGTTGCAAGTTCTGTGTTCGTGAGTCCGTGTCCGTGAGTCGTCGTTGTTCGTGTTAGTAGCACTCGTTACCGAGTCGCAGTTTCAGTACAAGGCATCTGGTTCGGCTGTCGCAGGTAGGGCTTTGGCTCCCGATTTTCATTTCTATGCACTGCATTTTGCCATGTCACTAAACTGTGATATCCGTACAAACTCACGAATTACTAACAAACATGTCACGAATCGTAACGCATACATTTCACCCGCACGTGTTTGTAACCAAACAACGGTTGTTACCAGGTGTCGCAAGACGACTCGTAGTCGCTCGCTTGTGACACTCCGGTCGGTGCCACATCAGGCACTCATTTCGCAAACATTTCAAATCTGTTCGAATCGCACAATCTTTTTTGAATCGTTTAAAAAACATTGGCGAGTCATTTCGGATCATTCCGAAACATTTAGAATCATTTCAATAATTTTTGTACCATTTCAATCATTTCTTTATCATTTCATATAATTTCTATACCATTTCAATAATTTCAATCATTTCATTAATTTCGATCATTTCATTCATTTCTGTCACAAGCCGCGCTCCGATTCGAATCCCGTCGCATCTCCGATGCACCGATTCGCTCCGGTGTGCCCCAGTTTTCGGCCTCATTTCAGGAAATGCTCCAGAGACAGATTCACTTGTTGGTTACAGATTCAGGCACTGATTCTAGTCTTTGTCATGGCATATCTTTTCTGTCACATATTACATTCCGATACAAATCCAGTCGCATCCAAAGATGCATCGATTCGCTCTGTTGAGCCCAGTTCGTTCATTCCGGGGAAGCGCAATCTGGCAGCGGATGCGCTTTCCCGTTTTAATTACACCTCTTTCTTTAAACAGATGTCCGGCGCCAGTCCCCTGTCGGCTACTATCCCGGTCTGGTCTCAGCTGACCCTGGACTAGCCCAGCATTTACAGGCAGCAACCCTACTCATCAATTCCTCGCTCTCCTGCAATACACTCAAGGCCTATCAGACAGCCTGGAGGGCATTCAACAAATTCTTGTCTCAGCACCCCAAAAAAATGTCTAGTATCAAACAGATACCGGCCTTCATTTCCTACTGTCATGCTCACTTGACACTGTCCCACAACACCATACGGCTGTACCTGGCGGGTGTCCAACATTTCCTGTCCCTATGGGACCCCACGAGACCCTCCTTGTTTACATTTCATGCAGTACGGGCCGTTCTCCGGGGTATCCAGAAGCTTCAGCCAGTAGTCTGCGCCAAACGCCTACCGATAACAGGAGAGGTCTATAGGGACATGTCAACCATCCTGGACACATCGCCATTCGGTCTCCTCCCTAGTGTGGTCCTACAAGCCACCATGCACCTGGCCTTCTACGGGTTCCTGCGACCCAGCGAATTCACTTGAAGTCACCCTTCAGGCCCAGTGTTACACAAACGTAACTTAATCCACCACAAGGACCACTTCATCCTACATCTAACCGTTTCAAAGACTCAGCAAGTAGGCTCAGGAACGGACATACACCTCTATAGGACCCATAACAACTGGTGTCCAGTGGCCACACTGAATCGATTATTGGTACTACTGTCCGAGCAGCCAGACTCTAGTCCTCTTCTACCCTTTCCTGTCAAACCTCTCAAGCACACCCGGATCCTTCTCAGCAACCTTCATCTAAACCCCAGCCAGTACTCCGGACTGGCCCAGGCCTTTGCCAAACTCACCCAGTGACTTATCTCAGATCAATAAAGCTATTCCCTACCTGAATGTTTTTGCCCCCTTATTTTGGTGTACCGTACGATAGACCAAGGCACAATTTCAAGTCCATTTCATGTGGTAAGTTTTGTGTTAAACCTGTATGTCATCTATATCTGTATTGGTCATAGGGCTCTAAACCATAAATAAGAAGGCCAGTATGGTGGCCTGAATTTATGGGAGGAGCCCGGGGGGTATTTAACCAGCCCACTGGCCGCTGGTCTTTGTCGGTTTCCTGTGCGAGATACCCACCCTCCCTTCCCCTTTTCAGGGCATTTCTCAAGTATTCTTACTCCTCACAAAATACTAATTTCATCTCATTTCATAGTTACTTCATTTCATTTCATCATTTCTTATCTAGGGTATGCCCCCTTATTTTGGTGTACCGTACAATAGACCAAGGAACACTTTCAGGTCCATGTCATGTGGTAAGTTTTGTGTTAAACCTGTATGTCATCTATATCCGTATCGGCCATAGGTCTCTAAACCATAAATATATATATATATATAATATATGAACTTGATACTGTAACTGCCTTCTTATAATTGTCTTGAGTCCTGTCTCAACTATTATTTTAGATTACCACCTGCATTCAACCATGAACAATTTTCATGGAAATTCTTCTAGGAAATACTTCTTTTATGTTATCCTAGTATTTATTTTACGTAGCTGGCTCTTTCACTCACAAATTTCCTGTACTTGCCATTATCTAGGGCCGTAACTATAGCCAGAAGCTACCAAGT
The DNA here is from genome assembly GCA_028564925.1 of Lithobates sylvaticus. NCBI lineage: Eukaryota > Metazoa > Chordata > Amphibia > Anura > Ranidae > Lithobates > Lithobates sylvaticus. The sequence goes on along the minus strand of CM053029.1, from coordinate 324,874,246 downwards.
GATTAGATTCAGATTGCGATTAAGAATACTTTATTAATCCCAAAGGGAAATTATTAAAGTGGAGCTACACTGCATCTGAGCACCAGAATACAAAAATGCTATTTAATTATTTTTTTAATATTCAAAGCAAACTCAACCATCCATCCAGATCTCTAAGCTTTATTTTGCTGAGAAATCACTTTGAAAAATACCCTACAGCATTTCTGGCTGTGGCCAACTTGAGTAAGGGCAGATGTTTCATATACTTCCTGGAATCCATCTGCTCTTAGCTCAGCCAGGCAGGCAGGAGGGTGTGCTTAGCTGAGAAAACCCCTCCCAACCTCCTGAAGACTCCTGGGAGGTATGACGTCATTTGCCTTGGCCAGAAACCAGGAAGTAACTGAAGAAATGTAAAAAAAAAACACATTTAAAACAATAATACACCTTCCTATCTATTTACTAATGCTAGCAGCATTAGGATTAAAATTAGTCAATGTTGATAGAGCGAGTTAAGTTCTGCTTTAAGATACAGTTACATTCAAAGAAGACAACACAAAATCACAATAACAAACAGAAACTAAACAAAATAACAACAATAAAATTACCAATGACCGCAAATTAATACTCTTAAACAGGTAGCCATAGCATTTGATACATGCATTTTGGATTAAATGAAGGTATATGTCGTTTGGAAACCTCTATACAACTGCAGAGAAAGCAATCACTATTTTGTAAAATTAGGGGCCCGTTCACATTATGACAGTTTTTTCTGCACCTGATAAATGCCAAACACCACAAGGGTACATAGAAAACACTGGTGTGATGTGTGGGGTTGTTAAAAAAATGCAGACATGTGGGCCCCACAGGTCACCATATTAAGACTATGAATTAAGTGTAAATTTGCCAAACTTGAACAAAGTAGAAAAAAACTGTGTGATATAAAAAAAATAGTGCATTACACCACCCTCAATGCCTGTTACATCAGACATGGGTCCATGCCCTAAAACAAAGAATTTAACATGTAACTAGTGCGAATGGATCCTAAAGAAATTGCTTTTAAAATGGAGGTTAGGGGGTCTATAATGGGTTTGCTATGGGGACTCACATATTTACAAATCCACAAGTATCCACATTTTGCAGAATTTGAGAGTTGTAAGAAAATTCAGGATGAATGTTACTTGGTTCAGAGCAAAAATCTCTAATTTTCTGAGAAGAGATCATAACAGGTTGCAATCCCACTCAGAAGTCCCAGAAAAGGGCTGTTGGATCTAGTTCCAGTGGATGGTATAATGCAATCGAGCCTAATATGTACAAAGATTTCTAACATATTTTATTTACATGCTGCCCTGTAGTCCTATGTTGTAAAAGTTGTTCTTATCCTCCTTAAATAGCACCACTCTTGGCTCCCTTCTGGTGGTGGGTCACATTAACTATGACTAGTCATAGGTCAAATGGTCTGTGCTAAAGGAGAGAATGTATTAGTAAATGACATGAAAATATAAAGAAAGTAGTAAAAGTATAGTACATCCTATTGCATAGAACAAAGTGAAGTCTTGTCCCTACGGCACACATTTGCAGAAATAGGCATCTCACCAGGACAGGGTCAAATACTGGAAGGGACTTAGGAAGAGGCTTGTCTTCATTTCCATAGATCACAGGAATATTTATGTGATGGCTCCCTGCAGGCATGGAATGCTGTAATAAAGACAACAGATCTAGACAGACTGATTGACAGATTCAAGAGATCAACACTGCTTGTCTCTGACAGAAAATTACTATGTGCTACCAGGTGGAATTCATGACATCATGCCCGCATGTTGTGCCTGCTCTATAAAGATTTGTGCTACTGTAAGTATATCATATGACACTATAGAATAGGGGTAAGCCACTGATTTTACCTAGGATACTTGCAGGGATGTTTCTACAGTTACAGATTACAGTCTGTCATGTAGTACAATGCATAATTCACAAACTGGTTGGTGTAACATATCTTCCATATGCAGGACCCAGTCCTAGTTGCAAGATGAGGTAAGTTCAAGGCATGATTACTTCATCACTCTGCATCTGCAAAACTATCTTTTTGACACAAAGAGGCTTTTTAAAGCTGGTTATAGATGGTTAGTTTTTCTTTCTTTCATCCTGCAGATCCCACTATCCACACAACAGGGATTCTGCACATTCAGAACACAATGATAAACGGCTGCAGCTACCAATTGGCAAGAGTTTTCCAACTTGTTCACTCGGCAGAAGTTGACCTAATGCTGAACATGCTGAATTTTGGCTCCATCTATAATCATCTTAAGACTCACATTTGGATGGGTCATTAGAAGCTCCCCAAAGCTCAGAATTGACACCTCCAAATTCCTATTGGAGCACAGTGGGTGGATGATAATTTAAAACATAACTGAACCCAAAAACAAAAATCTAATCAGTTGCAGGTTACCAGTCCTTAGATGTGGTAGCTGCATTAGCTTTCCTATGGGCTTTTTTCCATTTATTTTTATCTGGTGTTCCGGTAAACAAAAACTTGTTCTGTATCAAATGCTACATTATGCATTGGCATACCTACGTAGACCAAGTCTATTTGGACAGTGTGTTCACCTTACAATTTGGTACCATTCACAGGCAGCCTTAAAATCATGTAGATGCTGACTTTTAATAAAAGGGCACTCACCTGTCCAGGGATTGAGTGCTGTCCTCACCTGGGCTGGATCTTCACTAGCCTTCGGGTTCCTGAAGCTGGCATCTCAACTGTGGGCAGCCAGCTGTGCTGCTCACAGATTCACAGCCACTGCCCACTGTGCTGTGCTTTGTGAGTGGCCCCACAATCTTCTGGGACCTATGACGTGTCCCAGAAGACTGCAGAGAGGGAGGGGGACTGGAGAGCTTCTGCTCGGATCGCCTAGGCTATCCTAGCAGAAGTGGGAGCAGGTACCTGTTAATAACATGCCAAATGTGGCAGAGGAGGGGGAAAGAAGGACTTAAAGTGGAAGTTCTCTTTTTGGGTGAAGTTCCGCCTTAACTCTTCAATAAGGCACAGTAGATCCATCCAACACAATTGTACTTCAGTTAATTGCAGTAAAGACAGTGGCGGAATTACCAGGGTCGCACCAGTCACATTTGTGACTGGGCCCTCGGGTTCCGCCACTGTAGGGGGGCCCGCCGCTGCCCGGAAAATAGTACAGCACGGTGAGTCCGCTCCACCCATCCTTTCCGGCCGCTCCGCCCATCCTCCCCGAGCGCATTGTGCACACTGCACAGGCTCCGCCCATCCTCTCCACCCATCCTCTCATCCCGCACTCAGGGGCACAGTCCCCGCCCGCTTCGCCCATCCTCTCCGCGGCTCCGCCCGCTCCGCCCAACCTCTCCGCCCATACTCTCCACCTGCATTCACAGGCACATTCCCCGCCCATCTTCTCCAGCTCCGCCTGCAATCACAGGCCCCGCCCATCCCCTCTGTTCACCCAAGCAAGACCCAGAAAGGAGGGGGATTCAGAACCAAGTGATCTGCAAGTAAGTGGCACCCATCCCTTAATATCAACACCGCCACTGATCCAGACACCACCACTACTGCACTGAACCCCCCACACCACCACTGCACTGATACCCCCCACACCACCACTACTGCACTGATACCCCCACACCACCACTACTGCACTGATACCCCCCACACCACCACTACTGCACTGACACCCCCCCCCACACCACCACCACTACTGCACTGATCCCCACACCACCACTACTGCACTGATTCCCTCCCCCCCCCACACCACCACTACAGCACTGATACCCCCCCCCCCCACACACACACACACCACCACCACCACCACTACTGCACTGATCCCCACACCACCACTACTGCACTGATACCCCCCCACACCACCACCACTACTGCACTGATCCCCACACCACCACTACTGCACTGATACCCCCACACACCACCACCACTACTGCACTGATCCCCACACCACCACTACTGCACTGTTTACCCCCCCCCCACACCACCACTACTACTGCACTGATCCGCCCCCACACCACAAGCCACTGATCCCCACACCACCACTACTGCACTACTTCCCCCCCACACCACAGCTGCCACTGATACCCCCCACACACCACTGCCACTGATCCCCACACCACCACTACTGCACTCATTGCCCCCACACTGATCCCCACACCACCACTACTGCACTCATTGCCCCCACAGCTGCCGCTGATACCCCCCCACACCACCACTACTGCACTGGTCCCCACACCACCACTTCTGCACTCATCCCCCCCCCCCACACACACACACCACTGCTGCCACTTATACCCCCCACACCCACCACTACTGCCACTGATACCCTCCCACACCACCACTGATACCCTCCCACACCACCACTACTGCCACTGATCCCCCACATCACCACCACTACTGTCACTGATTCCCCCCTCCCCCACACCAATACCACAACCACTGCTGCCACTGATCCACCCCATCATGACCACTACTGCCACTGATCCCATCCTTGCCACTGATACCATTCTCCTCCCCACCACTCATCCCATCCCACCCAACGACCACCCTCACTACGGATCCCATCCTCCCACCACCGCTGCCACTCATTTCATCCAATGCCCTCCACCTCTGCCACTCATCCCATCCAATCCCCCCTTCCACTACCACTCATCCTATCCAATCCCCCCTTCCACTACCACTCATCTCATCCCACCCTCCTCCAACCATCACCCTTGCCACTGATCCCATCCCCCCTACCACCTTTGCCACTCATCCCATTCAATCCCCCCTACCACTAATCCCACCCCCCAACCACAACCCTTGCAGCTGATCCCATCCCCACTCACTGCTGCCAATGATCCCATCCCTCTTCCACCATCGCTGCCACGTTTCCCATCCCCACCCAACCACCACTGCTGCCACTGATCCCATTCCCCCCACCGCTGCCACTCATCCCATCTCTCCCTCACCGCTGCCACTCATCCCACCACCGATGCCACTGATCCTATCCCTCCCCAACCACCACTGATCCCACCCCCCACCAACACCGCTGCCATTCATTCCAGGGGCGTAACTACAGGGGTCACAATTGCAATAGCACACATGTTGCCCCTGAACACCTGGATGGGGGGGGGGGGCATTTAGAGGAACAAATCCCCTCCATTTTATTTCTGCAGCCACTAAAAGTCTGCTTTTCCTGATCTCCCTCTGATAGGCATTCAGTGGCTGCAGGAGGAACATGGCGGGGATTTGTTCCCCCTGCTATCCAGGTCCTGCTGCCCCTGGCCGGGGGTCAGGGGGGCCCTCCATGGTTCTTGCACCGGGGCCCTGAAGGTTCTAGTCTCTGAAAATAACTAACATTGATTGAGGGAACATGGAAGAAGAGGGTCTACTCTAGAAGAAGGTCTAGCTAGAACTAAACTAACTAGCACAAAACAGAAAGGGAAGACAGAAGAAGATGCCATAATCACAGTAGTAAACAAGTTGTAGGGGCCTAAAACCACCACTAGATGTCAGTATACTACAAAACAATAACAACCTAATGCAGTTCAATACAACACAGAGAAATTACATGAAAGAGGGGCCAGACCCCCCTTCAACTTAGGTGTTTATATTATAACCTCAACAGTTCATGTGATCATGCAAGATGATGTCTGCATAGATCTTAGAATTGTTAATGATTGTATCTTGTACTCAGGTCCCGTAGTCATTTATGCACAATGTTTATAACTTCTGGAAAGCATTTGAGTGCACTTTCATTTCCATGTATTGTTATACATGTTTGTAGTTTGTTTAAAAAAATTCAATAAAAACTATTAAAAAAAATTGACAGAAAAGTGGAGCTGAACAACACTTCCTGTCCTGGGGTGAGAACATAAACTCACTGTACTGTATCTCTAGAGAAGTAGAATTGTCCTGATTTAGACTATGAACACCTTCCCCTCTCCTCATCTTATTTACATAAGGAGAAGCGATCTATAGTTCGAAGAAGGTATCTGGGAACGCTGATAACCTTTTTTGAGATTTGTTAAAGGAAGTGACAAAGACATATTATTTCTGGCAGGATTAACACGTATTTCCTGTACTTGCAGGAAATGTTTTAGTCTGAAAAAAGAAAACTAATAACACCACCACATTGAAGGAAGCTACAGTATTACATTTTTGTTCTTGGGTTTAGATACACTTTAACCTCCTTAGCGGTATTCCCGAGTGGGGCTCGGGGTGAATTTGAAGTACCAAAAGCGGTAACCTCGAGCCACACTCGGGATTGCATCTCAGGATCCAGGCAAAGTTACTGACCTTGTCCCCAGGATCCTGCGATGTCTCCCCGCTGTGTATGCGAGCCGTGTCTCTGCTCGATTCACACAGTGCCGGGCTCCATTCCCTGTGAGTGTTGTGACACACGGGGATGAAGCATGGCGCCAAATTCAAAAAGTTAAAAACACACAATATATATACAGTACACTGTAATCTTACAGAGTACATAACTGTATCAAATAATTTCACATCCTTTTGTCCCTAGTGGTTTGTCCAGTGCCCTGCATGCAGTTTTATATTATAAATACTATTCTTTCTGCCTGGAAACTGGAGATTGTCAATAGCAACCAAAAAGTGTCCCTTTAGGCCCCTTTCACACTGGGGCGGGAGCCGCGGTGACGCTAAAGCAGCGCTATATTTAGCGCTGCTTTACCGTCGTTTTGCCCGCGGGTTTCGGCCGCTCGCGGTGTGGTTTTACCCCCCGCGAGCGGCCGAAAAAGGGTTAACATCCCCCGCAGAGCGCCGCCGTAGCGGTGTCCCATTCAAATCAATGGGAAGGAGCGGTATAGGAACGGTGAACACACCGCTCCTATACCGCTCCAAAGATGCTGCTAGCAGGACTTTTTTCAGGCGGTATACAGGCGTTATTTTTAGCGCTGTACCGCTGAAAACCGCCCCAGTGTGAAAGGGGCCTTATATCAAAAGCAGTTTTAGACCAGCTAGGAAACAGCGATAATAAATTAGAATCGCTTTCAGAATTGAGCAATAGTGATTAGTGGGGAAATCCGTCATCAAACACTGAAAGTAATGACAGCGACAATTCTGCAACTGAGCAAATTTCAGTGTTTTTGATTTGATTACATTATTGAATAATTTTTATTATTATATTATTATTTGTTTATTATTATTATTATTACAGGATTTATATAGCGACAACAGTTTTCGCATCACTTTACAACAAGAGGGCAGACAGTACACTTACAATACAAATCAATACAGGAGGGATCAGAGGGCCCTGCTCGTTAGAGCTTACAATCTAGGAGGGAGGGTCAAATGGAAACAAAATGGTAATAACTGTGGTGGGTGAGCTGATGGACAAAATGAAAAAAACAGTTGTTAGGTGTGGGTAGTTATAATTATTTATAGTTATTTATTATATTATAATTTATGATTTTGTGTTTCAAACTTTATCATACCCGGGATGTCTACTTGTTTGGACAGATTTAAGTGTGTTATTCCTAAGAATTACAGGCCTACAATATAAAACGCCAAATTTCCATGCAAAACATTGAACCGATTTGAGCATCAAAAATCAGACAAATTGTGACAGCGCAGCAAAAAAAAAAACAGCAGAGGCGGCCGCCGCTCTTAGCATTGTAACAGCCTGTGTGTGCGGCGCGCGTGCCTGTATCTCCTCTTCTGATCCGCGCCGCACACACTGATATTTATGCCTGTCTGCCTGTGTGAGGGGAGGGAGGAGCATGATTTTTACATGCATTCGGCCCGTGCGGCGCCACGCACGGCAGCGCAGCACCGCTGATTTCTTCCTCCATTCGGCCCGCCCACTATTTTGCACGAGGAGAATAGGAGAAGTGGACGGCCGCTCATACATCAGAAGAATTAAGGTGCGCTCTCTCTCTCTCTCTCTCTCTCTCTCTCTCTCTCTCTCTCTCTCTCTCTCTCTCTCCCCCTCCCTCTCTCTCTCCCCCTCCCCCCTCTCTCTCTCCCCCTCCCCCCTCTCTCTCTCCCTCTAATAAAATAGTACTGAAAATAAATAAAACATCAATTGGATCACTGTGCCCATCAAACACAGCCACTGTGCCCTGTGCCCTCAAACGCAGCCACTGTGCCCTCAAACGCAGCCACTGTGCCCTCAAACGCAGCCACTGTGCCCTCAAACGCAGCCACTGTGCCCTCAAACGCAGCTACTGTGCCCTACGAACGCAGCCACTGTGCCCTCAAACGCATTGACACCGTGCCCTCAAACGCAGCCACTGTGCCCTCAAACGCATGCCACTGTGCCCAAACGCAGCCATTGTGCCCATCAAACGCAGCCATTGTGCCCATCAAACGCAGCCATTGTGCCCATCAAACGCAGCCATTGTGCCCATCAAACGCAGCCACCGTGCCCTCAAACGCAGCCACTGTGCCCTCAAACGCATGCCACTGTGCCCTCAAACGCATGCCACTGTGCCCTCAAACGCAGCCACTGTGCCCTCAAACGCATTGACACCGTGCCCTCAAACGCAGCCACTGTGCCCTCAAACGCAGCCACTGTGCCCTCAAACGCATGCCACTGTGCCCATAAATTGCCACCACTGTGCCCAAACGCAGCCATTGTGCCCAACAAACGCAGCCATTGTGCCCATCAAACGCAGCCATTGTGCCCATCAAACGCAGCCACTGTGCCATCAAACGCAGCCACTGTACCCATAAATTGCCGCCACTGTGCCATCGAACGTAGCCACTGTGCCCATAAATTGCCACCACTGTGCCCATCAAACGCAGCCACTGTGCCCTCAAACGCATGCCACTGTGCCCATAAATTGCCACCACTGTGCCCATTAAACGCTGCCACTGTGCCATCAAACGCAGCCACTGTGCCCATCAAACGCAGCCACTGTGCCCATCAAACGCAGCCATTGTGCCCATCAAACGCAGCCACTGTGCCATCAAATGTAGCCACTGTACCCATAAATTGCCACCACTGTGCCCATCAAACGCAGCCACTGTGCCATCAAACGTAGCCACTGTGCCCAGCCACTGTGCCCATCAAAAATCAGACATAATCATACCGCCAGGGAGGTTAAGCCTCATCCAGTCTTGATGGTACAAAAGGCTGCCCTTCCAGAATCACCTGTATTCACAAAGATGGATAAGAGAGATAAGAGAAAACACAGATTGTTTAAATTTTTTATCATTTATCTCCATTTTGTATGCATAACAGCAGTGTTCCTTTTATAATGTAGACTGTAAAGATCCATGTATTTACTTTTGTATTATGCTTAGTGAGCTTTGTTTGTTTACAGTCTGTTTATCATTATAACCACATTGTGTAGTTTTGTTGGTGTGTGTAGCACATGATATTACGCCCCCTCATCTTGGCTTGAAAATGCACCTACTGTAAACATGTCAAACTCTTTCTCTGCATGCCAAATGTTTCAAATGCAGTAGTCGTAATTGTGTGCTTGCTTGTCACTGTGTGAATTTGCTTGTCGCTATGAGTCACTTTGGGATAACATGCAGGCTTCGGAAAACTGCTACGCAGGTTCTTTTTTTTTTTCATTAGTCGGCAGGGCTTGTCTGTGTTGTGATCTGGATGAGTCTGGCTCATAGTGGATGTAGCAGGTTCCCCTTGTCAAAAGAAGAGCAGTTTATCAGACAGCCCTTGTCTCATGGTCCCCCAGCTGCTGTGATTTTGGGGAGACCGCTCTAAGAACTCAGCCTTTTCACAGAAAATATTTAAACATCCACGCAATCGTTTTTCCTGACTTTTTCGGTTTTATTTTAGGAATGTTGTGTGTCATTGACCTAATGTGGTGTAATGTGTGGTAAACAAATGTTACACTTGAATTACTTTTTCTTTACTTTTTTCCTTCCTTTCCTTTGCTTTTCCTCTCTCTTCTCTTCTCTCTTTTTTCTACTTTTCTTTTTCCTCTCTTTTGTCCTTGTCTTTCCCCCTATTTTTTGCCTTTGTTTACTTTTTTATTTACCAGTTTTCTTTTTCCCTTTCGCTATTTACTTTCTTTTTTTTTGTTTTATCTTCTTTCGTATTAAAATAAAGAATTTAGGGCTGTTACTGATTAAAATTTTCGTGTTTGATTAATCGATTTTTTTTAATCGATTGATCGACTAATTTTGATTAATTATAACGCACATACAGATCCAACTACTTTTAGCTGATCTCCTTGCATTGCAACTCTGCATTAGTCAGTGGTAAATGTGGTATACACTATATACAATCACCCGACACTAGTTAGTTTCCACAATCCATGACTTAACTTCACAGTTCACACAAATACGTTTTAAATTCAAACTGTAGCACTGACGTAAGTCATTTTTTTTCCTAAGTAGCGTGACAATCCCTCCACCTCCTAATCACTCTCACCTTATGGCATGGACCCCTGTGCAAACAGGTGGTCATGCAAGCGGGTATCAAAAGGGTTAACACGGACCATAAACTTCTCTCACATCTCCTTAGATCTCAGCAAGGACACCAGGTCATGGGTAGAAAGAAAAGATCTATGTGCTCACCGCTTAAGTATAAAGTTTCATTTTTGTGTTCAAATACAAACTACTCACAGAAAGATGATAAAAACAGCATGTAAAGCCGGCAATCGCGTTAGTTCCATAGGGGGCAGCAGCGGGTGACATCATACGTAGCTCCTCCCCCGTACGCGTTATGTTCAATCAGGAATTCAACGTCACCGGACTCCTCCCCCCTTCCCTTCATTAGCAGACGGAGGCACTTGGGGAACGGGGGAGAAGTCCGGTGACATCAATGTCCGTGACGTCACTGGATCTCCGATAGAACTCCCTGAAGGCCTGGAAGCCAGCGGAGAGGCGAGTACCGAAGAATTTTGATCGATCAAAAAAATTAAAGATTAATCAAGGAATTAATCTTTCATTTTCACAGCCCTAAAAGAATTATAACTTTTCTCTGATTTCAGCATGTAATATATAATGCTACGATTGGTGGCAAAATGTACAACTATCACACAGAGCAGTGGTCTCCACACTGCAGCCCTCTGCATACCTTTATCAGGCCCTTGGGGCACTATTCCACCCACTGACACCAATGATGGGGCACTAATCCTCCCACTGGCAACAACAATGTGGCACTACTCCTCTTACTGACACCAATGATGGGACACTATTTCTCCCACTGACACCAAGGATGGGCACTATTCCTTCCACTGACACCAACAATGTGGCACTATTCCTCTGATTGACACCAATGGTGGGGCACTATTCCTCCCACTGACACTAATGATGGGGCATTATTCCTCCCACTGGCACCAACAATGTGCCACTATTCCTCCCACTGACATCAATGATGGGGCACTATTCCTTCCACCGATACCAATGATGGGGCACTATTCCTCCCACTGATACCAAATATGGGGCACTATTCCTCCCACTGGCACCAACAATGTGGCACTATTCCTCCCACTGACACCAATGATGGGGCACTATTCCCCCCACCAATACCAAAGCTGGGGCACTATCCCTTCCACTAATACCAATGATGGGACATTATCCTTTCCACTGACACCAATGATGGGGCACTATTCCTTCCACTGACACCAATGATGGGACACTATTCATCCCACTGATACCAATGATGGGCCACTATTGCTTTCATTGACACCAATGATAGGACACTATTCCTTCCAATGAGGGGGCACTATTCCTCCCACTGACACCAATGATGGGGCACTATTCCTCCCACTGACACCAATGATTGGGCACTATTCCTTTTACTGACACCAATGATGGGGCACTATTCCTTCCACTGACATCAAAGATGGGGCACTTATATTTCCCCTACCAAAGATGGGACATTGTATACTCCCACTGACGTCGGGGCATTTTCTACTCTCGCTGGCCACAGTCTGACCCCCCTAAAATCTGAAGTACAATAAACTGGGCATTTGTTTGGAAAGTTTGGAGACCCCTAACATAGGGTATGGCTATATTTTATATGCCTGTAGACAGACAGATCTCCCATTAACACAGATGAGTGGTGAAATATCTGTTTACCATCATTTGGAACTATCACTCTCACAATTACCTAACTGTAGCTTTTCTTGTAAACCAGGGTGATGCTACAGTATGGATGATATACCACAAGATTTATTACTATTTCGATTAGGAAAATCAACAGAGATGTTAAGAAATAACATTAGCATTGCTCACTGTCTCTTACAAGCTAACCCTCACCCTACCCAGCTGCTACAAATGATGTTCATATTGGTTACATTACTTGCAAACATCAGGCACCAAGAAAGAACCAACTATATTATATGTGGCTAATAAAGGCTTAGCACACTGAGGCCCCTTTCACACGAGGCGAACTCCGCTTCCACGGAGTCCGCCTCTGTCCGCCGGCTCAGCGGGAGATCTCTCCGTTGATCTCCGCTGAGCCGGCGGATGACAAGTCCCTCTCTGCTCACTGAGCGGGGAGGGGCTTGCGAACGCCGCTGGTCTCTATGGAGAGATCGGATGAAAACGGACAGTGTGTCCGTTTTCATCAGATCTCACCCGATCCGATCCGCCAGCGACGGATCTGGACGTGGGGCCATACGTCTGCTTTTGGCGGATCGGACCGGGTCGGATGTCAGCGGAGATGTCTCCGCTGACATCCGACGCTCCATAGACTAACATGGAGCGCCCGTTCAGATCCGCCGTCAAAACTGACAGGCGGATCTGAACGGTCCGTCCATGTGAAAGGGGCCTGAGGGTCCTTTGGGAAGTAGTACAAATTGAACTTTATGAACTTGTAGACTGGAATCACTCTCAAACCTGACAGGAAAAGGCTGGTGTGGGCCCTTTCCATACATTGTATTATAATACCATGATCATTTTGGTGTCCATTTAAGCACAATATATACAAAAGTTAATCTTCCTGAAATGGTAGACTGAAATTACTACCAACTCTGACAGTGAAAGGCTGGTGTGGGCCCTTCCAATGCCTTGTTTCATAATATCATGATCATTTTGGTATCCATTTAAGCACCCAGATGCCAAATCTTACCCTGGGCTCCCTGTGGCCTGGCCTTTCCCACTCTCCTCAGCCTACTCTTGAACAATGGGGTCGCCCATTGGGACAGGATAGACTACAGGGCACCCAAGAAGAGATCATCACTGCTAGTGTAATGGAGCACTGGAAACTCTGGGGTAATTCTGCACTCTTAAAAGAAGCAAAATGTGCGTGCCAGTACTGGTACATGCCTGTACTAGCCTCCTATTGCTAGGTTTTTATAGTAATTTCAGACCACGGGTACACATTTTCCAGACTCTCTAACTATAAAACTATATAACCCCTCCAAAAAAAAAAAAATGCTCATTTGTAAAACCTGCCCCACAAGCACTTCAATGGTGTCACACAAGAAAACCATCAAAAACTACTTTTTCTGCTTTGCGCATTTTGCCATTTGAACGTAAGTTGTCTTTATTACAGCCTATGTCCCTGAGCTACTACGCAAAAGGCACATCCTGCATCCAGGGCAAAGCAATAAATATGTACCGGTACTTGATTTCACGAGCTGTTAACTCCTAGGTTGTGTCTACAGCACATGTCACGTATCAGCTACATAAACCACACTGGACAAACTTTGCGCAGCAGGCTTCATACATCATGAATAACGATGCAAATTTGTGCAACGCAATTTATGAATTCAGTAAAAAAGTAACACTGGAGAAATATCACTGTAAATGCTCTGCTGCAAGAGTTTACCAGGATTGGCCTTTATTTAGCATATTAACTATGGAACAGGCTGTTTATAAGGGAAGTTTTCTCTGTATATAAATAGAAATGATTTTCCCTGAAATGGACAGTACAAGATACAATCAAGGTTTTGCTGACCTTGGAGGAAGTGGCCAATTTAGATAGATTACACTGAGCATTACAAAACATTAATATTTTTGGCAAAAGGTTAAGGAAACCTGTACTGAAAGAATATGGAGACAAAGAAAAATTGTACTGTGTACAAAGATTGCTTTTGTAACCTACGGTTAGCACCCATTATATATATATATATATATATATATATATATATATATATAATAAAAGGTGCCTAATAGTTTTAACAGCGAATGCTTTATCCACTTCTACCGTGAATTGCAACTATGTATAAAATACCTGAAATAAATTGTACTGCTGTAGTTTGATGCAGTACATCTCATAATATTTTGGAGATTATACTGTATGTAATCAGCATGACAAGTTTTAATGCCTTGTACACCTGATGAGAAAATTGGAGGAAAAATACCGCCTTCGGAGCGATCGTCCAATAATCTGATCATTCGTGCACAGCTTTCGAGAGTGGATCGTGACAGTTCATGCGAAAATATCCAAAGGCACGAGCGCGAAAAATGTTCTCGTATGATAACAGAACAAACGATTTTCCTGTAATTAGTATTGTATTTGTATGAAAAAAATTGCTTGACCAAGACCACACATGCTTGGAAATGAAAGAATACATTACAACACAACACAATACATTGCTTCCGAAGTTTCCTACGAGAATTTACTAACTTTAGTAACCTATTGGTTTTCGATATGAGACTGGCATGCAAAAAAATGTAAAATAAAAGACGATCTTTTGTCCGATATTCTTATCATGTGTAAGAGGCTTGATAGTAATGATTAGAGAATGTGTAGATGTGACAGGGCCCATAAAGCTACGGAGCTCAAACATATCACATGGTTATGAGGCTTGCTTAGCCTTCCTTGTAAACAGCTGGGCTTATTTGATAAGGTAGTGCAAAGTGCAGTGACTATATGGAAAGTGCAGGAAACCACAGCATCTAATCAGAATACTGTTTACTGTCTTTATAAAAAAAAAAAATTGAATTCTGATTGCTTACTTTTGGTTGGCGGTAATTGGCGTGCTGTGTACAAAGTGTTGGTACTTTGCACTACTGTTTACATTAGTCCAAACACATAATTTACAGATAAAAAGGGGTTGATTTACTAAAACTGGAGTGCAAAATCTGGTGCAGCTGTGCATAGAAACCAATCAACTTCTAGTTTTTTTTTTTTTTTTTGTCAAAGCTTATTTGAACAAGCTGAAGTTAGAAGCTGATTGGCTACCACGCACAACCGCACCAGATTCTGCATTCTCCAGTTTTAGTAAATCAACCCCATAGTGTTTATGACTGAATAACTTTCTAGTTTGTGAACTTGATGAAAGATACCAATAGACAATTTCCCTTTATTTATTAATTGAAAGCAGTTTGCCATGTTAGTTATTATCTGGTCACCATTCTTAGTTCTGTGTCTCATGCAACTAGAAATTAAAAATTGGAACTAAAAGCTTCAGCATATCTGGACAACAAGCATGCTGGGGGCTGTAGCTCTGCAAACGCAGCAGAGCAGCTAGTAAACAAAACCTCAATATTTTTGTGTATATTATATTTAAACGCATTTGGTAACTGCGGTATTTGTAAATGATGTGGATGCCCTTTGCATCAGCATAGCATGTATTTTCTAAGTCCAAGTCTTTATTAGGAGGCTGCAGATCTGCTATAGTTAAGAGTGTATGATATGTCTAATCAATGATACTGAGCACTGTGTGCAATCTACAAAGAGAAGTTAAAGAGGAAGTAAAGCCTCTTAAAAAAAAAAAAAGACACCCTGCAAGGCAAAGGCATAATGAGCTAGTATGCATAGCATACTAGCTCATTATGAAAGACTTACCTGAAAACAAAGCCCCGAAGCGGTCCTTACCCACGATCTTCTGCGCCGCCATCCAGGGCCAGAGTCACTTCCAGGTCTCGCCGCTCCAGCGATATCATTCGCTGGAGCTGCGATGACGTCACTCCTGCGCATGCGCACGAGATCGGCATATCACCGTGATCTCGGCATCCTCAGTGCGCCTGCGCGCTGCTGTCTACGGCGCATGCGCCGTAGACAGCGATGCCCTTTCATTTCTAAATATCTCCTAAACCATGTAGGTTTAGGAGATATTATTGGACCTACAGGTAAGCCTTAATCTAGGCTTACCTGTAGGCCAAAGTCATATGGAAGGGTTTACTTCCACTTTAAGTGATACTAATAGAAAATAACTCCTATGGTCAGCAGTTTACATACTCCTGTCCCTACTATTCTTGCTACGAGGGTATGCTCACGTGTGTTGGTTTCAACCACACAGATGAAGTGTCCATGATTGTGAGCACAGGTAGCCAGTTTGGAGAGAATTGTTGGACTTTTCAGATGGTAGATGTGCATGGAGCGCAGACCTGAAAAGACAAGAAGAGAAAGAAAAAGACAGATTCTAGATTAAGTAATAACAAGTATACCTAAAACATTTAGCTCTCAATTTGCCAGGATATACATATAATCTACAAAAACTCAACTCTGCTATACATGCGACCAAACGACCAAAATCTCCTCCTCGTTCCCAAGTCCCGGTACAAATCAAGGGGAGAACGAAGATTTGCAGTCCAAGGACCACGGCTATGGAACGCTCTACCTACGAACATCCGCTTAGAAAAAGACCATCGGACCTTCAGGAAAAAACTTAAGACCCACCTCTTCTAAGAAGGAATCAACCCAGTTCGGATCAAGCGCCTCGAGGCGATTCAGTTCGCAGTTGCAGCGCTATACAAATCTTTCATTCATTCATTCATTCATGCATTTTTTCTCATAAACTTGATTCACAACTCCCTTCTACATGACGCAGACTGCGATAGTGTTATACGATCAACTAATGGTTTAGAAATTATTTGGAATAAGCAATGTTTTTGTAATAATGTTTTCATTCATACATGTTCGGTTTGAATCCCAGCCATGGCACTACCTGCCTGGAGTTTGCATGGTTCTCCCTGTGCCTGCATGGCAGGGTTGCCAACCTCCCACCACATTTTTTACTGACAAAACATGGAAAATTTACTGGCGGAGCACTTTTTTTACTGGCAACCTAAGAAAATAACAGAACTCCTATTGAAAATTAACACAGTGAATATTTGAACAGTATAAACATGATATAGAAACACTGACAATACCTATAACAAAGTAATTTGCTTGATGTACACTTAAAAAGTCAACACAGCATGAAATTATAAGCCCCTGATATTTACTGGCAGTTGTAAAAAAATCAGATTTTTACGAACTGTTAGTAAATTTACTGGCGGTTGGCAACCCTGCTGCATGGGTTTCCTCTAGGCACTCCGGTTTCCTCCTACTCTCCAAAGACATGCTGGTAGGGTAATTGGCTCCTGTCTAACTTAGTGTATGTGTGAATGTGAGTTAGGGACCTTAGATTGTAAGCCCCTTGAGGGGAGGGGCTGATGTGAATGTACAATATGTATGTAAAGCACTGCTATATATATATACATGTAATACATTTTAAAAAATTATGTTATTGTTGAAGGTACTGCATGTCCTCTGTTTGTGAAGTGATGCAGATAGGCTCTTGCACACAACTGTTTCTGATGTGCCAAGATGTATGATTCTTGCTGGTGGCACAGAGGTATAAAAGATGTATGCTCATGTGTGCCTTCTGTCTCATCAAGAATAGACTCTCATACACACAGGATGTATACCTGATAATGTAAGTTAGAGTATTCTTCCATATGA
Organism: Lithobates sylvaticus; assembly: GCA_028564925.1. Lineage (NCBI taxonomy): Eukaryota > Metazoa > Chordata > Amphibia > Anura > Ranidae > Lithobates > Lithobates sylvaticus. Next base: position 324,856,703 of record CM053029.1, on the reverse strand, counting down.
TCACGTATACTTTGCTGAAATATGCATCCCATACATGGTATTTTTTGGAAGGTCTCACTGTGACTAAGACCCCATATACACTATTAGATTTTCTGCAGATTTTTGTCTTCAGATTTACCAAAACCATATAATATGAGGTCAAACCTTAGGAGTTTTAATTTGTATGCAATTAGGCAGGCCCTTGCACTACATGGTTTTGGTAAATCTGAAGACAAAAATCTGCAGAAAATCTAATAGTGTGTATGGGGCCTTAGTTTAGGTAGCATTATGTCCTGTATTTTATACACCTCCAACTTTACAGGCTATTTAAATACATTTTTTTGGAGTGTTAATGGATCTTCTTTGCAATAGACCTCATTTAAAGACAGGCTGCTAGGTTGTCTAAATTGGCCCTTGTATGTATGAATGTGAGTTAGGGTCCTTAGATTGTAAGCTCCTTGAGGACAGGAACTGATGAGAATGTATGTATGATACATATGCAAAGCGCTGCGTAAATTGACAGCGCTATATAAGTACATTTATAGAAATCTGGTACTGGCCCAAAGGAAAGGTACTGCTGGTGCCCTTAACTAAATTCACATGTAATCTGGATCACTTGACTTTGTTCTGAAGTTTACAAGCAAGCTCACTGTCACTGTAGATGGCATAACGTTTATAATTAATGTGATGAATTATTTCAGATAGCCAATAGACCATTTGGCATTTATGGAACTTTAAATCACTTTATCTGACAGCCTTTACTTCTCATTTTATATCACACTTCCCCATTTGTTCTGTGGTAATCTTGTTTACACCAAATTAAAAAGCCTACAGTTCATTTGCATAACATTTACTGCTATGTATTTCTTGGAAGTGCTAACACAATCAACTATCTGCCTGTCATCGGTGTGAAATGTATACAGTGTTTCCATAGAGCAGACTGGCATACGTGTCAACAAAATGTAGCATATAGGGCTGGGAATATGAATGACACATTAGCAAATGCAAGATAATGTTAATTCATTTGTTTTATGTTACATGACCCAGCTCTAGTCTGTTTAACTGCATGTTTTATAGATTTGTGGAAAAGAGGGGCAGAGTGAGTGTAGGCTTATGTTATCTGTATAGAGAAATATGAAGTGTATGCTTATTACATGTATGTAAAAGATAAACCATATTATATTAGTCACACAAGACAGTAAAATAACTATAATGGGTCCATATTAATCTTTCTGTCCATTCCTAAGCAACCCATTATATCCCACCGGTTTGCCTTCTTCATCCAATGTATCCATATAATTACAGATTTTAGATGAAAACAAATGTTTTCATTGCATCTTGTGGCATTCTTGCTCTATAAATTGTAAATAGGCAAGGCATGCATGGAGAATAATAGCTGTATGTCAGCAGATCAGTATAGGCCTCAGGATTGCCATATTCAGTAAGACCAGGCCCAGCACTAGGGTGTCTTTACTCAAAATGCATGGTCTAACACACTGCTTGGCAGCAAAATAATATATGGGTCTGCAGATCAGGTCTAATTAATTTTTACATTCAGGCTGGGTTCACACTAGTGCGAATTGGATGTGGGTTTCGCTGCATCCAATTCGCATGACAGGAGACTGTAATCAGCTCTCAATGGAGCCGGATCACACATCTCCGGGGTGGCTGCCGAGTGAATTGCACAAGAGTCCTGTGTGTCTTTGGATCCGATTTAGGTCCAAATTCAGGCAAAAAATTCGGACCTGAAACAGAGAACATGGACACACCGGACCCATGCTGTCAGCCGCATCCGTTTTTAGGGTGAAACCAGCCTTAAAAATGTGTTAAGGAAGGCAAGGTGGTTAAACTTTAATGGCTATAGTTCTCTAAATCAGGTCCAAAGTGTAATCACACTTGAACCTACTATGCCAAAATTCATGGCTTAGTGACTCCTTCGATTCCATTTTCAATATTTATTCTGCACTATATTCTCAGATCAGGGTTGTATTGTAACAATGATACTTTCACACATAATTTTGGGCTGTGTTTGCTAAGGGAAAATGGAGAGTGTGAGGTTTTTTTTTTTTTAAGTAATGCAAGACATAGAGGCAACATTAAGTACAAAGTCATAATTTATTCTATTCTGTATAAAAAAGGTCATAGTTTTGTATTAAAAAGTCTTCTCCCAGGAGAAGAAATATATTATTTTGCATCATAAATAAAATCATAGCATATATACAGTCGTCAGCAAACTCAGAAGGCTTCGGCCTAGTGCTTTTTTTTCATCAGTGCTTTGGAAACTGAAGCTGGTCTTGAATTACAAACAGGAATTACAGTACCAAAAAATACTGAGGTATTTCTCCTTTGCTTCGTTTTAAAAATAGAAAAAAAAAGCTGAAATCTTAGGCTTCTGAAGGCAGGACGAAGCTTGTAAAATAAATAATAGGACGTACATTTTGTTTTTACAGTTTATAGGCAGCAGTCTCTCTTTCACTTTCACCAGTACAAAAAAATTCAGGAATGGAAATACTGTCGAACCTCCCTTAAACGGAGGTTATAAACAAACAAAAATCAGACGTAAAAAGGCAATGGTGACCTGTCTTTTTTGAAATCCTTAGTGGTTAGGACAGACACTCAAAGTTTTGACATGACATGTCAGTTTTAAGCTACTTGTGGTTTCACCAGTTCATATGGTTGCAAACATGTCACACCTTGTCGACAATGATGGCTTAAAAGTGACAAAAAAAAAATACTCATTAAAAGTTTTTAAAAATTATTGCACTTTGTATAACACAGTCCTGTGTGCGTTAGCTTGTACCCCCTCAGCAACTTGGTGATGTAGTGATAGGACTCTGAAGGTAGCTCAGAGAGCTTGCTGCAGGGTGAACAGGGATAGAAACTGGGAAGTTAAAGACTGTAGTAGTGGATGTTCCTCTGTCCAAAACTGATATTGTGGGACTTCCAGCCTCTGCTGAACATGAAGGTGCTAGTACTTGAGATTCAAACTGCAGAAGCTGTCCCATAAAGCTGAAATTTGGGGAAATGATGCTCCTTCGCTGCTTGACAAACTCAAAAGCTTCGTCCAGCTTTACACGGTTAGTCCTCATCAAATAAGCAAGGCAGATAGTAGCAGAACGTGAAATACCAGCTTGACAGTGCACAAACACTCTGCCACCATTATTCTTCACTGAATCTGAAAGATAAAATAAACAGGTCATTATAAAAATTGTAAAAATGATACTGAAACATCTTCACTTTTAGAAAAACTGTGGAATCTAAAACATTTATCTAACAAAAGCAAAACAGGAGAATCTGGCAATGTATGTTGATGGCCACTAGGGGGCAGTAACTGACTAACACTTTTTCTATGTGCATCGTTTTTTATTCTGCCTGTCTATTAGAGGAAGTGCTGCTTTCATACAAGAATCTGAGCACTTTCCTTACTCCTCAAACATTTTGTCATTATTTTACAACAGCAGAGGATCAATTCGGCACAAATAAATTAGCAGAGCTCCAATAAAAAAAAAAAGGGTAAAACTAATCTGAGAAGCAAAATGCTAACCCTTGATATAGGCCTACTGTTAAATCCAGGCTCTAAAAAGTACCTGATGATTGTAATCAGTAAAAATCATATGTATTCTTCATACTAGGTTTATTGTTCTGTAACAATTTAGAGATATTTACCTATGAAGTCAATAGCTTCATTAAACCAGGAGCTGATGTCTGCTTTGTGGCTGTCTTCCACTGGGATACTCTTGTACTGGTAGTGTCCCTCAAAGTGATTAGGGCAGTTGGCAGACACATTGATCAGGGCGGTAATGCCAAGGGTGTCCAGCATATCTTTTCTTGATGCATGATATGCACTTCCCAGGTAGAGAAAAGGCAGGATTTCTACTGGTCCTCCCTGTAAAACAATTACAACAGAAAAGGTTAATCAACTGGAAATACATGTATACACAATTCAATCATAGGTACATAAGGGAAGGCTTGAAATATGATCAGTTGTGTTATGTGTACATCTTGTATTCAGCCACGTAGGAATAAAGTGTAAACACAGCTTATTATCAGGGCTTGTGTTTGGGGAAGTACAATTGGCCTGGTGCTTTACAGCTCACTATTGTTTTAGTGCTTGGCTGGCTGGGAGTGGCGAGGGAGGGACAGCTTGCTTGGCAGGGGATTTTAACTCTTACAACACAAGGGAATACTGACCTGATCGTATAATGGGGTGCCGCAGGGGGTGCAGTTGGAATCAGCGCTGCCTGGTACACTGTTGGCACTGAGGGGCAGGCTTAGTCCTGTCGGGGGAGAACATTTGCTGCAGAATTCAGGATATTCAGAGGAAAATGCTTCATAGCCACCTGAAAGAGAAGAACAAAATGACAGTCATTAAATGGTATCCTTTGTGGAGCTCATTGACAGTTATCAGTAGGGGAGGCTTTAAGTGGACCCTATAGATGGAAGGGATTAATGGGTAAGAAAAGAGGGAAGAGTTAACAAAGGAAAGTTTAGGAGGGAAGCATCAATGTATGTTTATTGGCTGACATTTCTCAATGTGGGATTGGAGATTTTAAAAAGGGACAGTTGTATGAAAAAGGGGGAGAGCTATTAGGTTTTAGGATGGAGGCATCTCTATACCTTTATTGGCTGACATTTATCAATGCGGGCTTAGAGATTTAAGGGACTGTTGTATGAAAAAGTGGGGGAGCTATTAAGTTTTAGGTGGGAGGCATCAATGTACCTTTATTGGCTGACATTTCTCAATGTGGGCTTAGAGATAGAGATTGTGGTATAAAAAAAAAAAAAAAAAAAAAAAGAAGAGCTATTAAGTTTTAGGAGGGAGACATCAATGTATCTTTGTGGTTGACATTGATAACGAGCTATTGATTACTGTATAGGAAAAGGAGGAAGGGCTAACAAAGACAAGTTTGTGAGGGACGCATGCATTTGTGATGACATTTCTCAATGGGGGGGGGGGGGGGGACTTTAATCGGACCCAATAAGGGATTATTGTATTAAAGAGATGGGGGGGGGGGGGTTATCACAGGTTTTAAGAGGGGATCATCCTCATACTTTTATGGTTGACATTTCTTAATGAGGGATTGGAGTGAACCCAATGGATGCAAGGGATTATAAAAGAGGGGGGATGAGCTAGGTTTTAGAAGGGAATCATCTTCCTACTTTTATGGTTGACATTTCCAAATGGCTACTTTAAGTGGACCCAATAAGGGATTATTGTATACAAGGGGGGGGGGGGGTTATGACAGGTTTTAGAAGGGAATCATCTTCCTTTATGGTTAATATTTCATAACGGGCTTTAAGTAAACCCAATAGATGCAAGTTTTTTTTAAGGGGGGAAAAGTTAGGTTTTAGGAAGGAATCATATTCCTACATTTATGGTTGACATTTCATAACTGGGGCTTAAACCCAATAGATGCAAGGTTTTTTTTTAAGGGGAAGGAGGAAGTTAGGTTTCAGGAAGGAATCAGCTTCCTACTTTTTCCCCATTGGGGCTTTAATTGGATCCAAGAGATTTAAGGGATAATTCTATTGGTAAAGAGGGAAAGCTAACAAAGGATCATGTACCTTTATTGGTTACATGTCTCGATGGGGGGGGTTTAAGTGATGGATCTAGATAGAAGGAAAGGGAGAGAGACACCAAAGGCAGGTTTAGTAGGGACTGATGATGATACCTTTTAGGAAGAAGATCCTGCTGCCTCGGGGGTCTCTGCACAGGGCACTGACAGCCAGCATCATGGTGCTGTCCTTTCTGATGGTTTCTATCTCGTAGGTCCTGTCATCCAGCAGTACCACAGCCTCATACAATCCAGCGATCAGCCGGGCCCTGTGCTCCTCGTTGGGGATGATGTGTTCCAAGCCCATGCTGCCTTTAGCCCTCCTCTTGACTATAGTGCTGAACCTGACATTGCTGGAGCCCAGGATGTGGGCAGAACTGAAGGAGAAGAACGATCTGCAGTCCAGGGTGAGCAGTGTGTGGGCTCTGTCTGCCAGCAGGGCTTTCATCGTGCTGCAATCCATGCCACTTATCTCCATATTGACCATAGCTAGGCGACACACTCCGCTTAGAAGGGTAGACAGATAGGAATCCGTGCTGCTTCGGGGTAACACTGATCGGCTTGTAACAAAATCACGTCCTCTGCTGGCTGGTGCAGTTACTGCCCTTTCCAGGCTACTTTGTCTAAGAAGAAATAAACTTAATAAAAACAAAAACAAATGAAGTCTTCAAGCCAGAGCCAGCCGCGTGTTTTGTCTTTCTTGTGTTACTTTAGCTGTTGTTTCCTGTTAATGGCCGGCTGGCTTGAGCTCAATGCTGCCCCGAGCTCTGCAAGCTCCCTATTTATACAGAGCGGGAGGAGGCTGGCTTTTTTGTGAATGGTTTGTACCACGTGGCTTCACGGTTGACATCATTGCAGCTGTAGCCGCGCCCCCTTGTGTTCAGCCAAGAGCAATGACGTCGGCCGAAGCTGCAAAGTCAAACAGAGCGATATACACAGAGAGATGGGCCCGGCCCAGGCAGGAAATAAACTGCTGTAACCCTGAGCCAGCCGCAGCTCTGCTCTGGGGAGATCCGAGCCGACACACGAGGCACGCAATGTTCTCCTCAGAGCGCACACACATACACGAATGATTCAATGGAGGCATTTTGGAGGCTTTTCAAAACATTTTCACTCAGAAAGCTGGAATGTGAATGGGAGCAACGTGAGCTCATGTGTGCCCCCCGCCCCCAGCCTGGAATCTAGAGCAGCCCGCCTAAAACCTCCACAGCACACTCAGCTCTTGTCAGGATACAGGACTGACTGCTGTATACTTGTCACCTACTTCTTTCTTCACACCATGGAATTTCTAACATAGTTTGTCCAGAAATTCCAAAATCTATTCACACTGGGCTGTGCTGGGAAACCAGCCTTCACAGGACTATATATATATATTATATATATATATATACACACACAGTACTTCTATTCTTCCACCATATGCCAACACAACAGAAAATACCCGACAAGTGTATAATATACAGTATAAAATATATGGAGTACTTATATTCTTCCACCATACCCTAACACCACAGAAAATACCTCACAAGTGTATAATATACAGTATATATTATATGGAGCACTTCTATTCTTCCACCATACACTAACCCCACAGAAAATACCTCACAAGTGTATTAATATAATATATGGAGTACTTATATTCCTCCACCATACCCAAACACCACAGAAAATGCCTGACAAGTGTATAATATATTATACAGTATATAATATACAGAGTACTTCTATACTTCCACCATACCCTAACACCACAGAAAATACCTGACAAGTGTATAATATATTATACAGTATATAATATACAGAGTACTTCTATACTTCCACCATACCCTAACCCCACAGAAAATACCTGACAAGTGTATAATATATCAAATGTATGAAGCACTTCTATTCTTCCACCATACCCTAACATCACAGAAAATACCTCACAAGTGTATAAATATAATATATGGAGTACTTATATTCTTCCACCATACCCTAACACCACAGAAAATACCTTTGAAGTGTATAATATATCAAATATATGGAGTACTTCTATACTTCCACCATACGCTAACCCCACAGAAAATACCTCACAAGTGTATACAATATATAGATTACTTCTATTCATTTCACCATATACTAACACTTTCCAGAAAAATAAAAACACATGGCAAGTGTAAAATATATACAATATATAGACTACTTGTATTCATTCCATCATATACCAACAATTACCACAGAAAACCACATAAGTGTAAAATATATCTATATTACTATAGTACCACAGACAATATCAAGTGTATAATATATATATATATATATATATATATATATATATATATATATATATATATATATATATATATATATATATATATATATATATATATATATACCAGCACTATTTGGAGAAAACATCTCACAAGTGTACAATATATGTAACAGGCACATACTGTATATATATATATATATATATATATATATATATTATATATATATTTATATACACACTCACCGGCCACCTTATTAGGTACACCTGTTTAATTGCTTGGTAACACAAATTGCTAATTATCCAATCACATGTCAGCAACTCAATTCATTTAGGCATCTAGACATGGTGAAGATGACTCGTTGAAGTTCAAACCAAGCATTGGAATGGGGAAGAAAGGGGATTCAAGGGACTTTGAACATGGCATGGTTGTTGGTGTCAGACAGGCTGGTACTGGGATTTTCACGCACAACCATCTCAGGGTTTACAGAGAATGGCCCAAAAAGGAGAAAATATTCAGTGAGCTTCAATTCGCACAGGCTCACCAAAATTGGACAATAGAAGATGGAAAAACGTTGCCTTGTCTGATAAGTCTTGATTTCAGCTGCGACATTCAGATGGTAGGGTCAGAATTTGGGGTAGACAACGTGAAAGCATGGATCCATCCTGCCTTATAGCAACGGCTCAAGCTGGTGGTGTAATGGTGTGGGGATATTTTCTTGGCACACTCTGGACCCCTTAGTACCAATTGAGCATCGTTTAAAAACCACAACCTACCTGAGTATTGTTTCTGATGTCCATCCCTTTATGACTACAGTGTACCCATCTTCTGATGGCTACTTCCAGCAGGATAATGCACCATCTCACAAAGCTCAAATAATCTCACCACTGGTTTCTTGAACATGACAATGAGTTCTCTGTACTCCAATGGCCTCCACAGTCACCAGATCTCAATCCAATACAGCACCTTTAGAATGTGGTGGAAAGGGAGACTCCCATCATGCTTGTGCAGCCGACAAATCTACAGCAACTGCGTGATGCCATCATATCAATATGGACCAAAATCTATGTCACAGAGAATTAACCACTTGCCGACCGGCGCACGACGATATACGTCAGCAGAATGGCACGTACAGGCAGGAGGGCGTATATATAAGTCCCTCCTTTAGCCTGTCCGTGCCATCGGGAGCGGTGCGCTCCCGCACCGGTCGGGACCCCCGTGAGTCCGATCGCAGTGCCCGCGGACTCAATCGCCGCTGGGACCCCCGCGATCGTCTCACGGAAGGCTGAACGGGGAGATGCCGAGATAAACAGCATCTCCCCGTTCTGCCTAGCAACTAGTGACGCCGATCTCTGCTCCCTGTGATTGGAGCAGAGATCAGCATTCACTAGCTGACAGCCACGCCCCCCCCACAGTAAGAAACACACCTCTAGGCATACTTAACCCTTACACTGCCCCCTTGTGGTTAACCCCTTCACTGCCAGTGTCATTTATACAGAAATCAATGCATTTAAATAGCATTAATTGCTGTAAAAATGACAATGGTCCCAAAAATGTGTCAAAAATGTCCGATGTGTCCGCCATAATGTCGCAGTCACAAAAAAAAAATCGCAGATCTCCGCCATTACTAATGAAAAAAAAAATATTAATAAAAATGCTATAAAACTATCCCCTATCTTTAAACGCTATAACTTCTGCGCAAACCGATCAATAATCGCTTATTGCGATTTTTTTTTTTTACCAAAAATATGTAGAAGAATACGTATCGGCCTAAACTGAGGAAAAAAAATGTTTTTTTATATATTTTTTGGGGATATTTATTATAGCAAAAAGTAAAAAAATAATGCATTTTTTTCAAAATTGTCGCTCTATTTTTGTTTATAGCGCAAAAAATAAAAACCGCAGGGGCGATCAAATACCACCAAAAGAAAGCTCCATTTGTGGGAAAAAAAGGACGCCAATTTTGTTTGGGAGCCACGTCGCACGACCGCGCAATTGTCAGGCCTGGTCCTTTGGCTGCAAATTGGTCCGGTCTGAAAGTGGTTAAAGCAGTTCTGAAGGCAAAATTGGGTCCAACCCGGTAATAACTAGGCGTACCTAATAAAGTGGCTGGTGAGTGTATATACACAGTATACACACACACATACATTCTATATAATATATATATATATATATATATACACACTTCTATTCGTCCCATCATATACTACATTTCCATAGAAAACACCACAGAAGACAGGACCGGTTATGTTTATATATGTATAATTTATTGGTTACTTCCACAGGCTGTATTTATTCCATCATATACCGACACTTTCCATAGAAATCACTTGACAAGTGTTTAATATATATTGTATAATATATAGATTACTTCTATTCATTCCATCATATACCAACACTTTCCAGAGAAATTACCTCACGAGTGTTTAATATATATTGTATAATATATAGATTACTTCTATTCATTCCATCATATACCAACACTTTCCAGAGAAATTACCTCACGAGTGTTTAATATATATTGTATAATATATAGATTACTTCTATTCATTCTATCATATACCAACACTTTCCAGAGAAATTACCTCACGAGTGTTTAAAATACCGTATAAAATATATAGTTTACTTTGTTTCATTCTGTTTTATCCCTAACCATACCATGAAAAAATGCCACAAGACATCATAAGTTATGTTTATACAAGAGGTGTAGTCAAACTGGGACTTTTGAGTTTATATACTAATAGAACAAATTTCAAGGAGTGTAAAAATGCATTTATTTTTCGACATACTCCCTTGCTACATTTATACACCTATCCCAGTGTTTAAAGCGGAGCTCCACACAAAAGTGGAAGCTCCACTTGTTTGCACCCTCCACTGCCACATTTTTTTGGGTGGGGGAGCAGATACCTGTCAAAACCATACCCACTCCCACTTCCAGGTAAGTTTTATTTTCTTTCAGCAGCTTAGTTGATGCCTCCTACTTATACTTATGTGGTAATGCAGTGTTATTTTTAATGTCAAATTTCAATTTCATTTTAGTCATAGTCTTTTGACTAAAATTCTATTGACTAAGTCACATTTTAGTCATCTGAATTGTTTTATTTTTATTTTAGTCAACTAAAATAGTATTAATTTCTTTGAGGAAAATATTGTTGTCGACGAAATTAACCCTGCTTCCAAGTCTCTGAAATCTCCAATCTCCAGGTCCCAAACTAAGTTTTACCAACCACGAAGGAAACTACAAATCCAGTCACCTCCATATGAAATCAGCATCCTGGAGCTTTTCAACCTGCCTAGTTGAAAATCCTGGGTGACCTAAAACCCTTCATACACTGTAACAAGGCATCGCCCTGTCACAACATACAGTATCTCACAAAAGTAAGTACACCCCTTACATTTTTGTAAATATTTTATTATATAATAAACTACTGAAGAAATTACACTTTGCTACAATGTAAAGTAGTGAGTGTACAGCTTGTATAACAGTGTCAATTTGCTGTCCCCTCAAAATAACTCAACACACAGCCATTAATGTCTAAACTGCTGGCAACAAAAGTGAGTACACCCCTAAGTGAAAATGTCCAAATTGGGCCCAAAGTGTCAATATTTAGTGTGGCCACCATTATTTTCCAACACTGTCTTAACCCTCTTGGGCATTAAGTTCACCAGAGCTTCACAGGTTGCCACTGGAGTCCTCTTTCACTCCTCCATGATGACATCACAGAGCTGGTGGATGTTAGAGACCTTGCGCTCCTCCACCTTCCGTTTGAGGATGCCCCACAGATGCTCAATAGGGTTTAGGTCTGGAGACATGCTTGGCCAGTCCATCACCTTTACCCTCAGCTTCTTTAGCAAGGCAGTGGTCGTATCGGAGGTGTGTTTGGGGTCATTATCATGTTGAAATATTGCCCTGTGGCCCAGTCTCTGAAGGGAGTGGATCATGCTCTGCTTCAGTATTTCACAGTACATGTTGGCATTTATGGTTCCCTCAATGAACTGTAGTTCCCCAGTGCCGGCAGCACGCATGCAGTCCCAGACCATGATACTCCCACCACCATACATGAATGTAGGCAAGATACACTTGTCTTTGTACTCCTCACCTGGTTGCTGCCACACACGCTTGACATCGTCTGAAACAAATACGTTTATCTTGGTCTCATTAGACCACAGGACATGGTTCCAGTAATCCATGTCCTTAGTCTGCTTGTCTTCAGCAAACTGTTTGCAGGCTTTCTTGTGTATCATCTTTAGAAGAGCCTTACTTCTGGGACAACAGCCATGCAGACCAATTTAATGCAGTGTGCAGCATATGGTCTGAGCACTGACAGGCTCAACCTCTGCAGCAATGCTGGCAGCACTCATACGTCTATTTCCCAAAGACAACCTCTAGATATGACGCTGATCACGTGACCTTGACTTCTTTGGTCGACCATAGCGAGGCCTGTTCTGAGTGGAACCTGTCCTGTTAAACTTCTGTATGGTCTTGGCCACTGTGCTGCAGCTCAGTTTCAGGGTCTTGGCAATCTTCTTATAGCCTAGGCCATCTTTATGTAGAGTAACAATTCTTTTTTTCAGATCCTCAGAGAGTTCTTTGCCATGAGGTGCCTTGCTGAACTTCCAGTGACCAGTATGAGAGAGTGAGAGCGATAGCACCAAATTTAACACACCTGCTCCGCATTCACACCTGAGACCTTGTAACACTAACGAGTCACATGACACCAGGGAGGGAAAATGACTAATTGGGCCCAATTTGGACATTTTCACTTAGGGGTGTACTCACTTTTGTTGCCAGGGTTTAGACATTAATGGCTGTGTGTTAGTTATTTTGAGGGGTCAGCAAATGTACACTGTTATACAAGCTGTACACTCACTACATTACATTGTAGCAAAGTGTAATTTCTTCAGTGTTGTCACATGAAAAGGTCTCATAAAATATTTACAAAAATGTGAGGGGTGTACTCACTTTTGTGAGATACTGTATATAGTTCTAACATAATCTTTTATTCATGCTGACAGCTGGCACCTGTGGCTCTCATAATACCTGAATAGTAAAGGTGTCTGATTGGATGCAGGTGCTGTGCAGCAAACAATTCTCCACCCACCACCTATGACAGAAGTCAGTTGAACAATCAATTCACTATTGTCAAAGAGCTGGGTGATAAATGGATGGCCACTGTTCCACCAGTTGTCTCCCTAGGACAGGAATTACATTAAAGGCAGCATTACCCGGTTAAAAACAAGTGAAAAAAAAATGCAGCTACAGTACCACATCTAAAGACTGCTATACATCCATGTTTGTTACACTTTAAGCATTTTTGACCTTTAAACACAGCAGGGTGATTTCTTTCTAATGAGTGTATCTGTAAGCACCACTCTCCATAGTGATGTTTCACAGAGTTGTCCTGAAGATAAAAAGACACAAATTACATACAAATAAGATACAGTGTAACGTATTCCCTGAAGAGGCTTCCTTTTATTCATTTCACTCAGGGACGGTGTTCTGACGAGAACTGTCCCCCCATCGGATAGTGTCCGCCCCGTACTGCGCAGTACGGAGGACAAGGAGACGTCGAAAGTCTCCGAAGATGAACGGCGCCTCCGCACTTGATAGTACCTTCTGCCCTGAGTCCAGGTTCAAGCCCCACCATGCAAGTGGACATATGGTAGATGATGTAAAACAGCACTTAGTAACCGGGCCCCTTGTGGGCTCGCTTCGCTCGCCACGCTTCGGGCATGGCCTCGCTTCTCTCGGCAATTATTTATTCTAACTCTATGTCCACTTGCATGGTGGGGCTTGAACCTGGACTCAGTGCCCAGGCGCCGTTCATCTTCGGAGACTTTCGGCATCTCCTTGTCCTCCGTACTGCGCAAGCGCAGTACAGGACGGACACTATCCGACGGGGGACAGTATTCGACAAGACACCGGTTCACACCAGAATGCAGTACTGGAAAAGCGTATGTGCATTTCCCAAAATCGCCCTTTGCTATTGTTGACGGCACCCCAAATGCAGATCGCAAATGCAGTGTGTTTGCGGGCACCAAATCGCATTGGTACTGCAGTAACATGCGATTTGGTGCATTGTGTTTTTGAAAAGTAGAGGATGCACTACTGCGTTCTGCTGTGACTTGCAGTCCATTCATTGCAAAATAGCACGGCACGGGAACGTGTAGGAATCGCACAGGAATGCAGACTGTGAGATGGATTTAGGTGATCCGGCCCTTAAGAGTCGGTTTCTTTCTACTCACAGTGTACATTTTTTATATATGCCCTTACACCGAGTCTGTGCTGACCTTTGCAGATCAGAGCAGCTCAGTGGAAATGGTGTGAACAAACCCTAAGATCACATGACACTTAGCTGAGAATTTTCCAGATAGAATTTTATATAGCCCTATATCCAAGTATGTTTTTATTTCCATCATGCTGACACTTTCCATATAAATCATGTGATTTTGCAGAGAATTTTCTAGATGTGTTATGTAAAGGTGACATCATAATGTCGAAATCATTGCTTGAATGGCATGGCACAGAATATGCAGAGCGCACCAGACTATATTGCGTTATTTTTTACAGATATGACATCATTTTCCTTCTGATACAAGCAGTGACATCACCACTCACCTGATGCTTTACTTAGATTTCTAAGCACTGCATACATTGTTTGTGTTTGTGATTGGGGACCTTCCTGTTGGTACATCTGTATCCAAGCCTTCGTAGTGACAATTAAAGTATAGATGTGTCTGGTCAACTTTCTGCATCGTCATTTGGTCCATGTAAAATCGTACTCTAATACTGCATTCTGGGTTTCTCTATCCACAGAGGGAATTGAAGTGTTCTATATTGACAAGTGACAACAGGGATGGATTTACACCTTGGGGTTGCCCATGGTACTTCAGGTTTGGTGGTCCTTTTATACTTAGGAATTCAAATTTACACATCACTGTCCATTTATTGCATGTCTTTGGAGCTGATAAGGTATATGAACAAACAAAGCGTTTAGCCCCTGTTTACCTATCAACGTTTTCTGTTCGTTAGAAGTAGAAGTATTCTTCTTCTCCTCCTATAGCACTGCTCTCCTCTCCTCCTATAGAACTGCTCTCCTCTCCTCTTATAGAACTGCTCTCCTCTCCTCTTACAGAACTGCTCTCCTCTCCTCCTATAGAGCGGCTCGCCTCTCCTCCTGTGGAACTGCTCTACTCTCCTCCTATAGAGCTGATCTCCTCTCCTCTTATAGAACTGCTCTCCTCTCCTCCTATAGAACTTCTCTCCTCTCCTCCTATAGAACTGCTCTCCTCTCCTCCTATAGAACTTCTCTCCTCTCCTCCTATAGAACGGCTCTCTTCCTATAGAACTGCTCTCCTCTCCTCTTATAGAACTGCTCTCCTCTCCTTCTATAGAACTGCTCTCCTCTCCTTCTATAGAACTGCTCTCCTCTCCTCCTATAGAACTGATCTCCTCTCCTCCTATAGAACTGCTCTCCTCTCCTCCTATAGAACTGCTCTCCTCTCCTCCTATAGAACGGCTCTCTTCCTATAGAACTGCTCTCCTCTCCTCCTATAGAACTTCTCTCCTCTCCTCCTATAGAACTTCTCTCCTCTCCTCCTATAGAACTGCTCTCCTCTCCTCCTATAGAACTTCTCACTTCTCCTCCTATAGAACTGCTCTCTCTCCTCCTATAGAACTGCTCTCCTCTCCTCTTATAGAACTGCTCTCCTCTCCTTCTATAGAACTGCTCTCCTCTCCTCCTATAGAACTGATCTCCTCTCCTCCTATAGAACTGCTCTCCTCCTATAGAACTGCTCTCCTCTCCTCCTATAGAACTGCTCTCCTCTCCTCTTATAGAACTGCTCTCCTCTCCTTCTATAGAACTGCTCTCCTCTCCTCCTATAGAACTGCTCTCCTCTCCTCCTATATAACTGCTCTCCTCTCCTCCTATAGAACTGCTCTCCTCTCCTCCTATAGAACTGATCTCCTCACCTCCTATAGAACTGCTCTCCTCTCCTCCTATAGAACTGCTCTCCTCCTATAGAACTGCTCTCTCTCCTCCTATAGAACTGCTCTCCTCACCTCCTATAGAACTGATCTCCTCACCTCTTATAGAACTGCTCTTCTCTCCTTCTATAGAACTGCTCTCCTATCCTCTTATAGAACTGCTCTCCTCACCTCCTATAGAACTGATCTCCTCTCCTCCTATAGAACTGCTCTCCTCTCCTCCTATAGAACTGCTCTCCTCTCCTCCTATAGAAATGCTCTCCTCTCCTCCCTTACCCAGCCCAGAAAACAAGGCCATCTTCAGCTTAAGGCTTCATTCACATGCCCTTGAAAAAACCCATATAAAAGTGTTTTTTTAACCACTTTCCGACCAGCAGTTTAACTATTACTACTGGCTGGTGATAACTGGAGAAGGAAAGGAAGAAATCCCTGACGCTGCACATCCATGCGAGTGTATGATGATGAGAATGACAACCTCAGCCTGGGCTCCTGTCAGGCCATGTCTCCAATGCGTTTCACTCCACTGGCCGGCAGCTTTGTTGTTGTACCTGTAGTGCGTGCCCCCTGCCTCTCGTACTGTGGTTGGACACAGCATGACTTTGTCAGCAAGCTCGTAGCCAATGTTTTTAGCGATGAACCTGCTGATTGCTGTGGCCACTCACAGCACAGGTCTGTGTGCACAGGATCTGGCTGTTTGTTTTCCTCCTGACTTCACTTAAGCTCCTTTCAGATGGGCAAACTCTGCCAGCGGACCCACCTGCTCAGCGGGAAATCTGTTCACTGATTCCCACTGAGCAGGCGAATGACAGGGCCGTGTCTGCTCTGCTTATGTAGAACAGACAAAGACACATCCCACTCTCCTCTATTAGCGGCTGGATGTAATCGGACCGCCTGTCTGTTTCCATCTGACTGTCATCCGATCTACAAGACAGTTTTTGGTGGATCGGATCGGATGTCGGCGAGTCCGTTGCTCCATAGAGGGCATTGGGTGGTCTGATCGGGTCTGCGTAAAAAACTGAGATCAGTCCGCCTGTGTGAAAGGGGCCTTACAGTTCAGAGCTAAAATCAAGAAAAGCTAGCCAGTCTGTAAGTAAGTACAATCAGCACACATGCACTTGTTTTAGGCAAACAGTCAACCCTTTAATTGCCCTCTTGATCACCCCTGTCAACCAGTCAGTGTCATTAGTACAGTGACAGTGTACAGTATTATCACTGATCACTGTACCGATGTCAGATAGTGTCAGTTATCTTCCCTCCCAGCCAGTGTCAGTTAGTACCAGTCCCCGATTGCCCATCACACTATCACAGGCACACTATCACTGCCACTACTAGTATAGTGTCTACCTAGGTCTGTCTCCTGGTCATGGTCAGAACTATATAAGTGTCACTGTCAACAATAGTATAGTGTCCTTTTTTTTTTTTTTTTTCCTTCATGTGAGTGAGCTACAACTGTTTTCCATTTTATGACTGTTATTGTAAAATGACAATCCATTTTCTAATCCTAGTTTCTATTCCCCAAAAACATGTTAGCAGGATCACTCCCGATCACCGCCATCACTTGAGACATGTAGCAGATGACATTTTGGCCTAAATTTATGAAGAAATTAGATTTTATTGGATATGTTTTATAACAGAAAGTAAAAAAAAAATCTCTTTTTTTTTTCAAAATTGTTGGTCGTTTTTAGTTTATAGCGCAAAAAATAAAAAACCCAGTGGTGATCAAATACCACCATAATAAAGCTCTATTTGTGTGAAAAAAATTATATCAATTTTGTTTGGTACACAGTTGCATAGCGCGCAATTGTCAGTTAAAGTAGCACACTGCTAAATTGCAAAAATTGGTCTGGTCATGAGGGGGGGAAAAACATTTTGATGGTCAAGTGGTTAAAGAGGAAGTAAACTTCCATCTTTAAATTTTACCTATAGGTAAGCCTATAATAAGGCTTACCTATAGGTAGTGTAAATATCTCCTCAACTTGCACCGTTTAGGAGATATTTACTGTACATGCCGCCAGTGAAATCACTGGTGCATGCACTCTCAAGGAATGGCCACCCATGCTGTTTCTTCAGAGCCCTGTGCCGTGATTGGCGGCTCCCACGCGCATGCATGGGAGTGACATCATCGCAGCTTCTAGCCAGTCAAAGAGCCGGAATCTGTGAACCTGAAAGCAAGACGGGTGAAGCTGGAAGCTGTCTCCAGTGATGACAATGCATCCCTGGAAGGCTTTGTTTTGAAATCAAGCTGCCTTGATTTCACGAGTTTACAAGCGCTTTCATTATAAATCTCAACGCAGCTGCCTTGATTTCACGAGTAATAACATCAGTTACATTTTTACGGCCATGTGAATGAGACCTAATACACGTGCAAAAATGTTTGTAGGCCTCTTGCACATTGATTTATAAATAATACTCAAAAATAGCACCACACCATCAATATAACACCGTATAACACTATAACATATCAACTCTGCTGGGTTGGGTGTCCCAGCTAATTGATGCTAGTGAATGAAACAATATATAGTCCCAGTGCAACACTCCAGTGTAAATAAATTACTTACCGTGTACTTCTATCCCTATCCATATTTCCGTGCCACTGATTTCACCACTATTTGTGACAACACCGCCACCGTATGGATTGGCCACTCACCAGATATAGGTGTCAACACGCCTTTGGTTCATTAATGGGATAACCACCCCACTCAGGGTCTTTGCCCATGTTTTTTCCAGTAATAACGGTGCAAGGGATATTCGTCCTCATAAGAAATAAACAATGTTCATGGCACAGTATGTATGCACTGTTTATTTGCGGTTAAAAAGAAAAGACTATAAAACTCACATTTGTATGTGCCCTTTTGCCGGTACCAAGCTTAGCCAGTTCAATGGGGTAAAGATGTTGCCTTATGTTTCCTATAACGGCGTGCGTCTCAAGCCTTGCTTTAACCCGTCTCAAGCCTTGCTTTAACCCGTCTCAAGCCTCACTTTCACCCGGCAGGAAGTGACGTAGTGTTTTTCCCAGCATCCTCTACGTGTTTCTCAAATACAATTGCGTTATCCGGAAAGCTTGGGCTGAAATCTGACCTGACACAGTGAACGTAGACGCACCGGACCCCTGCTGGGAGTCGCAAGAGGCAATAGTGTGAACCCAGCCTTAATCTGCAGCTCTGTAATTTTCTACAAAAACAATATGGCTACCTGGAGATGTTTTATACACAGAATGTGTACTGAACACACCCCAGAAACATCAGATGATACAAGTCATATTTCAGGCATCCCCTGCAACAAAAGTGTCATTTTTGGTGAGATACTCCCAATAGGAACACACCTAAAGGGATGCAGGCACAGCAGATTTTCTCATTAGTGCTCTGCAGCTGCACAACTGATTGATAATTATGAAACCACTCCCATTAGACCCACTCAGCACAGAGATCCAAACAGGGATTTCTTCAGAATACCAAAAGGTAGGAATCTGCAACAAAGGTTGTTATAATCCTTGCACATAGATCACCAGAGGGGAATGTTTTTTTCTCAACAAAAGTGGAGTTACACCTTAAGCTTCATTCACATGGTCATAAAATAAACGCATATACAAGTGTTTTTTTTTTTTTTAATGCATACTTTTACTTACTTTTTTGATGGATTAGTATGATGAAAACGCTTGTCAGGTCTTCTATTTCATCTGTAGATGTGAGAGATTGGAGAGATTTCCCTTCAAGGCCTGTTCTGTAGACACAATGGGAAGTGAAAGAAAATCTATCCAAAGTGAGGGGAAATGTCCTCTTATGCCAGGTACACAGTTTTTTTTTTTTTCCTTCTTAACCCAGCGGGCTAAATGAAAAAAGAACGGCGCTCAGGAGGAGCCGCTGTACTAACTATGCAATGTTAATCTCCCCACTGTGCTATTGTGTTCCATAGACTTCAATGCAAACACATTAAAATTGCAAGCACTGCGTTTTTGATGCATTTTTGCTGGTTTCTCATGCATGACAACATGCACCTCCACCTAACAAAAAAAATGCAAAAGCGTAATAAATGAATATAATAATAAAAAAAGGGCAAACCGTGCCACAAAGCGCTCCTGCAAAACGCATCAACCCCAACCTGCTTAGGCATGAACCTACCCTTAAGCCCCATACACACGGTCTGACTTTTTCATGGATTCTGTCCGATCGGACAATGTTGTTGAAAAATCAGACCGTGTGTATGCACCATCGGACAGTGTACGTCGGATTGTCCGACGGACAAAGTCTTATCTCCTGCTGGAAAGATTTGCCGACAACACGGTCCGATCACACCAAATCCAATCGTGTGTACGGTTGTCCGACCGGACAAAGTGCTACGCATGCTCAGATCACATTACAAGACCAAAGCTATTGGCTACTAGCCTCTACGTAGTCCCGTCGTAGGCAACAAACGTCACCACGTTCAGAATGATCGGATTTTCCGACAACTTTGTCCGACCGTGTGTACGCAAAACCAACATCAGACAAAGTATGACAGACAGGATCCGACCGACCTGGTCCGCGGATTGTCCGACCGTGTGTATGGGGCTTAAGGGTGTAGTTCTCTTGAGCCACCAAGTTAATCTAAAATTGATACAATATACCAGAGTAAATCTTCCATAGTTGACTGCAAGCAAAATTATACTTTCCAAGATAAACTGTAATAAAAGAAACACATTTTTAAATTATTATATATTTTTTTTTATAGTAGGGGGGGCCCTTTCTGGCAAGGAGCCTTGGCCAATTGCCCCTTTTGCCCCCTTAATAAATCTGGCACTGGGTGACAATCTCTGATAAAGAAACACTTTGCCCTGTACACTTTTATGCACACAAAGACTCGCTTTGCCCATTGATTGTCGTCACTTTCCCACAACCCTTGTAATCAGGCCGCGGTGACTTATGAAAAGGGATAGGGATCTGGAGCAAAGATGGTCAAATGCATTATGTCTAGAACAATGTGGGGGTGGGCAGCTCACCCTTTCTGGGTTAATAGGCTAATAAGAAGTGCATTCAGAAAGGAGGAGGCAGGGGAAGAAAACAGTTAAACTGAGGCCTCAATGGGGAAGTAGCAGTACAGCAAATAAAAGTTAACTATTAACAGGGCGAAAAGGAAGAACTAGCCCTTTCTAGAAACATTTTAAGACCTGCCCTGCGAAATGTCACTCACTTTTTTGACAGACAGGTATTGATGCTCATAGAATAAAGCCAAACAACACACCAGGGGATACATTCAATAAACGCCCAGGTTAGTTAAGAGAAATCCGTACTGAGAAAAATACAAAGGCTACTGCTGCCTGGCTGTCTTTGGCTTCACTACTTTTTTGATACATTGATCTTAAAAGAGCAAGCAGATCAAGATATTCAGAACTCTGCATATGTGTTCCAGAGTAGTGACCCAGAAAGTGCTAGAGCCATAGGTGTGTGCATGGGGTGTGCCGGGTGTGCCTAGGAACACCCTAATCACCTCATGCTCATTAGCATTATCGCTCTGTGTGACGGCGGAGAGATGGGAAATATCTCGATCTGACCAGTTCTGCCATTAATGAAGTGCTACCGTACTTCTCTTTCACTTTACTGGCACTGTGTCTGTATATATATATATATATATATATATATATTATATATATATATACACATACACACTTGTGTGTTTGAGCTTTGGGATGCACAACCTAATGCAATAGGCTGCGCACACATATGGCTAGAGCCAATGGCCTAGCATGACAGCCAGGCAACTGGTACTTTCAGAATAATAGTTCAACAATGGCAGCCTTAATTTTTCTCAATAGCGGTTTCCCTTAATAAATGAAAAGTGTCATTAATAAAAGAGCGCTAAGCTATGCAGCAGTTCACTGCTTGGCTAAAGTAGAATGCTTGGCCAGATCTGTTAGGGTATTTAATCGCTTCCCGGCCGCCTCCTGTTTATATAGTAGAATGGCTCTGCTGTGCGAATCGTTATATATATACTGCGGCTCCTTTAAGAGCCATAGCAGGTGCGCAACCGGGCCCGCTGCGCGGCGGAGGACCGGATGCGCATAGCTGGCAGGCGCGATCCCCGCCAGCCACCCGCGATTGCGGGCACGAGAGCAGGAACGGGGAATTGTGTGTGTAAACACACAAATCCTTGTCCTGTCTGGGGAGGAGATACAGATTGTGTGTTTCTACTAAGTAGGAACAATGACATGTCTCCTCCTCTAGTCAGTCCCATCCCCTCACAGTTAGAACACACTGAGGGAACACACATTTAACCCCTTGATCGCCCCCTAGTGTTAACCCCTTCCCTGCCAGTGACATTTATACAGTAATCAGTGGCTTTTTTTTTAGCTCTGATCGCTGTAGAAATGTTAATGCTCCCAAAAAAGTGTCAAAAGTGGCTGATCTGGCAATGTTGCAGTCATGATAAAAATCGCAGATCGCCCCCATTACTAATAAAAACATTTTTATAATAAAAATGCCATAAATCTATCCCCTATTTTGTAGATGCTATATATTTTGCACAAGCCAATCAATATACGCTTATTGTGCTTTTTTTTTAACCAAAAATATGTAGAAGAATACATATCGGCCTAAACTGAGGAAGAAATTAGCTTTTTATATATTTTTGGAGGATATTTATAAAAGTCTGTAGGGGGGACGGGCTCACTAGAACATCTCCCCATTCCGCCTCTCCTCCCACGTACACACGATCAGACATTCCGCCAGCAAAAGTCCGTTGAGAGCTTTTGGTCAGAAAATGCGACCGTGTGTATGCTCCATCAGACTTTTGCTGGCGGAATTCCAGCCAGCAAAAGATTGAGAGCAGGTTCTCAATTTATCGGTCAGAAAAAGTTTTGCTCGGGAATCAACATTCGTCTGTACCAATTCCGACGCGCAAAATTCCTACGCATGCTCGGAAATTTTTTCGACGCATGCTCGGAAGCATTGAACTTAATTTTCTTGGCTTGTCGTAGTGTTGTACGTCACCGCGTTCTTGACGGTCGAAAGTTCAGCAAACTTTTGTGTGACCGTGTGTATGCAAGCCAAGCTTGAGCGGAATTCCGTTGGAAAAAACATCCAAGATTTTTCCGACGGAAAATCCACTTGTGTGTACGCAGCATCTGTGTCACGATTGCGGGCCACCGCCAAACATCGAGTCCACGGGAGCCACGGGCACACTCCCGGAGCGGGCGCACACCGCCGGCGAAATGCGTGCGCACGCTAGCCTGCGATGACGGAGGGACGTACGGGTACGTCCATTTGCGCAGCCGTGCCATTCTGGCGACATACATCATTGTGCAGTGGTCGGCAAGCGGTTAAAGAGGAAGTATAGCCAAAGCTCATTTGGCTGTACTTCTCCTGGAGATCAGAGGCGTGCAATCTGTTCGACACTCCTGTGACCCATTTTCAGCTGACATCATAGAGCCGGTGCAGGCTCTGAAAAGATCTCAACCATATGATCAGAATCCACCCAGAAGCCTGGACCAGCAGCTGGCTCAGCCTTTCAGCAATCTGCTGAGAGGCTGAGCCAGCCTCTTCTGTCCCCTCCCCAGCCCAGTGCTCCGGTGACCGCTGGAGGAAAGAGACAGTCACCAACTCTCTGCTCACGGAACTCTGGGAACTCAGCAATCTGTGGTCTTTGATCGCTCAGTTCTCAGTCTTAGAGCTGGCAGGGGATAGATGCAGCATCAGACCGATGCTACATCCACCTAAGTGAGTATACATTTTTTTTCTATTGTTATCGTATATATTTCTCTTTTAAGCTGCAGGGTCCATTTACTCTGTTGAGCTTTTTGTGCATTTTTAAAAATATGAAATATTCATTTTTTTCTGTGTTTTAGTACATTGGGAGACCCAGAGAAGTCAATGGCAGCCCATTAAGGCCTTGCTCACACGAGGCGTATGAATCCATGCCCCAAGTGAGGGCCAAGTATACCCAGATGGGGATGCACAGGTGTTTTATGCATCCCTGTGCAGGCAGCCCCATAGCTGTCAATAGGGGAACAGCGGCTGTACGGAGACAGCCGCGGCTCCCAATGTGACATTCATGTGGGTGTGGGTGCAAGGCCCCGAACACACCCATGTGATCAAGGCCTGAGAAGCATATTACATATGTTTTGATGCGCTGGCAGCAGGTATTACCAAGCTTTGGTCAACGGCTGTTAACCCAATCCACTCCAAGTTCTAAATTCAAAAACACACTGAAAATTTGCTTCAATTCAGCAGCAGATTGGTCAAAAACACATTTGCAGCTTGTTGATTGGATAGTGAAGGAACAGTAGAAAACTGATGAGGTTATCTCCCTGCTCGCTACTTCTCTAGAACTGGCCAGCTTGAGTTTTGCTGTTCAGTGGATTATAGGAGGCTGTTATCAAGACAAACGTAGTCACTTCCTAGTGCATTCTTAATGAATACATAACTTAATTAATCGTGTTTTCAGATCTATCTGGAGTTCATCTTTAAAAAAGCTGAATCTTCACATTTTTACATTGTTTCAGTGTGCTCTACAGTACCATGATTTCGATTTCCGTGTGACACAAAAGCTCGCTATATATGTATCACAATTTGGCCAGTTCAGCAGGTCCAGCAGAATTTCAGTACTTGTGTACCCCTCTCCATTCAGCAGTCTTGCTGGAAAACCAGCATTTGATCAGTGCATGAAGTTAATAGCTGCAGTGCTGACCAGTGTATTCGGACATGGGGGAGGGGGGAGTCCAGGCTGTCAGACTACAAAAGCACAGCAAGATCCTTGCATCCACATTGTTTGATTTTTTTTTTTTGCATTCAGCGAGCTGGTTTAATAAAAAACAAAAACATGAATACCCAGCTTAACCACTTAAAGACCAGCCGCCACAGTTGTACTGCAGCAGGTTGGCTCTCCTGGGCGAATAGCCATCATTGTACGTTAGCCGCTTCAAGACCACTAGGGGGCCCGCGCCAAAGGGGGAGCCAAAGCACATGGCCGGCGGCCGCCATGTCTGCCGGCCACCCGCAATTGCTCCTGAGAGAGACAGAATGGGGATCTGTCAATGTAAACAGACAGATCCCCGTTCTGTCAGGGGAGTATAGATAGATCGTCTGTCCCTAGTGATTAGAAACAGCGATCTGTCTCCTCCCCCAGTCACTACACTGTCCCCCACAGTTAGAAACATCTCTCTAGGGAACACTTAAACACTTGATCGCCCCCTAGTGTTAACCCCTTCCTTGCTAGTGACATTTACACAGTAATCAGTGCATTTTTATCGCTATGATCGCAGTATAAATGTCAATGGCCCCAAAAATGTGTCAAAAGTATCCGATCTGTCTGCCGCAATGTCACAGTCCCGCTAAAAATAGCAGATTGCTGCCATTACTGTTAAATAAATTTAAATACCATAAAGCTATCCCCTATTTTTTAGATGCTATAATTTTTGAATCAATATACGCTTATTGAGCTTTTTTTTTAACCAAAAATATGTAGAGGAATACAAATTGGCCTAAACTGATGAAGAAATTTTTTTTTTTACATTTTTTCGGGATATTTATTTTTTTTCAAAACTGTCGCCCTTTTTTTTTTATAGCGCAAAAAAATTAAAAACCGCAGAGGTGATCAAATACTACCAAAAGAAAGCTCTCTTTGTGGGAAAAAAAGGACATACATTTTGTTTGGGTACAATGTCGCACCACGCAATTGTCAGTTAAAGTGACGTAGTGCTGTATCGCAAAAAATGCCCAGGTCATTAAGGGGGCAAATCCTTCCGGTCCTTAATAGGTTAAGGGAGAAGTGTGGGAATGAAAAAAAAAAAAAAACATTCATACCTCTATGGCTGCAGCATCGCTGTGAGAAATGAGTGACTGTCAGTCACCGCTTTCTGCTCTGCCTTTCCAGCGTTCACTGGAGTACTGGGTTGCAGAGGGGGCAGGGGCAGCTGGCTCAGGTTCTCAGCAGTGCCCTGATAAGCCAAGCCAGCTGCTGGTCAGGCATCTGGGTGGATCCTGACATTATTGTCAGGATCCTTCCAGTGCCTAGAGTGGCTCTGTGACATCAGCCAACAGCGGACTTTACCACACTGTTGGCTGATTCTGGTTCACAGTATAGCAAAAGTAAGTGACCCACAAGAGAAGTATGGCCTACAAAGCTTTGGCCATACATCTCTTTTTAAGACATTTAGCTTTCACATTTTTGGACACAAGTTAAAAGCTATAGAAGCTTTTCAGGAATGAATATATCTCAGATAAAATTGTTACAGTGATATTTTCCAGCTCACACTTGGCTTCCTGTGTAGCTGTTATGTTGTAGAATAGAATACTGTAAACTGTCACTTTTAAAGGAAACCTATGCTTTGAGAAATATGAAAGCTGCTTATGGTTAAAGTGCAAACTCCAGGGCTGTCATCCACTACCTTGTGAGCCACAGATTTGGAACAAGCATGCAGATAATAAAACCTGAAATATCTAAAGGTCCCCCTTGACAGCTTGTTTCGGATTAGTGCCTCACTAAATAGGATGACAGCCCCAGAGACTGCATCAGAGGCAAGCCAGAAATGGAGGCGTCCATGCTTTTTTTAACCTTCAAAGTGTACCTGACCTAGTAAAGTGGCCACAGGTCCATAAAGAAAAAACTGTGCTTGGTTCATTTATTTTCATAGTATTAGGGGAGACCCAAATACATTTTCTTAGGCAATTGTCTACCACTCAGTTTTCTGTCCAACACATGGCCTTTAACCTCCTTCACCCACATGCCTTAATATTGGGAGGCTTTTTGGGGTCAGTAATAAGGTGTTGAGGCAGTATGAGATAAGTCAGTTATGAAACATGTAGCTATGTAGTTGATACTTGCCATATCAAAATGCCATATTAAAATTCAAAATGCTAACCACAACATACAAGGCCATCCACAACATCGCCCCCAGCTACATCACCAACTTCATCTGCAGATATCACTCAAATCGTCCTCTCCACTGCTCCTAGGACCTCCTGCTCTCTAGCGCCCTTGTTACCTCCTCTCTTGCTCATCTTCAGGACTTCTTCAGAGCCTCTCCCATCCTCTGGAATTCTCTGCCCCGGTATATCCGATCAGCCCCTAACCTGTCCATCTTTAGGAGATCCCTGAAAACTCACTTATTCAGGGAAGCCTATCCCACACCCACCTAACAACCCCTTTAAATCATTCCCTGTATCTATTACCTTTTGTACCACCACCCTCCCTTTAGAATGTAAGCTCTATGAGCAAGGCCCTCCTGTCCCTTCTGTGTTGTACTGTAATTGTGCCATCCCCCCTCTACACTGTAAAGCGCTGCGCAAACTGTTGGCGCTATATAATTGTTAATAAAAATTTAAATTTCAGAGTTTTAGGGAATCTGGTTGAAAGCACTGTCACAATCTCAGGAAAAAAAGGATTCAGCAAATGAAAACCACTGAAAAGAACTGTCAGAATGTCAGAGATGTCAATTCACTAATGTTTATTTCATGCGATATTAGTGAACCATGACCTATGTATAAATGTTAGCATGATATAATTTAAAGACCAGCCTTAAGAAATCAGAAAATTCTCCCTTGCAGTGGGACTGCACCCACACTGCAAGAGTTGCCTGATCGTTTAGGTCTAGGGGAGAGTAAAAGCTTTATTACTTACCTGATCCCCCACTCTCCCGGCAGATGCTGCCCCTCATCCTCTGTTGGTGGACTGTTCCTTTGTGTCGTCACGTCCAATGCAGGGCTTGATGACACCAGGACCTTAGACCACTGGAGCATGGGGGAGAAGGTGCTGCAGGGACTAGTATAGCAGCGCAGAGGATCAAGAGACACTTTTTGATGCCCCCTAGACTTAAACAAGCAGTTAACCTTTACAGGTGCTGCCGCACTGTGATTGAAAATCTTCAAGTTTCCTGGAGTTGGGCTTTAAAAAGGAGCTCCAGTCTCCCCCAGAAAAATTTTAAGTCAGCAGCTACAAATACTGTAGCTGCTGACTTTTAATATATAGAAAATTACCTGTCCAGGGATCCAAACCTGCCCTCACCCGAGCCGATTCTTCAATCGACTTTGGGTCCAGACTGGCATCCTAAATAAGGGAAAACGACAGTGAAGTCTTGTGGCTTCACAGCCAGTTCCTACTGCGCTGCGCTTTGTGAATGGTCCCACAATGCGGGGGATCTGAGCGGAAGTGGGAGTGGGCACCTGTCAAAAGCTACCCCCAGAAACTTCCAATAATTAAAGAGGAGGGAGGAGGATGCAAAATAACAGAACTTCCCCTTTTGGGAGAAGTTCCGCTTTAAGAACCAATTCATGAATAAAAAAATATAAATAAATAGCGACAAAATTTCTGTCCATTCACTAAAATGTTTTTTTTATTTATTTTATGGTACAGGTATTCAATATTTTAGAAATATAAAAAATAACAATCAGAAGAACAGTGCACTGGGGATAAGTGGAAAGATAACAATGTGTACGTTTGAGGATGTCATTTTGTGAGCTCAGAAAGATCGTTCAATGAGTGAAGCACACTAAGATTATATACATAGTTTAATTATTGTGTCTTCATTAATCTCACCCTGGTGCGATTTTAAGCCTGGGGGATACTAGAGAATAATGTCTCTACGTCAATTGTGACCAAAAATGCATTCGGAGGGATTATCAATCCATCCAGACATTTAAGGAGCTTTGATGTATCTCTAACATAAGAGGGAAGTCCATTGACGTGAGGCATAAGGAAAAAATCCACAAATCTGCTTGCATTCTCTGTAATGGAGCCGATTCCTGACACTATTGGTCTACCTGGGGGTGTGTCTTTATTTTTATGTATTTTTGGAATGGCATAAAAAAAGGTATGTTTAAAGCGGAGGTTCACACAAAAATGGAACCTCTGCTTTATGGAACCCTCCCCCCCTCCGGTGTCACATTTGGCACCTTTCAGGGGGAAGGGGGGTGCAGATGCCTGTATAATACAGGTATTTGCACCCACTTCCGGGCATAGACTCCTGCCTCTCCCCCCCCCCCCCCCCTGTCTGCTGGGAAACACACGGATCCCAGAGACAGCAGGGACTCGCGTAATACGCAGTAGGGAACCGGGAAGTGAAGCCGCAAGGCTTCCTTTCCTGATTCCCCTACCGAAGATGGTGGCGGCAGTGCCCGAGAGCAGAGAGACAGATCGACTTCGGGGGCCGACATCGTGGGCGTATTTTGTCCATATTTTGTCCATATTTTAAAAGATAGCAGCTGTAGTATTTGTGACTTTTAAAAAAAAATTTGCGGGACCTCCACTTTGTCAAACAAACATACGAGTATTTAAATGATCATATCTATTACTCTCAATTCGCCAAAATGCTTACTCTGGTTAGCCGCCACTTGGGCCTGCACAACAAATTTGACACCACCTTTGTCCATTTTATTGTTCTGGAAGTGGTACCCCAAGACCCATGCAGTGGCAACTGGGATAAATGCATTCTCCAGAAGGAGACATTCTGGATTGAGCATCTTGAAGCAACCAAGCCACCAGGTATCAATGAGGTGCTATCATACCGGCCCTTCCTTTGAGGCGCCAGTGTGGTGGCTACATTGACCCCTGGTTAGGCAACCATACTAATTTACATCTATAAATGCTACATGTTACATGTCACACAACATGCTGTGCCAACTGGGCATTACATCATAAAATAGCTATCATGGATGTGTATGTAGTACTGGTTGTAGCAAGTTTTAAATCTACTGCAAACTATCAAAAAGACCCAAGCAAGAAATGTTCTTTAAGTCTATGTTTTATAGAAAGTAGGTATCAATGCAGCATTGATACAAAGTATTTTGGACTGCTATATTTAAACTTATCTAGTTGCCAAGAACCTTGGTTTCTGGCACCCTGTTACAGTATGTGATATATTTGTATTTTTTCTTTTCTTCTTTTTTGTTTCCTCTCATCTAGTACCAGGACTCAACCGCACCATCATTGAGCTGTGCGATGCTATGGTGCACCAGCGGCCGGGCTGCATGACGTTAGATGTCAGTCTAATCACGCTAAATCGGGGTGCATAAGTAGCGAGGCTGGGCACCATTCCCCAGGTAATCTGAGGAAAGTGGGTGCCCAGTACACCTCGCGAAACGACAGACAGGCAGCTCTACACCCAGAACCCAGAATAACTATACTTCCAGGTATTTCATTATGCACTGTGTTGTGGTTCCGGTACAGCGGCTATCTCTATATATAATTTCTATATCCTTATAGCATTCATTTCTGCCTTGCCTTTTAGGAAAGTGTACTTTGAGCTCTGTATGCTCACCTCTTGATGTGCACATACCAATGTGACTGAATCCCTTTATCCATGACCAGTGAATAACCAAGGTACCACTTGTGGTTGCTTCTGTATCTGTTCTTGTTAGTTACCCCTTTCTAGTAAAAACCATGCTCTAAGTGTTAATCACTGAATGGTTAAAGATTGTGGGACTATAAACCCTATGGTTTCCTCTATAGATAGGCAAGAATCTGACTTAAGGTGATGTGAGCCGTAGTGGCAATATATCAGCAGATATGTGAGTACAGGACCTAGTGTAATAGTATAGTTTACCTAAATACCAACTGAAGTATTTTATTAGTACTTACCTATATGCTTTATATCTATAGTTATCCTGTGCACCCCCACATCCCGACAGATGTGCTGACCCTTGGCTGCTGCTCAGCATCAGTGCCTGTGGTTTTTACCTCCTTTTCTGGAGGGGGCCTCTCTGCGGTTACGATTTCCCTGCTATAGGTGAGCGTTGAAACTCTCTGTCAAAGCACTGTTATTTTGGTGAGTTCATGTATACTGTATATGCATATGCACCTGTGTACCTCAGGTGTACTTGATATGTCTAGTATTTCCCCACAGGAAGTATATTATCTAGTATTTCCTCCAGGAAAGACCACCATGTCCTATATCCCTTTTTACAAATCATGTGATTTATATGTATGTATTTTATGTGAATTAAAAATGAGTTATTATTTTTATACGTACCTACAAAGTCCATTATGTCCAATTTCAATAGTTCCAGATTATGTAGGATGTGGCACATTTATACTAAATGTGTTTGATTGCCACCTTAGGGCATTGCAATCAACTGAATTTCGGTACACACTGAGTTTTTTTTTTCATTCAGCCCAGCAGGCTGAATGAAAAAAAAAAACTGAGGAGCTTGCAAAGAGGTCTCTGTACTAACTATGCAATGTTAGTCAGCTTCTGTCAGACAGGCTGCTGTACATATGGGCCAAATGTCGGGCGGTTTCTGTTGAACTGGCCCATACTGACTGTAATTTGGCCAATCTGTACCCTTAAACCTGGCTCGATAAGTGAACAGATAAGTTAACACGGCTCGAATTTGGGCTAATTCACTGTGATTCAGACAAAATTCAAGCCATGCACAGCCCTGCCGACACCAACCAGCTCAATCATCTTTGATTGGGAAGTCAAAGAAGCCAGGTGGAAAAAAGATGGCTGAACACTGACTGCAGCCAATCAGCTGCAGGCACTGGTCAAGTATTCTGACACCCAATGGATATTGTGGCTGCCAGAATACAATAGGCCCTGGAGATTTATTCACTCACGCTGTTTAGTATGGATGGGGAAATTTACGGTCTTGGCTAAACAAGAGAAATCTTTATGTGTATCACAAGCTTATGTTTTGCAATTTATACTTGAAATTATTCCATACTTTCTTTACGGTCACCTTCCTCCAAAACAAAGTTCCACATAATTAGGCAGCAAGACCTGTGGTCACATGATGCCGTTAGAAGAGTGACAGTGCTTTTCTGTGACTCATATGTCCACAGGTCACTTTTGCACACAGTCAACAAGGGCTGTCAAAGGACTGTAAAATGTGTCACACATACAGGTGTAACCATTTCTGATCTTTGTCCTAGCAATCAAGGTCTGAACATTCACTGATCTTTCGGGTATTAATAGAGTATGAAAAGTTTCACTATTACTGAGATGTGGTTTACACAGTTGAGCACACATATTTTTTATAAATTTTAGCCCAGAAACACAGTCTTGAGAGTTTCCGATGTGGTGTATCACAGCTCAGAATCACGAGTGTCACAGGAAATTATGTCAGCAACTCAGACCTTCTGTGTAGAGCAATCCTATGTCACCAGTACACTGTGTACTAATAATCTGGTTTGGTTAAAAATTGCTTTAGTAGACTGACCATAGGATAAATGCCTAAAAAGACAGTGTCCTTACGTGCTAGGACACATGTAGGCAATTTAGAATTATATTTTTTTATTAAGAGTTAGAATTTAGGATTTAGAATTAACAATGGATCATTTATTGGAACATTATACTTAAAAATGTAACTACCAATACTTTTACCACTATGCAGAGGTTCCTAATCAACTGGTTTGAACCCATACAGCCTTTTGTATAGTAAATTCTAATAATTAAAGTGACACTAAGTTCTGGTTTAAAAACATTCTATTCAAGTAGGTATTCATAACTCAAAAAGTACCTTCTGTTGCTCTCAGCCTCCGCCAAATCTCCAAACTCCTTTATCTTGCTCGCCCCTTAGATGGACTAGGAACTATGGACTATATTAATGGTGTGAATGGAAATGATTTAACATTCACATTTACACCAGATCCTTTTTTTATTTTAATGTTTTTGTGAATGTTTAAGATAACTATGATACATTTTATATTTGAGCAAGTTCCCCTGCTTGTTGTATCCCAGGGTACTACAAGTTTAGGTTTCAAAAACCCACATCAGGCATTTGGGCTGACTGTTTCCAACCCTAATTTCCTTCCTTTCATCTTAGGTTGATTAAAACTATTACATGCCCATAAAACTTACCATCACCCCAGCACATTATACCACCTCCCCTATACATGTTACATATCTTTGTACAATCAACTTTAGATTTACCAAAACTATGTAATATAAGCACCTACCTAATCTATCCAATCAATTTGTATCCAATCAGATAGGCCCTTGAACTACATCAGGGGTCTCTAAACTTTAGAAACAAAGTGTCAGTTTACTGCCCTTCAAACTTTAGGGGGACCGGACTGTGGCCAGTGGGAGTAGAAAATACTCTGGCATCGGTGGGAGTAAACAATTCCATAGGCTTAGTGGTCAGTGGGAGTAAAAAAATTACATCATTGGTCTAAGCAGTAGGAAGAGTGTTCCATAATTGGTGTCAGTGGGAGAATTAGTTCCCCATCTCTTGTGTCAGCGGGAGAAATAGTACTCCATTGTTGGTGTCAGTGGGAGGAATAGTGCCCTGTGTTTGGTGTCAGTGGAAGAAATAGTGCCCCAAGGGTCAGATAAAGGCAAGCAAAAGGCTGCATTTAGCATGTGGGCCGCAGTTTGGAGACCCCTGCACTACATAGTTGTTGGTAGATCTAAAGGGGATTGTACAAACAGATTGTAACAAGTGTGGTGAGCTTAAATGCAACACTTAATATACTTCCTGAAATGAACCCCCTTAATATGCAACCTGACCCTAAGACTAAAACCTAACCCTTACCCTAGCACAGAAAATGAACCATGAAAAGTATCACTATCAAAGTGTACACTATCAAAATGTACCCTTTGTTGTAGTATTAGATAGCATGGAAGGGTTAGAACCACTGTCAGTTTTTTCACTATTTGTGTCCCTACTGTGTAGAATCACCATCTCTGTTAGTCCTGGTTGCCATTGTCACAAGTGAGAACAGGAATAGAGGGGAAATCTTCAAATAGTTACCGCTGGTACAATGACAACTTAAGCCCCATACACACGGTCGGAAAATCCGACCACCAAATCCATCAGATTTGGTCCGACGGATTTAGTCCGACACTGGTGTTGCATACACACGGTCGGACAATGTTGTCGAAAAATCCGATCATTCTGAACGTGATGACGTTTGTTGCCTACGACGGGACTACGTAGAGGCTAGTAGCCAATAGCTTTGGTCTTGTAATGTGATCTGAGCATGCGTGTCACTTTGTCCGTCGGAATTCGCTACACACGATCGGAATTGGTGTGATCGGCCTTTGTTGTCGGAAAATTTATAGAGCAGGAGATACAACTTTGTCCGTCGGACAATCCGATGGAAACCTACACACGGTCGGAATTTCCGACAACATTGTCCGATAGGACAGAATCCATCGGAAAATCCGACCGTGTGTATGGGGCTTAAGAAGGGATTTCTTGGAGAGCTTTTCCCTAATTTATTGATGTGTCTACAGGAAGAAAATCCCCAAAATGGATCTATGATAGGGGTTTTGAAACAAAAACATTTTGGCTCTAAATATACTTTAATGTAACCCTAAAACCTAATCCTCCCACCTAACATTTACTCTTAATTTAAGTCTTGGATTTGATCTCTTAACCACTACAGTGGGGTCTTAAAATGGCAGGAGGGTGTACATGGACGTCCTCCTGTTTTCGCGCTGGGACTTGGCTGATCACTGATCGAGATAAGGGCCAATCACAGCAGGCCCTTTACCACATGATCATCTGTCAGCCAATGGCAGCTGATCGCGGAAGTAAACAGAAGCCAGTTATCAGCTTTTTTTTCTTCACTCTGTCAGCGTGAAGAAAATAAGAAAGCCATTGACTAGCTTCTGTTAGAGGGAAATTGCCCCCCTTTGTGCCCACCAGTGCTGCTAATAAGTGCCCTCCAGTACTGCTAATTAGTGCCCACCAGTGCCACCTATCAGTGCCCATCAGTGCTGCAAATCAGTGCCCATCACTGCCTCATCATCAGTGTCACTTATCAGTGCTGCTTATCAGTGCCACCTATCAGTAACCATCAGTGCAACCTATCAGTGCCCATCAGTGCCATCTCTCCATGCTGCCTATTAGTGCCTATCAGTTCCACCTATCAGTGCCATCCATCAGTGCCTCCTGATCAGTGCCGCCTCATTAATGCCCATCAGTGCAGCCTATCAGTGCTCATCAGTGAAGGAGAAAAATTACCTGTTTGCACAATTTTATAACAAATATGAAAAATATGAAAAGTTTTTATTTTATTTTTAATTAAAAAATGTTTTTGTTTGTTTAGCAAAAAATAAAAAACCCAGTGGTGATTAAACACCACCAAAAGAAAGCTCTATTTGTGTGAAAAAAAGAAACATTTTTTATATGGGTACAGTGTGGACTGTGTGGACAGTATGGGGACTGCGCAATTGTCATTCAAAGTGTGACAGTGCTGAAGGCTGAAAATTTGCCTGGGCAGGAAGGGGTTGAAAGTGCCCAATAGGCAAATGGTTAATGGGTTTATTTACACAACCTTTACCCAGGATTTACACTTTTTCCCAGTTAAATCCAACAAAAGCTGTTTGGATTTTGAGTGAAAAGATTTATAACTAGTCTAACTAATCTTTAAGTGCACTTTTAACCTTAACCTATTTAACCTACTATCACTGTCATCTGAACCACTATAATCAATACTTTCTTTACAGGGATGAATGTTCAGCACCGGTTATACCAGTCTACAAATGAAGCCTGCACTACCAAATGTCTGTTTACTGTTGTTCCCTCAAAGTGACGTGAGTATTGAGGATTTCTAAACAGCACACATACATGTACTTTTTTCTGACATCACAGACCCAGTGAGGAAGTACTATACTTCCTTATTATGTTAACACTGTATAACAAAGTATATTACTTCTGTATTTAGCTATTAGTGTCACTACAGGCAGGAGTTCCCACTTATAACCTAAAGTACGGTGTCTTTTTTCATTCTGGCTACTGTATGTAACTATAACCCCATATGGCAATCTTTCTCAACCAGGGTTTACAAGGGGTTCCTGGAGCAAGGGGCCATTTTTGCCTCTTAAATAAGTTCCCACTGACACAAATTAGCATGTTAGCTATCTGGATTCTTCTCACTGACCTTCATACTAATGTACAGTCTATTGTAAATACAATATTTATTAGCAGGGGTTCCTTGATAAGTTTTTTCAAGGGTTCCTTCAAGTTAAAAAGGTTGAGAAAGGCTGATTTATGATCTTAAAAACAGGCTCATAGGAGGATACCCAAAGGGACAGGGAGTGCAATATCCTCCAGATTTCCGGCTTCCCATTGGATGCCTATTGTCTCATTATCTATAAAATGGATCAAGTTTAAAGGTTGCTTTCACCCACAAAAAAGCATGATGTAATCTTTCCTTATTATAATCAGCTTTTATGTTAACATGACCAGCATTTTTCTTAGTAATATTCATGAATTATGGTTATATACATACGGTTTAAAAAAAATTGACAGTTACCGTATATACTCGAGTATAAGCCGAGTTTTTCAGCACATTTTTTTGTGCTGAAAGTGCCCCCCTCGGCTTATACTCGAGTCAAGCACTTTTCTGCAGCAAAAAAAATAATTTCTGACCCGACTTTGGGGCCCCGTATCTCGGGGCCACTTGGGTCTAGGGGTCCCAAATTTGGTGTGCCAACCCAGTTGACCTAGCACTATAACATATCCAAAGATGGGGTTCCTAGCAGTGGCCCCGAGATACAGGGCCCCAAAGTCGGTTCAGAAAATGTCATTCTCTGCTGCAGAAAAGTGCTTGACATTTTCTGACCCGAATTTGGGGCCCCATATCTCGGGGACACTTGGAGCTAGGAACCCCAAATTTGGCATTCAAACCCAGTTGAACTAGCACTACAACATATCCAAAGATGGGGTTCCTAGCACTAAGTGGCCCCGAGATACAGGGCCCCAAAGTCGGTTCAGAAAATGTCATTCTCTGCTGCAGAAAAGTGCTTGAGATTTTCTGACCCGAATTTGGGGCCCCATATCTCGGGGACACTTGGTGCTAGGAACCCCAAATGTTGTATTCCAACCCAGTGGAATTAGCACTACAACATATCTAAAGATGGGGTTCCTAGCACTAAGTGACCCTGAGATACAGGGCCCCAAATCGGTCAACTGTGTCCATCTGCATGGGCACAGTGAGGCTGCAAATGGGCATCGTTGACCCTCTTTTCCACTTACAGTAGCTGCGCATTTCTCACCCTAGGCTTATACTTGAGTCAATACGTTTTCCCAGTTGTTTGTGGTAAAATTAGGTGCCTCGGCTTATATTCGGGTTGGCCTATACTCGAGTATATACGGTACTTTTCTTTTTTCTCAATAAATTTTTATTGGGTTTTTACAAATACAAAAAAAAACAAAAAACATTGCATGACATAATGGTAGTGAAATAAACCCTGTAGTCCAAACACTACATTTGAACCGAAGGCACTTAATACAGTAAATATTCCAGAAACAGTGTCAGATAGTATTAATAATAATATCATATAGACCAGGGATCTCCAAACTACGGCCCTCCAGTTGTTGCGGAACTACACGTTCCATGATGCATTGTAAAACTCTGACATTCACAGACATGACTATGCATGATGGGAATTTTAGTTCCTGAACAACTGGAGGACCATAGTTTGGAGACCCCTGATATAGACCATGAAAGGGCAATGTATGAATTTGTTCTGCAATACTGGTAAGTCAGTGAACTCCCAAAAATTAAAGCAGAGACCGTTAACAAACAAAACAAAGACTAACAATAGAATTTGCAGTCAGATACCATATTTGATATTACCTGGTAAATTATTAAGGAATTAGGTTAGGTCAAGAGCTAGCGAACCCTGTGTACCACTCCATCCAAGGTTGCCAGATTTTATCAGTGATTGGGTGTCTACCCATACTGGACGCAAAGAGTATCTCATAGGTACCGTGAGTGTTAATCCGCTTGATAGTTTCCCCATTTCAGGGGCCGTGTGGTCTTTCCAATGCTGGACCAGGTTAAGTTGGGCTGCTAGAAGGATGTGGGATATTAATGTCCTCAGAGAGGGAGGAATGGAATCCATCTCTAAGTATAACAGTGACATACCTAGTGTTGGCGGTATTTTGAGCCCTATGACCTGTGTTATGAGTTTAAATACAAGGGACCAATATTGGGTTATACTAGGGCAAGACTACAGAAGGTGTATTAAGGTTCCCACAATTCCTCCAGCATGAGAGGGATATTCCTGCAGCAAATTTGGATATGTGATGTGGGGTAAGATGCCATCGTAGCAAGATCATTTGGAAGAGTTACAATAGATTAGCACTTTTGCTGGAGGCATACATTGTAGTCAAATCTCTGCCATTGATCTTCTGAGTATTCCCTACCTAAACCCCTCTCCCATGCTTGAATTGGTGGGGATTAACAGTTACTTTTTTATAGTACAAATGCTACATCCACTAGTCAGTTTGGAACAAAAGGAAAAAGGGTCCTGCTTACAAGTCATTGTGTTCTAAATTAGATAAACAATGCAAGTACTTTGGTGGAATATTGATCCAGTCTTTTATTGTAGCTTACCAGTCTTTAGATGGGGTGACTGCATTTGTTTTCTTTTTTTTTTTGTTACCTGCTGATCCCTATAGCAACATGTTTCCTGCCCTTGGGTGACCAGTTAGTAAGACGACCGTAGGTACAGTTCCAGGTTTCTCCAGGTAAGGAAGAAGGAGGATATTGGAGATGTAATTACAACCTGTTGCCTAACCACCCCTTGGCAGGAACCTATTTGGGGTTCCAGGGGTATGGACTGGACTAATGGACAAAAAGGACTTTCTCGCCTATTAAGGTATGACTACCTCAAGAGTAGGTAACCTGAGCTTTCTTTGTTAT
Organism: Lithobates sylvaticus; assembly: GCA_028564925.1. NCBI lineage: Eukaryota > Metazoa > Chordata > Amphibia > Anura > Ranidae > Lithobates > Lithobates sylvaticus. Next base: position 324,818,364 of record CM053029.1, on the reverse strand, counting down.
CTGTACTACAACTCTTAAAGCAAAGTTTTGCTCCCCTCCAAAAATGATTATGGTACTTACCTGTCCAGGCATCCAGCAGTGTCCTCACCTGAGCCGATTCTTGAATAAGCTCACAGGGGTGCTGGTGCCACCATCTCAGGTAAGGGAAGCCGGCAGTGAAGCCTTGCAGCTTCCTTCTGCGCATCCATGAATCGCACTGCGCTCTGTGAATGGGCTGGCTGCGGGGGAAAGGAGGAGGGGGGCCGACTGGCTCACTCCAGTGCAGTGAACTCAGCTGGAAGTAGGAGCAGGTACCTGTCAAAAACATGTACCTGCTCCCCCTCCCCCCCAAAAGTGCCAAATGTGGCAGCAGGGGGGGGGGGGGCAGACAAGAAGAGCTTCCCCTTTTGGGTGGCACTCTGCTTTAAAGTAAAAGAACTTTATGGTTATTGCCTGGTCTGAAGTTACTTGAGGACATTCTAAAAAGGGGTGCATGCATGTATGGCATATCACTAAACAGGGTTCACATCAGGAGGTGAGATGGGGTAGTGAAGATGAAGTACATAATATCTAAGTCTAATATGCAGTGAATCTATTTGGAGGAAACTATATTACTATTGCCAATGACTACAGAACAAGTGTCGAGTGCATAAGCAGCCAGCCCTTCAGGAAGTGGTGGTTACTTGGCTTAAGTGATGGAAGGCCCTGTAAATGAAGGAGCGGGTGGCATAGTGGTGTAGTGGATAGATGGTAGTTCAAATCCCAACTACCACACTACCTGCCTCATGTTCTCCCTGTGCCTGCGTGGGTTTCCTCCGGGTACTCCAGTTTCCTCCCACACTCCAAAGACATGCTGGTAGGTTAATTGGATCCTGTCTAAATTGCCCCTAGTATGTGTATGTATGAATGTGAGTCAGGGACCTTAGAGTGTAAGCTCCTTAAGGGTAGGGACTGACGTGTATGTACAATGTATATGTAAAAGAGCTGCATAAATTGACGGCACTATATAAGTACCTGAAATAAATAAATGAAGGAGCTTGCATGCTTAGGCTCCTTCCCTAGCAATCGGAACTCCTATACTGACGTCATGGCACAGGGCATCCTAATGACCCAGCCTGCAAATCATGGAAGATGGGGAAAATAAGCACGGATGTTGTATAAGAGTTTAACTTACTTGTATTCAACTGTAACATACAAATTGATGTCACTGGGATTGTGATGAGGGGTAACTGGGCTGGTGGAGTGCAAGCTCCGCAGCACTAGGTAAGAAATTCTGCACAACCAAAGAGAGAGAAGAGTTATGAAATGTAAGGAGAAACTGCTATCCATAGTGTAATTTCAAGGAGTTAAATATGCCTTTATAGACAAGTGTCACTTTTAAGTTGGAGTGCTGTCTTAATGCCAGCCTTGCTTTAAATGGCCTCTGGGGGCACTACTGGGAGCTCTCTCTGGGTCCCCATATGAGCGTAGTCTGCACCGCCTACATGGGGTGACTGGTGGATTTGTAGTTAAAGAAGATAATTTAGGAAGATGATCACACTTCACTTTAATTATTAGAAGTTATAAGTACACTGCATTTCTGTCAAGATCATTTTCTGTACTTGCAGAAAATGTTCTTAAAAAATTAAAACGAATGCAGTCACAATATCAAAGTATGGGTAATCTGCAATATATTACATTTGTGGGTTAGGAATAATTTATTAATTCAACACTTCAATAACTACAGCCATAATAAAAGCCAGGGCCCCTCACATCTTTGAGGTGAGTAGTTACAATTTTCTGGTACTGTGTATCTTAATAGCAGGCTTGTTCGGTTGTTTCCCAGATTCACATGTGCTTATCCAGCCAGTCCAAACATTGCTGACTCTCCCATCTGCTACCTGCTTGAGGAAATCCCAGCATCATCCGTGTGGCTTACAAGAGATTTAGCATAGAGCCCTGTCTGAAATCAGTGAGTCAAGTTAATCGATTTTGCATTAGGGTAGGCCTAGCATACATTATTTCAAATCCATCCCCGATTAGTGCGCAGATCGAAGTGCTAACACTGCACATATATTTCACACCAGATGGGGAAGTAGCTTATCTCAGAGTGACTTAGACAACCAATGAATTAATATTTTCTTCTTTGCTCCTTAAATAGGAGTAAATAAAGTCTTCCTTTTTAATTGTACCTATAGGTAAGCCTATAATAAGGCTTACCTGTAGGTACTGCACATATATCCTAAACTTGCACCATTTAGGAGATATTTACTATATACGCCAACGTCATCGGGGCATGTGCTCTGAAGAAACGTCCGGTGCCATTTCTTCAGGACCCTGTGCCGTGACCAGCAGTAGTGGCATCATTGCGGCTCCAGGCAATCACAGCGCCAGAGCCCGCAAACCTGGAAAAAACTCTGGGGAAAAGCCCAGAAAAGAAAAGGGGCAAAACAGGGAGCAAAAAGAGTAGAAAGAAATCAAAATGGTGATAGATGCATTATCAGATCCTTTCGTAAGGGGCATAAATACTGTATGTTTGGTTAAAGACTGATGTAACCAGTTTAGGACCAGCTGCCACAGTTATACTGCGGCAGGTTGGCTCCCCTGGGCAATTCACCTTAGCTGTACGTCGGCCGCTTTAAGACCACTAGGGGGCGTAAGCACACCCGCGGTGCAGCGACAAAGTAGATGCGCGTGCCTGGCGGCCGCGATGTCCGTTGGGCACCCGTGATCACTTCTGAGAGAGGCAGAACGGAGATCTGTCAATGTAAACAGACAGATCTCTGTTCTGTCAGGAGAGAGAAGACAGATCTGTTGTTCATACTAAGTATGAACAGTGATCGGTCTCCTCCTCCTCCAGGCAGTCCCATCCCCCCCCACAGTTAGAATCACTCCCTAGGACACACCTTTAACCCCCTTGATCGCCCCCTAGTGTTAACCCATTCCCTGCCAATGACATTTATACAGTAATCAGTGGTTATTTTTAGCTCTGATTGCTGTATAAATGTCAATGGTCCCAAACAAGGGACAAAAGTGTCCGATCTGTCCGCGGCAATGTCGCAGTCCCGCTAAAAATCGCTGATCACCACCATTACTAGTAAAAAAACTATTTATAATAAAAATTTCATAAATCAATCCCCTATTTTGTAGACGGTTATTTATTATAGCAAAAAGTAAAAAATATATATTTTTTCAAAGTTGCTGCTCTTTTTTTTTATAGCGCAAAAAATTAAAACCACAGAGGTGATCAAATACCACCAAAAGAAAGCTCTATTTGTGGGGAAAAAAGGAAATATAGTTTGTGTGGGTGCAGTGTCGCACGGCCACGCAATTGTCAGTTAAAGCGACGCAGTGCCGTATCGCAAAAAATGGCCTGATCAGGTCCTTAAGTGGTTAAATCTAAACCCCAAAAAAATAAAATGTATTATATTGTAGTTTACCAATCCTTAGATGTGGTACCTGGATTAGTTTTCTTTTTTTTTTCAGGCTAGGTATATTTTCTGCAAGTACAGAAAAACACATGTCAATAATTATAAAAATCAAGTGTCCTTGGAACTTCCTGTGCAATTAACGGAAACCATGTTATCAGCTGTCCAAACTATCTACTGTCAACTGCACACCCCCACCCTGTGTAAAAGAGATGAGCAGAGGGGATGATATTGTACAGTACAGTATCACCCTAGGGCAGAACACGTGTTACTGGCAGTATGACCAGCTGAAAATAAGGGGGAAAAAAAGCAATAACGAAGAAAACTAAGGCAGGTGTCACATCTAGAGACTGGTGAGCTGCAATATATACATATAATTGGGTTTAGATATGCTGTAAATAATTACTACAATAATTTCCCTTACTTAAGTATTCTGATATACAACAGCTAGATTTAGGGGGCATTTATATTTTACTATTTGTGTTATCTAGTGTGCTATATTTTATTATATTATATTTTAGTGGTTTAATTATATTAGTATATCAATTATCTATCAATTATCTATCATCTATCCATCTGTCTATCTGTCCCTAACTGTATGTCCATCTATCTGTCTATGTCTGTCTATCCATTTATTTGTCATCTTTTGTATTTAACTGTATGCACACAATTTAAAACACACCTACTCAAAAATTATCCTTTCTAGTTCTTTGCTTTTCTTTTTCTATATATTTAACCCTCGTCCTTAGTAAATAACATTAAGCGCACACATTTCTTGGTAGACCAAGAGTAAATACCAGCTCACAGATGGTTTATTCAAAGTTGAGCAGCTTAATATCTCTCTAAACCTTTCTCAACAGCAGGTGGCCTTATGTGTCATTCCCTTCCTGAAGCCCTGGTGTACACACTTAGTAAGGATCATACGGGAAGGTTTGAGCAAAGACAATGGTCATGTGATTGTGACGTTTTAAGGAGAGGCTGGGAGATTCACGAACATGTCACAGTGACTCGAGAAGGTGTATTATGTGTGTGTTTATGTGTGTGTCATATTACATATCTGAGTAAGCAAGGAGGGGCAGAGGGAGACAAATATTGAATATGTCATACACTACCATCGTATTGTGTAGCCCTGTTGCAATGTATTTCAGGGCACAATGCAACATTTGGAATTTCTCAATAATAAACATATAGCAACAGCATCAATGGTTCGTGTGTACTAGTGCTAACAAAAACACTATTAAACTATTACTTTAGATCAGTGTTTACCAAACTACAAGATGGGTACCATGGGTGGGAATCTGTGGGACCCAGGACATTCTCATTTTAGTTACCAATGGTGGAAAGAACAGGGAGCATGGTATAACAGTTTGTATGGGCTTCTATACATGATTCTGGAGGAGGTTTTTAAAGGCCACGTACTAGCTGGTTGCTGGCAGTATAGGTGGACTAGACATATGGTAATTTTTCATAGAGGTGGCAATTAGAATAGACACCACAAGGCTGTGATGTTAGTATACTTCAGAAGTCCACATATCTACACAACATTTCTCAGGAACTGATTACCCTGGATCGAAAACCTATGCTCATCTGGTCTAAACTATCACCGTTTGGGCATTTAGAATGCCCCAATAAAAGTTGTGTCCCAACCAGTCTGCACTCCCGTTCTCCTCCATCCTTCCTTTCCCCCTCCCTTTTCTAATTAATCTGGAGTCTTTCTCTTAACTTTCCTGTACCTTTCTCCTATCAATATCCTTCTCTTTCATATAGACAAGATGTTGGTGTTTATACTGCAACATGACAATATTTGACTTGTCCACCTATTCCAGCCTTTTTCAACCAGGGTGCCTTGAAGCTTCTTCAGGGCAAAATTCCTAAAAATGTATCAAACATTTGTATACAAGCCAGCAGGTGAATGAAGCCTGCCTTTTAGCTACACAAAGCCACAGTTTTTCATTATGTACCATTACGACTTTCTAGACACTGGCATCCTAACAACCAATGATGTCATCAGTTAATAAGGAGGATATCTGTCGCCTCCACAGCATCCTCGTTTGACCCTCCTCTGCTCCTCTCCCTCAGCCCTGGGGTGACATTAGCTGACTGATGGAGAGAAATTGAGGGAAGAGAAATATTGGAATACTAGTCAGTACCAGTGTGCAAAAGTGTATTTGCTTTGGAAGAAAAACATCGCCACAAACGTGGGGTATCCTACATTTGTGACTAATGTTGTATTATGTAAAACTATTAGAATAATTTTTTATACTTTAGAAAGGGGTGCCTCAAGACTGTTCATAATTTTAAAGGCTGCCCTGAGATTGTCTATAATTTTAAAGGGTGCCCTGACTGAAAAAAGGTTGAGAAACACTGGCCATCTGGAAACAATGCTAGCGTACAGTGTACATTGTACTGATGAAAATTTGAGTGTATTTTTTTCTCTGACTCTTTTTGTACACCTTTTTGAAAAAAAATTCAATAAAACATTTGTAAAAGTAGAGGTCAGGTATCACAGTTTTAGAACAGTAGATTTTACTACCTGTATATTGTATACAGCTTTTAACTGTAAAGATGGTAGTATTTATCAGTGTGTATGAATTTTTAACCAGATATTTGCAGCGTTGGGGAACAAAAAAGCTGACATCACTAATGACTAATGAATTTGAGGAATCATAGTATGGGTGACTCTCCCTGTTTTTCTAGGGATTTTAACCTAACTTCTGTCCTTGAGGGCTGTGTAGATGGGGTGCAATGTGGTGCGGCAGTAATAACACACACACTCCAAGTGCGATGAAAGAGCTTGTATTGAAATAATGTATGTGTCATATTACACTCACGGTTCCAACAGTGTGTAGAGAGCAGGTTTAAAGGGGTTGTAAACCCTCAAGGTTTTTCACCTCAATGCAATGCCCCCCAGAGCCCCTCTTTTACTTACCTGAGTCCGATCGGCCCTGCACAGGGGACGAGCACACCGACTCCAGGCGGTGTCTTGGGTCCAGATTGGATAGATTGATAGCAGTGCAACCATATGCTCCCGCTGCTGTCAATCAAATCCAATGATGTGGTAGCCGGGGGGGGGGGGGGCAGAGCCGAGTCCTGCTTTCTGTGTCAATGGACGCAGCAGCAGGACACGGGAGAGCACCCCCACGGGTCCCCCCAGGGAGAGCGCTTCCTCGAGCACTCAAGAGGAGGAGGAGCCAGGTGCGCCACTGAGGGACCCCAGTAGAGGAGGATCTGGGCCACTCTCTGCAAACCAACTTCACAGAGGAGGTAAGTATGACATGTTTGTTTTAAAAAATAAATAAAAACACAAACGTTTACATATCCTTTAAGCCGAACCAACAGCACCTGTTTGGAGGGACAAGTGGGAAGATGTCCAGAGAACCTTTCCCTGATGCATGTTCTGTCTCTACCAGATGAGGCCACCGGTCCCTACTCTACCCAACTCCCAAGCCTGGTGGCCAAGGCCTTAAATGGGCTCTGACCCAAGATGGCTGCTAGAGTCACATGGGGTGGCAGAATCCAAACAGATAGCTTCCCCAGTGACCCAGGAAGCCACAGGGAAGTCTTGTTCTTCTTGACTTCCTCTCCAACTGTACTGCCACTGCAAGTGAGCACCACCTACAATGGAGAAAGTAGACTGCACCTGCCTGCAGCTCCACCCTCATTTTGCTCCCCTGCTGAAATGTTTGGCCACAACTAGGAGCTTACAAAAGGAATATTTTCCCATTCCCATGTGAAAACACTGTGTGACCGTGCTGTCAACCATTGAGTCATACTTGGAAGTACCAGATTTTTCTCTTCTCTACCATTAGTTGAACAGACTGGTAGTTTAGTGAAAAGAAGGTGAATATGTAAAGCTGGGAAGGGTAGCAGTTAAGTAAAGCTTTTTAAAGCACATGTTAAATTTAACTGAATAGGCTGACTCCAGCAAAGTTGACTTGGTCATGAAATTAGCACTTTGCAAAAGCAGAAACTCTCAAATTCTGTAGTTAGGCTGCTTAAAGCAGAACTTAAGTCCACAATGTCTATCTTTCCCTCAACAGTCTGTGGTTCCTTGTTGGCGCTGTCATCTTTTACCTGGTTTCTTCCAGGTGCCAGGATGGGGCTGTCTTCATTGGCCAGTGGGGAGTGACCTTATTCCTGCACATGTGGGGGGGGGGGGGGAGTCATCCCGGCACACAAGATCTGTGCTGGAATGTAAACTGAGCTGCGCATGCAGTTTTTTGTTTTAAGACTTTAGTTCAACCCATTCAACCCCGCCTACCGGCGGTGCTCGCCCCCCGCTCTGAGGCAGCCCACACTCACCAGCCCTCATTTTCCACTCACAAAATGTGAGTAGGCGAGTCGAAAATTTGAGGGCTGTAGCTTGATATCCAAGCAATATCTACAATTGATGCTGAAAAAAAAACTACTTTCCCCTTCCTTTATAGCCAAAGTAAAAAGGAAAATTCCTACAAAGATAAGAACCCCATTAGCAAGTTATCCTCTCACTTTCTGTCTTAGTCACTACTACCTCTGAGACGTGGGAATAGAATAAATATCCCCCAAGGGAATGCAGAAAGCAATGCAACCTGCCATAAACTCTAACCCTTCCCTGCTGTGCTAAAATGTCGTGTTTTTTGCAGCTGCATATTCCTCCATGTTTCCTGCTGCTTTCTGTCTTAGCGACTTCTGCTACAGGACACAGACAGCAAGAAAACTTGAGATCTAAACATTCCCTGGTCTGTCCAAAACAAGAAAAATTATTTTGGTTAGCGTTCCACTTTAAGTCTGCCTGTGCATCTTACAGAGGTGGGAATAGAGATCATGATGGACTACACTCCTGTGACCACCTAAAGATCAATGTGGTGTGGATAGTCTTCTTACATATCTAATGCTTTTCCACTCAGCGCAGGAGGGGAAAGAGGGCGCAGCCCAGTGAACCACGTAGCACAATGTGCTTTGTCTGAGTCTTAGCACCCATGAAATCCCCTGGAGCTCTGTAACAGGAACATGAGCTGCTAGGTAATTCTTATGCACTGAATCTCATAAAGGTAAATGAATACTGCAACTTTGGCTGAGTGATGGGCTCCTCCTGGTATGTGCCCAACATTTTGTAGTCTGAAATAATATACACTGTCCTTTAAACTTTAGCATGTGTTTATATTGATTCTTAAAAAAATGTTCTCTGTTCATGGAAAAGCATATTCCAATGAAATTAGCAGTGCCAAGGCTTACTAACATTACACAAAACATTATTTTAGATAGTATTTTTACTCCATCTTCTATTTAAAGCAGCAAATGGCTTGGTGAGATCATCTAAAAGTTGCTCATTTTTTCCACAAAAACAATATTGGTGAAGTACCTCAGTGACCAAATGAGTCCATAACGGATGACGAGAGTTGTTTTCACATGGACTTCTATGTTATTATATAAGTAAAACCAGCTAGAATAACACTGACCTGAGGGACAAGTCACTGTAAATGTCAGAAGGGAAAAATCACGAGACTTTACTATTTATGGACAACCAACCAAAAATGAACCAAAATATTAAAGGTGACCAAAACTAATCAAATGTGATTTTTCAGCTGAGTTTGGTGTCCAGATCCTAAAGCTGAAATCCGGGCAGATATAAAAATCACAAATGAATGCAGCTCTGTATTCATAATACATATTTATTAAGATTAGCTTTTACACCTGTAGATCCCTTATACATACATATTATTTTTCTTTGACAATATTGTCCTGCAAAGAATATTATTTTCCTCTGCAATCTATAGTCAAAAAAGACATGACAAAACAAAAAATTGTGCTTGTGCTGAGTGCTGCGTCTGCTGCGTGTTGGCTTTAAAATAAGCAGTGATACATTTATACATTTTATTCTATAAATTCGCTCAATTACAGTATAATTAAACTAAATTAGGTTTCTAGTACAAAGAATGTCAAATTTTTACAAATTATATACAGGCGCTTTTTTCCATTTTGCTAATTTCTTTTAATGTTTCATAAAAAAATATATATATAAATATATATATATATATATTATAATGATCAAAATTGGAAGAATTAATTGAGTCTGGAGCAAGTATAAAGATCTAAACATAAAACATGGAGCAGATGCTGCTCCTAATTAGCAAAAGGGGCGCAAACCCCCCTGATATAAAGGCCTTTTTTACCCTAATTTCTTTTAATGTTACACAAAATAAAAAAGTTAATGACCAAAATGGGGTGGGGGGTTAAAGAACAGTGGAGCAAGCATGAAGCTCTAAATACAAAATATGGGGCAGATGCTGCTTCTAATTAACAAAAGGGGTGCAAATCCTTTTGTTAAGTAGGAGTGATCAGTTCTCTTTTTTTGCCATGGCGGTGATAGATACAGCACAGAGAACAGGAGAGCTGGAACTTCACGCTCTGATATGTCTACCCATCCCTGACAGCTCATATCATGTATGCCTGCTCTTAGCTGGCAGGGATTTGCAGCATGTATGGAACACTACCACCTTGCCTCTATTAATTAAGTGCAGACCATGCGCCAGTTTCTAGAGAGGAACAATGCAGATATTTGCCAGCACACCAAGGATCGGCACAAAGTGGCGTCCAAATGGGTAGTTTATTGCATTATCACAACACAAGAAAGGTCCAACGTTTCGGAGTCACGCAGGACCCCTTCGTCAGGCATGTTCACAGCTGGTTGTTGCTGCAGCACCCAAACCTTGAGAGCATATACCAAGAGCTTGTGTGATGGGAATATGGAGTATTCGTTTCTAGAGAGGAACATGAGCTATCTGCTGACAGTTAACTACCCATATAACAGGTCACACCTGGCGGGAATCTGCAGACATTTTTTATATAGAAAACTGCAGCATTCCCCCTGTTAGTAAGATGCAGACCTGTGCTTCACTCTGAAACAGAAACTGATGGCGGTGGCGCAGATAGACTTGAAACGGCTCTCTCCGCTTATATAATGTGGTGCCCATCACTCCCAACATATAGGATAGGCTCAAAATATTTAAGAGAAATAAAATGCATAAATGTCCAAATTATTTGCAAATAAAATTGAAAATGTAATGAATGAATAAGGGTCCAACCCCATTGTGTATAAAATGCTCAAAAGTTCAGATGTGTACTACAGTTTTATACAGATATTAATTAATTTTTAAGTACTATCAGGGAAATTCAATAAATGTAATGTCACTTTTATGGTGGCATGACCTTAGGGTTGCCACCTCATCCCATTAAAACCAAACACATATTAATTACACAGGTTCTGAGGGTGATTAAGGTGGTAATTAAACTCACTTGGTGCATTATCTGGATTAAATAAGCCTCAGAACCTGTGTAAGGCCGGGTTAACACTAATATGACAAACGCTCCGACATTGGGAGCTCATGACGCATGAGATGTGAAAATCAATGTTTCCCTAGGGGGGCCGTCTTAACTGGTCTGACACAAGTCAGTCTGACTTTGAAAATGCTCCCTGCACTTTGGTCTGACTTTGGTCCTACTTCAGCCCATTGAATATCACTGAAGTCGGATCAAAGTCGGATCGCCGTCTTAACTGACCCAACTTTGGCATTCGACTTGTGCTCTGATGATCTTGAAGGTGAGTTCCATGCCAAATGTAAAAAAAAAAAAACGGCATGGGTTCCCCCCTCCAATAGCTTACCAGGCCCTTTGGTCTGGTATGGATTTTAAGGAGGACCCCCACGCCAAACAAAACTGTGTGGGGTCCCCCCTAAAATCCATACCAGACCCTTATCCGAGCACACAACCTGTCAGGTCAGGAAAGGGGGTGGGGACGAGCGATCGCCCCTGCCCTCCTGAACCGTACCAGGCCACATGCCCTCAACATGGAGGGGTGGGTGCTTTGGGGCCCGGGTCCCCAAAGCCCCTTGTCCCCATGTTGATGAGGACAAGGGCCTCTTCCCGACAACCCTGGCCGTTGGTTGTTAGGGTCTGCGGGCAGGGGGCTTATCGTAATCTGAAATCCCCCTTTAACAAGGGGGCCCCCAGATCTCGGCCCCCCCACCCTATTTGAATAAGTATCAGGTAAATTATACCCCTTCCCATTCACCTAAAAAAAGTGTCAAAAATAAAACACATTACACATGTTTTTAAAGTGATTTATTAGGCAGCTCCGGCGTCTCTTGCGATCTGTTCTCCCCTCTCCGGCTCTTCTGTGTCCTCCGCTGACGTCTTCTGCCTCTGTTGGTTCTTCTCCCCTCTCCGGTTCTTCTCCACTCTCTCTCCGGTTCTTTTTCCTCTGTCTGCTGTCTTCTGCCGAGTCTCCTCTACTGTCTTCTCGCTCTTTTGCATGTTGTTTTTCCCAGCCTTCTCCGCTGTCTTCTCCCTCCGTTCTTCTTCCGATGTTGTCTCAACGCTCTCTTCCACTCTAATGCCGGGTGTGCGGTGTGCCACTACTTATATTGGCATGGGGCAGGGGTCACCTGAGGCAAGCCTCTTATGAGGTCACCACCCATCATGCCCCAGGTGGTGATGTCATAAGGGGTGGGGCCTCCAGATGACGTCCCGCAGTGACCCCGCTCCATGCCAATATAAGTATTGCCACACTGCGCACCCAGCATTAGAGCGGGAGAGAGCATTGAATAAACATGGGAAGAAGAACAGAGGCAGAAGACAGCGGACAGAGGGAGAAGAACTGGAGAGGGCTAGAAGACATCAGTGGAGAAGAACTGTAGAGGGGATAAGAGTTGGCAGAGGCAGAAGACATCAGCAGAGAAGTACCTGAGAGGGGAGAAGAAATTGGAAGAGCCCCCGGAAGCTGTCTTAATAGACTACTTTAAAAACCTGTGTATTGTGTTTTACAATGTACCCGGTACTCATTCACGCAGGTCACACTGGACTGGTGTGTCTGAGAGTGGTGGAGCTGGTGGAACTAATTCCCTATCTGGTCCGCCTTGCCTGTGATTAACAGTGGATGGCAGTGGGCAGATTCCATAGCCACTATTCTGTCCAATAGAGGCTTCTAATTCACTTTCAAACACGATAACTGAAATTCATGACATTTTCACCGGACAAATGTGCCACAACTGCGTGCATTGCATGTGGTTACAGGGAATTTGTTGTGCTTCCTCATTGACTTGACTGTGTAGCATCCAGCGAGCTTGCTGCGTGTCAATTGCTACAAGTTGGGTCAAATTTGCCATTAGAGCAAAGTGAAGCAACGGGCCGCAGCATATAAGTCCCCCGACCACTGCGTATTGCAGCTTAAGGGGTAGCGGTTGGCAGGAGGAAAAAACACGGCTCAACCACACTTTTTGCCAATCCCCAACCATAAGTCTAAACAAGGCCTTAATCATTAGTAAAACAAACCTGATGGGGAGCTAGTTTCCCGGATCCCCAGTCCCCAGTAGGCTCTGCCCACACCCAGTACTAAACACCTCGGCCATGAGCCAAGTGTGGATCTATCCCAGACACTGTCACTTTGAGTGTTACGCCACGAGATTCTCTAAGATACCCTTTCTGAATTCCAAAGTGTACAGTATGTTTTAAAATCTCACCTCCATATGATTTTTGTATCTTTTAGGATAGCACATAGACTAAATAACTATAGATAGGGTATAAATATTCCTCAGAGCAACAGGAGATATCTACTTTTACCTAAATAAGCCTTTAAAAACATTGGAACCTGCTGCATAGGCCACCAAGCAGTGAAAGTGGTCACACATGGTACTTTGATCATTCACTCTTGAATGAATGAATGAATGAATAATTTGTATAGCGCTACAATGCGAACCGAATCGCCTCAAGGCACTGTAATTAGTGCTTTGTTGTCAAGCTTCTTAGAAGAGGTAGGTCTTGAGTTTTTTCCTGAAGACCTGATGGTTTTCTTCCATGCGGATGTAGGTTGGTAGTGCATTCCATAGCCGTGGTCCTTGGACAGCGAATCTTCGTTCCCCTTTTGATTTGTAGCGGGACTTGGGGATGATGAGGAGGTTTTGGTCGGACGATCGAAGACTGCGATTGGGTGTGTAACGTTTTATTTTCTCGAGAAGGTATTGAGGAGCGTCTCCATGGGTGCATTTGTGGGTGAGGCAGAGGGTCTTGAAAATGACCCGATTCTTTACGGTTAGCCAATGTAGGCTCCTCAGGGAAGGGGAGATGGATTCCCACGGTTTTTTTCCTGTTATCAGCCTTGCCGCCGTGTTTTGGATAAGTTGTAAGCGCGCAAGTTGATATTGGGGTAATCCTATGTAGAGGGAGTTTGCATAGTCAAGTCGTGAATTAATGACTGTTCCAACTACCACTGCTTTGTCCTCCTTTGGAATGAAGGGGATGAGTCTGCGTAGCAGGCGAAGGAGATGGTGAGATCCGCTAACTACCGATCCTATTTGTGCATCCATTGACATTTCTGAGTCAAAAATGACTCTGAGGCTCTTGGCCTTGGTCCTTGGGGAGATGGTCTGTCCAAAGATGGTAGGAGGTGTCCAAGGGATCTTGGTTCGGGAGTTTTGGTTTGCTTGTAGAATAAGAAGTTCTGTTTTTGATTCTTTGAGTTTAAGAGAGCTAGTGGTCATCCAGTCGTCTATCAGAGTGAGGCAGTTTTCTAATTGCTGATGATGGTCTTTTTGTCCGGTGATCCGAAAATATAATTGGGTGTCATCAGCGTATGAGTGGAAGCAGAGGTCTGATGTTCTGATGATTTTGAGGAGTGGGCGGATGTAGATGTTGAAGAGCACTGGCGACAAGGGTGATCCTTGAGGGACTCCACAAGAGATTGCCCGTGTTTCAGAGGCGAAAGCTCCTAGTTTCACTGTCTGAGAACGATTTCCTAAGAAGGATGCGAACCATTGTAGGTCTGCGTCTGTGACTCCTGCTACTTCTGTGAGGCGGATGAGTAGAGTATTGTGGTCCACAGTATCAAACGCTGCGCTGAGGTCCAACAGCACCAGGAGACATGATTCTCCGTCATCTGCTGCTTCGAGGGCGTCGTCCCAAATCTTAAGGAGTGCCGTTTCTGTACCATGGCCTGGGCGGAATCCTGATTGTAGAGGGTCCAGGAGTTTGTGTGTATCTAGGTGGCGGTGTAGCTGTTGTACTACCGCTTTCTCCATAATCTTGGAGATGGTGTTGAGGCTTGTTATCGGTCTGCGGTGGTTAGGGTCCTGAGGGTCGAGGTTGGGTTTCTTTAGCAGGGGTTTCATGATGCCTTGTTTGAGGGCTCCTGGAACAATCCCTTCTTTGAAAGATTGATTTATGAGGTGAGTTACAGTAGGCGCCAAGATGTCGGAGCATTCTTTCAGGAGTTTTGTGGGGATGATGTCAATAGGAGATGTGCTGTCTCTGAGGTTTTTGATGATGTTTTTAGTGGTGTCCGTGGAGATTGGGATCAAAGAAAACTTTGGTGGATGTGGGATATTTGTGACAATATCTTCTTTTTGCTCTGGATGACTGAGGTTGGACGTTTTTTTCAGATGAATTATTTTCCGGACTCTTCTATAGTACTGTATAGGATCAAGCTCACTAGAGAAGGGATTTTTTCCAACAAGGATTAAATCTCTTTATTTGATAATGACTGCCTCTGACTGCAACAGGTGCTTGTTATTGCCTCCTAAGAGTTCAGAAACCTAGGCAATACTCAAAATCAGGACATAACATGACAATTATCCAGTCTTTTATATGTTTCACATATTTTAGGATTAACTAAACCTGCTGAAGATTCAAACAGCAGATGACAAATTAGATGTGAAGAAAAGACTGTTACTTTTTTTGGTTTGGATTAAAAAATAAAATATAGCTCTTTGGCCCCTGGACCACACAGACCTAAGAGAGACTACATCATCTGCACCCCCTGCAGTGATAACTCTCAGCAGGTACCCCTGACTCCAGTCTTTTGTTGAAAGGTAACATTGTATTGGCCTGAAAAAAAAAAAAACCATTAGGTAATAAACTATTCCCCCAGAGATTATCCTGCCCATAGTGCTTTTTGAGGTTCTAAAGAGATAAATATGATATTCATCCAATATTCAGTATCTTTGCACTTTAAAATCGTAATCAAAAAGTTTTAAATAATATGATTTTAAATGAACGTCAAACTGCAGGTAACACACTCAAAAACCAAATCCAGTCATTTGACTTTGCTGGAAAATGCAGCAAGAGTGTATCTGATGGGAACAAGCCCTAAAACTAAACATAATGCTCAAGTCATGAACAAATTGTTTTGGGCTTTCTGTAACGAATTAGTGCAAACAAACTTTGTATCAGTATTGTATATATTTCGTTTTTTTTTTAGTTTAGTTTTTCGCTGCTAAAATGTTTATGCGCTGTACTTCATAATGCTGGAATGTGGACACATGGCTCTGTTTGCTAAAGGCAAACACCAAAGAGTTATGATTCACATATCACCAGTGATCTCAGCCTGTATGTTGTGTTAACATAGGCCTATCACCATGAATTAACATTTTGTGATTCATGAAAATAGCGCTGGCCAAATCTATCACGGGGTGGGCTCCACATATGTTAAAAATAAATAGTCATGAGCCGATTCATATTATAAACATTACGTCATATAACACAAGGGTATGATGATTCTCAGGGAACTTGAGGACAACAAATAAACTTTTTGGGTAATCTATTAAATGGAATTTTATACTAGTATTTATACTACTAGAATATTATACTAGTACATCTACATACTATTGATAACATCATTTAGAGCTCTGCACATCGAAGACGTACGGAGACTGAAAGTATATTGTTACTTTTAGACACCCAAAAAGCTCTGCATCTGTACCTTCAACCACCTCTACCTAAACCTTACTGTCACCTTTACACTTACCCTGTTCCTTTCACTTACTTTAACTCCTTTTCCTACTGGTACAAGAGGTGTAACATGGTGCCTTACCTTTTGACACTCCAAACCCACAAGACAAAGAGAGCAGAGCTAAATTTCACTTTAAGTACACCCATATCTAACACTTTTTCCATCACTTTCACTTTTAACCTGTCCATTCTCTTAACATTTACCCAACCCTCTAAAATGAGGCCTTAACTCTGAAACTTGACCCTTAACCAAACCCTCAAAATGAATCCTAATGCTTAACTTAACCCTAGCATTTAACCCTTAGCCTAAGCTTTAAAATTAGCCACTTAACACTTAACCTAGCTCTGAAAATGAACTCCTAACCTACATCCTATCCCTCCCCCCAAACACTCCCCCCCCCCCCCCCCCATTAAAATTATGCTATACTCTGGGGTTTAAAAAGGAAGAAATCTATTCAAGTATGTATTCTTAACTCAAAAATTACTTTTTTTGATAAAGCACTTTTGTAGTATGAAATGCGTCAACCTTTTGCCTCCCCTGTTCGCTATCTGTGGCGTTTTTAATAATTTTTTGTACTACAATAAAGTAAATTTCAGCAATTCATGTTTGGGTGTGCAGCCATCCTGATTTTTTCTATGGATATGCTACAGCTATGACTGGGTTAGCACCCCACAGGATCCAATCTTCAGTCGACCCACCTTGGAGCAGCAAGAGTGTGTGATAAAAATGACCTTCTATTGCTTCTATTGCCTCCTCCTTCATTTTTTCTGCTGTGATCCGACTTCCTGTTGGAGGCTGGCTATGTTCATACCGTATGGTCCCATTGTATGTAGGAACGTAGCCAGCTGTCTCTTTCTCGTTCATGAGATGGACTATGAACTATGAACTATAGGATGTGTGGTGTGCATAGAGCAGCGCAACTAACATGCACTGCTCATTTCCAAACAAACAGAAATATAGGGGAAAAAGGAGAGACTCTGCAACTCACGAAGGATGGTACAAGGAGGCAGAAAAAACACAGCAAGAGACAATTTCATGAAAAATAGATCACTGGACCATTAAGTAGTGGATGTATATGGATTATTTTTGGAAAATAAGGATACAACTTAGTGTCACTTTAAAACTTTAACCCTTGATGACCCAGCCTAAAGCTGGCCGTAGATGATTTGTTTTTTTCTTTGTTCTGCCAATGGATTCCTCCATTTACACAACAATGTTAATAGAGTGTAAAGTGTCCTTCGCGCTACTATGTTAGTGAACTAAGAATGTTTATAAATAAATTAATTATATAAATCAATTAATTAAATAAATATGAGGGTGAAATCATCACATAGTGTAAACTGTGAAAAATCAATAAAATGATAAATCAATGTGCTATAGTTAAATAGATAATAATATCTTAAAATAAACACCTGCAGCAAAATCTAATAGTGTACACAACCCACACAATAAGTAAAAATAATAAAAGTGATTTTGCGCATAAGGTAAAAGCGTACACTAAAAAGTGATATCAATAAAAAAGGTACAGTGAAAATTCAAAACGTATTAATCCACGTGATAGATAGCAATCAGTGGGGTCACAAACGTAGTGTCCCACGTGATAAATAAAATATAAAGTAGAAAGATCCAATGTAATTAAATAAATAAATAAAAAAACACATGTGGGAAAACATGACAAAATTTAAAGTCCATGCCAAAATGGGTATTAATAGTAGAGTCCTTGACGGTATAGATAAACAGTCTCTATTAGATATATAAGTGCAATCTTATATATAACACTCTTCCAATAGTTGTTCCTGAGGGGTATGAGATAACAGGCAAATATAATCCTCAAATGAGCTCCCAAAACTCTCACCTCAGATCTTCTTTATACACTGCAAATATATCCACACTCCTGGGCTAAATTTCCTCCTCTCTCTTAATCCTCCATGCTTCTTAAGGTAAGATGTACCTTTAAATTAGCAGGAACTGGCCATCTAAAAGCGGTGCTCAAACTCTTTAAAGCAGAACTTCAGTCATTTTTTCATCTTTCCATCTATTAAATATTCTGCCCTTGTTGTTATTTTAACTAATTTTTTTTTTTTGTCTGCCAGTAAATCCCTTATACAGCCTACTTGCTCTTTCTTGTCTGGTCATTAGCCTAGTCTTATGACATCCTGTACAGCTCTGTCTCTCACTCTGTGAAGGAAGGGGGTATCCCCCCCCCCCCCCCCCCCCCCCCCCCCCCCCCCGCTGTGACATTTTATTCTGACAGCTGGACTCACCGCTGTCAGAATACACTGGTCAGCAGCTGCAGCCGACTGATCAAGACATTTTTTCCAACAGGCCCATTTCACAAAAGTTGATCTAATGATCAACTTCTGTCAAACAGGCATGGCCACACATGGATGCAAATTTGACCAGTTCCTGCTGAACTGACCAATTTTTGATCCATCTATGGCCAGCTTGAGTCTATTCACACCTGTGCGTTTTACATGCACTTTAGGTGCAGTGTGCTAAAAAAAAGCCCTGCATGTTGCACTTTTTTCACTTTCATCAAAACATGTTCTATAGAGTTCAATACCGTGTTTCCCCGAAAATAAGCCCCGGTCTTATATTAATTTTGGCAACAAAAGACCCAAGTAGGGCTTATTTTCGGGGTAGGTCTTAACATATTCTCTCTCTCCCTGCCTGCCAGGAAAACCCCAGTTTGAACAAACTTAAAATGCCCAAATGCTTTCTTTTACAGTAGCACACAATACAGAATGTGTGTGCCCATGCAATCTAAAAGAGCACACCAGCCAGCATGTGAAGAAAAAAAATCTGTAAATACCGTGTGGAGACAGGAGTATCCATGCTGCATACTGCACACAGTATGACATGTTGATTGCATAGGCTCTGCACCGTACCTGCCGAAGTTCTGCGAAGGGAGGGGGGCCGAGATCCCCCGCAGACAGGCAGGAGAAGAGGAGACCAGCAGGGAGATCAGCTGAGCGCCGCTCTGTATCAAAGGCACCTGACACCGCTAGAGACACACACAGCACACCGTCGTAACAGGATTATACCACGTTTCCTCGAAAAGCACACAATCACCTTGAACTATAGCAAAAATAGCGCTAGGTCTTATTTTCGGGGTAGGTCTTATTTTCGGGGAAACACGGAAACACCTAAAATATGGGTATAACATGCCGAAAACGCAAAGTGCCAAACATGCACTGCACAGATATGAACCAGCCCTAACTTTATCCTAACTACCCCTAACCTTGTTAACCCATGAAAGTAAAGCATTTCCTGAACGATCAAGCCAATACTTACTTTAAGGCTGAACAAAAAACAAAAAAATCTATGGGGTTGATTTACTAAAACTGTTCATGGTAGCCAATCAGCTTCTAACTTCAGCTTGTCCAATAAGCTTTGACAGAAAACCTGGAAGCTGAATGGTTTCTGTGCAGAGCTGCACCAGATTTTCTCCAGTTTTAGTAAATAAACCCCATTGCACATATGGCCAGCCGAAGAATGAGAATCCTGCCAATCTAATGTTGAATTGACCTGAAGTTATGATTTGCTATTAGGTTTTGGTAAACTGTGAATCTTGTAAAATGAAAAATCAATAATACAAGTTTATTTGGTACAACAGTTAACCATAAATTTTTGGTACAAAACAATGATCAACAGTTCATGGCTGGTCAAGTAATGAAAATTGATTTTTTTTACCAGCGGCACATCATAGTGCTTTGTGCAATGAAATATATTTGTCACAGTCTTTCTAAAGTGTATCCTAAGCCAAGGCTAAAGTATATCCTAAGTCAAGTTGTTTTAATGTGCAGAAGTTTTAAAACGCAGGTATTAAAACAGGTTTATGATTGTTATCTGTGATTTCATTAGGACAACAAGTGATGTAAAATCAGGTTCTGAAAGCCCAGATAGTACAAAAGGGCATCATAGTCAGTTGATATTTAAGAGGAACTGATCACAAAGCAAATCTACATCTGCATCAGAAGAGTAAGGCCATTTTTCTTTCAGCCTGTAGAACTCTATGTTAGATAATGTGCCAATTGGCAAACGCCCATGCACATTTGGGTGTTTACAAGCATATCTGTAGAGTTGGCATTTACAGGCTGAAAAAAATCCATCACAAGTGTGTTTTTCAGAGGAGTTTTGTATGCTGCTTTTTTCTACCAGCAGTTCTGGAGTTGTGGCATTTTTCTCTACTGCTTAGTGTGCATGGACCCTAAGGCTACATTCGTACCAGCAATTAAGGCCAGTGCAAATTGTAGCAGCAGTTCCTGCTGTGGCCCTCAGCAGCTAGGTCTGGCCACCGGCCCCATTCACTATAATGACAGGTTGCTGGAGGACGCAGCTATTCATGGCTCTCTGCACAGGCAATTGGCTCTAATTGGCTTAAAAAAAGGTGGGCTCTGCGCCCCAAGCCCACCCAGTTGTGTGACAATAGCGAATTAATATTTGCTATTGCCTTCTTGATTCTCCTCCCGGCCAATCAGGAAGCGGGGTCTGAGACCCGTCACCTCATTGGCCGAGAGGAGAAGCGATCCGATTGGCTGCCTAGGAGGAGGAGGGAGGAGACGCACAGCAAAAGCCGCCGTGATGCAGAGAAGGAGGAGATGCAGGGGAAGCCGCTGCCCGCAACCTAGATTGGGTAAGTGTGGGGCTGGTGACCGACCGCGGGAGGGCGGTGTGCAGGTAACCCGACAGACTGGTAGGGGGGCTGTGTGCATTGTTTGCCGCCCCCCAAAAAAAATATACCATCAGCCGCCATTGCTTGTGACACTGGTGTTTTTGCTTTTTGACACATTCACTTTAGGACAGTTTGACAAATAAATCCTATGCTAATAAAGACATTTGTTTATCCCACTAAATGCAGCTTCATAATTTATTTAAGCATTTTCATATTTTGTGTTTTTTTTTCTATGGAATGCAGATTATGTAGAGACCACTCACTATGCACTTCTACGTTTATTTTTTTTAAATTGTTCCCTAAGTAGTTGTAACATATTGATTTCCTGTCTAAGTGTTTATTTCCTATGTATAATATGTTATTATAATAGCGGTTTCCACCTTCTGATATTTGACCCCAAGGCACTATTAGCCGTGGATATGGAATGCAGACTGGCACTTGAAATGTCTGATTATTATGTAAGATTAATGTTTAGTTTTTAAGGAGTTCTTTTTCCACATTTTTTTTTTTGCAAATTTTCCTACAGCCACTTACATGTTTCAGATGTAATCATGACCACACCTTCTATACCCCTCTCTAAATATATTACATGAAATTAATAATGTTTTCCTGAATCCACTCCCTTGCTTCCTTTAAAGTTGATCTGTGTGGAAATGTTAATTGTTTCTAAGTAGTACGGCAAAAATCTACTTTTTTCTTAAATTCTTCCTTGAAAAATAACAGTGCCCTTCCTGGTATATGAATGTACCTAGGCATTCCTGGGGCTAAAGCCTCATAGCTGTATAGCTGCAGTATAAAGTCGGACATACATGGATCAAAATTTGACCGGTTTATCAGGGACCATCCAAATTTCAATCCATGTATGGGCACTATGGTTGCACTAAGTTGATCTACCGTTTGACTGCTGTAAAATTACCCTGTCGGATTTTCCCTGCTCCATCAGCGCTGCAGGCCCACTTTCAGAAAACAATAGCTCACTAGGGAGGATTTCCTCAGTGTGTGGATGGGAGAATTAGGTTAGATTTTATCATTCAACTATCAAAAAAACGTATCTATGGGCTGCCTTATGTCTGGTACACACGATAAGATCATCCATTTTTTTTTTGTTTGCATGCTAGGCTAATATCGAAACTGAAGAGCTTACTAAAGTTATGAAATTTCACATACAACAAAAAAAAAATCAGAAGTGATGTACTGTGTTGTAGTGTATTGTATTTTTCGAACAGCAACTGTACTGATTTACCTCTTCAGCCCCGGAAGATTTTACCCCCTTTCTGACCAGAGCACTTTTTACGATTTGGCACTGCATCGATTTAACTGACAATTGCGTGGCCGTTCGACATTGTCTAAGCAGGCTGCAATCTTTTCCCAGCCTGGACTGGCTCTGTGACGTCAGCCGGCAGCAGGCTTCGGCCCTCTGTCTGCTGAAAATGGGTCACAGGAGTGCATAATGAACTGCACTCCTGTGAACCACAGGAAAAGTACAGCCAAACAAGCTTTGGCTCTACTTCCCTTTTAAGCTGGTGATACGCAGTTACATTTTCATTCAAACTGAAATTCAGAAAAATCGTTCATCAGAGCATTCATTCTTGCCATCATTAGGTCAGCTAATTTCATTCATAAGCCCTTAAATTTTCCACCAGACCTGTTATTTGAATGGAATCCCAGATGTATTAAACAGGTTTCATTCCAGAATGCGTGATTTTTCTCAAATGTAAAAAAAATATTCACAGTTAGAATTTCACATTTAGAATTTCGGTCATAAACAAATTGGAGCATCTAATGAATGGGTTGAAGAGAAAAATTTGACTTTCTACTAGTGTATGGCCAGTTTTAGTTTAACCACATGCTCCCCACTGCTAAACATACACACAGCCAGGACCAAAGATGATTGACAGTCAGTCATTCAAAGTTAATCATCTAGCCACAACTAATCTAATTTTTCAAGTTTTAAATGAAAAGCTCTTTTAATTTTTTATCTATTTATTCAGTGTTTTAGCACAAACTCTGACAAAAGTCCAAAAACAAAAAGTGTTTGTTACCCCATTTTACAGCATTTCATATTCCTGATATGTGCCTGCTGCACCATGTACTTGTAGGAGAACGGAACCTGTTCTCTTTGTATTGCTTCCTTTGTGTGAAATCCCTGGTATTCCTGTCACTCCCTCTATTTTCCTATTAAAACTGACCATACTAAGCAGAAGAACTCACCGTGGTAATTTCTCTAGCTGTGCTAGGACCTCAGCCTGCTCTCCTCCAATAAATAGAATTATCCTGACATACCCCCCCCCCCCCACTGCACAGCTATTCACTGGGAAGCTCAGTGTACTGTTGCTTCTCCTCCCCCAGCTCTTATGCAGCTGAGAACACAGGGAATGTGATACTTTATAAAAAAAAGGGGGAAAAACGTTTTTTTTTTTTTTTTTTTTTTTATATATATATATCAATACACAAATGTTTTGCCCTTTGTTTAAATTTTAAACTGAATGGGCTGTTTTACAAGGTGATCGTTTACAATCACTTTAACTTTAGTTAAAACACTTGTGGTAAAGAGGTCATTTCCAAGTGTATAATTTGTAGTTTTTCATGTACTCAGATTTCAAAGCACAAAGGATGTGTTCAATTTCTATAGTTGTCAACGGTGGTGTCAATGGGACAGACAGCAGCAGCAAATGTATAAGCGTCCTAATTTATTTACAGCAATGAGGTGAGAATACTTTGTAAGTATAGTACTAAGGACCATGGCTGTGCTTATACTACATTTGTAGAAAAATCGTTTTGCTTATATACCTTTAGGTGTATGCAGATATCATTGTGCATCCTAAAATTTGACATTTTTTTTCTCAAAAATTCTTGAAGGTCATTTTGTTTTTTCTTTTGACCAGCCTTCAGCTATCCAGAAATGTACTAGGTCTACATAAGTGTTGGACAACAGAATTCCAATCGGATAAAGCCAACGATGTGTGTGTCCAAAATAGCCCGGACTCTACAACATAGGGTGCTCATGTCATTGATGGAATTAGTTTTAATTCCACAGCAGAAGGCTAGAAACATTGTTGGACATCTCCGAACAGTCTTTTATTAGAACATGTACGATCATTTTCCTGCCAATTCATTGAAAACTACTACCTTCCAGATTTGAAAGCTGCCAGATCTCTGTAAAAGTAGTTTCACAAACTCCTCTTTTGTAATATTTTGTGCTACATACTGGGTGGAACCATTCATATCACAGGTCAATGTCTGTGGGCTCGGGGAAAAAAAGAGAACTTGTGTTTGCTTTCAATTAGAAGTTCCCATTTTGTAAATTCCCCTAAACGTGACCGAATGCTTAAAATAACGCAGCTTTACTTTACTGCACGTCACTTTGCTTTAGTAAATCAAGCCTTATAGACAGATTTACTTGGTCCAGGTGGAACTTGTCAGTGTCCCTGTAGAATTGCCCTCAGAAAGATAGGATTTTTCCATTAAAAAATACATGTGACCCCATCATCACAATCTTATCTCTGGTACACAGTGTTTTCTTCCATAACTTTCCGGCAATCATTGATCAAAAGAGTGAATTATAATTTGTTTGTGTACATAAAATATAATTAGCAATAAACATTTTTATCAGTGAAGATAAAGTTTTGCCATAAAATTTTTTTAGTGCACTTAGTTGCCATAATAACACAGAAAATACTTCTAAACATTTGAATGTGTTTGAAGCGTGCCACACAGATCATTTTTCTAATGACTTGAGTATGTGAATTTGAAAATTTACTGTACAGTAGCTCACAAAAGTGAGTACACCCCTCACATTTTTGTAAATCTTTTATTATATCTTTTCAGTGAAAACACTGAAGGAATTACACTTTGCTACAATGTAAAGTAGTGAGTGTACAGCTTGTATAACAGTGTAAATTTGCTGTCCCCTCAAAATAACTCAACACACAGCCATTAATGTCTAAACCGATGGCAACAAAAGTGAGTACACCCCTAAGTGAAAATGTCCAAATTGGGCCCAAAGTGTCAATATTTTGTGTGGCCACCATTATGTTCCAGCACTGCCTTCACCCTCTTGGGCATGGAGTTCACCAGAGCTTCACAGGTTGCCACTGGAGTCCTCTTTCACTTCTCCATGACGACATCACGGAGCTGGTGGATGTTAGAGACCTTGCGCTCCTCCACCTTCCGTTTGAGGATGCCACACAGATGCTCAATAGGGTTTAGGTCTGGAGACATGCTTGGCCAGTTTATCACCTTTACCCTCAGCTTCGTTAGCAAGGCAGTGGTCGTCTTGGAGGTGTGTTTTGGGTTGTTATCATGTTGGAATACTGCCCTGCAGCCCAGTCTCCGAAGGGAGGGGATCATGCTCTGCTTCAGTATGTCACAGTACATGTTGGCATTCATGGTTCCCTCAATTAACTGTAGCTCCCCAGTGCCAGCAGCACTTATGCAGCCCCAGGCCACGACACTCCCACCACCATGTTTGACTGTAGGCAAGACACACTTGTCTTTGTACTCCTTACCTGGTTGCCCCCACACACACTTGACACCATCTGAACCAAATACGTTTATCTTGGTCTCATCAGACCACAGGACATGGGTCCAGTAATCCATGTCCTTAGTCTACTTGTCTTCAGCAAACTGTTTGTGTGCTTTCTTGTGCATAATCTTTAGAAGAGACTTCCTTCTGGGATGACAGCCATGCAGACCAATTTGATGCAGTGTGCGGCGTATGGTCTGAGCACTGACAGGCTGACCCCCTGACAGGCTGGCAATTTTGTTGCCAGCAGTTTAGACAATGGATGTGTGTTGAGTTATTTTGAGGGGACAGCAAGTTTACACTGTTATACAAGTTGTACACTCACTACTTTACATTCTAGCAAAGTGTAATTTCCTAAGTGTTGTCACATGAAAAGATATAATAAAATATTTACAAAAATGTGAAGGGTGTACTCACTTTTGTGAGATACTGTATCTATCTGCACTCACTGGGGGGAATACATAAAGAGTATCATAGACACTCTTTAGAAATATGTTTGTCTCCCGCACCACAGTTACTGTAATTGGAAATCAGGAAGAACTCCGGACAGCCGCACACCGGGAAAATTAAAATTCAAAAAGGTTTATTTAAAAGCAGGAATCACTACAATCCAAAACACGACAAAAAGGGGGTACAGAGCTGACGCTATGAGTAAGCACTAGACATAGTGCGAAACGAGTCAGCTCTGTACCCCCTATTTGTCGTGTTTTGGATTGTAGTGATTCCTGCTTTTAAATAAACCTTTTTGAATTTTAATTTTCCCGGTGTGCGGCTGTCCGGAGTTCTTCCTGATTTCCAATTTGCTGTGCTATTAGCCAGCACCTGGGGCTCCCACACAGGAGAAGAAGCATTCGCTCAGAAGGATAGTCCTTGAGCGGTGGTTATCTGTTTCCCGCACCACAGTTGTCGGTGCTTGCCTCTTGCTTCTGACAGGTAAGTGAATCTGCCATATCATTCCTCCTGCACCTTTCTCATCTAATCCCAAGTGTGCAGCTTTTAGAAACACCACACAAATCCATAGGCAAAAAAATTGCCAGCACACCAAAAAGAGAATAGATACTGAACCAATATTAATTACTGCATGTTTTGCCATTAAGTTGAGTTTTGCTGCCATTTAGTTTATAGGTACATACTGTAACTCTGTCAGAGGATACCACTAAGGTTGAAGGGTCCATACTATTCAGCTTAGCCTCATTGGTTGCTAGGATGCTGGCAGCCTGTGCCCTAGCAACCAGTAAATACCATACACATAAATAAAGTTAAATACACCCCACCCCCATAACTCTGGCCTGTCTGCATGCCAGCTTTGAGTTGGTACTGATTTCCTCCAGTTTTGTATCTGATGGTATTTCTTTTTTAATTTTTAGCATACGAATCCAAATAAGAACTACCTGAATCTGTCACACATATTGGAACTGTTATCAAAACTGTTGCAAGGCTTTCATGAATGTGGTACAGGACATTTTAAAGGGACCATACTACTGGAAAAGTGTGGCAAATGCTTTATCGAACTCCCTCACTGTCTTAAATGAGAAATAAACCCCTTGCCTTTTGGAATTTTATCCAATGTGATGACATGTTTCTTTCTGTTTTATGATTACATGCTGTGCTTTGCCCTCAAGTCCCACTTCACAGGGTCATGTGTTCCTGTCAGGAAGGTCATGGCAGATTGCAAAAAAAACCTTCAGGTAAGGTTTTGCTGGTCACATATCTAGCTGTATGGGTGCATGGTGTGCTAGCATTTTACAGCATTTGCTTGGGGGAAGCTAATGCCCATCAATAGAGGCCATTTAAGCAAAATCTCTACATCTGCTAATAAGTCTTCTGCTATTCCTCATATTCTGTTACCTTACACCTACTATCCTGATTGTTGTCCCATAACTGACCCAGCTTCCTGCTCAACCTATTCTTTCTAGCAACCAGTGCTGATTCTGAAGCTAATCTGTTGACCATTGTTGACTCTGGCCTATATTCTCAACTACATATAACATGTATGTTGCCATGCTAAATCAGTGATAATAAATACTAAATCAACAAAAAGTCCCAATATAAAGTGAAGAAAATATGAATTTGTAAAGACTTTAAAGTCCAAAGTGTGTGCCTTGACGACAAACACCACGGATGGAATTGAACGACAGTCATGCTAATCCATTGCTAGAATCACCACGTGAACTGTCACCAATAGGCAAAATGCAATCTTACCAAATTGGAATGACTCCACTACAGAGTCCAATTCGTTTGTTGTAGACACATAATATTCTTCATGTCCCAGATTATGTCCTAGGGGACGAAAATCGTTGTGCCGAGTCTATGCACCTGAGACTGTCACGCCACACCAGACTTGGAATGTTTGCTGTACAGCCTGGAAATTGTGTTTTTGTGTGTATATTCATTTTGCAAACTGGATTGCCTCCTAAGTGTTTACACCTGACGAATTATTCCAATCTGGTAAGATTGCATTTTGCCTTAAATACAGTTGTGCTCATAAGTTTACATACAGAATTTATGATTTCTTGGTCATTTTTCAGAGAATATGAACTGTTCCTCCAGTATTTTTTGATAATATACTGCATTAAACTTGCCATCAATTTTGACAAAATTTCCTGTGCCTTTGTAGCTCACACATCCCCAAAACATCAGCAATCCACCTCCGTGTTTCACAGTAGGAATGGTGTACCCTTCATCATAGGCCTTGTTGACTCCCCCCCCAAATTAAGTGTTTATGATTTTGGCCATTAAAATTACTCCAAATTACTTTGTGCCAGAAGGTTTGAGGCTTGTCACTGTGCTGTTTGGCGTATTGTAAGCGGGATACTTTGTGGCATTGGCTTTCTTCTGACGACTCGACCATGCAGCCCATCTTTCTTCAAGTGCTTCCTTATCGTGCATCTTGAAACAGCCACACCACATGAGTCCTGTATTTCACCTGAAGTTATTTGTGGGGTTTTTTTTTTTGCATCCCGAAACAATTTTCCTGGTAATTGTGGCTGAATTTTTAGTTGGTCTACCATCAACAGAACCCTTCATTTTCCACTTCTTTATTAGAGTTTGAACACTGCTGATTGACATTCTCAATTCCTTTGATATCTTTTTATATCCCTTACCTGTTTTATACAGTTCAACTACCTTTTCCCGCAGATCCTTTGACAATTCTTTTGCTTTCCCCATGACTCAGAATCCAGAAACGTCAGTGCAGCACTGGATGAAAGATGCAAGGGTCTGTCAGGAGTCCAGAAACTCATTGACCTTTTATACATACACTAATTACAAGCAAACAGATCACAGGTGAGGGTGGTTACCTTTAATAGCCATTCAAACCCCTTTGTGTCAACTTGTGTGCATGTTATCAGGTCAAAATCACCAGGGTATGTAAACTTTTGATCAGGGTCATATTGATAGGTTCTGTTGTGATTATGATTTAAAAAGAGTAAACACAGTTGATTGATAATAAATGGCTTCAGCCAAACACTAACCATGAGTGAAAGAAAAGTTTTTGTGTTATCATTCATATTCTCTGAAAAATAGCCAAGAAATCATAAATTCTGCCAGGGTATGTAAACTTATGAGCACAACTGTTTTGACTATGCCTCTGCCCACCACATTGCTACCCAGCTGTTTGTTGCTGACATAGTGTAGTCCATTTGAGTGCATACCCATCTAGACCCAATGTTCTACTCTTGTCAACCTGCACTTGTTTCAGCACTCACTAGTCCCAGTTGATCTGCAGGCTTCCAAGGCACTTGTGTGCTCTTGAAAGAGCCATAGGCTAGAGGAGCATAAGAGGCTGTCCTCATCCCTTCAGACTCCTGACCAGGTACACTACAGTGTAAAAGGTTTAGGCAGGTGTGAAAAATGCTGTAAATTAAGAATGCTTTCAGAAATAGAAGTGTTAATAGTTTCAATTGACAAATTGGAAAGTAAATGAACAGAAGAGTAATACAGAGGTATGGCTTTTTGGACACAATTTTTCCATAAAGGCCACTTCTGGCCAGACTTCCCTGGACAGTAGATGGGTATACATGGGTACCCCTAGTTTCTTACAGTTCTCTGCTGATGGTGCAGCTGGACATCTTCCGATGTTAAAGGGAAGTAAGTTTGTGTCTTTCATCTGCTGCTTTAAGTTTCCTTAGCCGACCGCTGCATCTACAGCCCTCAACGTTGCCCGTTTCTTTGTGCTTCTTTAAAAGAGCTTAAACAGCACATCTTGAAACCTAAGTCAGCTTTGCCAGGGAGAGATTTTGCTGATGCAGTATAACTACCTTGTGTCTTGTTGCTGTGCTCAGTCATGCCATGGTGTATGACCTATGACATGAAACTGTCTTCCACAACTTCACCTTAGTAGCAGGGTTTTACTGTTCCTGACCCAGTTTTAAGCCTTGTACACAGCTGTTTCTGTTCCAGTTAATGTATTTGTAGTTTAATCAAGAAATCCTGGGTGCAGAGTTGGCCAAAGAGACATGAGTAAATAATTGTATAGGTCAGTTCAGTATCCTGAACTAAGAAAAATGTGCTTTGGATAGTATAAAATTAAAAGTGTACACATTTAAGTCTATTTAAAAGAGAAGTATTGGATTCACTTTTTTTTGTGACTTATACTTACCTAGCTGGATGTAGCATCGGTTCGATGCTACATTTGTCCCTTGCTGGCTCTAACCTTGAGAACTGAGTGATCAAACACGTTGATCACTCAGTTCTCACAGCTCCATGAGCAGAGAGATGGTGACTGTTAGACTGTGGATGGGGCAGGAGTGGTTGGCTCAGGCTCTTAGTGGCTTGCTGAGAGGCTGAGTCGGGTGCTGGTCCAGGCATGCGGGTGGATCCCGACCATATGATCACAATCCTTCCCGAGCCTAGATCGGCTCTGTGACGTCAGCTGACAGCGGGCTTCAGCCGATGTCTGCTGAAAACGGGTCACAGGAGTGCAAAACGAACTGCACATCTGTGATCCACAGGAGAAGTACAGCCAAACGAACTTTGATTTTCCTTTATATATATGCATGCACACACAATTATATATAGGGTGTAAAGTCATGCAAATACCCTATGTTAAAAGCATACAGTATACAACTATCTAGCTTATTTTCACAATAACAATTATGTTGTAGGTTTGCAGTTTACAATAGGTGGTAATGAATTTGTTTGCAGGAAAAAACAGAAAAAAAATTCTGTTGCTAGGTAACAATCTTGCAGGAAATAGCCACATCACAATTTGTACCGGGTAAATAGTTGCATGCCGAAGCATTGGTATGACATGTCAGTTAAGACTGTGATTGATGTTACTTTACATGTTGTGTGACTTTGTTTGCATTGACATCTATTTTACACCTGACATGCTAGTTAGTAACAGCCTATCCTAATGTAATTCGATCCGGTGCAGTCACAAGGCAGGATTTATATGTTTTTCTTTGAAAAGATTTTATGATGTTGATGTATATTAGTAGAAAGAGCTATATTGCAAATGTGCCAAACAGCAGTGCCTTATGTCCAGTCAGCAGGTTGGGGATTTGTTCTTAGAGAAGCTGTACTGCTGCTCAAACTGAGTACCAGGTCCTAGTTGTGTTGTCAGACATGGGGGCCTATATGACACTGGCTCACAGAAATACAAACCCTTTGGCAGTTAATACTGTTTCCGTATACTGTAGGTATTTGTGGTTGCGGTTGATGCAGTTTTCAGTTGCGTTTTTGCAGTGCGCTTTTGATGCATTTGGCATTTTGTTTTCAACAAACTGGCTGTTAAGGAGCAGGCCGGGAAGTCAGCGACATCCTTAACAGCCGATAAGTCATCAGCTGTCAGCGGGCTTCCTACCTGACAGCTGAACTTAAAAACAAGCATTGCCGGCAATAAAAAAAATTGGCAAAACGACGGAGTCTGGTATCTGGTCTGGTATGGATTTTGAGGAAAACCCCACGCCAACGTCTAAAAAAAATGTTGTGGCCCCCCCCCCCCCCCCACAAAATCCATACCAGACCGTTATCTGAGCATGCAGCTCAGCAGGTCAGGAAAGGGAGGGGATGTGTGAGCGCCCCCCCCCCTCCTGAACCATACCAGGCCATGAGCCCTCAACATGGGGCTGTGCTTTGGGGCAGGGGGGCTCTGCCATGTTGATGGGGACAGGAACTTTTTCCCCACAACCCTGGCCGATGGTTGTGGGGGCTTATCAGAATCTGGAAGCCCCCTTTAACAATGGGGCACCAGATCCTGCCCCTCTGCCCCAAAGCACCTTGTCCCCATGTTGATGGGGACAAGGGCCTCTTCCCCACAACCCTGGCCGGTTTAATAAGGGGGCCCCCACATCCTACCCCCCATTTGAATGAGTATGGGGTACATAGTACTCTTACCCATTCACCAAAAAAGTGTAAAAAGTGACTACACAAGTTTTTGACAAGTCCTTTATTAAAGAATAAAAAAGTAAAAAACAATATCCCCGATGTAAATCCGATGTTAATCACGACGCCCACCGCACCACGACCATGAAAAAAAAAAATAAAGCTCTGCTTGTGCCAAAGGCTCCCAAATAGCTGAGGCGGGGCCACCTGGCTACGTCACCTGGGGGCGGTGCCACCATGTGACATTGCAGGGTGGCCCTGCCCCTTAGCTATTTAAGAACTGTTACACGGCAGAGCAGGCAGACGTCTGGAGCCTTCGGCGTTAGTGGAGCTTTTTTTTTTTTTTTTCTGGGTCCGGCGGTGCAGTGGGTGTCTTGATTGACGATTTTTTTATTTTTTAATAAAGGACATGTCAAAAACTTGTGTTGTCTTTATAAACTTTTTAAACTTTTTTTGGTGAATGGGTAGGGGTGCTATGTACCTCATTCTCATTCACATGGGGGGGGGGCAGGAGCTGGCGCCCCATTGTTAAGGGGGGCTTCCAGATTTTCGAAAAGCTTGCACAACCACCGGCCAGGGTTGTGGGGAAGAGGCCCTTGTCCCTATCAACATGGCAGAGCCCCCCGCCCCAAAGCACTCCCCCATGTTGAGGGCATGTGGCCTGGTATGGTTCAGGTGGGGGCGCTCGCACATCTCCTCCCTCTCTGACCTTCTGAGCTGCATGCTCGGATGAGGGTCTGGTATGGATTTCGGGGGGGGCCCCATGCCATTTTAAAAAGTTTGGCGTGTGGTTCCCCTTAAAATCCATACCAGACCCGAAGGGCCTGGTATGGATTGGGGGGGTCACACTCTTTTTTGTGCCGAAACCATTGAAGTCTATTACACACAAAACTTTATCTGCTGCGGGAAAAAAAGTCAAAATTCCTCAAAATTCACCAGCTGAAAAACGCATAGATGTGAACGTGTACAAGAGCAAACTATGTTAAATGGACTGTAGTGCGTTTCTGCAAACTGCAAAATGCACTAAAAAACGCATAGATGTTAACCTAGGGTAACTGTGTATTTTGCTGAAGCTTTAAGTTGAAAACTTTGCTAGAATTATGTATATATAATAATGCATCATACATTGTGAGTGCACAGCATTAGTTACCTACTGTTTGTCCGATGGTCATGTCATGGAACCTGTTCATCTGTGCAAATGTCTGTGTTCCTGCAGTCATAGGTAAATAGGTGACCCTATTATGGTGTGCGTGTTTTGTTATCTGATAAAAGAGGCCTTTGAAAGCAGAGAGGATTTGTGGCCACCATGTATATAGCTTTTAGCAGGTAAGTAAATTACGCATGCATTATTGTTTGATTAAGGGCAGATTATTAAAATACCACAAAACAGATTGAGGATGACGTGTCCACATTTCAAAATTTGTAGTAACAAAGCTTTCACAGATCAAACTCTAGTTTTAATACAGAGACTGAAGTAAAGATACCAGAATAGATAGGAGCAAATGAAAATGTAATTGCGTTTTGCAGTCTTAGTCAGATCTGGCCAAAAGAGAACTGTTCTCTCTCAAATATCTGAAAGAGCTTTGCTGACATTTTTCTAGCCCGACTAAATGTGCAGATCACAATCATACAAAACTACGCAGTTTGCGCTATTAACTTAGACGTCAGTCCTCTAAGATTATTATGGGAGACAAGCAAGCTGGCTAGACATAGGGGTGCTTAGTCATTTGTTTACAAACACACACAGCGTTTTAAATCTACGGCACCCAATATGTTATTTTTTAATCATTCCTCCTAGAATTGGATAGGCCATTAATTGCAGCACCAGTTT
The DNA here is from genome assembly GCA_028564925.1 of Lithobates sylvaticus. Classification (NCBI taxonomy): domain Eukaryota; kingdom Metazoa; phylum Chordata; class Amphibia; order Anura; family Ranidae; genus Lithobates; species Lithobates sylvaticus. The sequence goes on along the minus strand of CM053029.1, from coordinate 324,784,860 downwards.
ATATTTGCCTCACAAGAACGGCTCAACATCCAAATATTTCTAACCTAGAAGATACATCCTCTGATGCCGCGTACACACGACCTTTCCTTCAGAATAAACTCTGAAGGTCTTCCCGACGGAGTTACGAACGAACAGACTTGCCCACATACGAACGGACCAAAGTCCGTTCGTTTTAAACGTGATGGCGTAGGACGGGACTAGAAAAGGAAGTTCAATAGCCAGTAGCCAATAGCTGCCCTTGCGTCGTATTTGGTCCATCGGACCAGCATACAGACGAACGGTTTTCCCGATAGGAATTGATTCCGTTGGAAAGATTTGAAACATGTTCTATTTCTAGGTCCGTCTGAATTTTTTAAAGAAAGAAGATCGGATTATCCCACACACAATCAGAATATCCAACGGAATGATTCCGTCTGACCTTTTCTGCCAGAAAGTCCGGTCGTGTGTACGTGGCATCACAGTTACATGTAGCCTTGTTGGTTTACTATAGCACCTAGTCTATCATGGACAACAATGGACAACTACACCTATAAAGCCGTACTGTCTACAAAGGAAGCGCATTTACATCCTATAATATTGTTCCCCTCTGTGTCTCTGGTATATGCAGAAAAAAAAAGTAAGAACGCACGTGGACACAAGGAAGAATATTAAATGTTAAAGTGGTTGTAAACCTCTTGTGTGTACTTGTCTCAATTAAGAGCACTAAGGGGGTTATTTACGAAGGGTAAATCCACTTTGCACTGCAAGTGCACTTGGAAGGGCAGTCGCTGTAAATCAAAGGGGTAGATGTAAATTAGGGGAAACTCTGTTGATTTTTATCATCCAATCATGTGCAAGCAAAAAAAATTATTTTTTTATTTTAAAAATGCTGTTTTTTATTTTCCTTTCACATCCCCCTCGGATCTACAGTGACTGCACTTCCAAGTGCACTTGCAGTGCAAAGTGGATTTGCCTTTAGTAAATAAACCCCTAAGAGTTGATTTACTAAAGGCAAATACACTGTGCACTTTGCATAATGCAGTTGCACTCTGCAAGTGCAATTGCTCCACAGCTTAGTAAATGAGCAATAGTTCTGCTGACTTCCATCAAAATTTTTTTTTATTTTACTTTCACGTGATTGGGTACTTTTTGCAAAGTGAAGCTTTACCTCATTTACTAAGCTCTGGAGCAACTGCACTTTGCAAAGTGCACAGTCTATTTGCCTTTAGTAAATCAACCCCTATGTGTAATTTCTGTCTGCTGCTTTGTTCCTCTGCTATCATCATGAATCATTTCATGAATACATAGGTAAACATAAAAAAAGAATACAATTTAATACAGAATTTATAAATTTCCTTTACACATGTTTTCCTGACACCAAGAGAAAAATGGTGACGGGGTGGGCTCTCCAGCTAATTGACAGCCTTGGCTCTGTTCCTGTGTGCTGTGTGAAGGTGGGTGTGTCCCTTCCCTCCAATCAGCTCTCAGAACTCTCATCACTGAGCTCTGCAGATTGTAACTTCAGCTCATCACCCCCTTTTTTTGACAGCTCAGACAAGCTTGAAAAATTCTGGACTTTGAATGAATGTAGAGAAGAGAAGACTGCAGACAAACAGGTACAACTTACTGAATGTAGGAGGATTTGTTTAATCTCTGTGTATCATCTGAAGCTGGTCACGTTACTGAGCATACAGTTGTGCTCATAAGTTTACATACCCTGGCAGAATTTATGATTTTTTGGCCATTTTTCAGAGAATATGAATGATAACACAAAAACTTTTCTTTCACTCTTGGTTAGTGTTTGGCTGAAGCCATTTATTATCCATCAACTGTGTTTACTCTTAAATCATAATGGCAACAGTAACTACCCAAATGACCCTGATCAAAAGTTTACACACCCTGGTGATTTTTGCCTGATAACATGCACACAAGTTGACACAAAGCGGTTTGAATGGCTATTAAAGGTAACCATCCTCACCTGTGATCTGTTTGCTTGTAATTAGTGTGTGTGTATAAAAGGTCAATGAGTTTCTGGACTCCTGACAGACCCTTGCATTTTTCATCCAGTGCTGCACTGACGTTTCTGGATTCTGAGTCATGGGGAAAGCAAAAGAATTGTCAAAGGATCTGTGGGAAAAGGTAGTTGAACTGTATAAAACAGGAAAGGGATATAAAAAGATATCCAAGAATTGAGAATGCCAATCAGCGGTGTTCAAACTCTAATCAAGAAGTGTAAAATGAGGGGTACTGTTGAAACCAAACCACGGTCAGGTAGACCAATTGACATTTCTGCCAGGAAAATTGTTTGGGATGCAAAGAAAAACCCACAAATAACTTCAGGTGAAATACAGGACTCTCTGAAAACATGTGGTGTGGCTGTTTCAAGATGTACAATAAGGTGCCACTTGAAGAAAGATGGGCTGCAAGGTCAAGTCGCCAGAAGAAAGCCAAATGCCACTAAATATCCTGCTTACAATATTCCAAACAGCACAAAGTCATTTGGAGTGATGAGACCAAAATTTTGATTTTTGGCCACATCCATAAACGCTACATTTGGAGAGGAGTCAACAAGACCTATGATGAAAGGTACACCATTCCTACTGTGTTGCATTCATCAGCCAGGAAGCTGCGCATGGGACATACTTGGACATTCCAACATGACAATTATCCAAAACACAAGGCCAAGTCGAACTGTCATTGGGCTACAGCAGAATAAAGTGAAGGTTCTGGAGTGGCCATCTCAGTCTCCTGACCTCAATATCATTGAGCCACTCTGGAGAGATCTCAAATGTGCAGTTCATGCAAGACAGCCCAAGACTTTACAGTAACTGGAGGCTTTTTGCCAAGAGGGATGGGCAGCTTTACCATCTAAGAAGATAAAGAGCCTCATCCACAAATACCACAAAAGACTTCAAGCTGTCATTGATGTTAAAGGGGGCAATACAGGATATTAAGAACTGGGGTATGTAAACTTTTGATCAGGGTCATTTGGGTAGTTTCTGTTGCCATTAAAAAGAGTAAACACAGTTGATGGATAATAAATGGCTTCAGCCAAACACTAACCATGAGTGAAAGAAAAGTTTTTTGTGTTATCATTCATATTCTCTGAAAAATGGCCAAGAAATCATAAATTCTGCCAGGGTATGTAAACTTATGAGCACAATTGTATGTGAGGGTTTACAACCACATTAAGAAAGACAAAAATTTGCCAACAACCCAAAGCAAAGATGGAGCTGACTCTATGGACCGATGGGCCAGTGGGCTAGCTGCGAAGAGGGATGTGTCCCTACTCACTTTGAATGCTTGCTGAGTTTTAGAATTTGCAATAAATGTCCCATTGACTTCCTATAAGTGTGTTATAGTGGTTCATTTAGACATTTACTAATAGCAAGGGTTTTGGATACATTATGGAAGCATTTAAAGCACCTCCAACATGCTTTGCTTAAACTGTATGTCAGGGCAAAAGAAAGAAAAGCATATGCACTCTACCTGTACAATACATGCACATTCCTTCATGTTTTATCCCTTGGAAGACCCTGCAAGTGCATAAAAATACCAGTTGATCCCACTGTGGGCTGACAACACACAGCATTTTTATGGTCTATGGCAGGGGTCTCCATATTTCTAAACAAAGGGCCATTTTACTGTTCTTCGAACTTTAGGGGGGCTGGAGAGTAGCCAGTGGGAGTAAAAGATGTCCTGGCATCAGTGGGGGTAAACAATGCCCCATCTTCAGTATTATGAGGAGGAATAGTGCCCCATCATTGGTGTCAGTGAGAGTAATAGTGCCCTATCATTAGTGTCAGTGGGAGGAATAGTGCCCTATCATTAGTGTCAGTGGGAGGAATAGTGCCCCATCATTGGAGTCAGTGGGAGGAATAGTGCCCTGTCATTGGTTTCAGTGGGAGGAATAGTGCCCCATCATTGGAGTCAGTGGGAGGAATAGTGCCCCATCATTGGAGTCAGTGGGAGGAATAGTGCCCCAATATTGGAGTCAGTGGAAGGAATAGTGCCCCATCATTGGAGTCAGTGGAAGGAATAGTGCCCTGTTATTGGAGTCAGTGGGAGGAATAGTGCCCCATCTATGTCAGTGGGAGGAATAGTGCCCTATCATCGGTGCCAGTGAAAAGAATAGTGCCCTATCATTAGAGTCAGTGGGAGGAATAGTGCCCCATCAATGTCAGTGGGAGGAATAGTGCCCTGTCATTGGTTTCAGTGGGAGGAATAGTGCCCCAAGAGCCAGATAAAGGCAAGCAAAGGGCCGCATCTGGTCACTGGGCTGCAGATTGGAGACCCCCTGGTCTATGGTGTCAGCCATGCCCAATTGCTAAGCTACTCAAACCCACCCCTTATCCTATTCCACACAACAAATGATTAATCATTTTGTAGTCCTAGTACGAAAACTAGGAGGGCTAATTAAATAACACAGGAAGCGAGCACAAGACACAGGAAAATCTGAATTTCTGACATGATCCACAGGTATTTTTTGCATGCATTGACCAGATTTAACAAAACACTTTCAATGATTTAACAAAACACTTTCAATGGAATAATAATGCAACTGTAAGCAAATACATTACTACACTTTGATGTTTGATTAATTTGCCTCCCTTTGCCCTGCTGGGCTGGCATTTGAACACTGAATATTCAGCAGGTGTTGAACATGGCAGGTATAGTACATTTTTCCTGGAGAATTGATTAACACACGTAACTGTTGACAAGCCATTAAAAAGCCCATCAAGTGCTTGTCAAGTGTGTCACAAACGCATGTCGGGGAAATGCGTGGGGTGTTTAGTAAGATCTGATAACCTCGCTTCTACCTACTGTTCAAATAAACTAGCCATAAATGTTTCCAAAAGTAAAACTCTACACAGAGTCTGTTTGTTTTGGATGGAGTGAGTAAAGTTTAGAGCCTTTGTTGGGTTTTCGTTGTTGTAAGTGGGCCTGTTTGGGAGATTTATGTGGTTTTACAAATGATATGGGAAAATCTCTGCAATGGGGGCACAGACAGTAAGATTGTAAGTGTGGGAAAGAGTTAAAGCCTTTGTCAAGTTTTTGCTGCTGATCGATTCCTCAGTGGGGAAAGTTGTCTAACTGACAAACATGAAGTGAGGGAAAATCTCTGTGATAAAGACCCATGAGCACAATACAAACCTGACAGAGGTTCTAACCCCCCCCCCCCAAAGCTTCTGCACATCTGATGCACCATCACATAATATTTCTAATTTCTGCTTGGCTCTGGCAAAGTTTTTGGGTAATCACAGATTGGCACATCTTTAACCAAGAACAATGAGATTAGCTCAATACATTTGTTCTTTTTCATGCTCTGGACCCCACCCACCTCCGCTCTCACATATCTTCAAAGTGAAATCTTGGCACATATACAGTCAAAAGAGTTGTTACCATTTTCAAATGGAAGAGGAGAAGTCCTCGATCTGCCACATTACGCTTCTATAGCCTCATACACACGATCGGACCGTGGACCAACTTTCCCGTGGATTTTTGTCCAAAGGGCGTTGGCCCCAAGTTGGTATTGCATACACACGGTCGGACTTTTTAGGCAACCAACACGAACGTAGTGACGTTTCAACGTACTGACGACACTTCAAAAGAGGACGTTCGAATACTCCAGCGCCACCTTTGGTCAACTTCTATATTGTTGTCTGATCTTTTGCATTGGTTCTGAGCATGCGTGTTTGTACTTTGGACAAAAGTCTGTTGGTTTTGTGTACACACGGTCGGACTTTGGTCCAAACCAGCTAATTTGCATGTTGGTTGTCAAAAAGTCTGATCGTGTGTCAAGCGTGCCAACGAAATCTTAGGGCATCCAAAGCCTTTTACCGATTCCATCAAAAGAAAGGCATGGGTTAGCTGTGTTTCAGGGGCCAATTCTATCCTCCTTCATCAGGGCTACAAGAAATATAAAAATTGGTATAACAACAACAGTTTCAGTTATTAATTTTCCTTCCCGTTTATTTTTATATTTTTCGTTTTTTGTTCTTTATTTTTGTATTTTTGTTTTTATTTTATTCCTATTTTATATCCTTTTTTCTTATACTTTACAATACTCTAAAATACTCCTAAATTACTCAGTTAGGGTTTTGGAATTTAGAAGAAATGGCCACACACCACTGTAGATCAAAATCCTTTTTATTTATTTAATCCAAAGACTAGAGGAATCATAATGCTGGGTAGACGTGTTTAGTCATTACAAAGATATAGCAAGACAGTTCTTGTATAGTCCCACCTATAACAGTCACCAGATACTAATTGCAGACATCCTGTTACATAGACTACACACGTGAAAAAGAGACCCATGAATATATAATTATATATAACACATATAAACACAAGAAACAAATAACCAAAAATTTATATATGCTCTAACAAGACAAAGTGTTGTTCTATAAAGACTAAATATAAAAGATATATAAAAACATTATCATAAAACACCATATAGTCTTGTGTCACCCCGTGTCCTTATACTTTAAAACAATTAACCAATAGATGACAGTATCCTCTCCCACCCTGATATAAACAACAATCTATACATATAAGCATATACATATAAATGGATGGGGGGGGGGTGTCCTAACATAGGAACGGGAAAAAAAAAAAAACAGCACAAGAGACAGAAAAGACAATTGACACACAAATATAATGTATATTGTAAAACCCATTCACGTACGATGTGGCTCCCATCTGTAAAAAAGACAGATGGGACACTATCGCATATAGCACACCATGAAGTTGGTAGGACATACAACCAGGAACGGACAATGGGGATGGCACAAATTTGGGTAAAAAAACTCCAGTGAACCGCAATATTACTGCCCATACATCTGTCCCTTTATTTATAACCCTGTGGCTAGTGAATGTCCATATGGATCAGAAATAATTGGAGAAAGGATGTGTATTGAAATGCATGTATGGACATTGCTTCCATACACAGAAGCAGGGGATGGTTACGTAGCACATCACAGTGTTTAGACAACCAGAAATGAGCGATGGAAATTTGGGGGGAAAAAAACCCAGTGGACCGCAATATTACCGCCCATACATCTATCCCATTCATTTATAAGTAGCCTAGTGACTATTAAATGTCCAAATGGGTTGTAAATAAATGAAGAATGATGTGTATCAAAATGCATGCCTGGACATTGATACCATTCACAAATGGATGGTTATGTAACATATCACAGTGGTTGGTACAATCGTAACAGATGAAGGATAATGATAAAAGTGACAATATTAAATATGTAAACATAAAAGTGTATCATTAAATACCCTCTGCACAAATAAAGAACTCACCATATCATAATGGGTTTTTGACAAGGAATCTAGAATTGGTAAAATGTTAAACTGTAAAATGGTCCAAATGTTCATCCATGCTTAACAACTAATATTACGTTAAGAGTACAAATTATTATTATTAGAGGAACCGCACATACTGTATTTACCATTTTTCCAATATAAGCATTATTTGACACACTCTGTATGATAACCTCCTGTTTGTACAAATTATCCAGAAAACAATAAAAATTATGGAAAAAAAAAAAACAACTATGAGAAGCACTGACAAGCAAAAAACAATAGTATTCACCCAAAAGATGAATATCAGTAAAAAGTGTCAAATAAACACTGAAAGTAACAAGGACTAGGCTTATCCTAAAATATATATTAACCACTTGCTTACTGGGCACTTAAACCCCCCTCCTGTCCAGACCAATTTTCAGCTTTCAGCTCTGTCGCACTTTGAATGACAATTGCGCGGTCATACAGCACTGTACCCAAATACAATTTTTATAATTTTTTTTTTTTATTTTTTTTGGTGTTATTTTTTTTTTTTTTTATTTTTTTTTTTTTTTATTTTTAAATTTTTTTTTTTTTTTTTTTTTTTTTTTTTTTTTTTTTTTTTTTTTTTTTTTTTTTTTTTTTTTTTTTTTTTTTTTTTTTTTTTTTTTTTTTTTTTTTTTTTTTTTTTTTTATTTTTTTTTTTTTTTTATTTTTTTTTTTTTTTTTTTTTTTTTTTTTTTTTTTTTTTTTTTTTTTTTTTTTTTTTTTTTTTTTTTTTTTTTTTAATTTATATTTTTTTTTTTTTTTTTTTTTTTTTTTTTTTTTTTTTTTTTTTTTTTTTTTTTTTTTTTTTTTTTTTTTTTTTTTTTTTTTTTTTTTTTTTTTTTTTTTTTTTTTTTTTTTTTTTTTTTTTTTTTTTTTTTTTTTTTTTTTTTTTTATTTGGTTTTTTTTATTTTTATTTTTTTTATAATTTTTCTCCCACAAATAGAGCTTTCTTTTGGTGGTATTTGATAACCTCTGCGGTTTTTATTTTTTGTTAAAAAAATTTAAAAATTCCAAATTTTTTTTAATTTTTTTTATATTTTGTTATAAAATTTTGAAAACAGGTAATTTTTCTCCTTCATTGATGTATGCTGATAAAGGCTGCACTGATGGGCACTGATAGGTGGCAATGGTGGGCACTGATGGGCACTGATGGGTTGCAATAATGGGCACTGATCGGCACTGGTAGGTTACATTGCACTGCTAGGTGGCACTGATTGGCACCACTGGTGGGCATTGATAGGTGGCACTTCTGGGCATTATTAGGTGGCACTCATGGGCATTGATAGGTGGCACTGGTGGGCACTGTGGACACTGGCAGGTGGCAATGGCAGGTGGTAATGGCAGAGGGTACTGGTGGGCACAGATGAGGCATAATTGCCTTTTCCTCTTCGGGACTGATGTCCCTTGCATATAAGCCGGTGATTGGCTTTTTTTTCTCCTCGCGCTGTCAGCGTGAGGAGAAAAAAAACACAATTACCGAGCTTTTGTTTACATCATGTGATCAGCTGTCATTGGCTGACAGCTGATCACATGGTAAGGGGCTGTCTCAGTGATTCGGTGATCACGGCGCACGGGGAGTGTGCAAAGGGGGGCGTCCTCCCGGAAAATCAGGGCCGCACTGTGGCCGTCATTCGGCTATAGCACGGACGCCAAGTGGTTAAAAACTAAAACCTTGTTATGACATAAAAGGTGTTGAACCCTTAGGGGTAAACCATTAAGGCAATAAATCTTTTAAATAAACACATGACAATAAAAACCACACTACTACATAGGCTGCATCTACTACACACAGGATACAATAAACAATCAGTTGCATGGCATTCATTTATTAAGATACGTAATCATACAATATTAATACACTGCAGAAAATAAAATGTCTTTAAAGCTTAAAGCAGTATTAAATCCAAAAGCAAACATTTATTATACTGTAGCTTACCAATTCTTAGATGTGATGGCTGCATTTGTTTTCTTTTTTTTGGCTTTCATTTATTTTCACCTGCCGATCTAGCCAGTAAGTCTGTTGTTTTCAACAGACCAAACTGTCCTACCAATGTAGCAATTAGAGAGTTGCGACAAACCATGTACTACTGACATGGGTGCGATGATCAATACAATTTACAGTCTAAATCTGCTAGTACATCTAACGCTGCCCTCCCCCCAGATTAACAATGATGCTGTCCAAAGCTGTCTTTGTGCTCCTTCATCCAGAATGGGGGCACTCTAATACAGGAGTTGTGCAACTGGCCAGATCACCAGCTAAAAACAGAAGGAAAAAAGCCCCCAAAAAAAAATGAATGCAGATATCACATCTGATGATTGTTAAGCTGCAATATATTATAATTTTGGTTTTGAGGTTAATACCACATTAACTTCCAAAGCCAATTACTTTAAACATTCAACTTTTGGATAGGACTAGTACTCATTATTTTAGTCATTATTGCCTGAGACCTCATTGGATTTTCCCTCCCTCCCTGTCCCCTTGACAGGAAGTTAAAAGAAATTTCTATTTGGGACATAGCAATAAAAAGTTGACAGGTTCTTTCTCTTTCTCACTGTATTATCATTGCCTGTGTCTTTCTTTCCCCTCTATTTCTGTCACCAGGACTCCTGGGACTGCTGGTAAAATGTCAGCCAATTGGCTGCAGCGACGATCAGTGTATTCTGACAGTGGAGGAGCCCTGCTGTCAGAATACAATATGTCAGTGGGGTGGATTCCAGCATCCAACTCCTATGTGTGGATGGGTGGAATCTATTTTTTTTTTTTAACCCAGCTGGCTTATTAACCACTTGCTTACTGGGCACTTAAACCCCCTTGCTGCCCAGACCAATTTTCAGCTTTCAGCGCTGTCACTCTTTGAATGACAATTGCGCGGTCATGTTACAGTTTACCAAAATTATAGAGCTTTCTTTTAGTGGTATTTACATGCTGCTGTTTTTTTTTTTTGCTAAATAAAACAAAAAAGGACTGAAAATTTAGAAAAAAAAAATGTTTCATAGTTTGTTATAAAATTTTGAAAACAGGTAATTTTTCGTCTTCACTGATGTGCGCTGATGAGGCTGCACTGATGGGCAACTGATAGGCTGCACTGATGGGCACTGATAGGTGGCACTGATAGGCACTGATAAGGCGGCACTAATGGGCACTGATAGGTGGCACTGATGGGCACTGATAGGCACTGATAAGGTGGCACTAATGGGCACTGATAGGTGGCACTGATAAGGTGGCATTGATAGGTAGCATTGATGGGTGGCACTGATGGTTGGCACTGATGGGCACTGATGGGTGGCACTGAAGGGCACTGATGATCACTGATGGGTGGCACTGATGGGCACTGGTAGGCACTGGTAGGTGACACTGATCTGTGGCACTGATTATGAGACACTGATGGGCATTGATTGGCAGCACTGGTGGGCATTGATGGGTGGCACTGTGGGCACTGGTAGGTGGCACTGTAGGCATTGGTAGGTGGCACTAGTGGGTACTGATAGGTGGCACTGTAGGCATTGGTAGGTGGCACTAGTGGGTACTGATAGGTGGCACTTGTAGGTGGCACAGTGGGCACTGGCACCTGACACTGGACCAATGTCCCTCTGACAGAAGCTGGTGATTGGCTTTTTTTTCCCCTCACGCTGACAGATTACGAGCTTCTGTTTACATCACGTGATTGTCTGACAGCTGATCTCGTGGTAAGGGGCCAGGATAGACCCCTTATTCGGATCTGTGATCATCCTAGTCTCATAGACTCAGTGATCACAGAGCACGCCACACGTGACCCGCAGGGTCGCGCAGACATCGCTTGCTCGGGAGGATGTCCATGGATGCCCTTCCGGCAATTAAGACCCGCGCTGCAGCTGTCTTTCGTCTATAGAGCGGGTGGCAAGTAGTTAAACAAAATAAAAAAAGAAATCCTTTAATTAGTTCCCAGTAACAGGATATCTATCTAATGGAACACATAAGGAAATGCAGACATTTATTTTTAAGAGTGGGGAAGGGGTTCTGGGACCTGTCATTAGAATGTTTGTGGATGACTACATGACTTTCAAAGTGATTTAGCATAATCTTAATATCAGGGTCAGACGGAAGCAATAAAAATAATAGGTTAATGAAAAGATGACATGTGCATGTACAGTAAATCTTACTCAAAGGGCAAGGGTACACTCGGAATGTGCAGGGTGAAAGTTTCTTTAGATATTTGTGGGTAATAATGGCTCGTATGTACTGAGATTTATTACACATGTGAACTCTGTTCTGATGACGTTTCAGAAGTCACTTGTGATACTTTAAGGCAGGGCAGTTACTGTATATAATCGTTTAACTCGTTTTTAACATGTATTCATTATTATACTGTATATACGTTTTTTCCTTGTGAAAGGTATTGAAGCATAGGCTATGCCCAAAGGGAGATTTTAAAATGTTGCTAACAGCCACTTTATCTATCCAAACAGACAGCAGTAAAGTTGCCTGTAAACAGCAGATTACAATTTCCTCATATGGTCCCTTTAGGCTGTATCAAGCGGCATTCTATAGCTGGCCATGCACTCAATTCTCCATCCATGCTTACCGGCGTGAATGGATGAATGCCGGCTATTGTTTTCTGACAGACCACACCCACAGCTGTCATAATACCAGAACTGTGATTGAATCTGATTGGATGCAGTTGCTGTTCAATCAAGAATTTTCCACCTGGATTCTTTGGCAAAACTCGATTGAAAAACTTTTGTTGAGCAGGGTGGTGCCGAGAGGGCCACCAAATAAACACATTTTGGCCAATTCTGCAGCTTTCAGCCAAAATTCAATCTGTGTATGGCCAGATTTATGTTTATTGGGCAATTCACAACCTGACCCAGCGTTAACAGGCTACAAAACCTTAACAATCATCAATCATTACTGGTTTTCCCTGGTGACAGGTCTGTCTGCACATGGTTAGATGGTTGGCTCTTGCTTCTCTATAGCTGGATTTACCTGCAGCTAATAATGGAATGTTCTCAGCGAGTCCTGATTTTAAAGCCTCATACACACGATCGGACTTTGTACAAACTTTCCTGTGGATTTTTGTACAAAGGGCGTTGGCCCCAAGTTTGTATTGCATACACACAATCTGACTTTTTAGGCAACAAACAAGAATGTAGTGACGTTTCAACGTACTGACGACACTTCAAAAGAGGACGTTCAATTACTCCGGCGCCACCCTTTGGTCAACTTCTGTATTGTTGTCTGATCTTTTTCATTGGTTCTGAGCATTCGTGTTTGTACTTTGTACAAAAGTCCGATGGTTTTCTGTACACGATCGGACTTTGCTTCATCGGACCTTTGTTGCCAAAAAGTTTGTCCGTTCGCACAGCCAACAAAAGTCAGATGAAAACCGAAAAAGTTTGTCCGATGGATTGTACACGCGGTCGGGTGTCGCCTTAAAACAGCTAATTTGCATGTTTTTGTCAAAAAGTCAGATCGTGTGTAAGGGTCTTAAGATTGTCTTTAATAAAATAAGCTATATTACTCACAGCCACCTTTAAAATCAAACTTTTAGAATGTTTTAAACTGATTGGTGGCTTTGATTTAAATGTATCTCTAGTTTTGGATAAAGTAGAAAGTTTAAGAACCAGTGTCAGTTTTTTTTATTTTTTACGTCTATGTTCCCACATACTGTAAGTAGGTACTGATGGGCTGAGTCAGCTCATGGACTCTTATACAGTATCTCACAAAAGTGAGTAGACCCCTCACATTTTTGTAAATATTTTATTCTATCTTTTCATGTGACAACACTGAAGAAATGACACTTTGCTACAAAGTAAAGTATTGAGCATCTGTGGGGCATCCTCAAACTGAAGGTGGAGGAGCGCAGGATCTTTAACCTCCACCAGCTGTGTGATGTCATCATGGAGGAGGGGAAGAGGACTCAATTGGCAACCTGTGAAGCTCTGGTGAACTCCATGCCCAAGAGGGTTAAGGCAGTGCTGAAAAATAATGGTGGCCACACAACATATTGACACTGGGTCCAATTTGGACATTTTCACTTAGGGGTGTACTCACTTTTGTTGCCAGCAGTGTAGACATTAATGACTGTGTGTTGAGTTATTTTGAGGGGACAGCAAATTTACACTGTTAGACAAGCTGTACACTCACTACTTTACATTGTACCAAAATGTAATTTCTTCAGTGTTGTCACAAGAACAGATATAAAAAAATACTTACAAAAATGTGAGGGGTGTACTCACTTTTGTTAAATACTGTATGTCTTGGAGTCTCCATTAACAAGGTTTCCTTGCCACATTTCCCAACTCTACCTTGTCACTTCTGGGTGTTCCCAATAAACTTTTTGTGTTATAACTCCTACTGTTGCATTTTCTGTTATAAAGATAGATGGTGAAATCCAACAGGGAGAGTGGAGACTCCTCTTTGCCACAGCAGATGTGCAATCCCATGAACCCAAGCACATATATCTCAGTCAGCGGAGATCCCTACGAGATATAAGAAAATGTGAGGTAGTTTAACTCATTAATATATATTAAGATATAAAATATCAGATTTAGGTAGAATGACTTTTTGATACAAAACCATTTTTTATTCATTGATTACCTTTAGGCCTCATGCACACTGTACGTTTTTAGAGGCAGGGAAAAAAATCGTCAGATGTCCCTAGGAGGAGCTGCTAAAACGTCTAGTGTGCATTAAGCCTAAAACATAGACTACAGAAGTCAGTGAAGTGATGCCCAGCTAAAAAAACGTCACATTCTATAAAACCAAATATATAAAGCAAGCCAAGCGGATAATCAAGACAGCTGATATATTCTTATTTCTAGCGTTACTCACCTATTGTTCGAAACCTGCTTTTCAACTATCCTACCATTGTTTTTTTAGGCGTTAGTATGCACAAAACGGCCAGTTCCTTCACTACCAGAGCTAGACAAACAGGTTTAGTGAGGTAATGCAATGTACATTCATATTGATTATGGTTTATGTTTGTGTCTGTGTATACACTTTTTTTGTGAAAGGTACATGATAATACAAGGATTAAAAGGTGTTTAGGTGTGTACTCTTGTCTACGTAGCACATACATTTTAAAACGGAACTCCAGGCAGATATAAAAGTCACAAATGAATGTATCTCTGTATAAAATATTAAATCATGAAATGTATTTTTTTATTTAATTGGTGCCTGAATTGGACTTGGTATCAGCCTCCTATAATTCCATAATAAAATAAAGTAGCACTGTAGACTGGACACTAATGTGCTGCATGCAATTGTAATGACAATAAACATGCTGATAGAAGAGAGTAGAGTACATTATACAATTTTCTTGCACTTTACCAAAACCATATAATATGAGGTCAAACCTAAACACTTTCAATTTGTATGCAATCAGGCAGGCCCTTGTACTACATAGCTGAAGGTACATCTAAAGAACATTTTATAATGTATGGTCAGCTTAAACAGAGAGAGATGACCTCCTTAATCTATTGCTGGTTGTCCACTGTCCAGTCATAAGGCTGGGGGTGGAGAGCGGATACCACTGTATTCCCTAACTGTATGTGGTATTGATTAAGAAATTAATCTGAATTTCAAATCAAGCAAAATAAAACAGACCTGAGTTAAGCAATGGTTAATCTTTTTGTCATGGCTTCTCCATTACGTCTTGTGGTAATTTAAAGAGTAATGTGTAACTGTTTTTTTCTGTCTCATAACATGTTATGCTGGGCATGTCAAAGTTTATCTTGCACCTGGCTTATTGTAATGCATAGTGTGGCTACCACCTTTAACAACCTGTCCGATCAAGTTTTCTTAAAGCGTTTGTTAACAAGAAAAAAATAAAAATCCTGTTCCTTTTTATTAAGCACAGTGCTTGTGCTGTGTCATTTGGCCCCCTGTATCACCTGAAATACCTGGCTGATGCTGCCTGGCTATACCCTCCCCCTGTACGCTGACTCAGACATATCAGGGCTGCTGAGCCCTGACACCAGAGTCATCCATACGTACCTTTGTCATCTGCAGTTTACTATCTGTCTCCTCTGTGCTCTCTCCAGCTCCTCTCTCTGCCTGTCAGCTTGTGACAGTGCCTGCCCCCTCAACTCCTGCTGCTCAAATAACTTTCACATCTTCATACCATGCCCTCTATGATCTAATCCTGTGTGCCCCTGTGAGTGATTTATAAAAAAGAAAGTCTGTTATACCTCATTTCAGCTCTTCTCAGAAATCACATGATCAGATGGCTCTCTCTCTCTCCTCTCCCGAGTGATGTCAGTGGGGGAATCTTGGCCCCGCCCACTGCATCTATCAGACAGGGAGAGAAGAAAGCCAGCAGATCATGTGATCACTGAGAAGAGCTCTGAAATGAGGTATAGTAGGCTTCTTTTTTTTAAAATCACTCACAGGGGCAGACAGGATTAGTACACAGAGGGGATAATATGAAGATGTGAAAGTGGCTTAACAACCACTTTAAATGTCTGTTGACCCATCATTTATGTGCTTTCTACACTGTACAAATACCATTGTCATAGGACACCTTCTGGGCTTTCTTCCCTGGAGAAGGTCCATGCACATTTATGTTTTAATAAACTTCTCTGCACCTAAATTGTCAGGTACATGAATCTGCCAGCCTCTGACATTAATTTGGAGTGTCCATACTGGACACTCCTTTTTTAGTGAGCTCTCTCCCTGGCCACTGCGTCCCTCATACTGATAGGCCCATGGCCAAGGAATTTTGTAGTGCAATGGAGGGAGTTTGAAGGGGGACTGAGAGATTAGTTCCTCATCAGGCATGCTTTATTGTTGATTGAGTTTGCATAGCAGTAGCAGAGCCACAACTGCTATTCAATCCAGAGGCTTTTAAATCCACCCACTACCATCTGCTGTCAATCAAAAGTAAGGTGAACCTAATGGGGAACTAGTCTCTCAGTTCCTCATCAGGCTCTGCCCATCCATTAAAACACTGCAAGAGTGAAGAATGAAAATTGACAGAAGACAGAAGACACACAGAACATTTGTTCTATGTGTTTTCTGTCTTTTGTCAATTTTCATTATTATTACCACCCCTGGCCTGCCTGTCATCTTAACTTCACAAAAGGATCGGGGAAGAGCTAGTATGTAGAGACCAGGGGGGTAAGCAAATTTACAACTAACACTAACAAAATTAAATAATGAAAGAACCACAGAGGTGCTTGTTATTACAATGCTCTCCAAGCACCTGTATTGGGTTTAATTTTTCCTAATTTTTTTTTAATTTTTCCTAATTTATTTATTTATTACAGGTACTTATATAGCGCTCAATTTACGCAGCGCTTTACATATACGGTATATTATACATTCACATCAGTCCCTGCCTTCAAGGAGATTACAATCTAAGATCCCTAACTCACATTCACACATACATACACTATATTGTAAAAAGTATTGGGACGCCTGCCTTTACACCCACATAAACTTTAACCGCTTGCGAACCAGCCACCGCAGTTTAACTATGGCAGGTTGGCTCCGCTGCACAAAATCATGGTATTGTACGCAAGCTCTGTTAGTCCGACCACGGGTCCCGCATATTCGATGTCCGCGGGGATGCCCGCGATCGTCTCACGGAGAGGAAGAACGGGGAAATGCTATTGTAAACAAGCATTTCCCCATTCTGCCTAGTGACACTGACACTGATCACAGCTCCCTGTAATCGGGAACGGTGATCAGTGTCGTGTCATACATAGCCCATCTCCCCTACAGTTAGAACATCCCTAGGACACACTTAACCTCTGCAGTGCCCCCCCCCTGGTTAACTCCTTCACTGACAGTTACATTTACACAGTAATCAGTGCATTTTTAATCACACTGATCTCTGTATAAATGTGAATGGTCCCAAAATAGCGCCAAAAGTGTCCGATGTGTCCGCCATAATGTCGCAGTCACGATAAAAATCGCTGATCGCCGCCATTACTAGTAAAAATAAATTATTAATAAAAATGGCCAAAAAATATCCCCTATTTTGTAGACTCTATAACTTTTGCACAAACCAATCAATTTTTTTTTACCAAAAATATGTAGAAGAATACGTATCGGCCTAAACTTTTTTGTATATTTTTTGGGGATATTTATTATAACAAAAAGTAAAAAATATAACAGTTTTTTTGGGGGACCACGTCGAACAACCGCGCAATTGTCAGTCAAAGTGATGCAGTGCCGAATCGCAAAAAGTGCTCTGGCCAGCCAAATGGTCCAGGACTGAAGTGGTTAATGGCATCCCAGTCTAAAGCTGGCCATACATCTATAGATTATCTTCAGATTTTCTATGGTTAGATGGAAAAAGTGCAACAGATTTCTCCATGTTCGTTAAACTGTGTGGATGAACCATATGAACCATAGAAAATCTGCAGATAATCTATAGGTGTATGGCCAGCTTTAGTCCTTAGGGTTCAATATTGAGTTGGCCCACCCTACAGCTTTAACTCTTCTGGAAAGGCTGTCCACAAGGTTTGGAAGTGTGTCTATGGGAATGTTTGACCATTCTTCCAGAAGGGCATTTGTAAGGTCAGGCACTGCTGTTGGACGAGAAGGCCTGGCTCCCAGTCTCCGCTCTAATTCATCCCAAAGGTGTTCTATCGGGTTGAGGTCAGGACTCTGTACAGGCCAGTCAAGTTCCTCCACCCCAAACTCGCGTACAGGTTTAAGAGATATTAATTTTACCTACAAGTAAGCCTTATTATAGGCTTACCAGTAGGTAAAAATGTGAAAGCGGTGTATACAACCACTTTAAGCAAATCTGTGCTTTGCCCTACAGCAGTGATGGCAAACCTTGGCACCCCAGATGTTTTGGAACTACATTTGCCATGATGCTCATGCACTCTGCAGTGTAGTGGAGCATCATGGGAAATGTAGTTACAAAACATCTGGGGTGCCAAGGTTCGCCATCACTGCCCTACAGCTAGAGCCCTATAAAGCCTGGTTGCCCCAGCCGCACTTCCTTTCCTCTGCCACCCTGCTGCTCTGTTCAGCCATTGAGGGTTAAAAAAAAAAAAAAAAATACCTGGTACTTCCAGGTATGCAGGTGCATGTGACTCTCAAGTGACAGTTTTTAGATACATTTTAGATAAATATACTTGAGTATTCTAAAATGAATCATCTGTTTTCATTCCTTCATAGTCCATACATGGGATGTTATGGCTTCCTTAGCACATAACTATGCTGCCCCTTACATATTTGGCACAGTAAGGAAACATATTTGTCCTTGATTAACATATGCTTTTGGACACGTAGATTGTCACGTTTGCTTTGTGCAGCAACAGGTTACAAATTATACCTGTTTCAGCCAGAAAATCAGCATTCTTTAACGATCACCTATTTTGCTTCTATTTAAACGTTTAAAAAAAAAAAAATGGCAGCTGAGTCACTTTATTTCAAAAACATCGGCTAAAAATGCATTATATAGGGCAACTTGACCCATCTCGAGAAAATTATTCATACTTGTTTTCTTCATGCATTCTAATGCCACGTACACACTATCGGAAATGCCGCTAGCAAATCTCAGATGAGAGCTTTTTGTCGGAAAATGTGACCGTGTGTATGCTCCATCGGTCTTTTGCTGGCGGAATTCCAGCCAGCAAAAGATTGAGAGCAGGTTCTCTATTTTTTGGTCGGGAAAAGTTATCCGAAAATGCGATCGTCTGTATGCAATTCGGATGAGCAAAAAAATCACGCATGCTCAGAAACAATTCGACGCATGCTCGGAAGCATTGAACTTAATTTTCTCGGCTCGTCGTAGTGTTGTACGTCATCGCGTTCTTGACGGTCGAAAGTTCAGAGAACTTGTGTGACCGTGTGTATGCAAGGCAAGCTTGAGCGGAATTCCGTCGGAAAAAACATCCAAGATTTTTCGGACGGAAATTCCACTCGTGTGTACGCGGCATTACAGAAAGCCTGTGTAATAAGTGAATAAATAAGTGAATAATAATGATTGACTAACAAATGTTCTGTGTCATAAAAATGCTTTAAATGTCACTAAGAAGGTAATTTAAAGCTAGTCATACACTTTTAGATTTCTCTTGTTTAGCCCTGCAGGCTGAATGAGAGAAGTCACATGATTCCCCCATTCTAACTAAACAGTGAGGAATCTTCCTTGCTGACTATTGCTATTGATTCCTAACCATTTTCCTAACCTCTAAAAATTACCCCCGGCCCTAACTTATATCATAACACTTAAAAATACCTTTAAAGCAGTATTAAACCCAAAAATTTCATATATTGCAGCTTATCAATTATTAGATGTGGCGTTTGAAGTAATTTTCCTTTTTTAAGCTTTTTTCCTTTTGTTTTCACCTGGTGATCTGGCCCGTAACACACCACCTGTATTAGAGTGCCAAAACTCTGGATGAAGGAGCACAGGGGGCACCTTTGGACAGCAGTATTGCCATTCTTGAGGGGAGGAAAATGTTAAATGTACTAACACTAACAAACTGAAAAAAAAACTCCAGCTAACACGTTATATTCAGTTACAACAAAGTTATTTTCCTTTTAGGAAAAAGCAGCTTTTTGGAATGCTAGTCAGCGAGTGTGCAAAGGCGGTTTGCCTTGAAAAAATAAGGCCCCTTTCACACTGGAGCGGTGCGGGCGTCGGCGGTTTACCGTTGTTTTAGTGGCGCTATGTGGCCGCTAGCAGGGCAGTTTTAACCCCCGCTAGCTGCCGAAAAAGGGTTGCAGCGGCGCTTTGCCGGCAGTATAGCCGCGCTGCCCGATTGATTTCAATGGGTAGGAGTGGTTTAGGAGCGGTGAATACACCGCTCCTTCACCGCTCCAAAGATGCTGCTAGCAGGACGTTTTTTACCGTCCTGCTTGTGCACCGCTCCAGTGTGAAAGCCCTCCGGCTCTAAGGCACTGGTAATTTCTCCTATCTCCTACCTATTAGCACCCACCTAAAGGTGGTGGGTGCTACATGACTTTTCTGGGTTTTGACTGGATGTTAGTGATCAAAGCAGAAGTTCAGTGTAAGAAATACACAGGAGAAAAAGCATGTTGACAAGGGGAGTGTAGAAGTGGGCGGGGAGTCTACTGACATCACGACTCCACCCACTGAGCTCCAGACAGCAGACCCACCCACAGAATCTGCAGTTTTTTGGGTTTCATACAGAGGGGAGACATTTGACAGGTAAGGATACATGCAGGAGGCATGTATATCCTTATAGATAACCACTATGGTGGTAGTTTAGAAAGGGTGAGAGTGGGATTACATCCACTTTAATATGGTCTGGCCTCTTCTGGTCTTTACAATTTTCTAGTAAAAGCTTAAAGCTGGCCATACATGGCTCAAATTGTGTCCAATTTTACTATATTGACTGAAATTCAAGCCGTGGGTGGCCTGAAAGCACCACCCGGCTCAACAAAGTAAATTCTTCAATTGACTTTTGGCGGAGGAGACAGGTGGAAATATTGTTGGCAGAATAGCAACTGCATCAACTCTAATAAAGCCACTGTTTGGATATTTAGCAGCCGTGGGTCCCACCAGCAGTTGAATACAATAGCCAGCAGGGAAGGTTCCTTAATGGGCTGAACGAGGAAAGTCTTTGTCCTCTATTTGTGTGTATACACACAGCAGAAGTTGATTGGTGGGTGCAGGGTACTCAATGTCTTCTGGCACCCGCTGATCGTTAGGCAGAGACAGAATTGCGATCTCCCTATGTAAACAAGGCAGATTGCCGTTCTGACAGAAGGGAAGGGATGGAATTTGTGTCCCTGAATAATTCCATCTCTTCTATGAGTAAAAGCACCTCACACAGTATAGTAAAACGCTGTCTAGGCACACAGTTAACCCTTTGAGCGCTCATGATGTTAACCCCTTCCCAGCTAGTGTCATTCGTATAAAGACAGTGCATATTTTTTAGCACTGATCACTGTGTCAGAATGTCCACCGCAATATTATAGTCCTGCTATAAGTCGCTGATCACAGTCTTTACTAGAATTTTTTAATTTTTTTTAATATCCCATAGTTTGTACACGCTATAACTTTTGCGCAAACCAATCAATATATGTTTATTGGGTTTTTGTTTACCAAAAAATGTAGCAGGATACATACTGACCTAAATTAATGAAGACATTTAAATTTTCTATTTTTTTTATTGAATAGGTGTTATAGCAGAAAGTAAAAAATATTGTTTTTTTTTTCTAAATTGTCTGTCTTTTTTTCTTTATAGCACAAAATAAAAATGCAGAGGTGATCAAATGCCACATAAAGAAAGCTCTATTTGTGGGGGGAAAAATAATTATTTGGGTACAGCGCTGCATAACCGCGCAATTGTTAAAGTAACGCAGTGCCCTATCGCAAAAAAATGGCCTGGTCATGAAGGGGAGTAAATCCTCTGAAGGTCAAGTGGTTTAAAAGAACCTTGAGCTTACCCATCCTCCAATTTCCTATGCTCCAGCTTACCTTGTGGTGTTGTAAGCACACTCTAGATACTCACCCAGCCACTGGATCCAGCATTGTCCCGCTGAAATCTTTTGGTCAATGGACAAAGCTGGATCCCACACCGCCATCTTGCTTGTGACATCATCGATATGCCCGCCAGCTCTTTTTGGGTTTAGCAGGTGGGATCTCTTGATGACATGATGCTAGGCCCACATCCTTCCAACATACTGAATGGATGACTGATGGCCTCCTGGGATATGTGGCGTACATATACCAGGATGTTAAGCCCAGCGACCACTGTGGGCTCTAGGCGAATGACGTGCATTAAAGGGGAGGTGGGCGTACTGTTTGCAGAAAAAAATAAAATAAACAAAATTAAAAATCCCTGTGTCCATGTAAAGGAGGGGTGGAGAGGGGTGAACTTGACAAAAAAGGGTGAAGTTCTGCTTTAAGAAGCAAGGATGACTACTAATCTGAACCCAAATGACTCTCACATAAAACTCTCACTGTGTAAGAAAAATTACTCCAATGGACTTTAATGGTCTCAAGAATCTCCACTCCTTTGTTTCTTGCTGTGACTAATTCTTTGTTGATTAGATTATTGGTATAAGAATGTCAGTAAACATAGATGAATCATTTTTACAGCTCTATAATGGAGATGCGATAAAAAAAAAAAAAAAATGGTAAAAGGGGCAATGGAGAAAGAAATGCTGGGGGTTAAATACAGTACACATGAGTCACTAAGGTAAACCGTAGAAAAGTTATGTTCCAAGAAATGCCAAAGGCATACAACAACAATAGGTCACGTGAAAGCACACTCACCTCACAGGTTGTATTATGCTTGGTGACACAAGAAGTTACAAACAGTCCATATCTGCTAAGCTGAGTAGATAT
Source organism: Lithobates sylvaticus (assembly GCA_028564925.1). Classification (NCBI taxonomy): domain Eukaryota; kingdom Metazoa; phylum Chordata; class Amphibia; order Anura; family Ranidae; genus Lithobates; species Lithobates sylvaticus. The sequence continues at coordinate 324,762,276 of CM053029.1, read as the reverse complement.
CATAAGACATTTGTATTTTTATATTGGATTACTTTAGTAAGTTATTGGGTAATAAGGCCATTGTGGAAAAGTCATGGATTGTGAACGTGGCTCCATCCCTTTCCCAGTTCAAGCAAAATACACAGACTGGGAGAAACAGAAAGAAAAGAGCTGGAAATGTGCAACTTTTTGTCTTTTTGCTTTTTGGAACTCCTGTCATATTAACGTTAACACATTTATTCTTCACATCAAAAAACCTTGTATGTTTAAGAAGATAACATTTTGTGCGAAGATATAATTTATTACTAAGCCACAACAAAACCTAACTGAAGATGGAGGTCAGACTTGCGCATATAGTTCAATCATCGTGCTATCTTTATTGTGTTAAGACTGTCCTTTTCTTAATTTGATTAATAACAAGTTTAAGGAATATTAAAGTTTCCACATGATGCACCTCTATTTGTGTGTTTATCTCCTTGAAAATTAGAGATTGTATAGGCAGTGGTGTATTTTGGTTTTGTGCTGCCCTAGGCAAGACAAAAAATGCGCCCCCCCCCCCCCCATCTAAATATATCCCATTCCAGACGCTTTAAAATTGCGCACGCCCATGCAACGGTGACAAACGGTGTAAATTTTACTATCCATAGGCGACGCTTTAAAAACCTTTACAGGTTACCACTTCAGATTTACAGAGAAGATCTGGTGGTAGAATTACTGCCCATGATTTGACGTTCACAGTGATACCTCACATGTGTGGAACAATTGCTGTTTGCATGCGTGTGGGACCAACACATGCTTTCGCCTTTGCCTTTTTTTTTTTTTTTTTTTTACACTGTTGCTTTAATTTTTTTTTATCACTTTTGAATGTAAAGATCCTTATGACAGCAATTCATATGTGACAGGTACTCTTTATGGAGAGATCTGAGGTCTATAAGACCCCAAATCCCTCCTCTGCACTTAAAAGCATTCAGAACACCAAGATCTGTGTTTTTGAATGCTTTATATTTAAAAAACTGGCGCTGATGGTTTCCGAGTATATCGGAAGTGATTACTGTTACGAACAGCCGATCAAATCCGATCCCGGCTTTTCTAGGCTGTCCGACCAGCCGGTGTTCTGCCGAGAAAGGTCCCCCAGGCAGATAATGTCCCCCCTGTACTGCACAGGCACAGCGCTTGCGCAGTACGAACCACAACAGAGCCGCCGAAAATAGCCAAAGCTGAACACCTCAGCTGTACACGGCGGTTACGTTCCAACACTGTTTAGGGCCCCTCGCTTCACTCTGCATATTTATATTCTAACTCTATGTCCACTTGGATGGTGGGGCTTGAACCTGGACTACTGGGTAGAATGTAGTGCGCAGGCGCCGTGTAGAGCTGACGATCAGCTGTTCATCTTCAAAGACTTTTGGCGGCTCCATAGTCGTTCGCCTGCACAGTACAGGGGGGACATTATCCGTCGGGGGACCTTTTTCGGCAAGACACCAACAGACGCGCCGGCTGGTCACTCGGGTCTCCTAGTGGGATACGAGAGTCCAAGAGAGCTGCAAAAGGTGGCTATTACAAGAGAGTCTAGTAAAAGTGGCTAGTAAGCTGCTCTGATTGCTATTACGAGAGAGTCGACCGCCAGCTCTAAAAAAAATTATACTGCGGTAGGCATCATCTCGGAAAAGGCGCTGCCCCCCCCCCCCCCCCCCCGAAAAACGCCTTGTTTGACTCACAGTAGATACACTCCTGTGTATAGGTTTAGGGCTTATACTGTATGATGACATTTTGAGCCCATTTCTACTCTTTTTAGAAGACATATATTTTATCAGAAAAGAGAAAGCATGTAGTACCTTTCAGATATAAGGATGACCTAGTGGGAAAATGATAAGTTGGCTGTGGAAAAATGGGAAGTTTTCCTGACATCTGAGGAAAATGGATTTTAGGAATTTAAAGATATATCAGGAAACCCTGATTAGATTATAGGGTATAATAATTTAATATCAACCATTTGTTTGAACAGCAGACGATTATCTCGCTAGGCTACAATATCCTTACAAATTTAGCTAAAGAAATGTGGACTTTGTTGTCAGATTGTCTTATAAGCAAAAGTTGTTGTATGGCATAAGCATACTATATATATATGTGCATACTTAGCACAACACTGGAGCCAGTGTTTTTCTCTGAGGATCAATAATTTATTAGCTGACGAAGCATCATCTTGACTGTTATGCCCCATACACACGGTCGGAAAATCCGACCACCAAATCCATCGGATTTGGTCCGACGGATTTAGTCCGACACTGGTGTTGCATACACACGGTCGGACAAAGTTGTCGGAAAATCCGATCTTTCTGAACGTGGTGACGTTTGTTGCCTACGACGGGACTACGTAGAGGCTAGTAGCCAATAGCTTTGGTCTTGTAATGTGATATGAGCATGCGTGGCACTTTGTCCGTCGGAATTCGCTACACACGATCGGAATTGGTGTGATCGGACTTTGTTGTCGGAAAATTTATAGAGCAGGAGATAGAACTTTGTCCGTCGGACAATCCGATGGAAACTGTCCGATGGTGCCTACACACGGTCGGAATTTCCGACAACATTGTCCGATAGGACAGAATCCATCGGAAAATCCAACCGTGTGTATGGGGCTATAGACATTTCTCTTGGATGTGTTAGCCGGGTTTATTGTCTGCTCCATTCTGAAGATGGCCATAGGACATAGTGAATGAACACCCCGGGATCTTACTTAAAAGTATAATTCCAGCTTTACTAAGATTTTAAACAGTTTGTTTGGACCAAGCTGGTCCAAATAAACAATTTCCTTTGCATAACTTTGTAGTTGCTGTATGTGCTTTAAAGCGGTTCTGCACTCGTTTTTTTTTTATTTATTTTTTTTGGGCTATATGCCAAGGGCATATAGCACAATTGGGGGACTTACCTGTTCCATCTTCCATCTCGATCGCCGCCGGTTTTCCTCCGATATCTTCTTCTTGTCTGCTGGGGTCCATCTTGCCTGTGGGCATGTAAAACCCCACAGGCACTTTAGATGGCCCAGCATGCACCGCCGTTACTCGCGCGTGCGCAGTAACTGCACATCTGCCGACATCTCACGAGATTTCGGAAGATGTGGCCGAAATCTCACGAGATTTCGGAAGATGGCCGCACTGACTCCTGGGATCAATGACACCAGATCCCAGGAGACAGTGCGGCGTGACGACGATCGACGCAGAGACCCCGCCCACCCCCGAAGAGACAGAAGACAGGAAGTCATCAATTACAAGGTAAGTAAAAAAAAAAAAAAAACACATTTCATTTAGTACTCTTTGCCTGATTTGGAAGGCAAAGAGATTTACTAAATGAAATGTGTGCAGAACCGCTTTAATATATTGTTGTAGCATTAGCTAAATACAGTATGCAGCGTTGTGTTCTGGCAGCAGTATGTGCGACTTCCTGTCTGCTGCTGGAACTAAATTAGAGTCAGCCTGTATGCATCTCCACAACACAAGGCTTGCTTTGATTGGTCAAGGTGGAAATCTGCTGTTGAAATTGTGATGTCATTTGCGTACCTCTCCACCTATGGCAATCATAGGAAGCCATATATTCATTGATAAAAATATAAGGCTTCTACCGAAGAGCAGAGACACATTCAGGCTGAATCTAGTTTTGGCAGTGGGCGGGAAGTCACCCATACTGCTGCGGAATGCAACACCACTTACTGACGTGGAACACTGCACAGCCTACAACAGTATGTTACAGCGCTCACAGGGACTGAATCAAAAATAAATGGCTACACCTTTTTTTTTGTGCCAAACTGGCCTCAAGGATGCCTGTGGCCAATTATAGCTCAGGGGGTTTAGTACACGCCCCACACTATATAAGGCCGCCGCGCCGGCGGCCTCGTGTAGTGTGTTCCGGCTTGAGGAACAGTGACAGTGTACTGTACATGTACACACTATATGTGAATCCTTTCTGTGTGGGGAAAGTGTAGGGAAAGAGGAAAAATAGGCAGGGATAGTGTATTCTTCTCAGCCTTTGCTTGTGGGGAAAGTGTAGGGATAGAGGAAAAATAGACAGGGATAGTGTGTTCTTCTCAGTGCTGTTCTCTACCAATCCAGCCATCTGCAGGAGTTAAGCCCCATACACACGCTCGGATTATCCGAAGACCAGGTTCGTCGGATCATGTCCGTCGTACTTTGTCCGATGTTGGTTTTGCGTACACACGGTCGGACAAAGTTGTCGGAAAATCCGATCATTCTGAACGTGGTGGCGTTTGTTGCCTACGACGGGACTACGTAGAGGCTAGTAGCCAATAGCTTTGGTCTTGTAATGTGATCTGAGCATGCGTAGCACTTTGTCCGTCGGAATTCGCTACACACGATCGGATTTGGTGTGATCGGACTTTGTTGTCAAAAAATCTATCCAGCAGGAGATAGGACTTTGTCCGTCGGACAATCTGATGGAAACTGTCCGATGGTGCCTACACACGGTCGGAATTTCCGACAACATTGTCTGATAGGACAGAATCCATCGGAAAATCCGACCGTGTGTATGGGGCTTTAGTGTGTGTGTGTGCTGTGTGAGTATAGCACAGCAGTAGCACACTAAACCACCTTACACTGTATCTGCCCTGTTGTCACCTAAGACAGCAATCTGCAGGAGTTAGTGTGTTTTGTGTACCTCCAGCACAGCACAGTATACACCAACAGTCCATACATACATACATACATACAGTATATACCTACAGTCCCTGTCTTGTTTCCACCGCCTGTATACTGCGGTTCAGAGTATATAGGGTTTTAGGTATAGGGTTTTATTTTGGGTGCAGGGTTCCCCTAATATCCATACAAAACACAAAGGGGCTGGTAATAGGCTGGGGTAGGGAGGGATGGGGTAACCATGCCATTTTTCTCAAAGATTTTCATCCATATTGCCTGGACAAGACATTACATTAAAGCCGCAAGCAGTTTTAAATGGCCTCTTTTTTTCCTTTACAAATGTCATTTTGTGCAGGGACAGTTCTAAACATGGGAAACACATGCCACTTCACATGCATACTTTAGACACCCCCCAGGTACCATATTTAAAGGAATATTATATACTTTTTTTTTTTTCACTTTCTGCATCATTAAAATCACTGCTCCAGAAAAAACTTCCGTTTTTAAAACTTCTTTTTGCATTGATACATTGATACATTGATGCATGACCCATAACATGCATATTGGCCGTTATAATTAGCACTTTAGACTTCGAACGTTCGCGTTCATTGTAACTAATAGGGTTCTAACGTTCGATCGAACTTTCGGTCCGTTCGCAGGTTCTGGTGCGAACCGAACTCGGGGGTGTTTGGCTCATCCCTAGCACTGACTCATTTCTGAAACCCTGCTACTGTGAGCTGCAGTGCTTGGTATGGGAAGCATTTGAGACATTTGAGAATTTGGCTCAGTCAGAGAAGTTTTTTTTTTTTTTTCTTTCGTCATTTGAGCAGCTACCACATTATTCCAGTTTACCATTATTCTAAGTAAAGTAAATAATTCTACAGAGGAGCAATAATAATATCGCAATATATCTATTCAAAAGTATTGTTTTTCATATATCTCTTAGGAAGTTGCCTTCCAATAAATCCCTTGTATCTCTACTTGTTTTTTTAAATCAAAGATTCTTTATTGAACATTATTTCGTCCATCCAGAGTAGACAAAGCAGTACAGTAATGAATACGACATCCTATACGTAAAGCTTACAATCTTTTACTTTTTAACGCTAAATATACCTCTAGAATAGTTAGCTGTAGAGGAATGTCTTATATCTGTTATGTAAAGCCAAAGAAAACATTGTGATACTGAAGCAGGTTTTCCAGGACTAGGTTAAGCTTTGAAGCCACTCTATTTAATAAGAAGTCATAAGGGAGATGACCTTTCTGAGACCTCTGCTACTACAAGGGTATCTTGCATAGCAAAGATTGTTTTCTTTAGACTGATCAAGTATATCCACAACATCACTGGCACATCTTGCAACTAAATCTACAGATATACATGTGAAAAACATCACACATGTCACCATCCAGGTAGCAGACCTTGTATTCTTACCAGTGGATGATCTAAAGCTTGCAAACAATTACAATTCATAATTTGCTAATTTGTAAAGTGCATTTTAGACTCTTGTAACGTATGTGTAGACCGGGTGGAATGCCAGCTCCCCCTAAAATCATGCCTGCAACAGTTTGCCCAGATGTAGGTGGGCTAAAGCCCAGTCCACAGGTGTTCCTTATACACGGAACTGATACCAACCCCGGAATTGGGCTCACTTCTCATGGGTCCTGTACACACATATAAGGACTAAGCGATTGTCCAGTCTATGGGAGCTTTCAAAGTACAAGTCCACACTGCAAGGTTACCAAGCCTGAAGTGGGACATTTGACACTCTACATTCCTACATAAGGTCACAGGACAGGCTAAAGGCAGACTCCAAAGGGGTCCAAATCATCTTCCTTTACTTGACCCTCTCACTCTCTCTTCATTCCAGCTTCTACTAACACAGAATATTCAGTGAGATAGTGGTAGCATTAAAATGGCTCTACTTAATGGTACTTAAAACAAGGTGGCTCAGAATCCCTTGAGAAATGTACTTGTCCCCATTTTTAGTAATATCCTCCTCTGCTATGCCCACTGCATTGTTCCATTTTATTTTGTACATTTTCCCTCCACAGGATTCTAATTTCTGTGGCATAGTTCTGGTTTCCAAGTAATGGGAGTGAGCTTGCTCTGAACATTCTTCATTACAAGGACATCTAATTTCTACCACCATAGTCCATCCCATGCCAACTTTTAGAAACTAGACAAAAATCTGGAGTTTCCTTGCACTGCAAATGGTTTAACTGCTTGTTTAGTCTAGGGATGAAAAGAATAGGTTTTAAACTTACCATGTTCCTGTCTCTATCAGGTGCTGTGGCCACAGGTTTGCCTCCTCAAGTACATTGCAGGGTTTATAGCCCTGAACGGTACATGATGATGCCGCAGGACCACCCATAGTCTATCGGCAGGCTGCAGCTTTGAGTAGAGAATAGCACTGGAAACTGCCAGACCAAGGGATAGGATAATATACTGGAAGTTATTCAGGTCCCCTAGTCCTCCTACACTTGAAGATTAGAGGCAACAAGTTAATACTACTCTTTTGAGAGAACTACAAATATACAAGCGTAGGGGTAATTCCAACATGCTTTCTAAGATATAGGACCCATGGTTTGGAGTACTAGGTCTAGCACCTTTTTCTCTGGTCTCATTACGACTATTGCAATGTTAGTCAGGCCTGTATTTAACGCAGTGCTTCTAGGGATTAAATATCAATTCTGCTTTATTACATGTATACCGTGGAGTGAAGATACTACTATGTCATTTATGTTTAGTATAACAGTCACGCTTACTATCTGTTAATGCAAATGGGATTTGATATAGTTATCTTTTTCTTATATCTTGTTTTGTTAAAATTATGTTTCATGTTCTAGAGACTAGCCAAGGTTTCCACACTTGCCCTTCTGACAATTTGCTGCTGATACTTTGTGATACATATGTTTCCAATGATATGTCTCATACATTGTAAGGTTTATATGACATATGGCTAGTGGTATCCCTCTTTGATAGTCTGTGTATTTTTTAATTTTTTTTACGAGTGTTTTGTAAAGTTTAAAAAAAGTATTTTGGAAAAGTAAGTTAATCAGCTATCACCTAACACCAGTATGTGTTTGTCTATGGGTGTGTCATTCATCACAGGATACATCTCTAAGCAAGCCAAGACGGATTTGTCCTCAAGCGCACACAGCAGAATGCAGTGAATTTAGCATCAATTAATGTACCATATTTTTCGCTCCATAAGATGCACTTTTTCCCCCCAAGAAAATGTGGACAGAGCAGCCCGAGTGGCTGAATGGAGTACGGCTGTGGCTGCCATTTGGACTGCTCTGTCTTCTATCTGAGTGACAGGCAGATGTGATGACGTCCTTGCCAGGCACAGGTTAGGCTGCATTTCATGGCTCAGGTCAGGCTGGATTTCATGACACAGGTCAGGCTGCATTTCATGGCACAGATCAGGCTGCATTTCATGGCACAGATCAGGCTGCATTTAATGGGCACTGGTAAGGCTACATTACTTGGCATTGGTAAGGCTGCATTTAATTGGCACTGGTAAGGCTGCATTTAATTGGCACTGGTCAGGCTGCATTTCATGTGCAGTGGTAAGTATTTTAGTACACCATTTGGTTCAAAATATTTTTTCCTTGTTTTCCTCCTCTAAAACCTAGTTGCGTCTTATGGTCAGGTGCGTCTTATGGAGCGTAAAAAAAACATTATATATATCTAAAACCAAAACTTTTTTTTCATTCTGAATAAATTAGGAGAAGGTTAACACTGTTGACTTTTTTGCCATCTGTACATCATTAGTGAGATTCCCAGTCACTTTCTATCCTGTAGAGTAGACTCAACAGGAAGTAAGAGAATATCTTTACAACTATTGTTTCTTATGTGCCCCATTTATGTTGCAACCCCCGGCCGGAGGTGCTGTACAGACAGACATGCTGCATTTTATCAAAGCTCACAGGAAGGCACCACATGCACTGCACAGCAGCGTAATGCACCAAGCTGCTGTGTGGTGACATGAACGAAGTGTCTTTTTGCGCACTTTGATACATTGACCAAAAAAAAAAAAAAAGAGAAAAAAACAGGGAACAGCATGATGCATTAAAACGCATATCACACACCACCCCCTGCTGTGGCAGCCCAACACTGACAGAGGCTAAAACATGCTTTTAACGCATAGGCACTGTGAAAGGGCCCTTTTTGCATGAGCATAAACTTTTCACTGATAGGGCACAGAAGGTTTTGGAAGAATGTACTGTGCTTTGATCTTGATAAGGTTGATAAAAACTTTATTATAGAACACCATGTCGGCTATAAGATTATGTAAATATTAGCAAACTTATTGGTATCTTTTTTCTTTAGTCAATATTAAAAGTTATACCACAAGTATATGAAGCAAAACCAAAACTAAAGTGAAAATAATAAATTATGATGAGTAAAGGAGAGAGGAAATGGAAAATGTGACAAGAGGAAGGACAGAAAACAGGTGCTAACTCTTGCTTAATATATATAAATATATATAGGTGTAACTGTTTCCTTTCAGTGGTGCTCTGAGTGTAAACCATAGAAATAGATAGCCGCCCAATCACACTTCACACCCTTCACTAACAGAGAATACTTCATTATGCTTGCCTTTTGTGAAGTACGATTCTTTATTTTTATTTTTTTAATAAAATGTAACAGGCTACAATAAGCTTCAATTCTCTGAGGCTCTGCATGCTAAATATTATATCATCCTTTATGAATGCTCCCTATGGTTCACATCTGCTGCTATTGCCTAGCATATGTCCTTTTGTCCTTCCATATGTATCTTATTACACTGATAAAAATGATTCTGTTGGCAAATTTTTGGTAATTTTACCATACAAATGTTATCATTTTCAACAAATAAATAAATGTTAATTAATTTACTGTGATATGTTAAGTACCTTACTTAATTTTCATTAGTTCTTAAAACACACCTTTTACATTTACAAAAAGAATGTACTTAAATTTTCCCCATTAGCTCCTCCCCCACAGGTATTACCTTTTATATCACTTGACCCTCCCTTTTAGATTGTAAGCTCTAACGAGTAGGGCCTTCTGAATTCTCCTGTATTGAATTGTATTGTAACTGTACTGTCTGCCCTCATGTTGTAAAGCGCTGTGCAAACTGTTGGTGTTATAAAAATCCTGTATAATAATGATAATAAAAATAATAATAATGCTTGTAAATGTAACCAAATGCCTTGTTTCATTTTGTAAAACTAAACAAAAATCTATTGTAAAAATAAACTTGTTGATGGTGCTTGTAAAGGCTGCAGTTTACTTTTTTATGATATGTTTCATATTTATGTTTAATAAACATAATGGACATGTGTAATTTAAAGGCATTATATACTTTCAAAATGTTTTTGTTTTAAAGTGGTTGTAAACCTAAAAATGCTTTATTTGTATTTTTTTTAAAATAACAAACATGTTATAGTTACCTGTTTCTCTACTATATGTTTATCCAAATTATTTTTGTTACTGTATATACTGTTGATCTTGTAAAGCGCTGTAAGCCTGCGCCGTCTCCGTTGTGGTCTTCCGCATCTTATGGTATTTGAATTTCCGCCCACAGTTCCTTCTTGTCTCCGTAATCCCATGCGTGGGCATTACGGTCACAATATTCAAGCCTGTGGACGAATGTGGACGAAGCATTGCGGGATGTCGGGGCTGACGTCTGCATGAGGAAATGACGCAGCCTTGACATAAACAAATCATTTTTTCGGCAGAGGCTCTGCTTGTCGGAATTAACGGAGATCCGGCACATGCACGGTACACATCTCCACTCATGAATATAGCTGTAACTTGAAAACTAAACAGGTAAAAAAAAATAAAAGGCTACTAGCAATCGGTTTAAAATAATGATATGCACAAATAAATGGAAAGTGACAATTTTGACTATACAACCGCTTTAACAGATTCCGCTCCCATTAATTTTAATGGGGCTTGTCTTCCACATCCAAACTTTTTTGAGGTTTGCCGAACCCTGCTTGAACTAAGCCCAGACCAGTTCAGCTCATCCCTACTTCTTACCTTCCTCCTCAGAACATGCTTTAGATTGTATACTGAGCTGTGCTTATGTGCACATATTTACAAAAGGAGTGCAAAGACAAATTTGAATAATTTTTGGAAGAAAAAGGAAATATTAGAACTACTGACAATTTGTATTGCTGCATGCGACTTGGTGTTTTGATAAGAACAACACCCATCATTACTTGTATGAGAGTCACAGTGACAGGAATTAAGGAGTTCACCTTTAAGTCAATGGGCAGCTTTAATCTCAGAAGTAACAGTATCTGAGATTTTCTAGAACAGTAAAGCCTTTGGAGTTCTTCCTGGATACTTATTGTGCTGTTTCTTAATATGAGGCCTATTTGAGATGGAAGTGAATTCTTTTCAGCCAGGCCCTCTTCAGCAGCAGGCCTGATCTGGTTACTGTTACGCCCTAATAGTCAATGAAGGCTGTTATCTTATGTCTGTATTTCATTACTTATGGGTGTTTCTAGTTACTTGTATTTGTTACAGAAAAAGAAGATAAATACACTTTCTTAAACTTGAAATGTAGTGTTATGCATCATTCTTTAAATGCCTATCAAAGAGCCACAAGTTTCAGCATAGCTTGACAGTTAGCAAGTTTGAGAACAGTCACGGGTTTATAGTCAACCTATCATTGTCCTGAAGCTTTCAAGCAGATTCAGATGTGTAGGGAAAAGTTATGTAAATTAGGTTACTTGTAAGTATAGCTCTCAGCGTATAATTCTTATGGAACCTTCAGAGCAAAGCAACTGTTAAGTAGAGATGAGTAAATAGAGAAAAACTGCTCCATCCATGGTATGTAATTGTGCAAACTATGGCATTCTAGGTGGCATCCAGGTTTGCAAAATCCCCTTTATTTTTCTGTACTCTGTATAGAGTTGGCATATGTGCTGCTCTCTATAGTTACACATTTTACAATATACACCCTTATATAAAAAATCTTAAGCAGTCAGAATGGGTAACAACAAAAGTATAGCAAGCAAGAGTATAAGCTATTGTGTAGCATGTAGGCTGCAGAAGCTCTCAACTCATGTGTGTACCTATTAAGTGAAATATTGTTTAATGTATATAGATATCACATAGTCTTCATTTAGACAATACATAATAATTCCGCACTCATGACTGTTAAAGAATATTTATAGGTTAATATTTTTTCCCAATAATATGGTTAAATAAAGCAGTCTACTCTGCTCTGGGTCAGAAATGCATAACACACATAACATAAAATGCAGAGGTAAGGAGTTTGTAACAAAAGAGGGCAAGGGTCATAGGAGTGCATAATGTACAGAGTGGGTTAGGAGTAAGTAATGTACAAGGTGCAGAGGTCAGGGGTACATAAGGACAGACTAGAGATCAGGAGTAAGTAACACAAAGAGTGCAGGGGTCTGAAGTAAGTAATGCACACAGTGCAGGGGTCAGAGTTTAGGAGCTGCATTCAGGGCAGGAGTGGCTCACTGACTGAACCACATATGGTTCTTGTTGGGATTGATGGCCACAATCGATAAACTCACTAAGATCATAGCTCTGGCTGGGTGAAGCTCAAGTGAGATTTGCGTTTAAAGTTCATATTTCACTTCCTGTCCTGTAGAGACAACAGGAAGTGGGAGGAAATCTCTCAAAAATTAGGGGAATGCCCCCTTAAACAGCTGTCACCAGAACCATTGTCTACAATAAAAGATTTACCCTCTGTTCCCCTAATGAATGACAACTTAGAATTTTGTATTTTCCTTTGATTTTTTTAATCCCAGTGACAGTGGTTCCCAGGATAAAAAGAGACAATTAATCTCCCTAGCAGGGACACAGACAGCAAAACAGGCTGACAGAAGTTCTAACCTTTTACCATACCATCCAAAAGAAAATGTTTGGCTTTAGATACACTTTAATTGCATATCTCAAACGTAGTAGGATAATTCTTCATTCATTTATAATCTGTATGGTTAATTTATACTGTCTTTTTGGGTCCCAAGCCCCACTCCATAAAAGCCATGGTTTCCATACACTGAACTGATGATGGCCAATTGGAATAATGGGCAGTTTGGAATAATGGATTTATAAAATTATTATCAAGCTCCCCAATGTCAGCCAGAGTGACTGCAGGGGAGAGAAGGGAGCACCGACAACAGATGGGCAATAGGAAGCTTTCAGGTGATGTCACCACTCCCAGACACTTCCATATTATGAATAGGGAATTAGCTCCTTGTTTTTATTTGTCGCACCACTAAGGCTGGGTTCACACCTATGCAAATAGGAAGCGGGTTTCTTTGCATCCAATTCGCATTACAGGAGAGTGTGAACTGCTCTCAATGGAGCCAGGGTTCAGACACCTATGGGGCGGCCACAGTCTGCATTTGGAAAGAGTCCTGTGCGTCTTTTGCTCTGAATCCAGTGCAAATTCAGGCAGAAACCTGATTGGCACCTGAATCTGTGAATAGGGACGCACTGGACCCCCTGCTGTGAGCAGCGGGTGCAGTAAGTGTGAACACAGCCCTACGAACAGGATTTTTCTACTTAAAGCCAAATTCCAGGAATTAATCTACTTTGTAAAAAGTGCAGACACACTATGAGTTAAGGCCAAGGAGATGCATGGCATCTCCTGAACCTATATATATTATTTATATCTGACAGGTTAATGGTTCTGCCAAAGCATACCTTGACACTTAGGGCTGTGAGAGAAGAGAGAGAGGCACAAAGAGCAGCTATGGCTACACCTCCCCTTTGCTGCCCATTCAGGTAAGTGTAGCCCCTTCCTAGGTAGGTGATAGTAGGGAGAATAGTTTTTGGTATTTCTGCTTACCAGGAAGATGGTCAGGCAAACTTAGAGTGCTCTCTGCCTACCAGAGAGCAGGATCTATTGGTAAGGTATACTCATTGTGCCCAGGTGCAGCTCAGCTTCTCTCAATGTCCCACACTGGTCCAATAGGGAGGCATATTGGACAGTGGGAGGGGACCTGGCAAGTGAGGGCACAGGCGTTGTTACAGCCCTGGCTATTGGCAGAGCAAAGTGCCTCAATGCATGGTGAGATACTGTATAAATGTCAAGGGCACATGTGCTCGAGGTTCTTTCAGCTGGAGAGCAGGGTTCTGGAGGGAGGGGGCAGCTGCCCCTCTGTAGGAGTTGTCATGCAGCCTTGGGTAGTGGACCCAAGGGCCTGAAGTCAGAGAGGAGCTGAACCCAGAAGTCCTGCAGAGCTGACTGGAAGTGGGACACCAGCAAAGATCTGATTCTGCCTACAGTGAGTACAGATCTGTGTCTTTGGGCCTGTCCTGTGAGGGCCACCACTTCAGCTAGAAGAGTCAGTGGATAGGTGTCAGTCAAGGGGATGCTAGAGAGTGTCCTGAAGATAAAGTAGTTGCATCAAGTCTGCTGCTAGAGAGAGCAAGAAGACTTAATTCTTCCATATATGTGGCAGTATGGTAAAAGCAGTGTGTCCGCTTCAACAAATATTCTAGTGAGGCCAAGTGAGAGTTGTCCTTATCTACTGGGAATATTTCAAGTTGGAGTATCCCACTATTCCCTTCTCCCATCCAATTTCCACAATAAATATCAAAACCACAAATACCCTGGACTGTTTATTGAGTAACGAGCAAACTGGAGTAAGGGGATAAGTGAGAACCCCTAGCAACTGGCTGCAGGTAATCAGAGGGAGGCCTAACAAGTCAATGCACAGTGAGCCCTATGGGGACAGTGCTATATAAGCCTTTGTATCTTGTGAATGAGTTCACATAATACAAAAGACTTCTGTGATTGGGCAGTAGGAGGGGAGGGGCAGGCATAGCAGCTGCACCGACTCTAATGTTGAAAATGCTTAGACCTGAAGCATCAGCATCTGGCTCCTGGAAATACAGTGATAGCCTATTCCGGGAATGCAATAAAACTGTCAGATGTAAGATAAGCCCAGGAGATGTCATGCACCTCTTGGACTTAACTTATAGTGTGCCTTCACTTTTATCAAAGCAGACAAATTCCTGGATTCAGCTTTATCTAATAATATGTTGTGTAAAGTCTATGTTGACATACAATACATTTCATTTCTAGATGTGTCGTCATTCGAACATTGTTTTGATCCTTAAAGCGGAACTTCACCCAAAAGGGGAAGTTGCGCTTGCTTGCATCCTCCACTGTCACATTTGGAACTTTTTTTGGGGGGGGGGGGGTACCTTGGTTAGCCCCCCACCCTCCTTCCCCCTCAGTGTTCTGGGACACATCACAGGTCCCAGAAAACGATGGGACCATTCACAAGGCATAGCATGACTCGCGCATGCACAGTAGGAAACCAGCTGTAAAGCCGCAAGGCTTCACTTCCAGTTTCCCTTACATCAGATGCCGGTGTTTGCACCCAAAGCCAATTAAAGAATCAGCTTGGGTAAGGACATCACTGGATCGTTGGACAGGTAAGTGTCATATTAAAAGTCAGCAGCTACAGTATTTGTAGTTACATAGTTACATAGTAGGTAATGTTGAAAAAAGTCCATCAAGTCCAACCTATGTGTGTGATTATATGTTAGTATTACATTGTATATCCCTGAATGTTGTGGTCGTTCAGGTGCTTATCCAATAGATTTTTTTAAACTAACAATGCTCCCTGCTGAAACCACCGCCTGTGGAAGGGAATTCCACATCCTTGCCACTCTTACAGTAAGGAACCCTCTATGCAGTTTAGCGTTAAACCTCTTTTCTTCTAATTTTAATGAGTGGCCACATGTCTTATTAAACTCCCTTCCGCTGAAAAGTTTGATCCCTATTGTGGGGTCACAAGTATAGTATTTGTAAATTGAAATCATATACACTCTCAAGCGTCTCTTCTCCAGAGAGAATAAGTTCAGTGCTCGTAACCTTTCTTCATAACTAATGTCCTCCAGTCCATTTATTAGTTTTGTTGCCCTTCTCTGTACTTGCTCAATTTCCAGCACATCCTTCCTGAGGACTGGTGCCTAGAACTGGACAGCATACTCCAGGTGAGGCCGGACCAAAGTCTTGTAGAGTGGGCGAATTATCGCTTTATCTCTTGAGTTAATCCCCTTTTTAATACATGCCAATATTCTGTTTGCTTTGTTAGCAGCAGCTTGGCATTGAATGCCATTGCTGAGCCTATTATTTAGTAGGACCCCCAGGTCCTTTTCCATCTTTGATTCCCCCAGAGGTTCTCCCCCCAGTGAGTAGATTGCATTAATATTTTTGCTACCCAAATGCATTATTTTACATTTTTCCACATTAAACCTCATTTGCCATGTAGTTGCCCACCCCATTAATTTGTTCAGATCTACTTGCAAGGTTTCCACATCCTGTGGAGAAGTCATTGCCCTGCTTAGCATCATCCGCAAATACAGAAATGTAACTGTTTACGCCATCCTCCAGGTCGTTTATGAACAAATTAAATAGGATTGATCCCAGGACAGAACCCTGGGGGACCCCACTTTCCACCCCTGACCATTCTGAGTACTCCCCATTTATCACTACCCTCTGAACTCGCCCTTGTAGCCAGTTTTCAATCCATGTACTCACCCTTACTTTGTATAGTAAAGTTTATGGGGAACTGTGTCAAATGCTTTTTCAAAATCCAGATACACCACGTCTACGAGCCTCCCCTTATCTAGATGGCAGCTCACCTCCTCATAGAAGGTTAAAAGATTGGTTTGGCAAGAACGATTCTTCATGAATCCATGCTGATTACTGCTAATGATACAGTTTTCATTACTAAAATCTTGTATATAGTCTCTTATCATCCCCTCCAAGAGCTTGCATACTATTGATGTTAGGCTAACTGGTCTGTAATTCTCAGGGATGTATTTTGGCGCTTTTTTGAATAATGGTGCTACATTGGCTTTTCTACAATCAGCTGGTACCATTCCAGTCAGTAGACTGTCAGTAAAAATTAGGAACAATGGTCTGGCAATTTATTGACTGAGTTCCCTAAGGACCCTCGGGTGCAAGCCATCTGGTCCCGGTGACTTAATAATGTTAAGTTTTCCAAGTCTATTTCTAATTCTGTTAGCCATGAGGGAGCTTCCTGTGATGTGTCATGAAGATAAACACTGCAGTTTTGGTTACTGAAGCCCCCCGATTCCCTCGTGAAGACTGAGAAGAATAAATTCAATACCTTTGCCATCTCACCATCCTTTGTAACCAGATGTCCTTCCTCATTCTTTATGGGGCCAATATAGTCTGTCCTCCCTCTTTTACTGTTTATATACCTAATTTCACCCTTACATTTCTTGTTGCATTCTTTGTAAAGTCTGTAGCTGTCGACTTACATTTTTTGGGGGAGCCTGGAGCTCCTCTTTAAGATATTGTTGAGGTTACTCTTGTATATATATATATATATATATATATATATATATACAAACTTTGTCACGATATTCAAATCCTTGTCAGTCCCGAACTATTATTTGTCCCCTCTGCAAACTGTGCTGTTTTGTACTCTGTTTCTACGAAAAACTCACATAAACAGATTGTAATATAAAAAAATGATTACAGATATACTTTAAACTCCTTTAAAAAAGGGAATAGAACTGTTGAAGTGTTGAAAAACTTAACAGATTTACCCAGTTATAATTATATGGTAATTGGATTTATAATATGTGTCCAATATATGTTAATATGAAACATAATTAGGAAACCAAATAGTGATACATTGGAGAGGGTTTTTGTTCTCATATCCTTCTTCAAAGCGTATTTTTTATTGATCGTCACACAAAAATGCCTATTCATACCATACATATGCTTACCAAGTCTGAATAGGAATAAAATCAAAACCTTTTGTTAATCAGTCAAGCAGCAGTGAGGTAGCAGGCATGTGATCAGTACCTCTAAGATGATGTCAGAGGAAATCGAGTCGGAAGGTATACTGTGTCATCATGTGTCAGGAGAATGATTTGTTTCATAAGCTTGTGTGATTTATTGTAAAAGGCAGGCAATGATTGTGTAAAGGTGGGTCACATAGTGACATCATCTGAATCAGCCCCCTAGCAGAAGAGCTCACACTCAGGAATGTGGTGGTGGAGGCTGGCAGCACATAATCACAATCAGTATTCTTCGGATAGATCACAGAATCTGTCAATGAATCACTTGCAGATTGCATGATCACTAATCAGAAACAGCACAGGAAAATGATATGAGGAAACATCAGGGCTATGTTAAGTAAGATATCAGGAATGCCAAAAAATGAGCAGAGAATGTCATCAGAGCCGTTAGGACACACTAAATCCTGGATGTTATTAGACTTGTATGGAAATCAGGACGTATGTTGCTATTTATCATTTCCATGTCCTGAAAATGTGAAAAACTCTTGTTACTCTACCAGCATGACCCTACATCCCTGTGAAGCTTTAAATATTAATATGTCATGTTTGTGGCCTTGTGGGGGATTAATGAAACAATTGATTTGGAATGCATATGTGTTCCAAGTACAAGGCGTGTTCCATGATGTCAGCGAAACTGTTTGGTTAATTAACGGAGCCCGTTCAAACAGAAAATGTCCTATTCAGGAGCCTGTTCTTTGTGACCATTATTTAGTAAAAAAATACAATGATAGATATTTAAAAGATTGACCAATTCAATTTTCATATTGTTATTTTTAGATGTCGGTGAGTTGAGTCACCCCCACAGATTAGTATATGTCCTGGGGACTCCAGCAGTTAGTCTGCATCATTTCCTGGGTAGGGTAAGAGAAATTAGTTCAGCAAAACTGATTTCACAGTTGTCAAAATTTCAACAAAACGTATGCTATCTATTTTGCTCATTAAGCTGTTTAGGGGGAAATTTTCTTAGGAGAAAAAAACAATCTATTTTAGTGGCTTGCAGTACTGGGGTCCTCGGTTTGAGAACCATCCAGGACGCTATCTCATTGGAGTTTGTATATTCTCCCTCTGGGTACTCTTGTTTCCTCCACACTCCAAAGACATGCTGTAAGGTTAATCGTGTCCTCTCTAAATCAACCCAAGTATGTGCGTGTGCAGGTATGCATGTGAGAAAGGGACTTTAGACTGAATTTACCAGTACACCACCGACCACTGAAACTGGCAACGTGCTGGTGACAAAAATTTTGGATTTCGGTACTGTTTTCCAGCTGGCAGTTCATGCCATTCCCAGGAAAGTGTGAGGTGGGAATATTATAAATGATGCAAATATACACTATGTAAAGCACTGCATGAATTGTTGGTGCTATAGAAATGCTTGTAATAACAAATAATCTTTTTCTCTATTTTGAGTTTTTTTTTTTTTTTTTTTGGAGGGGCATATTTAGTTTATTATATTTAGCATTTGTGTTTTTTTCTATTTTTTTATATATTTATTTAATTGTTATTTGAGTCCTGACATTTTAAAATGTTCATTTGACTTTTTTCACCATCAATATTCTTTCTGTTAAAAAACAATGAAACTGAAACCAATGAGTGGCCATTTTGTAGCATAAGAATGGATCCAGTATAGTTAAAAAAAACTTCTGTGACCCAATTTAAAGTAATTTAAAGCAGATTGAACCCTTAAAAACCATCAGAAATCACCCTTTCTTCCTAAATAACATCAATGTATTTTGCCAAAACTGCAAATCTTCAGACAGCATTTAGCCAGCATTTCAAGAAAACAAAAACTCTAGAAGAAGATTCCAAGGGATGGTTCAATTAGCATGTGTCTATCCCTAACCAAGAATCAGGTTTAGGTTACCGACCCAAGAGGTGCACCTAGCATATGTAGCACCTTCAGTGGATTGTATTTAGCACGTGTCACCCCCCCCCCCCCCCAATGCATGCATGAAAATTATTTTCAGTATGAATCATGTAATGTAACATCTTGCATACTGGGGTGGTATTAGAACTAGCTAGTGGAGAGCAGACAGCAGCAGCTGCAGGTACAGCTGCGACTTTTTGCAGAGCTAAGCTGAGTACCGTATATACTCAAGTATCAATGTGCTGAAAGTGCCCCCCTCAGCTTATACTCGAGTCAAGCACTTTTCTGCAGCAGAAAATTACATTTTCCGACCCGACTTTGGGGCCCCGTATCTCGGGGCTACTTGGTGCTAGAAACCCCAAATGTGGTGTGCAAACCCAATGGAACTAGCACTACAACATATCCAAAGAATATGGGGTTCCTAGCACCAAGTGGCCCCGAGATACGGGGCCCCAAAGTCGGTTCGGAAAATGTCATTCTCTGCTGCAGAAAGGTGCTTGACATTTTCCGAACCGATTTTGGGGCCCCGTATCTCGGGTCCACTTGGTGATAGGAACCCCAAATTTGGTGTGCAAACCCAGTGTAACTAGCACTACAACATATCCAAAGAATATGGGGTTCCTAGCACCAAGTGGCTCCGAGGTACGGGGCCCCAAAGTCGGTTCGGAAAATTTCATTCTCTGCTGCAGAAAAGTGCTTGACATTTTCCTAACCGACTTTGGGGCCCTGTATCTCAGGGCCACTTGGTGATAGGAACCCCATCTTTGGATATGTTGTAGTGCTAGTTCCACTGGGTTTGCACACCAAATTGTTCCTAGCACTTAGACCCCTTTAACACCAAGGGGGTTTTCAGGCGCTATAGCGTTAGAAATAGCGCCTGCACTCGCCCTAAAACAGCTGCACCATTGTCTGTAGTGTGAAAGCCCGAGGGCTTTCACACTGCAGCGGTGGGCTGGCAGGGCATCACAAAAAGTCCTGCCAGCAGCTTCTTTGAAGCGGTAAAGGAGCGGTGAACTCACCGCTCTTCCATCGCCCCTCCAGCGCTGCTCCCCATTGAAATCAATGGGGCAGCGCTGTAATATCACTGGCAAAACGCCGCTGTTGCTTTTCCACTTACAGTAGCTGCGCATTTCTCACCCTAGGCTTATACTCGAGTCAATAAGTTTTCCCAGTTTTGTGTGGTAAAATTAGGTGCCTCGGCTTATATTCAGGTCGGCTTATACTTGAGTATTTACGGTATGCACTAATAGATTTTCAAACGAACATTCCTACATTAGTACAAAATTTCTCAGCCCATTCGAAGACTTTACATACAAATGTCATTTAAATGTACTTTAAAATTTTGTTTGCTTTTAACCACTTCCGCCCCGGACCAATTGGCAGCCAAAGGACCAGGCCCCTTTTTGCGATTCGGCACTGCGTCGATTTAACTGACAATTGCACGGTCGTGCGACGTGGCTCCAAAACAAAATTGGCGTCCTTTTTTTCCCACAAATAGAGCTTTCTTTTGGTGGTATTTGATCGCCCCTGCGGTTTTTATTTTTTGCGCTATAAACAAAAATAGAGCGACAATTTTGAAAACAATGCAATATTTTTTGCTTTTTGCTGTAATAAATATCCCCAAAAAATATATAAAAAAATTTTTTTTTTTCCTCAGTTTAGGCCGATATCTACATATTTTTGGTAAAAAAAATCGCAATTAGCGATTATTGATTGGTTTGCGCAAAAGTTATAGCGTTTACAAAATAGGGGATAGTTTTATAGCATTTTTATTAATATTTTTTTTTTTTTACTAGTAATGGCGGCGATCAGCGATTTTTATTGTGACTGCGACATTATGGCGGACACATCGGACATTTTTGACACATTTTTGGGACCATTGTCATTTATACAGCAATCAATGCTATTTAAATGCATTGATTCCTGTAGAAATGACAGTTGTAGTGAAGGGGTTAACCACTAGGGGGAGGGGAGGGGTTATGGGCTGTGACGTGTGTGTTTTTTTTTTTACATTAGGGGGCGTGGCTGACGTCTGACGTCATTGATCGGCTTTCCCGATGACCGGGAACAGCCAATCAATGACAGGCAGTGTAGGAAGCGCGGGGAGAGGTTTGTTTACACAAACCTCTCCCCGTTCTTCAGCTCCGTAACCCGATCGCGGGACACCAGCGGCGATCGGGTCCGCTGGTCCCGCGGCCGGGGTCACGGAGCTCCCGACCGGGTCGCGAGCGCGCCGCTGGCGGCGCGCGCGCGACCCACAGGCAGGCAAATGCACGATCACGTACAGGAACGTGATTTTGCCTGCCCGTGCCATTCTGCTGACTTATATATGCAGTGGCTGGTCGGGAAGCGGTTAACATTCAAACTTTTAATTGAATGTCATTTCCTGAACGAATACCACATACGCTGTTAGGAATCTTTTTTTTCAAGAAAAATCTTCCATCCTGCTCCTTCCAATTTTTTTGTCACTGTGGTCAAAAATGAATGTCAATTAAACACCACTAATGATTTCAAAGTAGAACGAAATTCTTAAAATTAAACATTTTATATGACATTTTACTAGTGTAAAGTAGTGGGAAGCACCGGTGTCCCCCCTCAACATGGAGCAGGTGAGCAACTGCACAGATTAAAGGAATGACACAAACATGGGGGGAGTCCGTGGCAACATGGGTGAGTGGAGGAGACTAGCATTGCCTGTTATATATGTCTACTAATCTACCTTGCAATCATGTATTGATTACATGACTGCGAAGTAGATCAACAGTTATACATAGCAAGCAGTAGATAGGAGAGAACAAATTAATACTCATATAATAAAGTATGGGAATACATATTTTGCATTTCCAGTGGCTGGGGGTCATATTAATCCACACTCAAGCTGATAAAATTTATGGGAGTACAGTAGAGGCAGTCCCTACCGTTACAAACATCTAACTTAAATACGAATCATACTTACAAACGAAGGGAGCAGGGCTCAAGTCCTGCGGGAACGCATGGGAACAGAGTTCCTGTACTTTTTCCACAACAGGAACTCAGTTCCTGTTAGCAGCCGTGTCCTGCAAGACTTTGAAGTATGCGAGCTGTGTGGTAGGTGCTACACCAGCAGCTGCCGACACAGCTTGCAATAGTAAGTACCGCACACCTGACCATTCAGGCATTGCCAGTAGGGGGCCCCATGACAGCTTCCGCTTCGATCTACCTGTCAATCACAGCTAGCTGACAGGTAGATCAGGTCCCTGCTGCTAAGAGATTGTATTTAGTCAGACCTCACACAATACGAAAATTGGATAAAAAATACCACTTTTGAAGCGTTCGTGCATATGAGCGTATCATTTTTTTTATTTTTTGGTGGACGAGCGGATCTTGGGTGGGAGTTCCCACACTTTTTTCCCCAGGACTTGACCCCTGGAAGGGAGACAACAGGAAGTGAGATGAAATCTACCCCTAAGAAGGGAAATTCAGTATTGAAGAGTTATCATGGAGAAAAAAGGTGTCTCTGCTAAAGCTTTATCACCAAACCTTTTTTCCACAACAACTCAAATTTTTTCAAAATCCAATTGTCATTGGGACAGAAAGTGAGGTGAAATTTTCTAAACAGGAGCACAGACAGCAAAACAGACTTTACAGGGGTGTTAACCCTTCCCTATGCTATCCAAAAAAATTAAAAAATAAATTTTTAGGCTGGAGTTACAATTTAGAAAAATTTACCTGTTCCGACTTACATACAAATTCAACTTAAAGTGGTTGTTAACCAACTATGCCCAAGTCACATCATTCTCTCTGTTTATTACTGTAAAGTACCCCTGTGACTGTGCTTTATAAAAATAATGCAGTATATACCTTGTTTACAGAGCGCTGATCGGCACTCATGTGGCCCGCCGCCTCTCTCCTCTCTCGGCCTGACAGCTGCACCAGGAGGATCCCCCACTGATGTCAGTCAGGAGGGGAGGAGAGAGGCGGCGGGTCACATGAGCGCCGTTCGGCACTCTGTAAACAGGTAGAGTATATAGCTGCATTATTTTTATAAAGCACAGTCACAGGGGCACTTTACAGTAATAAACAGAGGATGATGTGAAAAATAGACAGTAATTTGAACAGCAGGACAGGAGGGGGAAGCACGGACACAGAGCTGACAGGCAGAGAGGGGAGGGGGGAGAGGATGGAGGAGAGCACACAGGAGACAGAGAGCAGGGCTGCAGATGCATGTACGCTGACCGCGGTGTCAGGGCTCACCAGCCCTGATATACTGTGTTCAGCTTACAGAGGGGAGGGTAGAAACTGTCCGGATCAGCCAGGTATTTCAGGGGGCCAAATTACACAGCAAAAGCACTGTGCTGTATAACATGCTTTAAAGGGACAGGATCTATTTTTTTTTCTTTTAGGTTAACAAACGCTTTAATTTAAGAACAAACCTATAGAACCTAACTTGTTTGTAACCTGCGGACTGCTTGTATATACCAATTTCCAAAAATGATTACCATAGAACTCATATTCCATCGTTAGACTGGATTTTCCAGAATTCTCATACCCCTCATGCTGTTATTGGTTCAGTGCCTCTGCCTGAAGACTGCACAGAGCCTGAGGTAAAATAAGATTGCCAATTAAATGGAATGCAGCATGGAGGATGGAGGCCCCTATACAGTCTTCCATAAATGCAGCATGGAGGCTCCTATACAGTCTTCCATAAATAAATAAACGTATGGGAATGCGTATTCCATACTTTTATTACATTTTGAACAAGCTGCCTTAAAGCAGCACATGTTGACATGTGACATAATGTATGTTAACACACTGCAAGGAAGTAAATAGGCCCTTACTGTTGGGGCATGGAAGATTTTGGAAGAAAACAACCAACGCTCTGGTCTCACTAAGGGTAGGAATTACCTTTCTAAGCTTCAGATAATGCAAAAGGCTTTTATGTGTGCTAACATAGACTCTTTAGTGTATTTGAAATGCAAGCGAGTTCCTGAAATCTGTCAAACATAAATAAATTTTTAATCAACCACCCTCTCTGCCTTTTGTGTCAACTCTATGAACAGCATTGTTCCATATATCATCTGTCTTCTACTGCTGTCTCTATAGGAGTATAAATTCAACACAGGTCAGGTGACAACACTGGGCATATAGTGACTCTCTCTTAGGTGGTATTTCGCAGACAAAAATAAGTCAACTACTGACTAGACATACCAAAATCTTAAAACTGAGCATTTTCAGTTGATTCTATTACTTTAAGACTGTAGCAGTTGCAACAGCAGATTCAGCAAAAAACTGTTTCCTAACAAGTGTTTCACTTTCACTGAAAAAAGAAATCAACCCACCAATGTTTTTCATCATTCCCAAGTAAAATAACTGACTAAGGCCAAAGGCAGATTAATGACTCTGGAGATGGGTCCGTAATATGACTCCCAAAGGACACTAAACAAATAAACAATTGCATATTGGACATTCCAAGGCACATCTGGGATGAAGCGAGTGATGTCACTGGAATGGAATCGAAGCCTCTGGAAGGTGCAGTGTTATTTTTTTAGTGCTGAAATTCCACAGAGACCACCGGGCCGGACTACCTCATCAAATTCATGTATGCTTCACTTTTCATATACACAGTGGCCAAATCATGTGCGGAATGTATATTGCAGCATATGTCTGGCAGTAATTACATTCCACCAGAACTAGCCCTCTGCTCACATGCATTTCATTCCCTTTTTAGGGGGAAATATCATTTTGGACTGAGGAGTATGTTGGGCAGGTCTTAGAATGAATTCTTAAGAGCAAAATAATTTTCATTAAGCTTTATTTACAAATAACAAAGCAACACAATAAACAACAAACAACATGATAACAGGCTAAACAGAAATGACACACAAAGTGTAGGAACCAATCATATTTCTTTTCACTACTGGATCTGTAAAGATGTTTTCAAATCAGTATGGGTAACTGGACTTGCTACAGTATAATAGTTTTTCTCAACCAGGTTTAAATGGGATGCTGGGGTTCCACAAGAGGTTGCTATGGGTTCCATGAGAAGAGAGCAGTAGCTGATTGGTCTCCTGCTTACACTTACCAATGTAAGGGGTCACTACAATTTCTACTATGTTCCTTTTCTGGACATTATTATTTGTTTTAGTTATTTATGCTCTAATTTAAAGCCTATCTCGAAAGAAAGAAAATCCTCCCCTTGCAGTGGCGCTGTCCCCGCACTGCAAGGATTAAATGACCATTTAGGTCAGCACATGAAAAAACAATTTTAAAGCACAGCTCCAGGCTCCCCCCCAAAAATGCTGTAGCTGCTAGCTTTTGATATAAGGACACTTATCTGCCCCTGAATCCAGTGACGTCCTCACCTGAGCCGTATCTTCAATAGGCTTCGGGTGCAGGTGCCGGTATCTGAAGTAAGGGAAACAGGAAGTGAATCTTACTGTCCCGTAGTCTTCTGGGACCTATGATGTGTCCCAGAAGACTGCGGAAGAAGGCGGGGGCTGAACTTAGGTCCCAGATACCTGTTCCCCTCTCCACCCCCCCCCCCCCCCCCCCCCAGAAAGTGCCAAATGTGGCTCCAAGAGTACTGTCTCGAGATTAACCTTCACTTCCTGTTCCATAGCCACAACAGAAAGTGGGAGGAAATACCTGAAAATAAAGGGAATTCCTTGGGCCCCCCCAAGTCACCAGAACCAGTGTCCCCATCGGAAGAGTTCCCCTCTATTACTTTACTTATTTTCTGGGGACAACTCAAAATTTGGATTTTCTTTTACTTTCACTTTCAATGATAATGGTAAACAGGATGAATATAGAGGGTGAATCTCCCTAATGGGGGAACAAACTAAAATAAAAACGACAAGTGTTCTAATCTCTCTCCTCTCTATCCAAAACTAAAAAAAAAATAAGTTTTGAGCTTATTTATACTTTAACCTCTTTCCTATGCAGGTTGTCTCTTTCTGATGATTCCACCCAAAGCCACTTTTGCTCCTTCTGCAGCTTCCAAATCAGTTGATTCCTCAGCTGTGCTTTGGGGGACCAACCTAGACCATGCTGGAAGGAGATCTGGCCTGTAATATTGCAGAGTGCACTAGATCCTGCTGTAGGTACTCTGGCATGTAGTACAATGAATGAAGAGAGAAACCGGGTACTCTGTCCATAAGGACCCCTGTAGAAGGGCGTGGAGGGGTGAAGCCAGGATGAGGTCTGAGTCCCTCTAATAATAAACAAGGCCAAGGATAAATCCAAGGAAAAAAACAAGTTTAACTTACTGATCAGCCCGCAGACAACCAAGTAAACATCTCTAACAGTATGAGTTAAAAGCAGGGGTTTAGTCTGCACACATTTGCAAATGCATGCGTAAGCCACAGAGCCTCGTCAAGGCACCCTGGTATCTGTAGTACCTAACACTAACTTTTAAGTGTCCCCACAGTGGATGCACATGCATTCTGATGGAATGGTGAGAGCAGGTGGCCTGAAGGGGAGCCACCCCTTCTTAAAGGTACAGGGGCACACTGAACACCCAGCATATAGCACAATGGCTGCAAAGATGTCAGTGCGTTGCCTGACCATAAAACACAACAGTGATACAAAAAAGAGTACACCACTTGCCCCATCTATAGCTGGCTATCACGGTAAGAAGTCCCTCTAACCCTGCCTATGTGAAGTCTTCAGCAATACAGGGAGGAAAACCTCTGAACATTTATGCCAAGGGTGCCAACAACCTTCCAAAACCCTTTGGGGTGGGGGGTTCAGCTGTTGATCACATCAGCAATATACTATTGAGGAAAGTGTCCTGCGAAAGTGGGTGGTTCCTGTGTTGGATGCAATTTCTTGCCTTAACAAGATCTTCATGGCCCCCTTAGAGGTTATTTGTGTATTCAAGGGCCCAGTAGACAAGAGAATGGGAGGCCCTCTTTAAAGCTCTCCCAACCTGCAGTTTTCCAGACCATTGCTGTCTGGACAAAATGCATGGCCCAAAATCCCAGTTCCATCCTAATTGATTCTTCAGTTCACAATCAGTTAGTCCTTTAAACTATGGCCTTATGCTTCTGTGTGAACAGCTTGGGGCCACTTTAATTTAATCTCCAAGATGGAAATAAATATCATGTGCCCAAGGACACATTAAACAAGTGCTCTCAAAAAGAAATACTGGGTATAACAGATACTGGGTATAACAGATTCCATCAATACTAAGTCCATAATATAAACTGAATTGACAAAAAAACTAAAGAAAAAGGCAGAAAATCAACAACTAGCAGTAAAGAGGAGATGGTGGATCTGCAGTACAGCCAAAGGTGACAAACAGGTCAATGATGATTCCAACACAGGGACACAGAACAAGAATCCAGGCAAAACCAGATCAGGAAAGATCCATAGGACATGCCAAAAACACAATGGCTAAGAACTGGATCAGTAGAATCTAAACTGTTTATTGAGCAAACATATCCAAACATACACTGAGGTTTGAGGAAGACCCAGGAAAGGGTGAACCATGCTAAATCAGCAGTAAGCTATCAGTTGCTGGCGATCACTGAGCTGGGTGGAAGCTGGGTGGAAGCAAGCCGAGCCGCCATATACCATGCCACTGTCAGCGTCTAAGAGAGCTCCCTCCGCCTCTACATGCTGCAAACCAACTGCAGCAAAAAGAAGGCTCATGCCTCCACCAGTAGAACTTCAACCCCTAAAATTAGAAAAGTTTCCTTTTATCCTTCTCAGTATTCCAGTTCCAAATTTAAAGCAGGAACATACTTTACATGGCCCTGTGGCTGTTTCCAAAATGTCTCCTGTGATAGGGTGTCCACACTTCTCAGAATGGGGGATATCTACCAAAAGAAGAGCATTTTAAGGACTCCTACTCATAGTTTCATAGTTAGCAAGGTTGAATAAAGATACCAGTCCATCCAGTTCAACCTGAGTAAGTGTCTACAACTGTCCCTATTCCTGTACATTGCACACTTACATCGGTCCCTACCCTCAAGGAGCCCACAATCCAAGGTCCCCATTCATATACTAGGGCCAATTTTTTGGACAGAAGCCAATTAACCTACCTGCATGTCTTTGGATTGTGGGAGGAAACCGGAGTACCCAGAGGAAACCCACGTAGGCACAGGGCGAACATGCAAACTCCAGGCAGGTAGTGTCGTGGTTGGGATTCGAACCAGCGACCCTTCTTACTGCTAGGTGAGAGTGCTAACCACTACACCACTGTGCCACCCACATGATCTATGGATCTAAAGAATTTCAATTTTTACCTACAGATTCAAAAGTTCTGTATGAAAACTGGCACGTCAGTTGTTACCTCCCTCCCTTTCTTGGTCATTTTCTGCCTATAGTAGACATTCAAGATGCTTACTTGCACATTCCCATCTTTCTTCCTTGTTTCTATCTTGTTTTGCAGTGGATGACCAGAATTACCTATTAGTCACAGTTTCCTTTTGGCCTCGCCATGGGTTTTCATTAAGGTGCCTGGCCCAGTTTTATCTATGCTTTTGTCCCTAGGAGATTCATGTTGTGGATTACCTGGAGGATCACCTGTTCAGGGATCAGTCCTTGCTATCAATATCAGCCAACATCCTGCAGACCTTGTCCAGGATATTTCTGCCTAGGGACAAACTTCTGTTCCTCTGCTCTCAGGGAAGACTTTTCCTTTAAAATTATGCCTGAAAATGCCACAGCCATGGCCTACAACAATCCTAAAGGAGGCACCAGAAGTCACGTTGCTACAAAGGAAATAGACTTGATTCTCTCTTGGCCAGAACTGTACATTCCAGTCCTGTCCAATGTCTACTTCCCAGACGTGTAAAATTGGCAGGCAGAATTTCTCAGTCATCAAGTGTCTGAATCCAGGGAAATGAGCTCTCAAACCTGAAGTATTTCAAGCCTTTTGCTGTAGGTGGAGGCCACTGGACATAGATCTTCTGGCATCCAGATTCAACAAAAAGCTGAACAGGTTTATTGCCAGGACGATGGACCCTTGGGCTGGAGAGCATTACAGTGATTTTTATTGCACCAAATTGGCCCAGGAGGACATACTCCTACTCCTGGTAGACTGCTTCACAGTTACTGGCTTTGATGGCATGGTTATTGAAGCCCGGGTCCTAAGAAACAGGGGCCTGTCATATTTGGTCATCTTTACCCTCGTGAAGGCTAGGAAGTCAGCTTTCAAAACAGTCTACCATTGCAGCTGGAAGGCCTATTTTGCTTGGTGCAAGACAAGTGTAGCAAGGTCCCGGGGCCCCAGAGGCCTAATGGTGGCCTCAAGGGTTAGGGAGAGCTGACATCCTTCCTTGTAGAGTGGTTTACCAGCCATGATGGGTGTGATGCACAAAGAAATGATGGGCGCCAGTCACTTTTTGAATGCGAACAATAGATTTATTGTCTCTTAACAGAACTGTGGGAGAGAGGGTTAGGGCCAGGGCACCCTTGGGTAGATGCAATGGTAATTGGCAGACTCTGAGGCTTCTATAGGTAGACAGCTATACAATGGAAGTAGAGTGTATATATATTCCTGTGCTACTATGTTGGAAATTAATGGTATATAAAAAACTGCTGCAAGCACCGAATAAGGGTCAAACCATACCCGTAAGAATATTAAAACAAATGGGGGTTGTTGCTGTGCTGTTCAAAAGAGAACCAAGTAATCAGAGAAAGAATACTGCTAAAGGTAGTAGTACAAATACATCAACAGTGTGTAAGAAAGTGCAAAGTGCAAAATAGATAATGTGAAAACAACAATAATTCTTCTGTAGAAAAAAAAAAAGGTGTACTGCTAAAGGTAGCAGCGCACATGCAAATTAATAAATAAATGAACAAAAATAGATAGTATAGTGTAAACAATATCCACAATGGGTTGTAGAGTGACTGATTTCAAAGTGCAAAGTGCAAAATAAATGATGTTGAAACACTAGAATAATTCTTCTGTAAATACGATGAGTGCAAATATAAATGTGCAAAATGCTAAATAAACTCTGCAAAAACCAGCAGTCTTTCAGTGCAGAGTGCAAATAAGTTAGAGCAAAACGGCAATACAGTCCTTTCTTCTATGTGCAAAGGTTGTCAAGGTGCAAACACAAGGTGCCAAGGAACAGTAAACTCCTCTTTGTGCAAAAACACACACTGGTAGCAATGGCCTCTTACCTTGTGGTAATGAGGTAACCGCATGTGTATACAAATCTGTAAGATTCACTTCTTCCTTCTACCATAGTGCTGGGCTACTGCAGATCAAGAAATGTCTTTGTCTGTCAGTGGAGGCAAGGGAGATATCAGAAAAGAGAGGGGTCCGGATTGTGTAGTATTTTGAATAAACATAGCTTTTATGGAATACAACAATGAGGGTACTCACATACAATCATAGGATAATGCACAGAACTCCACGAGTGGCAAGCTCGTCTGCCAGTGTCAATACAGGTGCCTTTCCATCCCTACATGTGGCGTCACGTGACTTCATCAGGGTATGCTGGGAAAGCACTGACTTTAAATAGTCTATTATTGAACTTAATGGGCGGCCATTTTCTTGTGCCTGGAATACACAGATAACATAGCGGCCATGTTCCAAGTGATCGTTTTCATAATAAAAGCGCGGCCATTTTATTGGTGGTGTTCTAACATTGTAAGCGCAGCCATTTTATCGGTGGTCACCTGCTATCAGGACAAGCGTGTATGTATGAACTGAGTGTAAAAAACGATGCATACACTATGAAAAAAGCTTCAATCAATGTTGAAGACTAATACATAGTAGCAAATAAGCTATAAATAGGTACAGGGCTCAATTTAAAAATATAAAAGGAGGACTTATTATGTACACGGATTAATAATATAAAAAATATAAAAAATATGAATATATAGGGTAAGATAAACACCAGTACTGACCCAGGCAATGGTATTACTCATGAAATCAGCATAATGCTATCTATTGATGTTAAATCTAAAAAGGCACATGACATAAAATAGTAAATAAAAAAATGCATAGCATGAAAATATTAAAATTATATACTAAAAATATAAAAGACATATACAGCTCCTTCTGTGTTACAGCATATAAAGTCTTTGACCTCTTAGGTAT
This sequence comes from Lithobates sylvaticus, assembly GCA_028564925.1. Classification (NCBI taxonomy): domain Eukaryota; kingdom Metazoa; phylum Chordata; class Amphibia; order Anura; family Ranidae; genus Lithobates; species Lithobates sylvaticus. Next base: position 324,730,918 of record CM053029.1, on the reverse strand, counting down.
TCCCTGTACTTGCTGTTTTTTGTCATTCCAGAATTAGGGGGAAATCAGTGGATCTCCTAACAGTTAGCCAGGACAATTACTACCTGGAAAACTAAATTTGTTAGCAACCCTGCCTAAACACCAGGGTGCTACAACCTCCCCCTGCCTAGGAAACTACGTCTCGGCATTTCTAAAGAAAAAAATTCTGGTCTGTATCAGAATTTGGCATTGATCACTCTCAAAGGGCAAATCTCAGCCTTGCACATTCTATTTCAAAGACCATTGGCCTCTCATTTCACAGTTAAAGCCTTTGAGCAGGGTGTTGCACACATCTTCCCCTTTATGCACCCCTGCTTCTCTGTGGGACTTTAACCTGTTTTTTTTTTTTTTACTACCTACTTACCTATTGGGGATATTCCTGTGTTTGGCCTTTCTCATTGCTATCACCTCTGGTTTAGTTTCTTTATCCCGTACAGAGTCATTTAAGTGTTATACAAGGGCAAGGCTGATTTGAGGCCTAAAGCCTCTTTCCTCCCTAAGGTGGTCTATTTCTTTCTTTATCTCTTTGTCCTGCTCCAAAGCAGATCAAAGAAAAAATCTTTTCACAGACTTGACGTGGTATATGCTGTAAAGTAGAGCATATCTCTCAGCCACTGTCTCTTTTATGCAATTTGATTCACCTCTGTGTTATTTCAGAGGGCTTTCTCAGGGGGCTAACTGCTTCTCATTCCACCATTGCTAGGTGGATTAAACAAGTAATTTTTCAAGCCAATAATGTGAAGGTTAGGATTCCTCCCTTCCCTGTAAAGGTACACTGTAGCAGATCTGTTTGTGCTTCATGGGCTTTTCAGCATCTATTTCTCAGTTTGCATGCCTGTTTTCTGTTTTTTCTTTCACGTTTATTCATTTTTATCAGGTGGATTTTTAGGCCTCTTCTGGTCTCAGTTGTGTAAGATGCTCCAGGCTACTCTCCAAGTTCTATGGAGCCCTTCTTGATCCTTTTATTATATGAGCCTGTTGGCACTGTTTGCTGCGTTGCTCACTCCTCAGTTGAACTACTTTTGGACATCCTACGTTAAAAGACTCAAAATCTTGTGCCCTGTACTGTATGACTAAGAAAATAGAATTTTTGACTTACCCTTAAAATCCATATTTTGGAGTACAGAATGGGTCACAGGTCCTTTCCCTCTGTATCTTGCTATTGCTTACTACAAAACTGAAGTTAGCTAGGATAGGTTATAAAAGTGATGTCCCTGCTAGACTAAAGATTATATGTAAAGTACTCCAAGTAACACATTTTATGAGTAAGTCAGAATTAGAATTTTTTGATAGCGTGGTAAGGGATGAGGACCTCCGCTGAGCTTTTATTGATGTATTTGTCCCCTTTGGGGATATTTCTCGTTTACCTCCTGTCTAATTGGTACTGGACATAATAGAAAGCAAAGGGAAATCTCCTTTATATAGAAATCAATTTAACCTTTTTTTTTAAGCAGAGTATAGAGTTTTTAGATCTTTTGTCAGATTGTGTATGCCGTGTCTGTGTCCTAATAGGAGTGATTTCCCCACACTTTTTGTCAAGACGATGAGTGCTAGATAGAACAGGAAGTGAGAAGAAGTCTGAAAGGAGACACAGACATCAGTAAAACCTGACAGGGGTTCTAACTGCTTCTGGCATCTTGGCTGGAGCTGAGCTTTAATTTATGGAATTATTTGACCATGTAAGTAATTCACAGGTCCACAGGATTAAACATTTCCTTGTGCGAATTAAAATTATTTTCAGAATAATTAGAAATGCAATTTCATTGGATTTTCCTCCTCTGTCAACACAATACTGGTAGTATTCTTTTGCTGGTTGCCAATATACAATTCACATTTCAGCAACACAACTAAAAAATAAATCCTTGTATTACAGCGCACACTGTGTAAATGGAGTTATTCTTTTTGAACTATGAGTTTGATGGTTTGATGCTTATATGTAAAGGATATACAAATAACTTGTGCATTTTGTAAGTGAAAGGGTGACAAAATCCTACATTTAGTATATGTACATGAAGTGAGCACAGGTAATTACCTGACAAGAGTGAAACATTTATTTTACAGTATAAACACTGGGAAGTTGTATGCAAACACAATGCTGCATACACAAATGTTTCTTCTGGCCGTATACTAAACATTAAGAATACCTAAACCAAAATGCATTATATTGCAGCTTGTCAATTCTCAAATTTATGGCTGCATTCAATTTATTTTTTCAAGCTTTATTTATTTTATTTTTACCTGGTGAAAATGTCATACATTATGATGACGATGATTCGTATAAATAATAACATTGTGGCAGCATCTTTCTCAATACTCTAGAACAGTGGTCTCCAAACTGGGGCCAGATGTGGCCTTTTTGTTGCCTTTATCGGGCCCTTGAGCACTATTTCACTAAATGACACCAATGATGGGGCACTTATACCGGGGTGTTTTCTACACCCACTAGCCACAGTCCAGTCCCCACTAAAGCCTGAAAGACAGTAAGTTGGCCCTTTGCTTAGAAAGTTTGGAGACCCCTGCTTTAGAACGTCAAAACATGCAAGGCCTAAAACCTAGGTAAATATGTAAAATAATGAGAACTCTTTTTGAAAAAAGGTGACTTTCACTGGCACAGTGCTGGCATGCAAATCATGCAAGTACAGTACCTACTTATACTTGTAAGTGAAATCTGGTTAGCTTACTGGCTCCTCCATTAAGAAATGTGCATATAAATGTTTCATGTACAAAAAGGCACCAAAATGTTAATATAGCAATAAGGACTCTTGGTTCTGGCATCTTTGCTGAGTGGTCTTCAGGAGTTCTTGACTTTTTTATTTTGAACTTTTGTGTTTTGCTTAATTTGTTGGTCTTAACCCAGCTAATGTTTATAGACAGAACAATTTTCTTTCTTTCAACCACTAACAAAGTTAGCGTTAATGGGGGAATTCCATGGGAATTCTGTGGAGCCATTGTGCTCTCCCAGTTTTGGGCAGTGATTATTGTTGGCAGCTATATGGTGTCCACAGGCAGGGGATCTCCCTGGGGCTAGTAGTTCTATCTCCGAATGTATACAGCGGAGAGGGGAGGGGCCTCTGACCAGGGCCGATCCTAGGGTCACAGACGCCTGGGTGCAGAAATATTTCTGGCGCCCCCACGTGGGCGTGGTCATCTTACCAACTCCTCCCCTTTACAAATGTTTCTATGACAACGACTTCAACACAGAGATGTTCCCGTAAGAAGTCTTTGTTACCCTGGGATCCTCCCATGATCTTTTACCAATAAATAAAATACAGGAAGAGCGTACACTAATGAGACCTGGAGGGGAGTCTCTCTGATGCACACAGAGGGGGCTTCTGTTAGAGAGTCTATTAGAAAGAGCCCCCAGACATAATACAGGAGATGGTCAGAGACTGCAGACATGATACTAGAGACAGTCAGAGACTGCAATCATAGTACAGGAGACGGTCAGAGACTGCAATCATAGTACAGGAGACGGTCAGAGACTGCAATCATAGTACAGGAGACGGTCAGAGACTGCAATCATAGTACAGGAGATGGTCAGAGACTGCAATCATAGTACAGGAGATGGTCAGGCTGCACACAATACAGGAGATGGTCAGAGACTGCAGACATGTTACAAGAGATGGTCAGAGACTGCAGACATGTTACAAGAGATGGTAGTAAATAATGGCCGATCGGCCCTCTCACCTGACCCAGCGATACAGCAACAACGGTTCCTCTGATCAGGAGTCGGCTCACTCTGAATTGCCCGTGGCGACTCCGCTGGGTAGAGCCCAGATCTGTATTCCTGCAATGACTCCATTCCTTTCACCACCAGGGATGGCGCCAGGCTGTGTGGCTTTTTCTCTCTCTGATGGTGTTCTCTCAGCACTGTCCTCTCCCTCTGGAGTCCTGGGTGCCCTTCCCTGAAAGCTTCCCCGGGCTCCTGGCTTTCTCTCTCCCATTCAGCTGAGCATGCTGTTTGGGCTGCAGTTTCCATGTTACAGTGGGGCTGCCAGTCCTTGGGACCACATGTCCCACAATCCTTTTCTTTGCTCCTTTGCTTTTTCTTCCCTGGCCGTTATGAAGGCGGGGGAAGAAACATAGTGCGCCGCTCACTAGTACAGCAGCGCACGAGGAGGAGAGGGAGAGGGGAAATAAGAGCCCGCAGCTGCAGTGGCATCACTAGGGTTGGTGTCACCTGGTGCAGTAAAACATGGTATCACCCCCTCCACCAACTATAGTCGTCCCTCAGTACAGACCCCACTCCATTAAGTATAGACCCCCCCTCCGTCAGTGCAGACCCTTCACTAAGTATAAATACCTCCCTCAGGACAGACCCCCCCATCAGTATAGACCCCCAGGACAAAACACCCCCCTTTATCAGTATAGACCCCCCCCTCAGGACAAACCTTTCCCCCCCTACATTAGTACAAACCCCCCCAGAACAAACCACCCCCCCCCTCCATTAGTACAGACCCCCCAGAACAAACCACCCCCTCCATTAGTATAGACCCCCCAGGACAACCCCCCCCCCACACATTAGTACAGACCCCCCCACATTAGTATAGACCCCCCAGGACAAACCCCCCACATTAGTATAGACCCCTCAGGACAACCCCCCCCCCACATTAGTATAGACCCCCCAGGACAAACCAGCCCGCCACCCACATTAGTATAGACCCCCAGGACAAACCACCCCCCCACATTAGTATAGACCCCCCAGGACAAACCCCCCCCCCACATTAGTATAGACCCCCCAAACCCTCCCCACATTAGTAGAGACCCCCCAGGACAAACCCACCCCGGACAAATATCCCCCCCACCCCCCCCCACAACCCGTATAAGGACCCCCACCAGGCCCCCCCCCCACAAAAACCACCCCCCCCCACATTAGTATAGACCCCCCCAGGTACAAAAACCCCCCCCCCCCCACCGTCCCCCCACCCGCCCCACCCCACCACCCCCCACCCTCCCCCCCCCACCCCACC